>CAIIXF020000007.1:22333563-23533563 GCA_903813345.2 Owenia fusiformis | reverse complement strand
TTCAACTTTTCAGGTGTACATTAAACAAAAAAACGAGACCAATTTTTAATATACCATACATGATTATTTTGCTCATAAACTCTAATTTATTAATAATTAGTTGATATAGTTCGCAAATGTATGTGTTTTCTGTTGTATGTGGAAAAGTGGAGGACAAAAGGTTTTCAAAATTCATTAAAATAGGGCGAATTTACGCCATTCACCTATTTTCAAACACAGCAACACATATATTTATTTCACCTAAAATATCCCCCGTGATATACTTCGTTAAAAAGTTCACCGAGGCTCGACCTGATTCAATTGTGGTACTGCTAAACAAGAAGTTTATCTCGAAATATATTTTATTTCCATTATCTAATCAAGTACAGGTCATACATGATTGACCCAATCGCAAGTGGCATTATAAGTGTCGCTCAATGTAGCATTTATAATTTGTTTTCAAGGTTATTTAATGATATAAAAAAATCTTAAAAAGAAAGAAACATTATCTGCATTTTGATTGGAGAGTTAGGGGCTGCTGCTTCTGCCTATAGGGTCTCGAGAACAAAGATAAAATAATATGAATAAGAAGAGGGGGAAATCAAATCGCCTATACAAATTTCTAATGCATCGCTTAAATATTTTCCGTTCACGTTGAGGGTCATCCTCCGATCACAGGGCTCCAAAATCAAGAATATCTTCTTTCTTTTTACAAAGAAGGAGGTACGGATTCTGGATACCTGCTTAGGAGGATGGTTGAGGGTGTGAAAAACATTGCAAGCTTAAACTCCCTATTGGCTAAAAATGACTTGCTCATAATAATGGGCGTTATTAGCTTCTTAACCCTTTTCAGATTTAAAATTTAACTTCCAATATTTAGACCAATGTTCAATGGTCCTCGGGTCATTTTGAAGCAGTTTATGAGGTTCTCTATCGTTTGAAGTGAAGTTATCTATATAAGAAGTCAAGCGGAATGATTGCTCAAATATCTTGAATGGCATACTAGCATAATGAACGAGAGAATATGTTTGAGCTATATAAACTGATAAATGCATACACTCAAGTTTTTTTAAATTGGTTTGAAAGCACTAATTAACAGCGTAAAGTATGTTGGTTAATGAAAACACAGAATGAAATTCTGTGCTAAGGGCTGGCGTGAAAAGTCCATCCTAGTGGGGAAAAGTCGGTTAAAAATGTGCTTTGCTCATGTTATTTGTCTAACTATAGTCTAACAAACAATACATGATAGCTTTGACACAAATAAAAAGCTTCTGAACCCTCTCAGATCACTACAAAGGAAATGAAATTCGAATCCTCTTATAACCATCTTCATGTTTTTCATTCGACCTTCATGCTTTCCATTCGATACTTTAGATATGGCGCAATACTGTATGCATCCTCAACTGTGTCCTACACTGGCCTTACACATTCTTGGTCAAAGGGAATTTCACTTCATTCCATTGTACCTTGAATAAGACTCTGATGAGATCACCTCTCTCTTCTATCTTGGACGCATTGCCATAATTTGTTACTATTAGTTTTGCATGCATCCTACCTTTGCGTTGTCACATTGTAATAATCCAAAGAAAAATTCAATTTGCAATCTTGTTTGTATTCCATTGTCCTATAGTATAGCGAACCACTAAACAAATACTAATTCATTTTAATGTGACTTTTTTACTTTACTTTATAGAGGCTTACACTCCCGCCAAAAGTTTGGAAACTTAACTGTTAATACTAGCTCTGGTGTGAACACGATTTAATGAGTTAAAGTAGGAACAACTGTCAGCATTAGTGAAATTAAAAGCTTCCATAAGCCATTATATCCAAATATTCCTGAACATGGAAGGGGTATTAAGAGTATATTTATATATAAAGGTGACATTGTTTGTTATTGAATTGATTTATCAAATCAAAACAAAATTGTATTGTTTGAATCAGTGATAATTCTTAAGGGTTCTTAAGTACATACATGTACTTATGGACAGGTACATGTTATAGGTCTCTTCACTGATATCAAAAGGACAACATCGTTTTTTGAATGAGCTAAAGTGAGAACGGGTGAAGATCGGTGTGTTCAAGATAGCGATATGATACTCCTCTTCCAGTGAAATCATCCACTAGACTACTAGACCAATCCCAATACAGGCCCGTAGCCAGAGGGCAAAAATTCTTTCAAAATCATGCAGTTTTCACCATTTCGAGCACTATTTAAGTGATTTTGTAATTTTGTAATTCATGAATCATAACCACTAGTGGCATTTTAGTGTATTTTTGTTGCACTTTGGTACATAAATAGCAAACTATTCATTGACAGTTTGCATTCGTTTCAACATGGCCGAACTTTCGAAAAAATAATTGGCTCAGAATTTTTGTTTTCTTAGTTTTATCACTCTTATCGTGTAATGTAATTGGTTCAGTTTTTTTAATATGATTACACTTCAAAAATGGATTTTATACTAGACAGTTTTCCGTTTTGTAGCATTGATGGGCCATTGGTACGAAGACATATTTGACTTGCAACGAAGACATTGGTTTATATGCATATCGACCTTAATTAAAATCCATATCCGAGTCAGATTTGCACTTGAGACCAGATTGTGGTTGTCAAGGAGGACTTCTAATTATAATGGAAAAAACCTACACAAAATTATACATGTGTTTTACCCATATAATAATACTAGGTTATGGTGTAGGAGTTTGGGGATTTGACAATCTTGAGTTTGGGTGGCTCCCTCTTGAACTAATACATAAAGTAGAAACAATCAGACTTTGGAATAGGTTTCTAAGTTTAGACAATGATTGAATCACAAAGAAAATATTTTTATGGAGCAAATCAAGTGATTCAGTATGGATTAGAAATGTCAGAAATATTCTTATATCAGTAGATATGGAACAGGATTTATTGATGAACAAGTTTGTCAACCTTAAAATGTTAGAAACATCTCTAATGGAAAACTATTTGCCTAGCATTGAATTTTTCAAAATTTGAGCGAACATGTGGAAGAGAGATTATGTACACTATGTAAGGATAATTCAGTTGAAACAGAAATACATTTTCTATTCCATTGCAATAGATATGATGATTTGAGAAAAACATACCTTGATGAGGTAAATTTTAAAGATTTGGATAATGAAGGTAGCAAAATTGAATTTCTTTTTAGGGAACATACCTATAAAATTGTTAAATTTATTTAGATGGCTTTTGTGCGGAGAAGGCAATTCATTTACAACATGTGATATTGATTTTCGTGTATTAATTCTGCACTTCCTATTGTTATTAGTGGTTAATAAGCCCAATGTGGGCTGGGTAAAGTTGTAATTAATTGTTTTATATTTTGTTGAATTGTAAGACTGACCACTATAAATAAATAAATAAACTAAACGTAACTATAATAATTAATATTTCTAATTAAATGGATTTTGCACACCTCGTCAATTGGGATTTAGCCCGACTTTTTTTCTGAAAAAAATCAGTAAGAATCTGATACATCAAAGTCTGCCTTATCTATGTAGGCACCATGAAAGGTCATATCAAACTATCAGATCTTTCCTAATACAATTCGAAATCTTATGTTTAATATCAATCTAGAGACCAAGAGACAAAAACAATCTTGGGTGCACAGGGTGGTCCAAAAATGGAAACCCGGCATTTACACCCCAGTCACATTTCCCACGGCCGCCGTGCGGTCTATCATTTCTGCGGCCAGTAGCTTTTCTACGCTCGCCTTAGAATTTTTGCGGCCTCATACTTTTGCAGTCACATTTCCCTAGCCGCATGGTGAATTTTAAATTTCTGTTGATAAATAATACTTTTTTAATTTTATTTACATCAGGACAATTTATAAATGTTATTCATAGTGCTAGGATGAAAAGTGATCGTGAAACATTGACAAATAATGATTCAATCTTGTTGAGCCAGTTGATTTCTACGGGGACCTCAGAAATGAACAAATATTATAACTCCGAGTTTATACGGCGACCCTGCGGCCTGTAAAAAACTGGATAAGCCGTACGGAGACCGCAAGGCGAGCGTAGTTTTTCTACGCTCGCCGCAGTAATTCACTGATTTAATTGATCTGCGGTCGACGCACGGTCTCCGTACGACAAATGTGACTGGGGTGTTAGAAAGTGATTAACTTACTAAAGTAAACTTACATGTACTACAATATCATTATGTGTGATTAAATACTATTACTATATATATCGTTTGGCTTGTATATCCTTTTAACTTTGATAAAGACTTTCGCGTTGTTGCATCAGCACATTGGTGTTTTTGCATCATTGATAATAAACATAGTGGTGTTGTTGCATCAATAGTGAGGAATTAAAACAGTGAATTAATCGATTGTTGATGATGGTAAATGTATACCGATGACAAACATACATGTACATACATGTACATCAAATTAAAACTTAACAAGTCAGAGTCTTAATTGCCAAACTAAATAGTAAACCTGGTTGCATTATTTCATATCGTTATCAGACAGTAGAATACTAAAGAATATAACAGGTGTAGATAGTGCACTAACTGCATGTGTATGGTTATTGAGAAACTCGTCTTAGAAATGGATTTAAATTGGGAAAACAAAATATCGTACGAAAACCTATCACCGGAAGGCTGGCCATCTTGCTCCAACAACACGGTGTTGTTGCATCACGATACCCCCCCCCCCAGTGTATGTCCCGATTCTTTAAAATACCATTTGCTGAAAAAACCTCCGGCTTTCGGGTCAAAACTTTCCGACCACCAAACCATATTTCAATGACAATCAGAGTGATAGTCAGGTATGGCCTGAACTACACGGATGATCTGACTTTGAGGTTTGCAATTGTCCTGATACACTCTATCTTTGCCGTATCCCCACATGTAGGGACATTTTTGACTATGTGTGAAGGAATGCCTAAAGCGCAATAGTGGCTTCTGGGGCATGTTCTTTAAAGTACTGTAACATTCTGACTATCAATTATGATGGTCATGAAATACAGTATGCTGTATGTGGCTTTCAATCAATGTAAAATCAAAACTTCTCCCCATCCCCTATCGCATAAAGGAGTGGTATCGATATGGTGAACTTTTTGAACATGCGTTTCTCTTTTAAACCAGTCATCAAACATTCTGAAAATTTTACACATCGTCAATTTAATGGTCATCTTTTGGATGGTAAGATTATAATTTGAAATATACATATGTATATGTATCCTTTCCTCTGTATTGTTTTAGAAGACATGTCAGACACTTCTTTTTTTCTTGGTATCATATGTTCGGAATGAAATGAAACATCTTTCCGAACCTAAACGACATGAAAACATTGTTTAGGTCTCTCAATATTGTAATTGTACAATGGAAAGTTTGGTTGATTTTAAAAAGGTATCTTGTTCATGAAATAAAATGTTTATCTTATTTTTTTTATCTATTTTGGAGATTTTGTTTTAATTTTGCACACCTTTTGTAAAATCAACCAAAATTTCCCTTGCATAACTGTAATATTGAAAGGTCTAAGAAAATGTTGTATATGCTATTTTGTTCCAATAAGGTTCGAAAATACAAATATTTTATTCCATTCTCAAGAATTGGTAGAAAGGAACAAAAAACAATAGCACTAAAAAAATACCCCAAATTTTTAACAAAACAGTTATATAAAATATATAAATAAGTTTTGCATTAAATTGTTGCCAAACCGTCAACACTACATTAAGGACCGTGTCTTTACAGAATGTTTTCAATAATTGGTTTAAGAGAAAAACATTGTTGAATTCAGTTCACCATATCGATACCGATCCTTTTAGAAATAAAGTAACAATTATTGAGATAATGTTTCATATGTGTTATATTTGCATGAAATATTTTCTGATAACTGTACAATCATAAATCGTACACAGAAATAAAAACTGGGACACACCACGATCCATGAATATATTAATACATTTAAGCCTGATAATATATTTTACATGTTATATGTTCCAAGCCACACACTGACATTACTGTTGTATGTGCCAAGTTATTCATATTACTGTTCACCATTCAATAAAACTCTATTATCAAAATTATGGAAAACTTTCCACCCTTTTCACTCATTTCTTTCCAAACTCAATTTGGATAATTAAACTGAATAACAAGATATTTAGTGTACAGGGTATCCCCAAAGTAAAAACAGGGTTTTAGCGAGAAACATAGTACATCTGAGAGAGACTGAAAATCGGGATTTGTCCCGATACAAATCAGGACTTGATAGACGAGAATTGTATTTTAGAGTTTTTAAAGCATATAAAAGTTGCCACAAAAATATTAGGCATTGTAAAAGTATTCCAAATAAATGTTTTCCTTCTGTATATTCAATTTCTGATTTGAAAAAATAAAGATCAGATCATCGACAAGCTAATGGCCCATCCCTCTAATTATGCAAAACGAGTACATGATAAATATAATGCTACACAAATCCAAGGTACATTTGGTACACGACACTTACAAAGCCTAACAAAGAACCGAAGATGTCAAATCTGGAAGCTCTAAAAAAATTATTTTTTGGAGGACTAAATAGAGATACGACAGACGAGAGTGCAAAAGCTTATTTCGAACAATTTGGTCCATTGGCGGATGTCGTTATCATAATTGACCCTAACACAAAAGAATCTAAAGGGTTCGGGTTTGTAACATTCGAGGAGAGACAACAAGCGTTTGATTGCCTCCAAAATAAACCACATGAAATCGACGGCAAAGAACTTGAGGTTAAGTATGCAATACCAAGAGATTCGAATTCCCAAGCCGCCCATAGCAAGACAAAGATAATACACATATCGAACCTGTCAAAGGATGTTACAGCTGAGGATGTGAAAATCGCAGTTTTGAAGTTATTAGTAGGGCGCAAAGATGAAGCGGTTGAAAAGGTAGACCTCATAAAAGATAGAGAAACAAACGAGAACAAAGGGTTTGGCTTCCTTGATCTAAGTAATGAAGACTATGCTGATGAGCTAGCGATCATTCGAAGCTTTGAACTCAATGGCGATATTATAACAATGGTGAAAGCAAGGCCAAGATCAGATGCTGGGGGCCGTGGTGGACGCGGAGGCCGTGGTGGACGCGGAGGCCGTGGGGGACGCGGAGGCCGTGGTGGACATGGGGAAGGTTATGGAAGTGGCAGCTATGAAGGTTATGGAGGTAGTAGCTATGGAGCGTATGGAGGAAGTAACTATGGAGGTTATGGGATGGGTAGCTATGGTGACCCTAGAGGTCGAGGTGGTCAGTATCGACCTTATTGAGGCCATGGCAAAAGTAATCGCAGTACACAAATAAAAAGGTAAGCATGCTTAGATTTAAAATACACTTTATCAACATATATCAAATGAATATATCATATGTTTATCGCAACTATACAAATATTGTTGAAGAAATAATCTCTCGTAAACATAGCCCGTCAAATTGTAGTAACAAAAGTATATGGTATTTTCAAGTCAGCATGTGAAATGCAGTTATTTAACATGCAATTAGCATATTATTACGTATGTAGACGTCATTGATATAATATTGAAAGAGTCAAAAATAAATATTAACTTCTATTTAAACTTTAATTCATTTTATTTGTTTTAATTTGCAGAACATATGAAACTCAACACTGGACAAGTGGCGATGGCAGCTTAATTATAAACTGTTGAGAAAGACTAAAAGGCCCAAACCTTCATTCTTTATCCTTCGAGATACTTCTGTGATCGACTACGTTGAACTTCTACATGTCGAAGTGTACGTTTGAAATCAGCACTCCTTACTAATAAACGTGATTAATTTTGATATTTAGAAATTTTTTTTTTCATTTTAGAAATTTTAAAAACTATATTCATTTAAAACTAATTACATGTTCAAAATAACACTGTACGAAATAATGTCTCTCTAAAGAGCTCAATTGTATAATTCATGGTATCATTGCTGTTGCAAAAACATGGATTATATCCATTCATACACCAATTAGGGAGCCTAAAATTTAATATCTTAGTGTATGAACATAACTTTATAATATACTGCATAATTTCATCGTCTGACGCTCATACTGTTATGGAGCGATGTTTCCTCCTACATTTTCCTAGCATCTGGTTTGGTAATTGAGATACCACGTGGCGATATGCGCGCCAGATGTAAAGCGCAAGCCACATGGTGTCTAAGTTTAGATTCGAAATTCAAGATAGGAGGTCATGGAAACAAAGACCAAAGAAATAAAATGAATAAAATATATTTGGCTCAAAATTATATAGTTTGTTGAAATGTAACACAATAGTAGATCACAGTATATCACACTATATCACAATACAGTACATAAAATGTTGTTTTGTAACACCCCATAAATAGTTGTTTAAGTGCACATTTGAAACCTTCACGCTATCTATTACACCTATATATCAGTTCATTTTGTATTGGGTTTCTATTTAATTATTTATTTTTACGTTTGGCCCACTTCTATCCATATTGCCCTAAGAAACATGCTTATAATTATTTCCATATTGTTTGCTCATAACATTCAATGTACCTTTTTCTCAAAAGCCCGATATTTTATTGCAATTTTAATCGCCATGTTTTGGCAAGCAATACCTCCTTGGTATATAATAAGACGACTGCTTGTAGATTTAGACCAGCATGATAATCCCGATGTTTCTGGATGGCCAACTTCAATAAGCAAATTGTCATTATCATATATAGTTGAGGATGTACCATTTGATAATAGAGAGCTTTCGATATCAGTTATTATTTGGAATACGTATACACAAACTTGCAATTGTACTTGTACAAGTCAGGTATAGCACTGGCCGGGAAGGAACACTGGAAACGAAGATAGGGTGCTTTCATCCTTGAAATCTCAACAAAATATTTGGCAAGTATGTAATTTGTGAAAACTTATATCGAAAGCTCTCTAACAACAAGTATGAGCCCGACAATTATAGGCCCAAACAATTTTGTAGTTCTGTAATAATGCTGAAAGTGGAGGTACTGCATGCATAATTTGAAGTCAAAACACACAATTTTTAAATGTTTCTATTGATGTCCCATTGAAATATAAGTACAGTAAAACATGTCCAATCCGAACGCCATTGGGACCAGCCAAGTAGTTTGAAGGCGTTCACATTCGATTTTTTCTATGTGAGTCAATTAAGGATAAACAAATTGGGAGCAAGAAAATGTGTTCATATTTAGTTGGATCATAATAATACAGCTGAGTAGCTTTCTCTCTAAGTCCATTACATTTGAGTCAATGTCCAAAACTTTATGTAATTTTTGGCTCAGGTTGGGGTTTTATATTGAAACCGTTTACATTTTGAGTTGATTTTAATGTGAATAAAAAACTTCACGCTGGGCTAAAATCTAAGATCCTGAGGTTCAAACAGACTAAGCGTGAGAGTCACTGATCTGGAAACAAGTGTGACACGCCTCCTTTTTATAATTTGGAATAATTATTTTTGACTATTTTAGGTTACAACGGCAATGACAATTTTACCAAATTCCTGAATTATTTTATAAGTGTTATTTTCTTTACAATATACAACGCTTACATGGGACAAATCAATGACAATAATATAATACATTCTTAAGAAATAACAATAAGTAAAAATGTTTTTTCACACCAATATTGGAAAATATGTGAAATAATTCTGTATCCACACATATCAGGCAAGGTGTCTCCAATTCCAACAAATCAGAGAAAGCTATTTCACGTAACTGCATTCCGTTATATAACCAATAACGCATTTGTTGTATGGCTGTCAAGGTGATAACTGGACTCACATATTGAAATTGATACTCTGCCAACTTAAACTTTCATTGAAAATATGTTCTTTTGGTGATTTTGTATGTTTTAGGGGATTTTACAAAACATATTTTGCAATGTGTGAAAAGAATTTAAGCACAAGACTCAGTGCATTGTGGCTGCTTCATTCCACTCAGGCGTTGTTTCCTAAACTTTGCATTCCCGCTGCGCGGTCAAGCAAAGATTTGGAAACAACACCTTCAATGAAATGATTCAGCATGCAATGCACTGAGTCCAGGGGTTAAATCCTTAATATTTTGTACAAGTAAGGTCGTAATGTGACTTAATAAATATTGAAAACAACTATATTCTCTTCTTCCAAATATCAGGGAAAATATTTTCTTTAAGTATCTTGTTATACAAGAGGCCGTTTCTCAAAACTTTTCATTATCAATTTGTTTAGATACCACATCGTTACGAGACCCCTTAGAACCCTCTCGTTAAATAAGTCATGGATAGCGAGCAAATCGTTAACTCCATCGACCAACTCACTAAGTAATTCTAAGACCTCTTGTTGGGGTGTCGTAAAACCTTGAGTTCTACTTGAAAAATAAGTCTCCAATTTGCATCATTTCAATAAAATTCTTACGTACAAAATAGAAAATTCTGAATCTTGACAAAACGAAGCTAATAGTTGGAAAATCGCTTTGTTCATATTTTAATTTTATACCGAGTTTCAAAACAGCTCGTTGTGTTTTTTGGTTGTTTAATCGAGATAATGTTTTTACTCTGAGCAATTCTTTTATGTAAGAAACTTAACTAATCCTTTCAAATATAATTACAATTACGCACTTTCGACTCGGCCATTGTATGCAAGATATTTGAACATTAACTTACAATTAACTTAATAATGCTCAACACATTGGGTAAATACAAAGTTGTAGATCTTAAAATGGTGTTGTTTTTCGTTTTGTAGACTTTGGACACACCAATCGCACTATTTAACAGCCTACCCGTTTTAGGAAATCTAAAGAATCGTCTGTTTGTTAGGTAATCTAGGTAATCCTCTTTGGTAATGCCAATGTTGTTATTTGAGCTTTGTAATCTCCGAAAGTCTTTAAATGGCATGCGTTGAAGTGAAATAATATATATTTGTATATTCACTTATATTTTATCGTCAGAGAGCTTGGAAATTGAAGTCTGAGCAATACGGAGAAGAGAGGTAAGTTTTCAAAATCCATTTTTCAGTTTATTTTCATTTTTTCAAATCAATAAGTATTGTAACAGTTTGGCCTTTTTTGTGGATATGTGGTAGTGTGGCTGATAAAAAGACCACTGTTTAGTAAATGGTGTTTACTTGTGGATTGCACGGCACACGTTAAATGTGCTTTGTCCCTAAAGAAATAAACAAAATATACAATTTTATATATATAATATAAAACAATATATTGTGGCGTTTATAAGCCCAAATAAGATGTACATGCAATTTCAAATGTAATGTAAGAATATTACGGTGTTATTATTTCTCTCAAAACTCACAACTCAAAAGTCCATATGAGCTAATAGTAATTATCACTGATAAAATAATATCCAGAGTCCATATAAATTGAGACTGATGATCACTATATAACACTGTTGTATCCCGAATATGCAAAGTTCATGTAAATTGTACCACTTGTACGTCTTGTATTGTTATTGAATCTTGAACCTGGAATAGTAAGCTGAGAGTAACAAAGTCTTGTCTCCTAATTTTGGGAAGCAACTTTACACAAAATTCATAGTACTCATGCTGAAGCTTGGTGTGGATTTTAAAGCAGGGGTTGGCGTAGGGGGTATTGGAACTGCTGGAACAGGCGCTTCTTCGTCTTGAATCTTAATACACACCTGGGAGCATATGACTAACATCAAACATAAAAGTACAAATAAAATTCCACCCACGACCAAGATGATGAAGGGGATATCCAGTTCCATCCACTGTAAACTCAGCAACTGTCTTGTGTCTTGCTTCCAATGAAAATATGGATTCTCTTCACGTTGTTGTAGTATCCTCCACTGTGTTGTAGTATAATTCAACTTTGATTATGCAAAATAATCTAAGTCAAACTATCGGCTCTGTAAATGGCTATCTCCTGGATCCTCCTCACTGTGTTGTAGGATAATTCAACTTTAATTATACGAAACAATCAAAGTCAAACTATCGGCTCTGTAAATGGCTATCTCTTTGATCCTCCTCACTGTGTTGTAGGATAATTCAACTTTAATTATATTATAACCAAAGTCAAACTATCGGCTCTGTAAATGGCTATCTCCTGGATCCTCCTCACTGTGTTGTAGGATAATTCAACTTTAATTATATGAAATAATCAAAGTCCAACTATCAGCTCTGTAAATGGCTATCTCCTGGATCCTCGTCACTGTGTTGTAGTATAATTCAACTTTGATTATGCAAAATAATCTAAGTCAAACTATCGGCTCTGTAAATGGCTATCTCTTGGATCCTCCTGACTGTGTTGTAGGATAATTCAACTTTGATTATGCGAAATAATCTAAGTCAAACTATCGGCTCTGTAAATGGCTATCTCCTGGATCCTCGTCACTGTGTTGTAGTATAATTCAACTTTGATTATGCGAAATAATCTAAGTCAAACTATCGGCTCTGTAAATGGCTATCTCCTGGATCCTCCTCAAGGTGTTGTAGTATAATTCAACTTTGATTATGCGAAATAATCTAAGCCAAACTATCGGCTCTGTAAATGGCTATCTCCTGGATCCTCGTCACTGTGTTGTAGTATAATTCAACTTTGATTATGCGAAATAATCTAAGTCAAACTATCGGCTCTGTAAATGGCTATCTCCTGGATCCTCCTCAAGGTGTTGTAGTATAATTCAACTTTGATTATGCGAAATAATCTAAGTCAAACTATCGGCTCTGTAAATGGCTATCTCCCGGATCCTCCTCACTGTATTGTAGTATAATTCAACTTTGATTATGCGAAATAATCTAAGTCAAACTATCGCAATTGACAAAGTTTACGAACGTCTTATATGGCATCAACTGCTAAGTACACAAACTTCCTTCACAATTAAGTAATCAGCCTACCTAAAAATATAGCATGCGCACAACAGCATAGGCAAAAATATTACAAGTCAAAATATGTGCCCTTGAAAATAACTAAGTTCAGTTAATGTTGAGTTATACTGATATTGAAATATTCTAAGTTCAATATTTATTCTCCAAAAAAAACAAAGTCCAAAATAATGTTTCTCCAAATATTGACTAAGTTCAATAATTTCTATCCCAAAAATACGCAAAGTCCAATTTCATGTGTTCATGAAATTGAACGGACAGAGCTCAGAAATCTAGTATAGGCTTGATGCTGCCTCCAAACACGGTACTGAATATTCCCTCTTGAGGTATCCTCTACACAAATACACGGGTAGATGGCCAAGTTATCATCTACAGAATCACGGTGTAGCAGTCTTCCCTCTCAGGTATCCTTCATCACAGGTAGATGTCCAAGTTATCATCCATTGAACTGAAGTGTAGCTATGTATCTCCTATCTGCCTCGGGAAATATTCAAAGTCCCAACAACTTTCTACTGAAAATTGTCAAAGTCCAAAAATATTTCCTTGAAAAATGACTAAGTCCAACTTCACATAAAAATATGAAATTGAACAGAGCTCTGTCCCGAACGAAAGCTAGCTGTAATCTGCTGAGTTTACATTGGCGAAATACTTATATAGGCTTGGTGACGTCATCACTTTTTGGACAAGATTTCAAAGCTAAATAACAAGTTATTGACGCCATATCCCGCTTAAATATTGCTCCTACAACAAGATAATAATTGGAACTCAACAAATCTAACATTAATTGATCGCTACTTACTCTAGTTTTACTTCGATTTGATAGAATCAAAAGCAGGAAGTAAGTTCTAAAAATAGCAACCTCCATTTAAACTACCCGAGCGACTACCCGATCAACATAAACTAAATCTTAATTGGATAACAGGAAAACGCTATTTCACCACTGTAACTACAACTAAAGTACTGCAAACGATACTACAATTTAAGATCATAATGATCTTACATGTAAACCACAAATCAAGTGTAATAAATGTATAAAAACGAGTTCACAGCACTAAATCAAAAATCAAAAATTCAAAATTTTGTTACACTCCTCCAATCCAAAGATTTTGGTGTTTACAACACCAAGCTTAAAGTACAAAAAAAATAACAAAATTTTGCTAACTTAGCTACCTTAACAAAATACAACTGTACAATGGTGTGCAACTAGTTGCTAACTAATTGCTAGCACCATGTACATGTAAGATTGTGAAATCCTGGACACATTAGTACTATCTTATGCTTTCTTAAAACTATTAAATGTCCAAAACAAAAATCTCTAGCTAACTACATGAAATGCTAACTACTATTTACAGAAACTACAACTTCCAGCTACGGGTGACTTGCGACTTAAGTCTCTTAACAAGTTAGCTATAAAATCACAACTCTGCTGTAAAGTTGCTGTTTGGTTCTAGGAACCCTTCCTCCAGTTAGCATCTATATCGCTCCTCTGCCGAGGCCTCTGATATCTCCCACGATATATTCTAACCAAAGGCACCTTCACTCGATAAGTACTTGGAATGCCTCCATGACTTGAAGTACTTTGTTCGTTACCTCGGTGTCCAGGGACTTTGTTCAATCTCCTGTCCCTGCCATGTCTCTGCTCATGAAACGGGTGACCATCTGGTAAATCCAAGGTCCTCTTCTTTGATGCTATCGGTTGATGAGCTACTTTCCCTGCAGGATTGACTGCTCTTTTTCCAAGAATCCGCTTGTCCTTGGTTTCACTCGGCAGGCTGGCTGACGGTTCGGTATCTCCTACTATCTGAGCAGCACTTGAACTCTCTGGTCCAAAAGTCATTGAACATTTACCATAGTCCAATATTGCCCTTGAAGCTGCTAAATAATCGCTTCCCAGAATTCCATCAAACTCAATGTCAGCCACGACTACTTCTAAATTTTGTTTACGATCATCTATGTGTAGGTCAACGTGCATAACACCTGCAACAGCTAAAGGTTCTCCACCAGCTTGCAAAATGATTCTCTTTTGTGGCTCAAGCTCGGGTCTTATGTCTTCAGGGATCTCTCTATAGATCTTTAAACTCAATATACTACTAACTGCACCCGAGTCTACAAGGAATTCAACATTCGTGTCACAAACTTTTCCAGAAGCCACGATTCTCTTAGTATCTCTTGAAGATTTGACGTCCTTCCCTTGTAGTGATTGGAACCTTACTGTTGCAAGACTCTGCCTCTCTTTAGCTTCCTTGATTTCTTCTGCACGTTTTCTAGTGTAACAATCAGCAATTAGATGACCGGTTTTGTGACAATAAAAGCAGCCAAGTCGGTTAAAGCCATTTCTTCTGGATTCATTTGACTGGATCTGTTGTTCAAGTTGCTTGATTCTTTTCTCAAAATTTTCTCGATCTTTCTCGAAGTTTTTGCGATCTTGTTCCATATTTTTCCGATCTTCCTCCTGCTTTTTACATAACTCTTCTAACAGCCGGGTGATGTTCTTTAATTGGTCTTCTTTTTCTTCCAAAACATTCACATGACTGTATTGAGGCTTCGATCCTCTCCGTATTCTTTCTGATCCCAGATAAGATTCTTCTCTTAGGGCTATTTCAATCGCCTTATCCAATGAAGTACATTCATTAACATGTATTGCTCGGCGTATGTCATCCTCTGCAATCGCCTGCTCAAAACTACGCCTTGCTAATCGGTCCTGTTCCGACCTACTCATCTCAGGATATGCCAATGCTGTAAGTCGCCTGATATCCTGTCCTAAAGTTTGTAATGATTCATTTGGCTTCCTCACTCGCCCAAGTAATCCAGCCTCATATATCTCAGCTTTTCCTTCTGGCCCATATCTCTTCTCCAAGGCTAAAACTAACTGGTCATATGTGTACTCAGCTTCCATTTCCAACACAATCTGCTGGGCGGTGCCTCGCAGACTGGTAGCTAAGTATTCATTTTTTCTCTTCTGAAGTCCAGCTGTTAGCTTTAGCACATATCTCAAAGTGAGCTCGGTACTCTGGCCAAGGAGTTGTACCATTGTAAGTCTCAGGCTTTATCCTGTTCCTAGGTTTGGACATCTGACTTAACATCTTCATTAAGTCCATTGACTCACTGGGGAAATTGGGATAAAATTTTCCACTCTTCTCATTCGCTGAATCACCACATGGAACTTTTGTTTTGAATTTATGTTCATCAACAGGAAACTGTTTCTCGGATTCATGGTTCCTTTGAACATGCCCCTTCCTTGGGCCTACAATTTCCTGTGTAGCATACTTGCTCTCTGAAGCACAAACATCCTCTTGTTTACAGTGTATCCCGGTAGGATCTCGCTGGTCTCTACCAGCAGGCGGGTGTGTTGGAGTTGTGTAAAATCTGTCTCGTCTCTCCAACTTCCATGGCCTCCTTTCTGGAGTAGGGAGTTCAGGTGTAAAACACTCTTCATTATGCTGAACCCGACTCATAGACAATGGAGGCGACCATTGTGCTCCCCTTCGAGCTCCACTTGGAGTTACATACAAGTCATTATCAATAGCCTTCCCTGCATACAAAACACCATTAGACTTGGTCTCTGTACTAGCTGCTTTCGTATTACTCTGTAATCTTTCGAGGATCGCCTGCAACAGATACTCTTTTTTCTCACCTCTTATCTGTCGTTTTTCTTCTCTTATTTGTTGTTGCTCTTCTCTAATTTGTTGCATATGTCTGTTCTCTTCAATTTGCTCTGCTATTCGACTCCTACTATGAGTTTGTCTTTGTTGGGTCTCTCTAATATTATCGAACTGTTTCTTTTGTGCCTCTTCAATATTCCCAAAAACAGACAACTGATCTTGAAGCTGACCTTCCACCATAGTTAACTCTTGTTTCACTACATCCTCTGACTGGCTCTTAGTCAAAGGCGGATCAATCATGGTAGATGTCCTTGGACTCTGTCTTCTCATGGTAGGATTCATCTTATCCTTATTGAAGGGATTCGCTTGGACTCTAAATTGGTCAGTCCTCTAGACCAATACCCTGTGCCTAAACTACTAGACAATCCTCTCTCCTCAGCTTCTCTCATTGGATCCTTAGCTCCAGGATTCCTTAATTCCCCAGAATATGTTTTCACATATACAGAAGTCTCCCCTTCAATATCTACATAATCTCCACGCTTCGGATATGGGAGACTGGGCTCTGGATCCATCTTGAAACTGTATAATGCACCTCTGGTTTAAATCTTCAGACACAATCAATCCCACCGCTGCCACCAGTGTAACAGTTTGGCCTTTTTTGTGGATATGTGGTAGTGTGGCTGATAAAAAGACCACTGTTTAGTAAATGGTGTTTACTTGTGGATTGCACGGCACACGTTAAATGTGCTTTGTCCCTAAAGAAATAAACAAAATATACAATTTTATATATATAATATAAAACAATATATTGTGGCGTTTATAAGCCCAAATAAGATGTACATGCAATTTCAAATGTAATGTAAGAATATTACGGTGTTATTATTTCTCTCAAAACTCACAACTCAAAAGTCCATATGAGCTAATAGTAATTATCACTGATAAAATAATATCCAGAGTCCATATAAATTGAGACTGATGATCACTATATAACACTGTTGTATCCCGAATATGCAAAGTTCATGTAAATTGTACCACTTGTACGTCTTGTATTGTTATTGTATCTTGAACCTGGAATAGTAAGCTGAGAGTAACAAAGTCTTGTCTCCTAATTTTGGGAAGCAACTTTACACAAAATTCATAGTACTCATGCTGAAGCTTGGTGTGGATTTTAAAGCAGGGGTTGGCGTAGGGGGTATTGGAACTGCTGGAACAGGCGCTTCTTCGTCTTGAATCTTAATACACACCTGGGAGCATATGACTAACATCAAACATAAAAGTACAAATAAAATTCCACCCACGACCAAGATGATGAAGGGGATATCCAGTTCCATCCACTGTAAACTCAGCAACTGTCTTGTGTCTTGCTTCCAATGAAAATATGGATTCTCTTCACGTTGTTGTAGTATCCTCCACTGTGTTGTAGTATAATTCAACTTTGATTATGCAAAATAATCTAAGTCAAACTATCGGCTCTGTAAATGGCTATCTCCTGGATCCTCCTCACTGTGTTGTAGCTAGGATAATTCAACTTTAATTATACGAAACAATCAAAGTCAAACTATCGGCTCTGTAAATGGCTATCTCTTTGATCCTCCTCACTGTGTTGTAGTATAATTCAACTTTGATTATGCAAAATAATCTAAGTCAAACTATCGGCTCTGTAAATGGCTATCTCTTGGATCCTCCTGACTGTGTTGTAGGATAATTCAACTTTGATTATGCGAAATAATCTAAGTCAAACTATCGGCTCTGTAAATGGCTATCTCCTGGATCCTCGTCACTGTGTTGTAGTATAATTCAACTTTGATTATGCGAAATAATCTAAGTCAAACTATCGGCTCTGTAAATGGCTATCTCCTGGATCCTCCTCAAGGTGTTGTAGTATAATTCAACTTTGATTATGCGAAATAATCTAAGCCAAACTATCGGCTCTGTAAATGGCTATCTCCTGGATCCTCGTCACTGTGTTGTAGTATAATTCAACTTTGATTATGCGAAATAATCTAAGTCAAACTATCGGCTCTGTAAATGGCTATCTCCTGGATCCTCCTCAAGGTGTTGTAGTATAATTCAACTTTGATTATGCGAAATAATCTAAGTCAAACTATCGGCTCTGTAAATGGCTATCTCCCGGATCCTCCTCACTGTATTGTAGTATAATTCAACTTTGATTATGCGAAATAATCTAAGTCAAACTATCGCAATTGACAAAGTTTACGAACGTCTTATATGGCATCAACTGCTAAGTACACAAACTTCCTTCACAATTAAGTAATCAGCCTACCTAAAAATATAGCATGCGCACAACAGCATAGGCAAAAATATTACAAGTCAAAATATGTGCCCTTGAAAATAACTAAGTTCAGTTAATGTTGAGTTATACTGATATTGAAATATTCTAAGTTCAATATTTATTCTCCAAAAAAACAAAGTCCAAAATAATGTTTCTCCAAATATTGACTAAGTTCAATAATTTCTATCCCAAAAATACGCAAAGTCCAATTTCATGTGTTCATGAAATTGAACGGACAGAGCTCAGAAATCGAGTATAGGCTTGATGCTGCCTCCATACACGGTACTGAATATTCCCTCTTGAGGTATCCTCTACACAAATACACGGGTAGATGGCCAAGTTATCATCTACAGAATCACGGTGTAGCAGTCTTCCCTCTCAGGTATCCTTCATCACAGGTAGATGTCCAAGTTATCATCCATTGAACTGAAGTGTAGCTATGTATCTCCTATCTGCCTCGGGATATACTCAAAGTCCCAACAACTTTCTACTGAAAATTGTCAAAGTCCAAAAATATTTCCTTGAAAAATGACTAAGTCCAACTTCACATAAAAATATGAAATTGAACAGAGCTCTGTCCCGAACGAAAGCTAGCTGTAATCTGCTGAGTTTACATTGGCGAAATACTTATATAGGCTTGGTGACGTCATCACTTTTTGGACAAGATTTCAAAGCTAAATAACAAGTTATTGACGCCATATCCCGCTTAAATATTGCTCCTACAACAAGATAATAATTGGAACTCAACAAATCTAACATTAATTGATCGCTACTTACTCTAGTTTTACTTCGATTTGATAGAATCAAAAGCAGGAAGTAAATTCTAAAAATAGCAACCTCCATTTAAACTACCCGAGCGACTACCCGATCAACATAAACTAAATCTTAATTGGATAACAGGAAAACGCTATTTCACCACTGTAACTACAACTAAAGTACTGCAAACGATACTACAATTTAAGATCATAATGATCTCACATGTAAACCACAAATCAAGTGTAATAAATGTATAAAAACGAGTTCACAGCACAAAATCAAAAATTCAAAATTTTGTTACAGTATGTACACCCACTGAATAATGCATTTGGAAGTTACTACACCTTTTCTTACCTGTAGTCATATCAATAATTGCTCAAACGCTTGGGGGTAACGCCACTAAAACACTTTAACTTCTATTGATTTTACAAAAACGATTTTGGGAATTGCTCAATTTAAATAAAAATTGTTGAAGACCCATATAATATGTTTAAGCTAATCACAACTGTAATTGTTTGTTTGTAACTGAATTCAGAGGCCTGTAGATTTGAAAAAACAAATGTTTGATCTGGTTGCATCAGTTCGGATCAGACAAAGGGAAGACATCAAATTAAAAAACACATTCATTAACAATTAAATCAATGTCTTAATTTCATTTAATTCAATTGAATCTAATTCATTTTTAATTCTTTTTCAGTCATTTTTGGAAAATGTCTTTCTCAGCAAGTTTGGTGATAGGAGTTGTTGTGCTTGGGTTGGCACATGCTTGTATTCGAGTAGAACCACCTACGGGTGAACAACCCAATGAACCAGATGGACGAATGAACAGACAGAACAAGACCCATCTATTTGCGATTACAGGTGACTGGCCCCCATACTCCTACATGTAAGTAGAAACATGAATTAGTCGAACACAATTTTTTGTCATTTTCCTTTTGTGATGATCATTTTCAGTTTTACGGATTCGTTATTTTTTGTTTGTCCATGTGTATTGTGTATACAATGTCCAATGGTTTGATGTTGTCCATTTTGAACAGAGATTCGTATTTAACCCGATGTATTAGCTCCGATCCTCAGTGTAAATAACAACTTATAGCTACAGCTTCGAATTCTTTCAAAAGAATTATAATTTTGAAACGAGTCCAAAAGACTTAATGAAAGCCGTAGTAACAAATGCAAATAAGTCTGAAAATAAATTCCTAGATTACTGCAGGTGCCCAAACCTGATCTGTATTTATGGTTTATTAAAATGGTAACTAGCTTTCTATTCGAGGAAGGTTCTTTCAAGATTTTTTCTTAGAAGAATAATATATGTCATTCTATAAACACTCCCCCATAAGCATTGATAACGTCATGGATTGATGGATTAAGCAAAACCATGCAATTTCGAAACCGCTTTCATGACCGGAAACAAAATCTAAGATATCTGTGAAAAGGTGAAGCTGGACCAAACGCTTGAGCAACTGAAACATCGTAATAGCTACGTACTCACTAACAGATACGGTTTATATAAATGATGATGAGACAGGAGATTTCAATGAAAGGAAACAATTGCCTTTGGGTTAGAAAACCAGTTGTACTATTCTTCTAGATTCTTCTTCATTATCAATGGTTACTCGATTGATACTTCGAAACTTCATTTCACTCCATAGTTTATACCTAAACCCTACTCGAACCTTTACCAAGGATCCAAATGGAGATCAAAATTAAATTTAGTTTTTAATGTTGAATCATATTTTATTATCATTCATCTGTTAAGAAATGAAGTCACTGGTGCCTCTGAGGGTTTCATGCATATGTTAATCGCAGAGACGTGCCGAGTCTGTGGCAGACAGTGCGACATAGTACTTATAAAAAGCTGGAGCGTATGCTGGGATGGTGAAGAACTAAGTGCTGATGGTATGTAGTGCATATTTCTGAACCCCATTTAAAATAGAATATTCAACAATAAATCAGGTGAAAGAATCGGTCTTTCCCCACAAAGCCGCTTCAATTCGTACAAAGGCCCATATTCATTGTTTTTGGTAAAAACGTCGTTTCTGCTTGTTTAATTATAATGTCCGCATCCAATGACGCGTTCCATCCAAAATTACATTAACATTTGATCATTCTCATCGCCACTTATAAAATTACCATCAGCTACAGACAGCGGTATATGCAAAGTATCATCTTAAGTAACGTATACGCCGCTTGCTTTTTAGGTCTAATGGACCGTCATTTTGACGCTTGCCCTGGTTACTCGCCAACATTTACCAGAATGAACGTGCTAAAGTTTGCTGGAGGGATCCAGAAGGATGTTGGTGGGCAGATTTACGCGAGAGCAGATTCTGGAATAACGTCAATGGCAGATCTATCGAAGGGGAAACTTGGTGAGTAAAGTTTTGATTGTATCTTCATATGATTGTCATTTTAAAGGCATTTATTAGTAATACAAACTGAATCAAAAAGGTAGTCTATATTAACAAGATACCCTTCTACACGTTCAAGTTTTTTAAAAACGTGTATCTAAATCTCTCTATTGGCCAAAATGGCAATTGGGAGCCCCGGCCAAGTTATTTCATCAAATGAATAAGTTAAGTTGATGGAAGGGAAATTTTGTTTCTTCTGATAAGGTGTGCGTAAATTCTGGAATCTTCAACAAGATTGCCTCAGGGCTAGAGGGTTCCCTATTAATGATGATGACGTGGTTATGAGGGAGTTTGGAGATTGGTCTGACATGATAGATGCTCTCCGAAATGGTGACGTAAGTGCAGTTTATCAATTTTGTCTGCGTCCCGAGTGGTCTTGGATGTAGACTTGCTTCAAATGTTTAACCAACTTACCTACACTAGTCGAACTTGACGGAGTAGGGGTTGGAGACCAGGGACATGATGCACGACTGTTATAAAACAATAGAATCTAAAACAAGGTGTTACATTAAATATGTTCAATCTTCCGTGTGTGCTTACCGTGTTTTGATTATCCCATTGAACAAAATTCGTCGTACATCAATCCGTCCGTCCGGGCGATAACTCAAATACCGTTGGTCAGATTTTGATTGAATTAGCTACGCTTTGGCATTGGACTGTTATGTAGTTATCGTAAATGATATCATATCAAGTTAACAATTGGTTTCTTTCAGTTTGAAGCTGTTCTAGTTCAGACTGATTCGGTCACTCCTGAAAATATGTCCGGTTTGGTGGCAGTTGGAGATGTCTTGTATTGTAAGGAAGGCCCGTCTGGTGTAATGAGTCGAAAAGACGTGGACATGGAATGGTTTGCCCAGTGTCTAAGAGAACTGCAGTCAGATGGAACGTTCTCAACTCTCTGCCGTAATTGGAGTAGGTTTTATTTTTGATTTGATTTGAAACAAGAAAGGTGGATTATGGGGTAGTCTATAGTTATGTTTCGCTCATTGGCCTTTTTATCATTGGCATTTCGTTACGTCCAAATATATTCTACTTTGCAGATATCAAAGACTGCGTTGACGTATACGCACCGGAGGCTTTTTAAAAAATTGATAAAACCGACACTTGACCAGGATGGACCCAAATTTCTAATGATGGCAAAGCTGGAGTTTCATTTTTTAAAAATGATTAATCAACTGGAAAAGATATATAATTTGTAGCAAGAAAAAGTGTATAGTTTTTCCTCTAGTGTGTTTAACAGAATCTGACAATTGCGCATTAGAATATTATTTTTAAGATCTTACATTGCAATTGTAAGACCCATCTTTTTACTTCGTAACCCTACTAATAAGTTTGATTGTTTTGTGGCAATGCCTAACACTCTAAACTTGATCATTTTTAAATCTGGAACATGAATTGCTGTTCCTTAATTCATGTACGATTCCATTTAAACATGTAATAAAAAAGTTATAAAAATACGTTAGTTGCCAACATTATATTTTCCAAATCGTCTATTTAATGTTAAATACATGTATATTGCTAAATCGATTGATTGTGACAACTTGGTGGATTACCACTGACCTAGACTGTTTCTAATAATTAACAAAACATTATTTTTATTATAAAATGTCAAACAAAATGCTTGATTTTCATAATAAATGAACTGAATATTTCAAACAAGGTATTTAAAGGAATATGGTTGAGTTTTACAGGGGTTAAGTTTTACTGAATTGACCTTCACTGGGGTTGAGATAATTTTAGATCCCTGTCAGAGTAAATATATAGTCTCCCTGAATATATGGCCCGGGGGACCATACATCCTAGGACACCAGGTTCGGAGGTGTGTGGCCCCAACCGGACCATATTTTCTGTATTGGTAAAAAATAAAATAATATAACCCAGGACTATATATACTGACGGACACTTGAACGAATGGATTGTCCGGCTAGATTTTGGTCCTATCTGTTATCTTTATTTTTAAAGGTATATATGTCGTACTACAGTAGTACTGTATACTTGCATCAATGAATTAAAAACACTGCTTGCATCCAATCACCGTAAGTGTAGGGGCTAGAACAGTCTTCTAGCGCCTATGGTGTGAATCGACTCCCAGACTATCCTGTTTTTTTTCTTTCCTATATTCTGCATAAAATGGAACTAAAATGCATTGGTATATTCGTTTCCTCGGTTTCATGAGATTATTTTTAATATTAATGCCCGTTTGATTTCTTTGTTTGTGAGGGAATAAAATAATTCTAAAATTGGATGCACTTGGTTTTGGTAGAATTCATTTATACTTGTATACATGTCCATGGACATTTATAACCAGACAATATGGTCCAGTGTGACGAGTAATTAAGATACCATAATTTGGTATTTAAAGTCCGTCCCAGACACCCAATTCTAGCAAACGGACTAAAATATTTAAGGAAATATAGTCCATCGACCTTGTTATTATAGAAAATATAGTGCCGGACGATATTTTCCAGGACAAGGGGACCATCGTATTTACTACGGTCTTTATAAATGTTGACACCGGGCTGAGATAGAGAAGACCTGGCTTAACTTAACGAACGGCTCTTCATGTACTAACTATACTTGGGCAACAACGTCCTTGAATATAAAGTTAATTCACTTTAGAAACACATAAACAACAATCGACATGAATTTCAAGTATTGTTTAATAACTTTATCACCAAAAGGTTAAGCCAGTCCACGTTAGTGAGACGTGAAAACCTTTTTATATACACTGTTGTTCATATGTATGGAATAATAATAATATTAGTTACTTTCAAAATTTGAATATTGTTTATCAAAATCAATAACAATCTAATGTTATAAATATGTGAAAAATACGTCCTGTGTGAAAGAAATGATGGTCCCCCAGGGATTATGGTCCTATTTCTTAATGGCCCTTACTGGCCCTGATTGTGTATAAGATACTGAGGGAAAGAGCAAAAAGAGGCCAACATATAAATCGACGGAGAGTAGGACAATTAATTAATAGGACCTCCTACCCTTTTACACCTGGACTTTTATATGTATTCTTTTGAACCTCATAAAGGCCAGTGGGACCACACAAATCCATAACTCGAAATAAAAAAGGCGTATTGACCTGTTCATTGACTTGTATGAGGGATGTTTGCCGAATTCAAGGGACGCAATTCGATAGTTCCAACAATGTAAATGTCAGAATGTCGTTATTTTCTTACAATCTGACATTATAACTGATTATAGATTCATAATCAAGTCTAAAAGATTTTTCGATCACTTCTTGTGTGTTTTGGGATTTATGTTTGGATATAAAACCAAAACTCGCGATTCAAATTCTGAGGTGAACAAAATGGAGGCCGTTTGAATTCGAATTTTGTAATCATGATTTATCCATATATGTCAGAATAACGAGTTGGAACCCCGGGAGCCAAATCTCCTTGATGTAGAGATCAAGAGATAAAAATATAAAGATATGAATAAATAAACCAAACAATACTGCCATCTTTCAGTCGACCTAGCTCTATTAGCATACAAAACATTAACAGGAATCTTATTGAAAGATGTATAAATACTGCTTCTCCTTACATGTCTGATAAAGTACAGAAAGCGCTATCTATCCATTCCTGTTTTTGTTTTATATATTCCAAGTTAATAGTTAATATGTTCACTAATTTAATTCAATCTTGATGCCCAAATTTAATTTAATTTGGATTTCATCAGGGGTTGTGAGCAGAAGGAAGTGCTTTCACCAAATAAGATACTGAGCTGAAATAAAAGTATAAGGTCTCAAATGAAGGGCTGAAAGAGCGATTATAGCCTTTTGAGAAGGATCGTATCTCGCAACCATTAATATTTCAATTTCGGTTCCAGACAAAGGCGTAGCCATCAAATGTCAAGAGAAGGGTGGCCACACCCATGCCAGTTGTGCTATTTCATTGGGATTCTTTCATCAAGAACCAGTAGAAAGACGCAAACATAATAATCCAATGAGCATTTACCTGAAACATAAATTAGGTAATTTTCATGCAATGTGTCTTGAAGTTTGAATTACTTGAATAAAGTACTTTTTCATAGAGATTAGTTCTATTTGTATGCTGGCTATGGTTTAGTTGATTACGTAACCCGATCGACAAACTTATACTTACACGAACCATGGCAGACATTGACGGGGTGGTCGAAACAATGCTGTTCCATTCCTTAAAATAAAATATAAACGAATCTGACTGGACCAATGGAGAAAAAATGTATCCAAAATTAAAATCAATAATGATTTACTTTACGATTTAACGAATTAGTAGGATGTAAAATTGATTTTGATTTATCCATCTTATGCAAATAGGCAAAGCAGCTAAACTGAAAGCTAATGGCAAGCTTCCAGTGACATACACTTTCAATAATATTTTAATCTTTAAATAAAAGCCTTATAATACTACACGTACGTACCTCCCCTTATCAATTCCTAATAGCGCCGGCTTTGCAACTTGCTCATCACTGCACTTAAAGATTTTGATCTTAACATAGGCGACAGCATCCTCCGATCACAGGGCTAGCGCTTCAAAATCCAGAATATATTCTTTCTTTTTACCGGAAGAAGGGGGTACGGATTCTGGAAACCTGCTTAGGAGGATGAGGCGACAGAAAAATAGAAAGCCTTATATTCATAATTGCCTTTATTAACACCGATCAAATACAAGCAAATCAAAAGCATGGCTCCTTATCTAACCAAGGTGCTTACAGGGTGACATCAATTGTCACATGGCCAGCGTTCTTCAAGACACTGAATGACTGCGTCTCACGCACTGCGCCGTTCACCTTGACTGTTAAATCAAATTCTCCATGGAATGCACGCAAGTTAAAGGTTTGGACAGCACCATTTGGCGAAAGATCTTGGTTTGTACTCCATTCTTCTTGAGTCACCCTCTGCCAAGCTAAACCAGCAGCATTTGGCTACAATATATTGATGTACATGTGGTGAACAATACCAGCCTAAACTCAATGCTAATTTCAAACATTTTCTTTTGGAGACTGCAAGTGGTTTACAGAACATGTAAGTTCTCGACTAATCAACATATGTCTTTTTGTGTGACATTGCCAGTGCAATCAACATGGAATCTTTTTAGCCGTAAAAATGGTTTGGTTGGTTGGCGCGCTAAATATCATTAAACGAAACACGACATCCACTCCCGGCATCCACTCACGGTTAAGTCGTTGCCCTCGACAAGAGCAGCTTGTGGTTTAGAATGCGCCTGGTCCCAGAATCCCCACAGCATGATCCCGTCGACGGATGGATGAGAAAACATAAATCGCCATAGTTTCTCGTAGTCTGCTGCTCGCACATCCCGGTTCGTATTCTCCACATCCATTTCAGTTATCCAAACAGGGACACTCACCCCAGCAAGAATATCCATTCTTTTCTGAAATCCACAATTGAGTAAATGAGAAAACAGAGAAGTTCATAACTTAAAGCCTCAAAGGTGATCGATACAATAAACCTAAAACAAAGAAAATTAAAATGGGTAAGTTATAAATATTATTATTACCACCTTGCCGGGCCAGTTCTAGGGAATACTAATAACGTCATTTCTGCGAGCAATATAGTGAAATATTGGACCTTGGGCCTTCGGCCGTCGATCCAATATTTCACTATATTGCCATTAGAAATGACGTTATTGTACTATTAATATTTTGGTTTGTATTAATGCTCCCAACATTCCAACCAACATCAACAAATGAAAAAATATAAAATGGAAGGTTATGCACATGACTGTTTTGCTATTTTGCAGTTCTAAAACAAGGATATGATTATACAACACATATACATTATATTACATTCAAGTTTACTAATAATTGGGACTAAATATTTAAGCAGCTGTTAACGTTAGAAGTAAATATGACAAATATTACTTACGGCGATCAAATGGATGTCAGGGGCGAATCCAGTCTTATAATGACCCTGTACGCCAATGGAAATGTCATATCCGTTACCTTTCAAGAATTCAGCTTGGTTTGCGTAAGCCTATAAATGTTTGAACAGTATTATTTATTAGAAGAGTTTCTCATTTAATTTAAACCGTCATACATTTACCAATATGTTGTGGGCGTTTTGCTCGGTCATAACGAAAGTAGTGGACTGAGATAAATTGAGTTTCACATCTACTTATTGCACTCTAAAAGTTTGTTGCTCTGATTTGAATTTTTGTTGCGCCATCCATTTGATTTTCATCAGCTACACTCACAGACACCTTTTCCCATAGTACATACCTGGGTTAAAATACCTTCCCTAGATACTGCGTAATCGTTCAGGAATAACTTGACTCCAGGATCGACTTCTCTTGTCTCTCTAAACATCTCGAGGATTATATTTACATCTCGTGTTTTGTCCTCAAAGAAGAACCCATGAAGCGCTTCATTATAAACATCCCAGTGGGCCAACCTGAATTTAGTATCCAATAAACAATAAATAAAAGCATTCATTTTACTGATTAATCGTTAAATATCGGTACTTACCCAAACAATGGTGTCCATACCTACAATCATTTCAACTGGTAAATCGTGGTTAAATATAAAAACTGACAAACCTAAGAATGTAAATTGCATTTGTGTTAAAATCATTCGCTTAGTACCTTCCCCGGTAGCGATCTACCACTCCATTAACTCTACGTGTCATTTCTCGACGGACTTGGGTGCCATTATACTCTTTTAGCCAATCTGGTACCGACTGATCCACTCCCCAAAATACGCAATGGCCTCTGACTGGTATACTATGGTAGAATATTAAAGCACATTAATATAGTATTGTAAATATATAAGCACGAGTGCCAAAGGGAAAGGACCAAAAGTTGTAATGGAACTTAGCAAGAAAAAGCAAACTCTAAGTGCATACCAGTCAAGAAAAACAAACCCCATATATCCCAAAACCATGATCTAACTTGAAAAGAAACAATGTATAATACCCCCTTACTCCCCCACCATTCAAGAACCGATATCACAATCCAAGACCAGAACACCACGGGACATTTCATTCATACTGAAGTCATTACAATACATGTTGAAGAAAAAAAATTAAAAATCGATAGCCAATACTCATAACCCTACTATCACACCAAACTAGTTCTCACTACGTTCTCGAAAACGGGCTTCAACTGTGTACGAACGGACTGGACGTACTTAGAACCGTTTGGGGTATTTTTACAAACTTCATCGAACGTACTCGAACGGGTGGGTCCTCTAGAACTTAGAACATGCTCACAATGTTCTCGTGGTCGATACGTTCTACAATTAAAACGAGTGACAACGTACTAACGACGAGCTGGACGTACTGCGAACGGAACCGTCGTATTTCAATCCTACTAGGGACGTTTTAACAACGAGAACTGTCCGAGGACGTATTGAGAACGAGGTAGAACTAATTGCAAACTGGTTTAAACTGACTAAGAACGTATTTAAGACTGCTTATAAACAAGTTTGCAAAAATATAGCTATCACACCAAACAAGTTGCCACTGCGTTCTACAAAACTGGTTTTAAACTGTGTGCGAACGGAATGAACGTAGCTGCAACTTTCTAAGGTTTATATACGAACTTCAAGGACGTTCTCAGACGGGAAGGTGATTTTAGAATTTTGAATCGATTCAAAATTCGATGGCGACCATACCGTTCTGTAATCAGGTTATGATGACCTTCTAGACTAAGGGACGCGTTATACGACGTTGCACACCGACGTGGTGCGACCTGAACGAACTGCGAATGGGATGGACGTATCTAAGACTGTTTATGAAGGAATTAGCTAATTATTTTAGACATATTTTCCGACCACAGCCAGATTGAGCCCGTTTTACGACGTTTTCGTAGAACTGGCAAGAACGGGTAAGAACTAGTTTGGTGTGATGGGGGGGGGGGGGGTAACGTACAATGAGGTAGCTGGCATTATAACAAACTAATGAATCGTCCAAAGAGCTGGCTGGGTCTAAATAGTTGTGTGCCATTAGTCTTCCATTCAACTTTACAAGTAGGTCCAACAGTTCCAGGAATGGGGGAAAACATTGTTTCGAAAATATTTCTGGACTATGTTGCAAATATCTGACCCTTTGTATTCGTTCAACTTCACTTCTTGAAAGAGAGCTTCGTCTTCAGTTTATAACTAGACTAAGATATCAAATATCTTTAACACAAATTAACATTAACATTAAAGAGAGAATCAGATCTAGTGAGCAGCCTCACAAGAAATTGTTTCAATTTTAGAATATTTTTGGCTTATGTCATTCCTTTTCATGTCTATTTTTTAAAATCCCAAAAGTGCACACTTTATTTCAGGAAAACTAAAGATTTTTACAATAATGTATTATTTTTCTATAACTTCTTCAATTAATAACATATGAATCTTTTGGGAGATATTGTATTTGAGATTGTAAGGAATAGATTGGTAGGTCAATTGTACATGTTGCCTGTCACCCCCATAGATCTGATTCTGCCTTTAACATCAATGCATGCAAGTTGCTCAAGTATCTTTATTGGTATGTTTGCAGCCATGACTTATAATATCTTACCCTCTGGCAAGAATGGTATCAACTGGTGCTTCACCTCGAGCATAATTAATATTACCAGGTGTCCATTCCATAATACGCCATTTTAGATCATTTTCAATAACAGCCCATTCAAAGTTATCGTAGAACCATTGTCTGTACTTTTCCGCAGTTGCAGTGCCGGAATCTGTTCCATTGATCAACTTGCCTTTAACTGCAGTTCCAAACGCAAATTCATGCCGTTTTTGCCTAACCTAGTAGCAGTACGGAGATATATTTTTAAAATGTAGACGGTGAAATATTTCGAGCAATATTTCAAACCTCGAAACAGCTTGTTAATGTGTATACGCACCCTCTTCTTTATCCTTTACACGTTTTATATAGTGTTCAATAACTTTCAATAGTTACCTCCAGTTTTACAGTGGCAGGGTTGACTGTTCCATCGGTTATGTTCAATCTGTAAAAATTGCATATTCAGAAAATATAAGCAGTTTAATTTTGAATCTGAGGAAAGAAGATTGCTCGCTATTATAAGTTGCCATTGTGTTAATCCATTTATCAATCTACTGCTCCATATAGGTCATAGGTCGTTCTAAGCTCTAAATTCTCGATCATGTTCCCTGGTATGGAGAACAAGATATTAGGAGAAACGCTTCCAAAGTCGTGATCCTGATCGCGAGATCGATTAATTTATATTAGGTATAACCATGGGGTTTCAATTAGGTAGTTCAATTAATTAGCCCATGGTTTAACCTAATGTAAATCTTTAAGAATGAATACGAATTCAAACGATCTTATTGCAAGTTCATCCCCTTAACGGCCAATTGCATTTTGAGGTAAATATCTGATTTTGAAGGTAATTTTGATAAATCTTGGATGCATTTATAGATACATTTCATTCTAAGATTACGACAACGACGAACTGACGAACCTTATTGCGACATCTCCCTTTCTAATCGCTTCGATTCTTTTATTCGCCTTATCTACCCAATCCTTGTCGGGAATAACTTCTTTTAGAGAGGTCTTGTCAAATAAATAGTTGATCTCAGGTTCCGGGATTTGAATATATATTCTAGCTGAAGTGACTGAAAACATATAAGATGAAATCCAGGAATAACTGCACTGATACATATATGAGGGACGCCTTTTAACACAGATACATATGTTTGACAAATCATACTTACATTTGTGATATTGTTTTGATAGTTGTTTTCTATTTAACCATCATGCCGAATCTGGAAATATCTGTTGGCAAACTAAAATATAATTATCTAACCCTACTATCACACCAAACTAGTTCTCACTGCGTTATCGAAAACGGGCTTCAACTGTATACGAACGGACTGGACCTACTAAGAACCGTTTGGGATCTATTTACAAACTTCATCGAACGTACTCGAACGGGTAGGTCCTCTAGAACTTAGAAAATGCTCAAAATGTTCTCGTGGTCGTCACGTTCTACAATAAGAACGAGTGACAACGTACTAACGACGAGCTGGACGTACTACGAACGGAACCGTCGTACTTCAATCCTACTAGGGACGTTTTACCAACGAGTTGAACTGTCTGCGGACGTGTTGAGAACGAGGTAGAACTAATTGCAAACGGGTTTAAACTGATTAAGAACGTATTTAACACTGCTTATGAACGAGTTAGCAAAAATATAGCTACAGTCCATCTATTAACGAGCTTGTCACTTTGCCGTCCGCCGTACACTCCTTTGCCGTGCGAGTGCGATACCCTTGTTTTACTTGAGCGGCGCGGTCGCTTCGCGTGTGTGACTACCTCGCGTTTACCTTGCTTTGCGACAGAACTTAACCCGCGAACCGTTCGTGCTTACATAGCTTAACGCCAGTGTTGCCTTCGCTCAACGATTGCATACGCATATTAATTAAACTAAACCTACAAATATTTTTCATTTACAGTATATGTAGTAGAGACTATATTAACTCAACTTTCAGACAAGATTCTAGTGTTGCGTTTTTCTCAGTTTCAATGAATATTTGATTCGTCTAATCTGTTTTGAAAAAGAATACAATTAAAGTGATTACGGATCATTCCATTTCACATTGGTCCAGTGGCACACATGTACAAACATTTGAAGCAGTTGTATACGCTTTTCGGTGATATAATTCTTTAAAAATTACGTTTATTAATAAGTCGACAGCTAGGAATGTTACGCCTATTCTTCGTACAGTAGTTTCGTCAGCGGGTGTACAGTCCCGGAGTAGTTTTGATGAATTAACCTTTTTGGGGGAACGGGAATACATTTTAAATACCCGTGCTCTAGTTGCACTCCGGCCTTCAATACTACATCATACACGGGCGGTCGGCTCAGACGAAACCCAGAGCAATATAGTAACCATGTTGCAGTCTGAATCCACTTTTCTGGCTCTGAACAAGCCATTTGAGAAACTGCATTAATCGGTCTATAATTCTGCAATTTGTCGTCGGAATTCTTAATAAATAAGACATGGTTCAGCTCGGAACGATAGCTTCCCGATGGTAAAAAATAAATTGAGGGAGGGACAGGAAACCCACGGGTTCATATATATTATATGTTCACGTACAAGTTCTCTAAAATACGTGTACATGTAGCTAGCCTCCCTGTTTCTACGTACACAACATCCTGTAAATGCACGAACTGTACAAAGAATATTCATATTTAATTCATCTTTTTAAAGTACTAAAAATTCCGGATTTCAAATTCGAATTAAATCCTATATAACATCCATAGTAAGAACAATGTAAAGTATTTTCCATAAATAGGGGGTTTAAATTTAGTGACATGAAATATGTTGTCATAGATATAGTTTATTTCTACTCCCGGGCACAAGGGCCGATTACAGCTTGAAATTATGAAATTGCAACAGACACCTTGTGCATAATTTCGGCAATATCAAATACACCAAACGTGTTAATTTAATAAATACATTATGATATTCTGTCTCGATATTCTGTATTGGCACTCGACTTTGTCTCGTTCCAATATGGAATTTCTCGAGCAGAATATATCCTGTATTGCACTTCAAATCATTCAATAACTTTTAATATTATTTACATCCAAAACGTATCGTTCTTACTCTATTGATTCACAACAAGCAAATCTAGGAAGTATCACAAATAAAACAAACATTTCCTCGCGTGCATTTAACTTCTACAGTGAGTACTGACATGTACTCCCGTGTGTTCTCAAAGTTTCACTTATTTTAGGCAACCCCCCCTGGCCAAAAATTCTTTCAAAATAATGCAGTTTTTCATAATTCTGACCATTTTTCGTGTGATTTTGGGCCAAATTTGCAAAATGAAGTCTTCGAATGAACATTCATTTGTCATGATAACCACCAAGATGCAATGGTCAACTTTTGCTTTTACGTTTAATTATAATCAACGCCTTCCCTAAATGTCCTGTTAGATCATAAATGCCTGACTTCACCAAGTATTTAAATGATATTTTGCGTTTTATCATCTTTCCCAAAAGCTACAATTCATGCATATGGTACAACTACTACTAACTGACTTTGGTTTATCATTCTTTTGTTGCAAATATGGGGATGTTTCAACGACTTCAATCTAGGGATTTATATAGACGGGACTTCCCCTTTTGATAATGTAATTATATATTTTTCTGTTTTGTAGGTTCCCGTGGGTAGGATACACACAAGAACAATATACGGCCCATCCTAAAGGGGTACAGACACAACAATGGCGTTCTTCAAGTTATAGCCGTGGAATTATATAGTTTATGCATCTTGCCTCAAGCGACGTGTTAAGTCTGACGTGATAACCCTAAAAAGGTTTATCCCATATTGGGTTTGAGAAACACAGTTGCTGAATACAAGTGCAAACTATGAAATAACCATAATATAACAGTAGATAATGTTTGGCATGCATTGTGTTTCTGTTTTGTTAAATTAGTTGAAAGTATATACAAAATGTTAATCACCAGGAGAGATTTCATATGGGGAATATCACATGATATGAATATATCCCGAGGGAACGCAGTGACAGAGGGAAATATTAATATCATTCGAGGGATATTCTCAATATCATCCCGACAGGTGAATAACGACCTTATACCATGATCAAGAGCAAAATATATCTAAAATCCTCTTTTGAATGAGAGAAAATGTTTGAAAAAATTAAAAATTTTGTTTTTTGAAAGATGATTTTTTTTATTAATACCCGGGTTGATATCCATATCATCCCTCCAATCCCAATGTCATCCATATCCCAAATATAGGATTTATCACTTGCTATTGAATACTGAGATATTGCTCTGACCATGGTATGAAAAGAATAACTTATCATAAGCAGATTTCTTTTCAGGGTGTTCAGCGGCGATGTTGGACTGGAAATAAGCGTCACACACCCCGGACGCACATTTCCTCGGATATTAGATCAAATAAGCAGTTATACCTGTTTGCATGTTTTACTTTTGATTTGATTTGATTGTTTAGATTAGATAAAGTCTAATTTAAATTCTAATTTAAATTAGATAAAATGCGTTCAAATGTCACCAGTGTCTGGAGGGTTGAGACTTGATTTAGGAATTAAATTAGAATAAGATTTTTTTACTATCTGATTTGTTTCCATTATTGTATAACGTTGATCTCATTGATTTATTTTCTAAACCATTTTCCGTTTTGTCGCATGAGTTATTATCTTGATTTCTGTTAAAATAGATAATGCGTTGCAACCATTTAAATCCTTTTATATATCCTTTTTTGCTTGTAACCATATTAATTAATGAGCATTATGTTTAGAGGGGCATGCCGTTTTATTTTGCCATCTACATTTTATATTATCAGCCGTATTTTGATATGTTGATAATTCTTCAGAGACAACTCCCAGACACTATCATGGACCGACTACTTTCTTTAAAGTATAAGCTGCGGCCTTTTTGCCAAGGGGATTTTTTATTTGACAACTATGAAATTAGACTGATAAAGGCAGAACCAGATATTTTAATAGGGGTGACAAATTGCAAGCAAAATGTACAAGTGACAACTAACCGATGAATTTATTCCTTTCAAATTTTTAAAAATAAACATGACAAGGATCGGAATGATGTAAGCAAAAAATATTCAAAAATTCTTGTTAAGTCTCGGAGTTTGCTTGCTAAATCTGATTTTCCCCTTAATTAATGAGCATAGGTTTTTATGTTTGTTTCTTTGTTTTTATTTCTTATTTGACAAGTTATACATGCATGGTGGGTTTATTTTACGCGTTTATTTTGCCATCTACTGTACATTTAATATTGTTATCTGTCTTGATAAGTTGGGAATTCTTCAAAGATATCTCCGAGAAACTAACATGGACTGGCTACATTATTCATGATCTGCTTTTGCCAAGGGGGGGGGGGGGCTCAGCCCCATCAGAAACTTCTTCAAGGGGGTGTGGTTTTACCCCCCCCTCCCCCCTTGGGCCTGAACCGTTTCTATTTTCATACCCAACATGGACTGCGTGTGTGCGTGAGTGGAGGGTTTGGTATAATGGGCTTCTAGAGGGGTACTTGGCAGTCAGAAATTGTTTACGCCACCCCTTCCCTCTATCAAATGAACTATGCATGTAGATTCCTCACATGCATAGAACTATGCTTTATGTGCTTTATGTGCATTGCAAAAATATCAAAATCAGAATTACTTGTTTTCTAGTAACATTCAACAAAAACGCTCAACTAATTGAGACGTTTGATTACTTAATCCAGCGACCATTTCCCGTCATTACATTGCAATGGTATGGTGGCCAGAGGAAATGAGCCTGTATTGATATGTGATTATGGATTAAAGTGAGTTACTAAGTAAGTGGAAAAGCAACTTTGAGAAATCTAAATTATTTGATACCATTCGCACAGACATTCAATAGGCTAGTTTTTTTATTCATTTCATTCCTATCCAACAGCAATCATCCATGACTTTTGATAAAGAGTGAAATCAACTGTTCAGGCTTCATGATCTTGTGAAACTTCAAGAAGGGAACTTAATTTACATCTGTTTTACTGGTTCAATTTGAATATTCAACTAAGGTTTTATCTCCATTATAGATCTAGGAACTGTTTGGGATGCGGGTTTGGGTTCTTATATCTATGTCATCACCACAAGTAGAAACATTTGTCTCCAACTTTTTTTGTGAACGATGTTTGGCGGTTGGTGTTCGGCGTTCGGCATCTGCAACAAAATGTTATCACACAGGCAGATCAATAGTACTTTGATTAATGATTATTATGGTTATACTTGTAGTGTCATCTTGTAGTATCATGGGAACCAAGGAAACTTGCATGGTATTGATAATCCTAAAAAACTTTTAACCCATATAATAATAAGCCTTTTGATAGCAGTTTGATTTTTCATCGAACATAATTGCAACTCCATGATATTTGGAAAGAGCAAATATTTTGAAAGCAAGTGTAATCAAGTTTCGAGATTTCTGATAAAGTTCAATCAAGCTTTGACGAAATTAACTTCATTTCCCCATTGCATTGTATCCCCAGAAAATTAAACAGGTGGAGGCATTATACTGTTTTTAATTTCAAATTGATATCATATTACGCCTTTAATGTAGGCCGAGACCATCGTAACTAATTATCCTCAATTTTCTTATTCTTAAATAAAATGCAACTGTATTCTAAGATCCATTCCTGCACTTTATTGTGTTCAGTACTATGCAAAGGCGTAACCATGGGGACGGGTGCGACCCCGATAACCAATGAAAATAGAACCATTGGATAGAAGAAGAAAATAGCTTTAAAATGCTCTTTATTGAAAGCGTCTAGCTCAATTTTGAAGGCAGTTGCATCAATGTTTGTAAAACTCAAAACTAATCTTCGAAAAATTTGTTTTTGCCTTGCTTATGCCAAGATCGCCCCCCCCCCCTGGGTAACCTGACTGACTGAAAGCTGCCTACGCCCCTCCAGTGTATTAAAATAACTCACGACTTTTTGCTGGCGGGAAGAGCGTCTGAGGATCAATATGATGCAAGCTTTTCCTATTTTTAATTTGAAAATTGAGAAATTGAATCATTATCTGGTCAGAGAGTGGAATGCATCGTACATGTACATGTACAATGTCCAGTTGGAACTGATAATTTAAATTTTCCCTGATCAATTTGAAGCAAGTTAAAAAAGTTTGATCTCCTTCTGAGAACTTGTAGATTTATCAATCAATTTGAAGAAACTTGCAAAAACTTTGGGAGCGGTTGCCCCCCCCCCCTCAGCCTATATTCCTTTCAAATCATGCATTTTTTCACCATTCTGATTACTTTTCGCATGATTGTTTTGCCAAAATTGTCAAAAGTTACTCCCCTTGGTAATAGCCCTCCACCCTCCTAAATGCATATTTGCAGCCGATGAAGAAAAAAGATTATATTTGTTTATCAAACAATTTTAAGAAATCAAAATATCCTGTTTGTGCCGGAAAGAGATCGCCGTGCTCCAGACAATTAATTAGTATTTGTTTTGTATAGTTACTGATCAAAGATGTCAAATTGTGGGAATCATGAATAATGACCGCTCAGACCAGCTTTTAAAATACCAACCACCGAACTCCGAACACAAACAATCGAGCACCGTCCACAAAAAGTCGGAGACTATATATATAATTCTAGTGGTGGCATAATAACACTTTCATCCTCCCATGGATATACGAGGAGTCTTATATCCAATATCCAGTCTCATAGGCATATTGATAATTTTTCATTTGACTTAATACGCCTCTGTTATAATCATGGACGTCTATCCCGGTCAGATTATTCCTGGTCAATCACCATGCTACATGCAGGTATATAAGCCATGCACACAGGTATGAAAAAATAACTGTCACAAGAAATGAAAACAAGAATTTTGGAAAGCAACTATAGGTCAAATATCAAAAATATATTTTAACAACAAAGCAACACAATAAACCGTTGAAAACGTCATTGATTAAAGAAGCACAGAAAGTAATTAGCTTAACTAAATATCTATAATCGTGCTTTAATAATCTATATGTATTTTTGCAAGAGTGTGTCCCCGTCTGCTAAGGTGATAATAGGGTTAAGACACACGTTTCTTAAAAAAGAACGTGGTTCTTTAGATAACTATTTCTCCCATTTGAACTGTTTACTTGGTCGATTGAGTATAAAGACATACGGAAAACAGTCCCAGGTGAATATGAGAGTGGAACAGTATCCCCCAGGAACGAAATAGTACACGCTCGGGTACAAGTTCTTTTAAAAACGTGTAACTTAACCTTCTTATAAAACCAAGCAAAGGAAATGTAAAGCTAGCTTAACATCGTGAAATGAACAGCCTTTACTATTTTTGGAATATGAAGACTCTCTCTTTCAAGCAATCTAGTGCATGGCTCTGATAAATCAGAATGCTAGCTCTAATAAATTAAAAATGTATAAACTTAAATAAAGTACGCAAAATGCCTATCTAAAAATTAATTATTCGAAATGAATGTAGAGCTCGTCATCAAAATTGTCATCATCACCGTCAACGGACCTGCGCCAACTATTTATGAATACCTGGAAGATACATTAAGCCCTTAATTATTAACTTTTAAGTGTTAACAATAAAACAAGAAACTGCATGCATAACATGAAGTATAAACACCCGGGTATAAACGCATTGTTGGGCGTCGAGGTAGCATTCGCCAATTCAACTGACGGCTGACAGATTCACCAACCAGGCTAATTCATGTCCAAATCATTTAAATATGAATAGTAACTGTCACTTGTCCTTCATTTATGTTTAAAATGGCTTAAAAACTAGATTAAACCACCAGCCGGCATCCGGCAGATGAATTAAACTCCTCATTTAACTCACGAGTAGTACCTGCCATTATAAGTAATTGAGTCTACCACTGATAAAAAGTAGGTTAAACCACCAGCCGGCAACTGAATTCATGAATGCAACCTTAGTTCTAAATTATATCTGAACTGTTTCTGCTGAATCACATGATGCGTTTTACACATTTCCTTGAGTGAAGACCCCCGCCCTTCTTTACGTTGTGCCTTCCTCGCATGTGTCCATGTATAACCCCAAAATTCATATGTCCGTCATGTCTGCAGCATTCCATTCATGGAAAGAACCTGTAAAAAGAATATATTTAGCAGATTAGATATCAAACGGTGACTGAGACATCAAATGTTTTAACCATGGACCGGGGTTAAATATTGTAGTTGCTTAAAATTATATATGATGGGGCATGCAGGCTCAATTAATGTGGGACAGGTATTTTAAAATCAATAACAAAAAATAGCTGTCACAGTGTCACATTCGCTATATGGGCTCACCCTTCGCCACTGGGTGGTTATTTCGGGCATACATTTTTAATTAATTGTTTTAATTGGTGTGACTGGATATATCTTGTTGTTAAACGATTTGTTTTGCCCATCGTGTATACATGCCGTGTCCCGCTGTCTGCCCCAGCAAAGTATTCACACGTTGTCGAACGATGAGCCCATATGTCATAAGTGTGATAGCTCCATAATAATAATGGTTTGTTTTAACCTTAAAAATACTCAAACATGTCTGAAATGAAAATATTATGAAAACCAGAAGCCTTGTTTCAGTTGTTTTAAATACTGAACATTGTATTAACGTTTAATGCTATTTGTAGTATGACACGGGGACTTTGGTATATTCAGGGCTGAAATCAAAGTCCCATTGAACAAGAAGGGGATTAGGCTATTTCATTATTATGTGGACTTAAACATAATGTTTGAAGTGAAAAAAGTCATATTTTCGTATATTTCTGTTTATCTTAAAAGAATATCGAATCATTGCATTACACAAATGCGTTGCTTGCAAACATAAGCGAACCTTTAAATTCGACAGACAGTTAACTGTTATTAATTTGATTTAAATCTGTAAAAATGTCTTGAGTTATTTCATAGATTTATTTGTAAAACTGCCTGGGAATTGAATGTCGTGAATAACCCGGTCTCAATACTTTTCCGAAACCAATGCAAACATATAAAATAGTATGTACTTGTCAATACAGTGTATCATACAATGCCACTGTATGTGCATGGCAAACTGGTTCCCCTGTAAGTATCCGCCCTGTTCAATTGAGTTATTTCATAGATTTACTTGAGAAACTGTCCGGGAACTGAATGTCATGGATTATACTACAAATCTCAATACCTCCCCGAAATCAATGTATCACGCGTCCACCCTGTTCAATTGAGTTATTTCATAGATTTATTTCTAATTGAAAGCCTATGGTAAAACTGCCATTGGAATTGAATGTCATGAATTACTACAGTCTCAATACTTTTCCGAAACCAATGCAAAAATATATGTTCTTGTCAATACAGTGTATTGCACAACGCCACTGTATGTGCATGGCGAACTGGTTCCCCTGTAAGCATCCGCTCTGTTCAATTGACTTATTTCATTGATTCATTTAGTGAAATTGACCGGGAACTGAAATATTACAAATCTTAATACTTCTCAGAAATCAATGTATCAAGCGTCCGCCCTGTTCAATTGAGTTATTTCATGTGGGCATATTTATTTTGTGAAACTGCCAATACAGTAGTGGTGTATCATACAACGTCATTGTATGTACATGGCGAACTGGTTCCCCTGTAAGCGTCCGCCCTGTTCAATTGAGTTATTTCATAAATTTATTTGTGAAACTGCCCGGGAACTGAATGTCATGAACTACTACAAATGATCTCAATGATTCCCCGAAATCAATGTATCAAGCGTCCGCCCTGTTCAATTGAGTTATTTCACAGATTTATTTCTAATTGAAAGCCTATGGTAAAACTCCCATTGGAATTGAATGTCATGAATTTCTACAGTCTCAATACTTTTCCAAAACCAATGCAAAAATATATGTTCTTGTCAATACAGTGTATTACACAACGCCACTGTATGTGCATGGCGAACTGGTTCCCCTGTAAGCATCCGCTCTGTTCAATATAATTATTTCATTGATTCATTAGTGAAATTGACCGGGAACTGAAATACTACAAATCTCAATACTTCCCCGAAATCAATGTATCAAGCGTCCGCTCTGTTCAATTGAGTTATTTCATGTAGGCATATTTATTTTGTGAAATTGCCAATACAGTAGTGGTGTATCATACAACGTCATTGTATGTACATGGCGAACTGGTCCCCCTGTAAGCGTCCGCCCTGTTCAATTGAGTTATTTCATAGATTTATTTGTGAAACTGCCCGGGAACTGAATGTCATGAACTACTACAAATGATCTCAATGATTCCCCGAAATCAATGTATCAAGCGTCCGCCCTGTTCAATTGAGTTATTTCATAGATTTGTTTGTATAACTGCTTTGAAATTGAATGTCATTATGTGCATGGCGAACTGGTTCCCCTGTGAGCATCTGCCCTTACCCTGCGTGCAGAGTCTAGTTAAACGAAACTCTCTTTTAAGAAGTGAAGTCAAACGAATGCAAAGGGTAATCTGCCCTGTTCCATTGAGTTATTTCATAGATTTATTTTGAATGAATTACAACAAATCTCAATTCTTTTCTGAAATCAATGCAAACATATAAAATATTATGTACTTGTCAATACCACGGGTTGTATCCAAAGCCCCGTTATAATTGAGAGGTCGCGAGCAAGTTCCCGCTGAAATCACGAGCAAAGTCCTTTTTATTTAATTCATCTGGAAATATGGACCAAAAAAGGTGAGAATACGCATTACTGTTCTTTGATACTTAAGGTATACTTTCAGAACAGGTATATCTTCACAAACAATGACATGAAAGATAACTATTTTTACTGGCATGGAAGAAACGGGCGTCAATATGCACGTTTGCATAATTTACTGTTAACATATTACTTTTATGGTTAAAATAGAGACACGAACTACGATATACATACCTCATTATGAATATTGGACCAACATTGTATGTATTGATAAGTTTGTTTTCAAAAACATCCACTGTGGGGGGTATAATACATCATTGAAGGTGTGCCAGTGGCCCCGCTGAAATTATGAGGAAGCCCCGCTGAAAACATGAGGAGGTCCCGCTGAAAACAGGAGCAGATATCACGAGTACCCGCTTCGATCACGAGGAAAGCTCATTACTATTACATAAAATATTGAGGTTCTTCAAATAAACGTACACGTAAGACCAAGTTAAGTATTTCTAATAATTACTGTATATATACTGTTTCATTCTAGGGCCAGGTTTCTAATGTTTCCATTCCAACTTCAAGCCACCAGAGATTTCGTCAAACATTTTATAGAGTTGCATCCATATCAAAATGTATAGGAGAAAGGTGGATATCATTTCAAGAATGAACTTAATTGAAGCCTGAGGTTCAGGGTAATGAGTCTTGTATTAAACAAAGACACCCCAAGTTGCAAGAAGATGAAATTTAGAGAGAAAGGAGAACCACAAAGTCTCCATGATAATTCAGGTTCTACTTTTATAATTTAACAATAACATTCAAGTTTTTGTTTTTAAATATTTATTAAAATAATGATCATTTGTATTCCATACCTGATAATTTTCAGGGACATATCAACCGGGAATATATTCCATATCCGGGCAAATATTTTTCGTATGTCCCGCTCAAACGTGGATCCGGGACATATAAATCGTATGTCCTGCATAAGCCATTTTCCTGGACATATTGTTACGCAGTAAACACGATACAAATATATGTCATATTCCACAATGAATATGGCATATTCACTTGTGGAGTATGACAGATTCACCTGCGGTATATGGCATACTCACCTGCGGTGTAAGGCATATTCTGCAAGTGAGTATGACATATTCTGCGAGCATGGGGTATTTACTGAAATCAATGTATCACATATTCAATACGGAATATGCCATACTCACCTGCGGAATACGCCATATACCACAGCTGAATATGGCATATACACCCGTATCACAAATACCACGCAACCATGAATATATGCCATATTCCGCGTAACAGATACGATGTTACGCGGAGTATGGCATACATTTATGGTTGCGTGGTATTTGTGATACGGGTATACAGTATATGCCATACTCACCTGCAGTTTATGGCATATTCCGCAGGTGAGTATGCGATATTCCGCCGTGAATATGCGATACATTGATTTCAGTGAATACCTGATAGTCACCTGCAGAATATGTCATACTCACTTGCCGAATATGTCATATACCACAGGTGAAAATGACACAATGATTACCCGTTTGTTCAATCAATGCAATTGACAATTGCGTACTTCCGTATCGTGTTCTCATTGCTTAGTGGGTATGCAATATACTGCAGCTGAATCTGTCATACACCGCAAGTGAATATGCCATATTTATTGCAGAATATGACACATATTTGCATCATGTTTTCCGCGTAACACGTGCGTTTAACATATCCTACGATTAATTGTTAATGATGAAATTATTTGATTATTATAATTTCGGACTCATAATCGGATGATGTACTCCTTTGTTTTTTTTTTTTTTTTTTTTTTTTTTGTTTTTTTTTTTTTATTCCTTCATTCTTACTTATGTACATGTAAATGTAAATATAAATATGTACATGTAAATGTAATGCAATTAATAATATAAATAAAATTTACGTAGACAAAAAAATACACTTATAGTTATGTTGTAAATGTATGTTGACTAAATGAATGTTGAATAAAATTGCAATTGTTGTTGATTGTTGATTGATAAAAGAATGAGTAAGAATAAAGTGTATGTAAAACCAATGCAAGGGGTGTGCTTTCATATCCTATTTTGATGCTGTTTACTATATGTTGTAAAGGGATCTACAATGTTTTTATTTACTGCTTGAATATCTTTTGAGCAGTTTTCCATGCTTTGTCATGGGCTTCTAACTTGTTATTCTTCTCTGCATTGCTTCTGCTTATGATTTCCTGGGCTTCAACATATTTCTTGAGGCCTGTCATATTTGGTGGTTTATTGTCTAATTTGTTGAGATAGATGTAGTGTTTAACCAAGAGTAGCGTCAGGTTTTCTCCCAAACTGGTGTTCTCTCCTAGGAAGTATTTTGCTCTTGTCAGGTTTTGTATTTGACACAGTTGGGTGACCATCTCTATGAATGGTTTGACAGCTATACATTCGTATAGTCCATGTTCGATGGTATCCTGTTTGTCTTCTTTACACAATTCACATTGTGGGCTTGTTTTGATTTTCATATTGTGTAGCATTTTGTTGAAAAATATTGTTCGAAGTAATATTCTATATTGGAAATATCTCAGTTTTGTTTCCTTTGTTGTTATGTATATTCTACAGTAGTTGCTTTTCCAGTTTATATTTGTGTTGTCTATCGCCTTTTCCCATAGTTGTTGTTGTTTTATTGGTTCTTCAGTGTGGCTTTTTATTAGTATGTTATATGTATCCTTATTCGTCATTGTTTGTAGTTCCTTTATAGAAATGGATTTTTCTTTCACATCAGTTTCTGTCTCGGTCCTTCTCGGTGTTTTTATTTGGTTTCTCCATTCAGCTGGTATGCTGTGTATGATGTGGTACCATTGAATGAATGTTGTGTTTATTAAATCAAATTTCCTTTTCAGTGCTTGGTACGGGATTAATTGATTGTCCTCATACAACTGTTTGATATATATTATCCCTTTGGATTTCCACCCCTCTATATATAAGGTCTCTCTTCTATTTTGTACATGTCTATTGTTCCAAATTATCTGGTTTTCGGGTGTATGGATGTCCTTGTACTCCTTATAATGTATTGCACACCATGCATTATATACGTCCCTTGCTGCTGTAAGTTTGATGTTGCTGGCAATCATCGGATTGATTTCTCTGAGGTTGTATTCCCATGCATGTTCTCTGATATCTTCAAACTGCTGTTGCCAGAGTATTTTCCACTTACTTTTTATGTTGTCGTCCGTTAATTTTTTAATCCATTTGAGTTTTAATTTATTAGCAAGTGATGGAATATGCGTCATTTCAAGACCTCCATAAGGTATTCCCCCTCTTAATGTTTTTCTTGCTATTTTGTCCGGTTTTCCGTCCCATATAAAATCAAATAGTATTCTTTCTAGTTCTTTGGTCATTTCAGCTGTTGGTGCTTTTAACACTGACATTGGATATGTTAACTGTGATAAAAGTAGTAACTTTATAACCACGATTTTACCCATCAGGGATAGATTTCTTTGCTTCCATATTTGTGCTAATCTTAGTATAGTCCTGATTGGTTTGCTATAGTTGATTTCTTCTATGTTTCTTCCATCTATCGGTATTGTTAAGCCTAGGAGGTTAATCTCCTTTTCTTCTAGATTCACTCCAATATTTGTGCATATTCTCTGTGTCTTTTGTTTGTTTATCTGGTTGTCTTTTCCAATGGTAACTACTGTTGTCTTTTCTTTATTGATTTTAAGTCCTGATATCATCTCAAATTTATTAAAAAGATCTAGTGCATTTTCTAAATATGAGGCGTCTTTAAGGAACAAGCAGGTATCATCTGCATATTGCGAGATTCTGAGTTCTTCGTTTTCTGTTAGATTGATACCTTTTATTTTGTCTGTCTTCCGTGTAGCATTGCTAAGAACTTCTGCACATAGGATGAATATGTAAGGACTCAATGGGCAGCCTTGTCGTACACCTCTTTCAAGGTTGAAGTACCTGGATGTGAAGCCATTGTTTATTATAGTGCTGTTTATTCCATTGTAGAAAGTTTCAACCCAGGCTATTAAGTCTGTGCCAAAATTAAAATACTTCAAGGTTTTATAGATGAATTTCCACTCCAATGAGTCGAATGCCTTTTGGAAGTCAATAGTTGCCATAATGCCATTCTTTCCTTGTTGAGTCAAGTGTTCCATTACATCTAGTGATAGTCTTATGTTCTCACCTATGTATCTGTTTGATATAAATCCTGTCTGGTCTACGTTGATAAGTTTGTAAAGAACTTTTTTAATGCGTTCTGCTATGGCCTTTGTCATTATTTTGTAGTCGTTGTTAAGTAGGGTTATGGGTCTCCAGTTCTTTATTTTGTTTGGATCTTTACCTTTTTTGGGTATTAGAGTAATTATTCCTCTTTTTTGTTCTATCGTCATGTCTTTGTTATTTTTTGAGTAGTTGAAGCTTGCACACATTGGGTCTATGATGTCATCTACAAATGTTTTATAAAATTCACTGGAGAGTCCATCGCTTCCTGGGGTTTTGTTGTTCTTGAGGTTTGAAATTTGTTTTCTGCATTCATCTGCTGTTATATGCCCTTCACAATTTTGTTTTTCATCTTTGTTTAGTTCCAGGTTTTCTCCTTTTGGGAAAAAGTCTTTATCAAATTTAGTTGTTTCTACAATTCTTGTTTTATATAATTCACTGTAAAACTTTGCTTGTTCCTCACTTATTTGTTTTTGGTCTGTTATTAGGACGCCTTCTTCATCTTCAATGGCTGTCATGGTTTTGTTTATGTAATTGTGTTTTTCAAGATTTAGGAAGTATCTTGTTGGCTTTTCTCCTTCATCTACCCATTGACATTTACTTCTAAAGATAGCGCTTTTAGCCTTCTCTTCTTGCATTAAGTCTATTTCGTTCCTTATTTTTTCAGCTCTGTCTGTTAACTTCTGTCTTTCTGGATCGGCGAGTGATTTATTGTTTTCCTGATGTTCAATCATAATTACTTGGCCAATTTTAATATCTAGTTCTTGTTTTTTCTTCCTCTTTTTCTCTGTTGCGTAGCGTCTTGTTTCCATTTTAATGTTAAATTTGATTAATTCCCATAAACTATTTGGGTTGAGGTTTTCATTGTTCTGCTTTACATTGTTGATTATTACTTTTATGCTTTCTACATATTCTTTGTCTTTGAGTAATGTGTTGTTAAGTTTCCAGATGCCCGGTCCCCTCCTCTGGTTTAATAATTTGAGTTCAAGTTTTACTGGTCTATGGTCAGCAATTTTCCTTTTCACCATCGTTTCATTTAGAATCTCTGTATTCTTTGTTTGTTGGTAGATGTCTCTAGTTACTAGAAAATAGTCTAGTCTACATTTAATTGTGTTGTCGTGATTGTTCCAAGTGTATTTTCTACTGTGTGGATGTTTTTGTCGCCATACATCGCATAGGTCGTGTTCCTCTATCATATTTGTAATAAGCGCCCTTGTTTTGATATGTGAAGCTTGTCTTCCACCTTCTTTGTCCTTTGATATATCTAATGGGACATTGAAATCTCCTCCAATAATGATTGAGTTTTCATTTTTGTCTCTTAGTTTTTCTTTAATATTTTGAAATAGATTGCTGTCGTCATGGTTGTGGCCGTAAACATTTACCAGTGTAATGAGTTTGCCTTTTAAGAGGCAGTCCATGATGATGAATCTCCCGTCTTTGTCGATATCACAGTTTATGATTTCAGGGTTAGGAATACATTTTTTGTTTATTAATGTTGCTACTCCAACTGAATTTGTAGCAGTAGTTGTGAAGTAGGCTTCTCCTCCCCATTGTTGCTTCCAGTTCTTGTCCTGCCCTTTTCCGCAGTGCGTTTCTTGTAAGAATGCGATGTCAAAATTATCTTCTTGTATATATGTAAATATTTTTTTACGTTTGACCTTGTCCTGTAGACCCTTTACATTAACTGATACTATTCTAATTGACATTTATACAGATTTGTTATGTTACCCTTGCATTGGTTTATACATTTAATTATTATTTTAATTGAAATAAATTTTGCTGAAATCTTATATAAAGAATGTTGCTCGTAGAGCGTATTGGGATGATAGTGGAATTCTACCATCTCAATAAGAGGTCGAGATAAAAGCTTTAGGAGTGCGTTGAACTTACATTAAAGAGGCAGGTTTAAATAAATTCTTACTTTTTGATTCTAACTCAAAAGTTGTTGAGAATTTGATTTGCTGTACGCTAAAAAAAAAATAGTTGCGTAAATTGAATAAAAGTTCAGTCTTAACTAATGTCTATTTTGATCTGTAAGGGTAAAGAATTATTTTTTGTTCAATCTCTTTGTGATGATTTCTTTGTATATATCGTCCATATTTACTGGATTGCCGTCAATATATACTCTAACCCCTACCCACTTGACCTTCTTTCTTTGTTGTTTGGCCTCTTTTGTATATAATTTGTAGGCTAGGTTTTGAATTGCACGGGCATCTTCAGGTAGGTCTTCTCCAATTCTCACATTGCTTTTTGCTTTCTTGGACCAGACTAGCCTTTTAATCGCATTCGCTTCCTTTTCCGATTCGAATTGTATTAGTACGGGTCTTGGTCTCTGTGATTTTCCTCCTTGTACGCTGGTAGTGGTAGGCCGCCCGATGCGATAGCAATTTTGAACTGTGGTGTGAGCTCCCTCGTTGAGCTGCTGAAGACGTGATTCAACAGCTTCTTTTAGATCGGTGTTCTTTTGATTTTCCGGTAGGTCAAACATTATTAGGTTTCTTTTCTTGTTGATAATATCGAGCTCTATGTCTCTGATAAATAACTCTCTTACGAAACGTAGTTCTTCCGGTTTTTCGAGTTGTGTTTCAATTTTGTCCAGTTTTTTTTCGGAGCTTTCAATTCGGGCCTCGAGCTTTTGGTTGATTTCATCCACTTTTCGGTCAGTTTTTCTCAATTGCTCGAATAATTCGTCGAATTTAGGGTCCAGTGCTGCTAGAATTACATTTGATATTTCCTGATTGTCTGTATTCGTGTTCAAATCCGTTGGGTTTTGTTTTTTGTTTCCGCTTCTTGTTGATGACGCCATCTTGTTTGGATTGTTTATGTTAGCAACCGTATTTTGCTTTTTGTTTTCAGTTTTTTTGTAATTGTCGCGGGCAGTCCTTGTGACAAGCTTTCTAAAAAAGGATCCTGAATTATTTACAGTTCTGCTAGAGTCAGAATTCTGGTTATTTATTGCCGTTTTCCTCATTTATTTGGCATAATACGCACCTCCATCAAACTTCCGTCTCCCTCTACTCTCTCTCCATGGCAACTCCTTTGTTACTTACATCTAGCAGTTGATCCATAAATTGCCTTTTCAAACGTGTGCGCCATTGGTGCTGAATCCTCTAAGGTAGTAATATACTGAACTACAGTATAATGTAACTTCAGTGAAATATAAATATATATTGCATACAAAGAAGAACGAGTTATTTGAAACTTGTCAAAAGTCGTGGAATGGATTTAAATCTTCTCTTGGTAATTTCTCGATGGAGTCAGGTCGAAATACATTAAGTGAAATGGTTTTATTGGAATCATGCTCGTAGCCAGCTTTTGGTAAGGGGGGAGGGTTGCTCGAACCGATAATAACAATCACAATGATATATATGTGCTCTGTAGAGTATCAATATATATATTTATGACGTTGGCTACAGTCGTGGCAGATTTGCAAAGTCAAATCGGTCTTCACTCCATTTTAGAGAGCCACTTGCTCCTGATTTCAGCGGGACCTCCTCATGTTTTCAGCGGGGCCTCCTCATGTTTTCAGCGGGATCTTTAGTTTATTGCTCATGGTAGAAGCGGGGCCTCAAGGGATATGCTAAATTTGAAATATATAATTTTTTGTGAAACTTAAGGAAGTGAAACTCACAATACCTTCATTTCATATTACTATGACCATTTCAACTGAAGGGCAATGACCTTCTTCAGCTATAAAATATAGAAATATATAGATAAAGATTCAAGATGATACATTCTCTCTCCAATTATCGAATAACAAAACTCAGAACATAAGCTCATGATCCTTTTTTGCAGGAGTTGCTTTTTACTATCAATACCATGTAATAATTGAGTAAAATTAAATGAAAACGCTTTTTACAACATACAATTTAAGTAAACAAAAGATAACCCTTCTTTTCTTTTAATTGCTCGCGATTTCAGCGGGTATTTGCTCGCGACTTCTAAATCATAGCGGGGCTTTAGATACTACCCGTGAATACAGTGTGTCATACAACGCCACTGTATGTGCATGGCGAACTGGTTCCCCTGTGAGGATCTGCTCTGTTCTATTGAGATATTTCATAGATTTATTTTGTAAAGGATCTTGTACACCTGCCATTATGATCTCCCCATGAACAAAAATAAATTCATCTGATTTTTCAAAATAAATATACTGCTTTTATTATTACATTTATATGTACACTAGTATCTTGTTGACCTATATTCAGCACTGTATTGATGAATGGGCCACTTTTTAGGGCAATATTCAATCATAAAGTGTACAGGGGTAGAGATGCCAAACCAGGAAGTATTTTTGTGTCTGTCAAAATCCATTTGCATCCTACACATCCCTACATCTTATCAAAATATGTTATTAATTAATGAATCATAACAGTATAATCTTTGGATTTACAAAGTTGTATGGGATTTCATAAGTGTAAAAGTTGCTTTTGAAGCATTTTTCTATAGCCATTTTGTAGGGAAAAAAATGATGAAAAAAATGAATAATCTTTTAATTTGAAGTATGACCTGAATCGATTGCAAACTTTATATTTGCACATCTGATCTGAAATACCATTTGTGTCATATTGTGAAATTATTTAATTTGCAATCGATTCAGGTCATAGTGTATTTTAGGTATTTTTGTGAAAATCAATAGAAACCAATGGCCTCCATTGGAATCTGATGGTATCCACATGTTAAGTCAATAGAACACATCCAATGTCAAGTCAATACACCCTTGCTGAACTTAATGACCCCAACCTCAGCCCATGTGGGGCCAAACGCTTAAATATTTTCCAAAGTATTATGTAACATTGTATTCTTTATATTACACCTAAAAATGATTCATTTTGTTCATGGGGAGATCATAATGGCAGGTGTACAAGATCCTTTGTGAAACTGCTCGGGAACTGAATGTCATGAATTACTTTTCAATACTTTTCTGAAACCGAACTGAATGGTTATGTTGGTAATTTTGACCAATAGCGCACAATCTTTCAATGTCTATATTTAGATTATAAACACATGAGGTAATGCTCATGTTGATTTTACTCCAATCAGCAAGTTAGTATTTGAACCTTTGATAATGGCATTATGGGAAGTCCTACCTCGCTTCACTTTCATCTAGGTAAATTTAAAACGACCCTCGCAAAATCGATAAACGTTTAATTTGCTAAATATAATCGAAAGTAATTTGATTGAAGTGAACCAATTTAATTTAATATCAGGAAGTTGATGACTGTTCAGTTCACATATAAACACTTATAGTTAAGATATGCTGTAAAAAAGATATCGAAAAGTAATTATATTTTTGGTGAATGGATTTTATTTGTAAGGGAGATACCTGGATTTGCAGACTTGTAAACATTTGCTCTAAAGACAATATTAAGACAAACATGTATTTAAGATTCCATCATGATTGATATTCCTGCGACCTGTACTGCTTGATCTTATTATTAATTGAATTTAATTCCCTTTCAATAGTCTGAATTCTATTCGAGCAATTTCTGCAAATAATACTGGTACATGTTCGTTTAACGTCAATCATCTAATCTAGAAGTTGTCCGTGAGCAGTTCTTTCACCGTTTTTTATTAGTTTTGTTTTTCCTGAAATCAGTCTTGGCAATGAAGCTCAGTACACAAGGCAAGCATGTTGTTTTTCAGTATTAGGAGTATACTTTCCCGAAATCATTGCAAACTTATAAAATATTATGTATTTGTCAATAAAACATACAACGCCACTGTATGCGCATGGCGAACTGGTTCCCCTGTAAGCATCTGCCCTGTTCCATTCAGTATTTTGTGAAACTGCCTGGGAGTTGAAAATTCTAAATTACTACAAATCTCAATACTTTTCCGAAATCGATGCAAAAATGTAATATAGTATCCGCTGGACAAAGGTGCGCTGTAAATATTGTAGGCTACTTTACAGAACTTGTACAATATCATACAACGCTACTGTATGTGCATCCCGGGATGTGCATTGCGAACTGGTTCCCCCTGTAAAGCATCTGCCATGTTCTGTTGAGTTCTTTCAAGTATTTTGTTAAACTACCAAGGAACTGAATGTCATGAATTACTACAAATCTCAATACTTTTTCGAAATCAATATGCAAACATGTAATATATTATCTACTGGACAAAGGTGCACTGTAAATATTGTAGCCTACTTTACAGAACTTGTACAATATCATACAACGCTACTGTATGTGCATCCCGGGATGTGCATGGCGAACTGGTTCCCCTGTAAAGCATCCGCCATGTTCTATTGAGTTCTTTCAAGTATTTTGTTAAATTACCCGGGATCTGAATGTCATGAATTACTACAAAACTCAATACTTTTTCGAAATCAATATGCAAACATGTAATATATTATCCACTGGACAAAGGTGCACTGTAAATATTGTAGGCTACTTTACAGAACTTGTACAATATCATACAACGCTACTGTATGTGCATCCCGGGATGTGCATGGCGAACTAGTTCCCCTGTAAAGCATCCGCCATGTTCTATTGAGTTCTGTCAAGTATTTTATTAAACTAACCGGGAACATTATGTCATGAATTACTACAAATCTCAATACTTTTTCGAAATCAATGCAAAAGTTAATGACTAATCCATGTTTTTGCGGTGTGTAAATCAAAATTGCTGTATACTATTGTAGCTATGCTCCAAACTTCAAGATCTGATCATTAAATAGGGATTAACGTCAAATCAATTCTAAAACAAAAATATCCAATTTAAATAATCTTTTCTTTTTTTCAGTATTATTTTTGTAAATGTTATTAAAATTAAATTAGATATTGTAGGCCTATATATCATATGCACCTGGTTAGGGGAAGCTTAGCTACTAGACCTTGTCTGCCAGGCCCCCCGACCGAGACCTCTCACCATAAACACAGATTGCATGACATGTGCGTGTTTAATACAGGTGATGTCTCAAGACATTGTCTAAGTCACCACTCCCAAAAATATGATATTAGGGCTGTCTCCATTAGCCATAAGGATAAACCCATAATAAGTGAATAACCTGCGTACCAAACCTTCGGGCTAGGTCCCATCGCTCAGCTTATGGACAACTACCTTGTATATTTCATTAAAGATCATACACATTTTCGTACAGGAGGGGCTGCACCATCTTACCATACTTGGTGTTTCGAACTTTCCTTAGCAGCGTGCCAAACATGTAACAATCTTGCCGACCTGGCAACAAAAAACATACACACCTTACAACAGTTTGGAGACACACACAAACTCCAATTCGCAAATTAAAACAATACACATTTACTCATAAACAACCAACCAAATAATACCCCGACTGGAAAACACTTTCCAAACCAAAATATAAACAATTACTTCATAACAACCAACACGAAACCAACACTTCAAAATATACATTCTAACAAGGGAATCTTCCTATTGTCTTTTTAATCACTACTCCCATAACCACACTTAATTCAGGAACATACCTGATACACACATAATTACAGTGACCTAGATACATAATTGGCCACTGATACTTATATAACACGTACCACTGACAACTAAGAATCAACCTAACTACCAATATGGCTAGGAAACGCAACAACAAACTTTACAAAGCCAAAAAAACAATACATCCTTTCAAACACTCATAAAACACACAAAACCAAAGCAGCGAAAACTAAGCTCGTTGTTAACTTGTCGGATTACACACCGTCAGAAGCAGAACACTCTGTTCTCTCCAAGGGACTCAAGTTTATTCCCACCCCAAACTTAAAAACACTAGAGCGGGAACTCCCGACTGACATTCTAAGTTTTACCAGAAAATTTAGATTAAAATACTTATTTCATACAAAGAGTAGAACGAAACACCCGTTCTCTACAACGAAAAAAACAACACAACCAAACCAGACTTAAACAATAAACCAACCACACACAGACACAATCAACCAATATGCATCACCCTCCCGATACAACACAAATATGGAAAAATCAAAATATTTGAAATACGGACGATTAAACCCTACATTCAAGTTAATATCTCAACAACAAGATATACCACGAACATAATACACACACCAACAGGAAGCAAAAACATTAAACAAGCCGCCTGAACCAACAGAAAAACGATTTACCGATCATAGGCCTACCCTAAACACCGCCAAACTCAAACCAACTTAAAGAATCGAAAATACCGCAAAATGCCGAAAACACCAAAACACGTCCAAACACGGAAAAGTTTACAACCCTTCTAATACACACAATATGAACATTAAATATACCTGACCATGAAGCTGACACAATGAACAAAACAACCAAATTAAAATTTCAACATCGAACTGACCATACCATGATGCAATTAACTAATACGCATACACCCTCCCGATAAAACACAAACATGAGAAAATCAAAATATTTGAAATACATCAAACCCTACATTCAAGTTAATATCTCAACAACGAGATATGCCACGAACATATTGCACACACCAACGGAAAGCTAAAACATTAATCAAGCCACCTGAACCATCAAAAGACAATTTACCTACCATAGACCCATCCTAGTAGTCACCACCAAACTCAAACCAACTCAACAAATCGAAAATATCGCAAAATGCCGAAAACACCAAAACACGACCAAACACGAAAAAGTCAACAACTCTTCTAATACACACAATATGAACATAACATATACCTGACCATGAAGCTGAAACAATGAACAAAACAACCAAATCCAATTTCAACATTGAACCGACCATACCCCGATGCAATATTAACCAATACACATACACCCTCCCGATGAAACACAAATATCGGAAAACCAAAATATTTAAAATACGGGCCATTAAACCCTACATTCAAGTTAATATCTTAACAACAAGATATGCTAGCAACATATCACATATACCAACGGAAAGCTGAAACAGTAAACTTACCACCTGAACCACCAAAATGTAATTTACCTACCCTCAACCCACCACAGACACTGCCAAACGCACACCAACTCAACAAATTGAAAACACCACAAAATGCAACCAAACAAGAACAAGCCAACAACCCTTTAAATACACACAATATCAACATATAACATACATGACCATATGGCTTAACCACAAACCAAACCAAACTAAAATTCATCAATAAACTGACCACGCCTTTATGCAATAAACCAATACGCATAAACAACCACCCCCCTCCCGCTAAAAATGAATACGGGAAACCTATTAAAATACAACTGAATGATAGAAATAAAACAGCATTATCATTCACAATAAAATCACAATAAATCACATACAATATTCATTCGGCCGCTGAGGAAGAACAATCATGGGATACCCCCATGAGTTCGAAACATCTTGGGCCCTTATAATGACCAACATATAAGGGAGAAGATCCGCTACCGGCCTCTCTCTACGTGAATGAAGATAGGGAATAACACACCAATGTCATTACCCTAGGATCTACAAATATACACTACCCGTCACATGAGTACTGACGGTAGTTAGGGGAAGCTTAGCTACTAGACCTTGTCTGCCAGGCCCCCCGACCGAGACCTCTCATCATAAACACAGATTGCATGACATGTGCGTGTTTAATACAGGTGATGTCTCAAGACATTGTCTAAGTCACAATTCCCAAAAATAAAAAAACTTGATTTCAAGTTACTATGGCAACCATTTCTTATTCAATGTTTCCGTTATTCTAAATATTGTTAGCTGGATTAATAAACCATTTCATGCTGCACATTCTGTGAAAATTTCATAGGAAAATATTGAAAAATAAAGAAATTAGAGAGATATTATGAGAACTTTATGATCAACTCTCGTATGTCACATTGCTCAGCTTATGGACAAATACCAAGTATATTTCATCTCAAAAACGATCGGACACATTTTGTAGAAGAAGGGCTGTACCATCTTACCACACTTGGTGTTTCGAACATTTCTTATCAGCGTCCCGAATATTGAACAATCTTTTTCTGCCGACCCGGTAATACAAAAATATATACACTTTATAACCCTATGGAGATAAACACTCACTCCAATTCATACTTTAAAAAACAACGCATTTACTCACAAACAACCAACCAAACCAGGTTTCCCCAACCGGGAACCCTATTTAGAAACAGCCCATTCTTAAAAAAACAATGGAAGTACATGTAAAACACAAGCATATACAACAGACTATCAAACACATTACCCGTACATCATATAAAACTCATATCAACAAACAAAACAAACGAAACAAATTTTAACAAACAAACGGACAAAATCGTGATCTACAATTCACCAAAACGCATACACCATCCCGACAAAACACAAACACGGGACAGTCAACAAATTGAAAACACGGTAAGACAGCCCCCAGAAACAAGTTAATACCTCAATAACAAGAGATGCTACGACCACAACATATACATCGAAATAAAGCTTAGACATGACACTACACACCCAAACCGTTGAAAAACAACTTACCTACCACTTACATACCAAAAAAAGCCACAAAACAAACACGAAATTTACAAACCAAAATACCACAAAACTCCGATAAAACCAAAATACCGTAACCAATCGCGAACGAGCTAACAACTTCCCCAACGCACACACTATCAAAATAAAAAACACCTCACCATAAGGGTAAACAACAAACCAAACAAACAAAACAAATTCAAACAAACAAATTGACAACAACTTGATGCAATTAATCAATACGCATACACGATCCCGACACAGACTGCCCGACAAAACACAAACACGGGATAATCAAAACATAATGAAATCACGGGAAGACAGCCTCCAAAATCAGGTTAATATCTCAACAACAAGAGATGCTACTACCATAACACACACACCAAAATGAACCTCAGACATGACACTACACACCCAAAACTGTTGCAAAACAACTTATCTACCACTTACATATAAAAACGCCACACAAAACAAATAAAACAAGAAATTTACAAACCAAAACACTACAAAACTCCGATAAAACCAAAATACAAACAATCGCGAACAAGCTAACAACTCCCCCAACGCACACACTACTGACATAAAAAACACCTAACCATAAAAGGTAAAAAACAAACCAAACAAACAAAACAAATTCAAACAAACAAACTGACCACAACTTGATGCAATTAATCAATACGCATACACGATCCCGACAAAACACAAACACGGGATAATCGAAACATAATGAAATCACGGGAAGACAGCCTCCAAAATCAAGTTAATATCTCAATAACAAGAGATGCTACTACCATAACACACACACCAAAATAAACCTCAGACATGACACTATACACCCAATTCATGGAAAAACAAATTTTCTACCACATACATACCACAAACGCCGCCAAACATACACGAAATTTACAAACCAAAATACTGCTAAACTTCGATAAAACCAAAATACAACCCGACACGGGAAAACAGATCCCCTGTCAAGTAAACATATTAACAATAATATATACTACCACCACTACACACTGTCACAAAATCAACACTAAGCTCAAACACAAGACTAAATACCCAAACCTTTGACAAACAGGGAACCCACCACAAACTCACACTACACACATCCAAACCAATACCATTTTTATAAACGAAAATACCGCAAACTCCGATAAAGCAGAAACGCTACTAAAGACAACAAATTTACAACTCTTCCAATTTACATACCATGAACATAAAACATACACCACTATATATGAAACTTAAACACAGAACCAAACCACAACGTCATCTTAACCAAAAGTTATCTCTAGCACAACTGAATGATAGAACTAAAACCCAAACAGCATTCTTTCGGCTGCTGATGAAGAAATATAAGTTAGTAATCATCGAATAACTCGATGATTATAGGAAATGACACATCAATGTCATAACCCTAGGATCAACCAAATATACTCTACCTGTCACATAAGTACTGACGGTGGTTTGGGGAAGCTTAGCTACTAGACCTTGTCTCCCAGACCCCTCGACCGAGACCTCTCGCCAGAAAAGACACTTGTACTACGTACTGTAATGCGCCAGGCTAGTTGCGTTAGATACGCTAATAAGAGGCATTTCCAATGAAATCAGTTACAATGATTACTGGGATTGTTCACATACGGCATCTGTAAATTTCATGTAAATTCATCGCATTGATTAAATTCACTATCCAATAAAAATGTGCATTTATACGGTGCTGCGGTTAAATGGGAACAGATGATTTAAAAAGAATTTCGAAAAACGCTTTGTTAAATTATTTGTTTCCGACTAGGGCGACTTATTTAGAGAGTCTTATCAATTGTATAATAAAATGTGATGTACATGGAAAGCATACATCTTCATTCATCAGATGTTTATCGGGATGAAGAAAAGAACTTAATATCCACTGGGAATGAAAGATCGTGTAATTGTACGTTGAAAGATAATGGTTTTAAACCTGATTTACCATTTGTCCATCGGGTAAGTAAATGGAATCTCATACACTTACAATGTAACTACGTGAAACTATAATGTGGCGTCCGTGGAACGAATGGTGAGCGAAAGCTACGCGAATGAACCAACTCCGTGGTACATACGAAATTATCCCGCGATGAGCTTGAAGCGCACTCGTGACGCGCCCGCGGTGACCACGAAAAGCGTTCGATTTGACCACGAAATTCGGGCGGCATGCCGACGACATGGCATGGTGTAAGGCTAGTAATTAGATGTACGGTATCACACCAAACAAGCTGCCACTGCGTTCTTCAAAACTGGTTTTAAACTGTGTGCGAACGGAATGAACGTAGCTGCAACTTTCCAAGGTCTATTTACGAACTTTATGAACGTTCTCAGACGGGAATGTGATTTTAGAATTTTGAATCGATTCAAAATTCAATGACGACCATACCATTCTGTAATCTGGTCATGTTGACCTTCTAGACTAAGGGACGCGTTCTACGACGTTGCACTCCGACGTGGTGCGACCTGAACGAACTGCGAACGAGATGGACGTATTGAAGACTGTTTAAGAACGAAGAAGCTAATTATTTCAGACATATTTCCCGACCACAGCCAGATTGAGCCCGTTTGACGACGTTTTCGTAAGACTGGCAAGAACGGGTAAGAACTAGTTTGGTGTGATAGGGGGGTAACGCTTAGTATCTCAGTCTGAAATAATACAGAATTAGAATGATAATCCATCTGAAATATGCAAACTAAGGAAGCTAAATAGTTTCAAAATATAAGTGATCATCTTCCAAGGTTGTCTGTTCTGTGATGTCTTCATATTTCGAGGACTAGAAATTTATTGTATCATGATTTATAACATGTTAAAAATCTATGGAGATCGGCCATAAGAAGCACGGTGTAAACGTTTTTATAAATCATTGATCGCCCTCGTAAATCCTCACTGTCTATAGTTATGCGTCCCTAAGTGTAATCCTCCTTCTAAATAGCTATATAGTCATTTGTGACTAATTTATAAATAACCTCTTGATAAGTCAGTAATTTCAAATTTGTACAGTATAAATCGTATACCTGTTGCTGGTGTTATGAAATCTCCTCCTATTTTCTGCCAGCCTTGAGCCTGCCTAAGATTAGGAAGCCTGCCGACCGCAATATTCTGACCTATGGAACAAATTAACAAATATTGGACTTGATGGTTTTCAATTAATTCTTTTAATGTAATACAATGTTTATCTGGTTTTATTCATCATGATAAACCATCTCATTTCTTCACAGCCCTTTCAGGTGAAACAGAAAGATGCTATGAGTACCAGAATGGGTTTTACTAGGAATGATGCAGTTCAAATCTAATATCCCAGATGCTAGTAGAAATAATCTTGATTTACGTCATTAAAAATTCACAATTCAGTCAAAATGATGTCACATTTAGAAATGTGGTTTTGAAACGAGTTAATCAACTTTGAAAATTTAATTTTCTTTGAAAATGTGACTTCTAGGTCGGGGAGATTCCCCATAGACCCCATGTTGTAAAACCACAAAAAGTGAAATATTTTTTCTTGTGTTGGGCAGATAATATTTTCTTTTACTGGACATACAGGGTGTTCCAAAAGTAACAGGACTGGTGCTGGCATTTTTTCAATTCTGCACCGAGTGTGTTCAAATTTTCACAAATTGTACTTTGACGTAGTGCAGCTAAAATTGTAAAGTTTCAGAAAAAAATGATAAAATGCGGGTAAAGTAATGGTTACTATAGTAACGTGACATCACAATACCCGGGGCAACGTTTTCATGAAAATGTAATATCTAACATTTTTATATTACTGAAGAAAGTATCTAATTCAGCTATTTCAATACAACATTTCTTGTTTGTTTTATTAGTTGCTTTATAGTTATGATGTTGCTATACAACTCAGATTCAAGTATGATTTCATAATAATAATAATATCTATTCACTTGCCTGAAATATCATTATGTATAACAGTCTGCACAATTCACTGTTGAGTTTTTGAAAAGACCCAATGCAATTTGAAGCCAGTCATCCACCTTGAAAAGGCGACTGCCCACAAGTCAGCATTAAAGACCACTGCAGCTTTAGCGGAGCGAGGTCTTGAGGTCTAAAGACCATGCACCATACTCTTCTGATCATGCAATATCTAATTTTTACTTTTATATTGAGAATGGAATGCTAATCAGCGTGGTAAGACCGTTAAAGATGAGAATGACCATCTCCAAGTTGTCCTATCGACCCTGCGTAACATGTCATCAAATGGGTTCACTCATGTGTTTGAGTCATGGATACAGAGTGCTACTCTTGGACTGACCCAAGAGGACCCCACTTTTCAAAGTAGAGGATGCATAGGAATATCAAATGATGTATTTAGCAAATGTAATTCCCACCATTTGTTGGATTCTAACTTTGATATGGGATTTGCAAAATGCTTAAAAAGTCTCTGTAACTTTCTGCGTGGAATGTTGCCCCGGGTATTGTGATGTCATGTTACCATAGCAACCACAACTCTTCTCCAGTTTAATAATTTTTGTCGAAACTTTGCAATTTTAGTAACAATACATGAAAGTATACTATGTACAATTTTAAAGACGATTGGAGCATATTCAACAAAATGCCAGCACCAGTCCTGTTACTTTTGGAACACCCTGCATTTTAATTTGTATAACTATCATATAATAAGGGTAATACATACCGCCGTTGTTAATATTGACCCTATACTGGACTCGATGATAAAGGTGTGTCGAAACGTTATTTAACAATTTGATATGTCCAGAGACTGCGTATCTTGTATTTGCAGCGAGGTTCACATTTTGAGCTATTCCAGCCCACCCTGCACGCCTTAAATAAATGTTAAACATATATGAAAAATGACCAATAGGAAAATCACTTGGTCACACTGACATTGTAGCTCTTTTGGCATTGTTTCTTTATCAGTTTTACTATTTAGATCATCAATATTGTCAAAAAGGAAAGAATAAAACAGAGGTTTTGATTGCATTGAAATGAATGCTAAAGAAACCATTGGAAGTAAAATAAATTAGAATAACATTTGTGGTCTGATTTACCTGTTTGTGATTCGAGCACTATATTGTCCTTCGACCTTGTCTTCGCTAGTTCTATCAACAGTACATCCATTACAAAACCAATCAGAAGTTCCGAAGTCATTCTCAAAATTTGGATTGGTTAAAACCTCTGGTCCGTCCGTATATTGCCCTTGGGCAAAAAGCTTGAGTTGAAGTAACAAAAATGTAAAAAATTTAAATTTCGCCATAATAAATATCGAATTAGTCAGGCTGCAATTAGATGCTTGTTTGATCACTAATGTTTGATTAAAACTGAATGATATAATACGGTAACATACTTCGGTCTACATGATATCATGTACTGAATAGAAATTACCAAACTATGTCAAAGTGTGGTGAAGTTCTCATAAACTATAGAATCAAATCTTATCGGTGAAAAAGTAAACACAGAAATAAGACCAAGGTCATTCATTTATTTATTTATCCAGAATTTATTTATGTTGCACGACATTGAAAAGGTTGTTTTTAAAAAAATCTTTGTAATATTGATAAGATGAACGTGCAATTAGATGTTGTAGGAAGCATAATTCTTCATTTCTATCTTTGCAAAGATGCAAGGGCACATTTGTTGCCTACATAAGGCAAGTCCCAAGTGAGAGATTCATAAGGCTTAACATGGGTTTTCAATTAGAGGGTATGCAACTGTGTAATAAACATGAGTCCTTCAAAATGAACAATGCCATGCTTCCCTTTTTATGGTAATATTTCAAAAAGTATTAGATAAATGTATATGTTTCAGTATTATTTTGAATAAAAACCCAGTTTTCAATATGATTAAAGCATAAAATATGTTCAATCTGATGTAAAAGTAAACAAAAAGACCAATAAGAATAAGATGTATCAAGATGTTCTCTTCGAGTATTGCATTGTGGGTAATTATTCAAGAACACATTCCAATAAAACATGATTTGTGGGAGATTGTTCACTTTCTTTATTGCCATAATTATGATGAATTCAATTTTTAATTAAATTATCAACATGTACAGTATGTAGATAATCAAGTTTTTGAGTTATTTCTTTAAATCATCCATAAAAAGTACAAAATAAGATTTTCTTGTAATGTGTACATTCTCCAATTTTGAAAACCCAAAGGCAATGATTATGTATGAAATAAGGAAAAGTGCCTACCTTTCTAGTTGAAAGGCCATGGGCTTAATAAAGGTTTCCTAAATATGGCAATTTTAAAAGTTTTTCTGAATCAAAATCAAAAGCCAGTCGGTGAATATCTTAGTAAATAAATAAACACATATTATTCCACATTTTCAGATTAGATGACCTTTGAATTTACGTTGTTCTTATTTTTAATAATATTCTTTAACATATATAGGAATTAACATCAGAAATGATGCCACCTGTCAACCTTATCATATGTTCTTTGTTCTTTGTTTATTAAGAAATAAATTATATCTACACTGATTTGCTCGATCATTGACTTACCAAAAGTATGAATATGGCCGATACTACCATGAACTTGCATTGTAGACTAACATGCCAATTTTCTATGATTGCTCTCCCCTGTACAGTGCAATACAACATAATACAATTTACAATATGCGTTACATCCAGTTGTATCGTTGACTCTGACGTGTACGAGGATATAATTTAATAAATGTGGATAGGAAACTAAATCTATAGTAAAATAAATCTTTTACAAAAAATGAACATTTGAACATGAAAATAAGATTTATTAACGTCGTTTCAAAGTGCAAATCAATACTTATGAATAACCCTGAATAAGATTACATTTCAGTTTTTCAATAATTAAATATATGATAAAAGTTATGAAAGACTGAATAAGTATTGTTATAAGCACGGAGCTCGGCCAGATTCATCAATGTAGACGTAGTGCCTTAGGACAAATATAATTACACTACGGCACTAGGTCTACACTGATAAATCTGGCCGAGCTCCGTGGTTATTAGCAAGGTATTTCACCTTATTTGGGTCAGCACGCGTCTTTGTACCATATAATGAATCAGAATTATCTTCAAAACTTAATTATCGAGTACACACTAGTTAAGACACATCATTCTTAGTCATACCACAAGTGGTAGTTCAACATTGAACGTACACTGACATACCTCTATAATAAAACTAATGGAGTAAAGTAACATCATTATGTTATGTCATATATAATTTTATTGAAAATTGAATTGTCTATCCATTGGTATATCACATTCATAAATAAGCAATACTTGACATAGGATAGGTTGAATACAAAGGTGTACTCATTCCTTTGAACACGTTTTTTGTCGTTATTTTTCATGTTTCTTCAAAATATGGCTACTTGATCAGCTACATGAAATCACTATGCAGAATACCAATGAATACTTGCACTGATATGTACATGCCTCTATGTTCAAAATGCCTGTCACTGATTTATGAAACCAGTCTCTTACCCATTGAGGGATCGATGGCACTTTTGCCTCATGGAACACTGAGGAGAAAATGTTAGAATTCAATTTATTTATTTGTTCATCTTTTGAATTACACTGGCCTTTACATGAGGTTGACCTCAAAATGTGACATTGATGAAACCTTTAATGGTCTCATTGTAATTAAATCTATCTTGATATGTAATAGCCATTGCGTATATCGACCTTCCCCATTTTCAAGCCATTGTGCATTATTCTACATCATTGTGCTCCTAGTGTTCATTTTGTGTTAGGTTAATATATGAGAATACAATGTCTACAACGTAAATATGTACAAAATCCAAAATATATGCTACCCAATCATTCTAAATTCTCTCAATGAATCACATTGCTTTTTACTGTTCATTATTATACAAATATTAACTGCCATCCACGAAAATAGTGTAAAATATTTTCCAAGATTACTGGTGATCCACTCGATTACGCTGATTAACCGTTTCGGTAACAAAATGTCGGAACCTCGAAGGTACAATTTTTTTCCTTATTTCACGCGTTGAAGGCTGAGTTCCAACGACATTCTCATCACAAACGGTCATTTATGTTACCGAAACGGATCGATCTGCGCTTCTAACCCGTTCAGCTTCGGTAACAATAGTGAGGTATTAAATCGACGATTCTATTGTCTTCTGAATTATTTGTTCGCAAACATATAATACATTTTCTGAAACATATGGTACTGACATACGTTTTGTGATACGTGAAACGAGAAAAAAGAAAATCGTACTTTTGAGGTTCCGACATTTTGTTACCGAAACGAACCGTTTAGGTAACCAGCGGAGTTGAGTGGATTACAAGTGCAGATGAAACATCCCGTTTACTAAATACCATTAGGCCATTCTGAAGAAATAAACAATTCTATATTGATTGCATTGTCCAATTGTTTATGGCCGGAATTTTAAAGCCAAACTAGATCGGACACTGGATAGTATCGATTATCGTTTCATCCAGATGTTTGGATCGAGCTCAGAACCTCTAAATATCAGTTTGCTCTATTGACCATATTTGGGCAATGTTCGACCAAAAAGCTTCAGAAAATGGTTAACATCATTTGAGTTGAGCCAGGGGTGACTTTTCATCTCAGTGTAACGGGATCACCTACGACTATATTTACACTTATCTCCAAGCCTTCATATTAACATTCCAAATGTTATAGAAGCTATAATAAGTATGTACATTGAAATAGATTTTGCAGTTGTATGTGGGTCCGAGGCACTAATGAAACTTTCATAACTTTTAATGTCAATTTTTTTACTGGATGTTGGCGGTTTCTTTATTGTATGCTTCTTCATCTCATCATCTGGAATACATATCACAAAATAATCAAGATCTGATTATTAGTCCCGAGCCCGACAAATGTTTTTCACAGAGCGGGATATAATGAATCACAGATACACTGTCACGTAATTTTATAGGGCTCGCGGGATAGTCGCAATTGCAAACACCTTTATCCCGTATGAGCACTTTGTAGCACTGAGCCTCGGGACAGTCAGTTTCTCAAACTCACTGTCCCGTAATTTTTTTTTTGCAAACGTCGGGATATAATTGATTGAGACCTGACATGTCCCGGCGCTGGGTAAAAAAATTTGCTGCGGGATAAAGTGATTTCAGAACTTGACTAATGCTGATCAAAGTATATGCTATCAAGCCATCACACATCTCTATGTAATTACCATACTATATTACCCTTGCAAAAAATTTCCATTTTTCATCATTGTGCTGAATTATATCAACATCAGTCTTTAATCTTTGAAATTTTGCTAAAGTCTATTGGGAGGGGTGGCATGTACACACTTGATTCATAATGCTATTGTTTGTGTGTGGGGGAGGGGGCATCTCCACACTTGACTCATATCATGGTCTATAAGAATCACAACTGTCACACATCATCATTCCATCTGGTATCATTTAAGTATCTATGAATATGATTTGTAGTATGTACATAAATCCTTGTGCGCCATCTTGTATCATATATTATGCCTATTGTTGTATATGTCTTTTTATTTTTTAATCAGCTAATATATATGTATATAAATCCTGGTGATGTAATGTTGTCATTTCTCAAGCCATCTCATATCATTTATCATCCTAATTGTTCATCTGTCAACAGCTCCTTCCAGTGAATTAAATAAAAGTTGTTTTTCACGATAAATACAGGTGAAGTATTGCGGCAATTCATTAAATAAAAGTTGTTTTTCACGATAAATACAGGTGAAGTATTGCTGCAATTCCACATGCAATCTGTTTTTCCATCTATTCCCTGCTGTTATTCCACCATATTCTATCTATATGTTTTTGACATGCTGATTACCCATGTCATACATCCTGAAATAAGCAAATAAGATTCATTTACCAAATATGAACAAAATCGCTCCACTACTTTTCAATTTAAAGTTAAAAAAGTAAAAATGGTCGCCATTTTTCAAAATGGTCGCCTACTACCCAAAGTGTCATTAGACAGTGTGCCATGCTTATAGTATTCACATACCAAATATGAACAAAATCGCTCCACTACTTTTCAATTTATAGTTATAAAAGTAAAAATGGTCACCATTTTTCAAAATGGTCGCCTACTACCCAAAGTGTCATTAGACAGTGTGCCATGCTTAAAGTATTCACATATAAAATATGAACAAAATCGCTCTACTACATTTTGAGTTATAGTAAAAAATGTAAAAATGGTCGCCATTTTTCAAAATGGTAGCCTCCACCAAAAGTGTTATTCGACAGTGTGCCATGCTTATAGTATTCACATACCAAATATGAACAAAATCGCTCCACTACTTCTCAATTTATAGTTATAAAAGTAAAAATGGTCGCCATTTTTCAAAATGGTCGCCTACTACCCAAAGTGTCATTAGACAGTGTGCCATGCTTATAGTATTCACATATAAAAATATGAACAAAATCGCTCTACTACTTTTTGAGTTACAGTAAAAAATGTAAAAATGGTCGCCATTTTTCAAAACGGTTGCCTACTACCCAAAGTGTCATTAGACAGTGTGCCATGCTTATAGTATTCACATACCAAATATGAACAAAATCGCTCCACTACTTTTCAATTTATAGTTATAAAAGTAAAAATGGTCGCCATTTTTCAAAATGGTCGCCTACTACCCAAAGTGTCATTAGACAGTGTGCCATGCTTATAGTATTCACATACCAAATATGAACAAAATCGCTCCACTACTTTTCAATTTATAGTTATAAAAGTAAAAATGGTCACCATTTTTCAAAATGGTCGCCTACTACCCAAAGTGTCATTAGACAGTGTGCCATGCTTAAAGTATTCACATATAAAATATGAACAAAATCGCTCGACTACATTTTGAGTTATAGTAAAAAATGTAAAAATGGTCGCCATTTTTCAAAATGGTCGCCTCCACCAAAAGTGTTATTCGACAGTGTGCCATGCTTATAGTATTCACATACCAAATATGAACAAAATCGCTCCACTACTTCTCAATTTATAGTTATAAAAGTAAAAATGGTCGCCATTTTTCAAAATGGTTGCCTACTACCCAAAGTGTCATTAGACAGTGTGCCATGCTTATAGTATTCACATATAAAAATATGAACAAAATCGCTCTACTACTTTTTGAGTTACAGTAAAAAATGTAAAAATGGTCGCCATTTTTCAAAACGGTCGCCTACTACCCAAAGTGTCATTAGACAGTGTGCCATGCTTATAGTATTCACATACCAAATATGAACAAAATCGCTCCACTACTTTTCAATTTATAGTTATAAAAGTAAAAATGGTCGCCATTTTTCAAAATGGTCGCCTACTACCCAAAGTGTCATTAGACAGTGTGCCATGCTTATAGTATTCACATACCAAATATGAACAAAATCGCTCCACTACTTTTCAATTTATAGTTATAAAAGTAAAAATGGTCACAATTTTTCAAAATGGTCGCCTACTACCCAAAGTGTCATTAGACAGTGTGCCATGCTTCAAGTATTCACATATAAAATAAGAACAAAATCGCTCTACTACATTTTGAGTTATAGTAAAAAATGTAAAAATGGTCGCCATTTTTCAAAATGGTCGCCTCCACCAAAAGTGTTATTCGACAGTGTGCCATGCTTATAGTATTCACATACCAAATATGAACAAAATCGCTCCACTACTTCTCAATTTATAGTTATAAAAGTAAAAATGGTCGCCATTTTTCAAAATGGTCGCCTACTACCCAAAGTGTCATTAGACAGTGTGCCATGCTTATAGTATTCACATATAAAAATATGAACAAAATCGCTCAACTACTTTTTGAGTTACAGTAAAAAATGTAAAAATGGTCGCCATTTTTCAAAACGGTCGCCTACTACCCAAAGTGTCATTAGACAGTGTGCCATGCTTATAGTATTCACATACCAAATATGAACAAAATCGCTCCACTACTTTTCAATTTATAGTTATAAAAGTAAAAATGGTCGCCATTTTTCAAAATGGTCGCCTACTACCCAAAGTGTCATTAGACAGTGTGCCATGCTTATAGTATTCACATACCAAATATGAACAAAATCGCTCCACTACTTTTCAATTTATAGTTATAAAAGTAAAAATGGTCACCATTTTTCAAAATGGTCGCCTACTACCCAAAGTGTCATTAGACAGTGTGCCATGCTTAAAGTATTCACATATAAAATATGAACAAAATCGCTCTACTACATTTTGAGTTATAGTAAAAAATGTAAAAATGGTCGCCATTTTTCAAAATGGTCGCCTCCACCAAAAGTGTTCTTCGACAGTGTGCCATGCTTATAGTATTCACATACCAAATATGAACAAAATCGCTCCACTACTTCTCAATTTATAGTTATAAAAGTAAAAATGGTCGCCATTTTTCAAAATGGTCGCCTACTACCCAAAGTGTCATTAGACAGTGTGCCATGCTTATAGTATTCACATATAAAAATATGAACAAAATCGCTCAACTACTTTTTGAGTTACAGTAAAAAATGTAAAAATGGTCGCCATTTTTCAAAACGGTCGCCTACTACCCAAAGTGTCATTAGACAGTGTGCCATGCTTATAGTATTCACATACCAAATATGAACAAAATCGCTCCACTACTTTTCAATTTATAGTTATAAAAGTAAAAATGGTCGCCATTTTTCAAAATGGTCGCCTACTACCCAAAGTGTCATTAGACAGTGTGCCATGCTTATAGTATTCACAAATAAAATATGAACAAAATCGCTCTACTACTTTTTGAGTTACAGTAAAAAATGTAAAAATGGTCGCCATTTTTCAAAACGGTCACCTACTACCCAAAGTGTCATTAGACAGTGTGCCATGCTTATAGTATTCACATACCAAATATGAACAAAATCGCTCCACTACTTTTCAATTTATAGTTATAAAAGTAAAAATGGTCGCCATTTTTCAAAATGGTCGCCTACTACCCAAAGTGTCATTAGACAGTGTGCCATGCTTATAGTATTCACAAATAAAATATGAACAAAATCGCTCTACTACTTTTTGAATTATAGTAAAAAATGTAAAAATGGTCGCCATTTTTCAAAATGGGCGCCTACTACCCAAAGTGTCATTAGACAGTGTGCCATGCTTATAGTATTCACATACCAAATATGAACAAAATCGCTCCATTACTTTTCAATTTATAGTTATAAAAGTAAAAATGGTCGCCATTTTTCAAAATGGTTGCCTACTACCCAAAGTGTCATTAGACAGTGTGCCATGCTTATAGTATTCACATACCAAATATGAACAAAATCGCTCCACTACTTTTCAATTTATAGTTATAAAAGTAAAAATGGTCGCCATTTTTCAAAATGGTCGCCTACTACCCAAAGTGTCATTAGACAGTGTGCCATGCTTATAGTATTCACATACCAAATATGAACAAAATTGCTCCACTACTTTTCAATTTATAGTTATAAAAGTAAAAACGGTCACCATTTTTCAAAATGGTCGCCTACTACCCAAAGTGTTATTAGACAGTGTGCCATGCTTATAGTATTCACATATAAAAATATGAACAAAATCGCTCTACTACTTTTTGAGTTATAGTAAAAAATGTAAAAATGGTCGCCATTTTTCAAAATGGTCTCCTCCACCAAAAGTGTTATTAGACAGTGTGCCATGCTTATAGTATTCACATACCAAATATGAACAAAATCGCTCCACTACTTTTCAAGTTATAGTTAAAAAAGTAAAAATGGTTGCCATTTTTCAAAATGGTCGCCTACTACCCAAAGTGTCATTAGACAGTGTGCAATGCTTATAGTATCCACATACACTACCAGTCTAAAAAGTTAAGTTCGAACCCTGCATACCAAATATGAACAAAATCGCTCCACTACGTTTCGAGTTACAGCAAAAATCGTAAAATAACGAGTAAAGGCCGCCATTTTTCAAGATGGCTGCCATGTGCTTCTTTCATATCTACATTCTAGCTTTATTAATGTCCTATATATCTTTTTTACATTTGAAACATATTGCTATTACAGTTTTACATATTGCACCTAGATTACTGTAAAATTGGCACTAAAATGGCCGCCATTTTTAAATGAGCAGCCATTTTGAAAATCGGCTTTTAAGCAGAATTCTACCCCCATAGGGTATATGTGTACAAAATAAGAACAAAATCGGGCCAACGGTATTTGAGTTATTGCCCAGACGGACGGACAGACGTAATAAGATTTGAATAATAAACCATCGAATTTGACTTTTGAAACACTGAAATATGACTTTTGAAACAAATTTTTTAAACCAAATGTTCTTCGAATGCCAGGTGTTTGTAAAAAGCAATAAGCCATTCAAATTGGGAATTTTTTTGAAATGCCATGTGATCTTAAAATTCACAGGGGCCTAGGATGTTAACTAGAATCAAATAAACACCATATTTCTTTTGTTTTGTACCTAGAGCTGGTCTCAGCCTAGAGTTTTTATTGCAGAATAGACAAAAAAATTGTGAAATATTCCCAGGAATATTAAACAGGGAAAAACATGTGCATTGGCATTTTGTTCAGTGTGTTAACGGTGGTTTTGACACGATTTACAATTTAATGTTACCGCAGTCTGAACAGACCCCAGGAACCGACTTTTCCAAAGCCATCTTCAAATGAATCACACACAGGGGTATATGGGATGATGTGTTTTTATTCATAAGGTATGTGAGTACATGTTTGTATGCTTGCATTACCCATTTCAAAGTCTGTGTCTGATTTTTAGAAAGCCTTTATTTGCATAATATACATCACTTGGTAATCGTAACAGCTTAAATTAAAATACTGAATTCAGCTGCTTACTTTAGGCTAATATTTCTCCAAATGTTCCTTTGTGCATTATGTGTACGGGTTAGTACATACACTCATGCTTTTATATTTACAATATAGAATGATACATGATTCTTTATTCCTTAAAGTACCCGGAGATTTCCCAATGAAGGTGAACAAATGGCTGATTTCCAGGTGTACACATTTTTCATATTTCATCTTATTTATTCGTTACTTTCCATTAAAACCACCATTGATCGGTATAGAGGCAGCTGAATATTTGGTAAAAATAAAGTAAGCAGTTGAATTCAGTATTTCTGTTTCATCGTGAATAATCAGTTCAGTCATGTCTTTGAATAGGTAATAAATGCTTGCATCGCGTTGATCTTACTATTTAATACTATATGCGTATTTGTCATGCATTTACTGAAGTCAAGCCGTTTTTTTTGACATGACAGATGTGTCATGACATGACACAGCTGATTGCATCATATTCCAGTCACGCCATTTTACGACATCGCATAATTTTAGCTGATTTTGGCTTCATTTCACTTTATTTGAAAGACCTTTAAAAATATAATAATGAGTCAGTATTTTTCTAAAAAAATATTTATATTCGAATTTGAGGTCAAAGTCCGAAAATTTGATCAACCAATTTGAATCACAATTTAAAGAGGTGAAGAAGTGAATAATTACAGGAGCAAACATCAAAAGAGGAGTGCCGAAAAAATCTTACACATTTCATTCAAATTTTTTATGCAAATTGCATGTCATGCATTTGCTTTAAATTTTTTGTCTCCCCGTCGAAATTTGGACCAAGTAGTGTTGTCACATAAACGTACATCGATGCATCGGCAATTTTCAGTTAGTAAACATCGATGCACATCACGATGTACATCGAGAAAAAGTCCGAGAAAAGTGCACTGAAATCCTGAATGCTAATGCACTAAAATACCAAACAGAACAAATTAATAAGAATATGCTGGTACATCCCGGAACTTCTAGTAACGGTGAAATGAAAGTAAAGTAATTTTTTTTTAGATTAATGGTTCATTGCGACTAGCTAAAACAGGGTTAAAGTGAAAGAATATCAGAAAACATTGGAAAATGAAATAAGACATCAGAAAGGTAAGCGATTTGCGTCAAAATAAGATAAGAAAGGGTGATTTTTAGCAAATAAATTTTTTTCAAAAACATCGATGTTTATTTCAGACATCGATGCATCGCCAGAATCAGCTTTGGTGATGTACATGTATATCGCGATGTATGGATTAATCGTGACAACACTAGGACCAAGGTGTTTAGATTTGGACCAGGTGTTCACAATTTGAAGGAAGATGTTCAACATTTGTAAGTTACTTATTTAGGTGCTCCCAGGTTGACAGGCCTGTATTTGAGACATCCACAAGTTCAAGAAAAGTCCCCAAATTGAAATTCAAAATTGGCAAAAAATGAAAAACAGCAAAGAAATTGACTAGCCTACCTTGGAAGTTTAGTCGTCGTCGTACGACTAATACTGCAGCTCCTATCATGTCTAAGGTAGTGCTTCTTCCCACTGAGTGGGTAGTTTACAGTTTTAAATTGTAAAATGTTGAAGAAGTACTTTTCAGAAACGTTGAATTTTTGCAGCTATGGGGTAGTCTAGAGGTCAAACTATATGTGTAACATAATCTTTCGAAAACAAGAGAGAGAAAAATTAAATGGTGAATAAACCTCCTAATAGAGTCTCTGAGTATCAGTTATGATTTTATATAATTATCAAAAAATAATTTATTGTAAGATTTTTTAGTTGATCTGTTAAAAAGCGAGCCTAAAATGTTAATTCGTTCTGAATATACCAATTCAAGTTTGACATGCCGAGATCTCTCACGTCCCGCCAGAATGTCTGCGAATATGATCTAGAGATTGATTCAAAGATAGGAATGTTAGACGGCAGTGTCTAGACGACTAAGTAGCCTACGGTCTAGACTATCTTGTGATACAGACTTTAGTTTTGGGAGTCAGAGAATATTCAAGTTCTTCAGTGGCAGGCCGGGCAGGCACTAGCCTTGCACTTTGAATTTCGCAGCAGGTAGGCCTAGGCCTAACTTGCCTGTAGCCTAGATCCTATAGGCCGGGCTATAGGCCTATTCTGTGGGGGGTTAAAGATCCAATTCTTAGCCAAGTTTTGGTAAGTTCACATTTTAGAACTGTGAAAGTGCGGGTCCAGGGGGCTAGTAGATACCCCCCTTGAGTGGGCCCAGAAAAGTTTTCAAGGGCCCAAAATTTTTTGGCCAAATATGTTTTGAAAACATATTTGGCCAAAAAATTTTGCTGGGCCTCCAAGACTGGACTTTTGTTTGGCGAAACTTGGACTTCTTGGCCTTTTACAACTGTTTAGGCAATATTATCTATAAATGGGCTTCAAATTTTTTTGTAGAATGTGACTCTGGGCCCCCCTTGTTCATGTTGTTAGCTCCTCGATCTGGCAGTTTGAAAAACTGCATGATTTTGAAATAATCGGCTTTGTATAAAAAAACCTACGTCATACCCACCTACCCACGTATGTTGGACATGATACAGTCTTTGAAGGGTTCAATTTTAAAGATCTTAGTTTGATGAATTATAGATGCATTTGTCACGACCCTTGATAGCAAGTTGCTACAACAGCCCAGCTGGGTTCGAATTTAGCACACTTTCTTTCAATTTCTTTATCTGGCTTATACCCACGGTCGTTAGTTAGTTATTCCCCTGGAACGGCCTCGGGTCATGTCACATTACCATGCACCTATATGCCTTTATTTATGGATCTGTCATCCGTCTAGTTATAAAATAAGCCGGAATAGTAGAAATGTTAATAATTAGAGCTATTTTGAGAGTTAAAAATCTTTGAAATTGAACCCCTCAATGACTGTTATGTCCCATAAGAGATTTTTTATACAAAGCCGAAATAATCAATTTTCTGCCAAGGCAAGGGGATGGTCTTTAGAAGAGAGTGTGAATCACAGTCTGGTGAGAAGATATGTTTTGTAAAATGTGTAAAAAATGAGAAAATTCAGTGACAGAAGGTCAATTTTCTCACTAAATTTTCTCCTTTTTATACATTTTACAAAAAAATTTAAGAGTCTTTTTTAAAGTCTTTTCTAGGTACATAAGTGCACTCTTTGTGCTAAACTGAAAGATGTGGACAATGTGGACAAGTGATTCCTAATTTTAAAAATAACATGCGACTCAATTTAGGACAGCAGCAAAATTCTAAACATGCAAAAAATGTATAAATGTGGAATAAAACATCGAATGCTGATGTGTGATTAAAGGATTTAAGCCCAAGACTCAATGCATCGTTTGCTGAATCATACAAGTGTTGTTCCCAAACCTTTGCATGACTGCACAGCGGGAATGCAAAGATTAGGAAACAACTCTTGAGTGGAATGAAGCAGCGACAATGCATTGAGTCTTGGGTTTAAATTCTTTTCACACATTGCAATTTTTTATAAATTAAATTTTTTATATAATTAAATTAGTAAAAAGAACACATTTTCAATGAAAAGTTCTTTGCAAGGGTCGAGTTGGCAAGTCATCAAATCCATTGTGAAAAATCAATTCATCACCATGAAAACTGTTTAACTAGTGACCTTGCATGTTTTATTGATATTTCACACACTGTTCATTATGTGAATACTCTGTTCGGATTTGCTGGAATCGGACACAGCTTGCCTAGCTATGTGTGAATATTGGATTAAATCATATTTATTGGAAATATTACATTTAGCATTTTATACCAAGTATTCGCGGGTTTATTTCTGTTTGTAGCTAATAGGGGGATTAACACCAGAGTTCAAAGATGACATATGCTTATAATGTAAACCTGTACTGAGATGACATACACCTCTGATTGGTCCAAATCGATAAACAAAAATGGCGGATTCAAAATTTTCTAATAACGCTTCGAATAATATTATGTTGATTCCTGACGTATTAACCAATACCATAGCTTGGTTTTTCACATCAAGATAAAGAAATATGTAAAGATTATGTTTACATCGATTTAAACATCATGACAACGCGCTATGTTCGAAAATTAACTTGTGAGAATTTGCGCAAACGAAGGTGGTACGCAAGAAACGTATTATGTCAGTCATCGCTGAAGCTCTGGGGCTTTCCCCCCCCTTTTTGTAGCTCTTGAAATTACAAAACAAACATACTGTAAAATATGAGTTTGTGCTTGTTTGTGTTCCACATTTCATGTTACATCATAAATGAAATGAAACATCTATCCAAACCTCATTGAAACAAAACCACATAAACATGTTAGGTGTTTAGGTCAATGGTGTAATTGTACAAAGGAAAGATTGGTTGATTTTTAAAAAGTATCTTGTTAATGAAAGAAAAGGTTTATCTTAATTTTAATCTATGGGGGGTTGTTTTAATTTTTTGAATACTCTTTGTTAAATCAACCAAAATCTCCTTTGTATAACTATAATATTGAGAGGTTTAAGAAAATGTTGTATGTGCTATTTTGTTCCAACAAGGTTCGGAAAGACATTTTATTTCATTCTCAAGAATTGGTAGAAAGGAACAAAAAACAATTGCACTAAAAAACAATTGTTAACAAAAACAATTATATGAAATATATTTAAGTAATTTTTGCATTAAATTGTTGTCAATCAGTCAACATTACATAAAGGACCGTGTTTTCTACATAATGTTTTCAATAATTAGTTGAAGAGAAAAACATTGTTGAATTCAGTTCACCTTATCGATACCTATCCTTTACACCAAACAGGAAATTAAAAAAGCATGAGGATTTTTTAATCTTTTTGAATTGTTATAAAAGAGTTCTGTTTTGACCTTTAGTCCATTTTTCTTACAGACAGAGCCTAAGGATGAAGTATCAGCCTGAGAGACTTGCTGTGATCTAAAGATAAAAGAGATTGAAAGATAAGAAGAATAACCAGTGTCTAGACGACTACAACAGTTCTATTGCTACTTTCAGAAATCTTCATGTTCAATGGCAGGCCTTGTACGTTTGCAGGTAACTTGATTATCCCTGACCCCTGGGGAGGGTGATTACTAGTATTATGAGTAGTAATAGTAGGTCCAATCAGGGGCTTAGCCAGTTTTCAGACAGGGGGGGGGGTGCGATCGTGGCATAAAGCAAGCCAGTTTGTGTCTAAGAATTTTGCAAAATTGATGCAACTTGAGCTAGAAAATCATAAAAAGCATTTTAAAGTTATTTTCTTCTTTTATCTCATGATTCTATTTTTATTGGTTATGGGTTTGATTATACTCCCCTGGCAACGCCTATGGTCCAATAGACGCGATAGTTCAGAGTGACAACAATATTCTACATCAAGCTCAACTTCCGGGTACAGATTTTTTATACATCTGGGTAATTAATTAATACAGGGTCCCATTTTAAACACATCATTTCAGCTTTATTTGACATTCTTCTTCACATGTATTTGCACAAACGATAAAAATACATCATATGAAATGCATTTTCACAAATATTTTCCGGACCAGACGATAATCATTGAATGTTTTATCATGAAGTCATGACTTCGTCCTGGAAACTGAGACCAGATGTCTCGATGTGAAACAAGAAGCAAGTTCTCATGTATATAACATTGGCTTGATTTCATGTTTCATATGTTTGACTTGTATAAATTGTAAGGGTTGTAACTTGATAATAGTATAAACTTTATATCATGTGACTGAGACAATTACCAATTATGCATGCATATGATTGCTCATTAATGATCATTGTATACCCTGCAGGCCCGTAGCCAGGATTTACCTAGGGGGAGTGGTTTTACCAAAGGGGACTTTTTGCCTAGGCAGGGGGGAGCTTTTTGATTGGCAAAAAATCTTGCGAAAAGTGCTCAGAATAGTGAACAAGAAAAAACTACATGATTTTAAAAGAATTTCTGCCTCGAGTGGAGCTGCCCCTCCCTCCGCTCCCACCCCCTGCTCCCACCCCCTGACTACGGGCATGCTCTGCTTGTTTATTAATTATAATTAGACATATGCTGATGCATTTTGTATTATCTGCTTCAGGATGAGCAAGGATGGAAAAAGTGGGATGGTGCAGTAAGAATGTATAATCCAGTTTTTCAACACACGACTTTATCACAGAGAGTCAGACTGATTTATTTTTCAAACAACAGACAGAGGTAAGGGCCCTAAATTTTGATGACTTTTATTATCAGACACTTGGGTGCTAAATAGTAATCAGTTTGCTGGTCAATGCATAGGCCGTTGGGCAGTCATCCCGATAAATCTTGTCTAGGCTACAGATTTCAAGCCAAATCAGTCAATTCAGCTAATCAGTTTAGGACTGATTACTGTATTTGTCACCCCCTGTCATATCTTGTAACATACCATGTCACTTACTGTCATATATCGTAACTCACCATGTAACTCATTGTCATATCTTGTAACATACTGTGTCACTTACTGTCATACCTTGTAACAATCCATGCCACTCACTGTCATATCTTGTAACATACCATGTCACTCAATGTTATATTTTCTATCATACCATGTCACTCACTGTCATATCTTGTTACATTCCATGTCACTCAATGTCATATTTTGTATCATACCATGTCACTCACTGTCATATCTTGTTACATTCAATGTCACTCAATGTCATATTTTGTATCGTACCATGTCACTCACTGTCATATCTTGTAACATACCATGTTACTCACTGACATATCTTGTAACATACAATGTCATATCATGTATCATTCAATGTCACAAACTGTCATATCATGTGACATACCATGCCACTCACTGTCATATCTTGTATCGTACCATGTCACTCACTGTCATATCATGTATCATACCATGTCACAGACTGTCATATCTTGTAACATACAATGTCACTCACTTACTGTCTGATTTTGTAACATATGTCACTCAATGTCATATCTTGTAACATACTGTGTCACTCAATGTCATATCTTATATCATTCCATTCCACTGACTGTCATATCTTGTAGCATACCATGTCACTCACTGTCAAATCTTGTATCATACCATGTAACAGACTTTCATATCTTGTAACATACTGTGTCACTCACTGTCATATCTTGTAACATACCACATCACTCACTGTCATATCATGTATCATACCATGTCACAGACTGTCATATTATGTGACATACCATGTCACTCACTGTCATTTATTGTTACATACCATGCCACTCACTGTCATATTTTGTAACATACAACGTCACACACTGTCATATCATGTATCATACCATGTCACAGACTGTCATATCATATCATGTCAGTCACTGGCATTTGTTATACATACCATGTCACTCACTGTCATATCTTGAAACATACCATGTCACTTACTGTCATACCTTGTAATATACCATGTCACTCACTGTCAGATCTTATAACACCATGTCACTCATTGCCATATCTTGATCATACTACGTAACTCACTGTCAAATCATGTAGCATACTGTGTTACTCACTGTCATATCTTGTAACACCATGTCACTCATTGTCATATCTTGAAACATACCATGTCACTTACAATCATATTTGTAACATACAATGGCACTCAATGTCATATCATGTATCATACCATGTCACTGACTGTCATTTTTGAAGAGTGGCCATAATTTTTACTTTTTTTTACTATAACTCGAAAAGTAGTGGAGCTATTTTCTTCATATTTGGTATATGAATACTTTAAGCATGGCACACTGTCTAATGATACTTTTGGTAGAAGGCGGCCATTTTGAAAAATGGCCGCCATTTTAACGTATTTTACTATAACTTGAAAAGTAGTGGAGCAATTTTGTTCATATTTGGAATATGAATACTATAGGCATGGCACACTGTCTAATGACTCTTTTGATAGAAGGCGGCCATTTTAAAAAATGGCCGTCATTTTAACATATTTTACTATAACTCGAAAAGTAGTGGAGCGATTTTGTTCATATTTGGTATGTGGATACTATAAACATGGCACACTGTCTAATGGCACTTTTGGTAGAAGGCGGCCATTTTAACGTATTTTACTATAACTTGAAAAGTAGTTGAGCAATTTTGTTCATATTTGGAATGTGAATACCATAAGCATGGCACACTGTCTAATGACACATTTAATAGAAGGCGGACATTTTGAAAAATGACCACCATTTTGAAAAATTGCCGCCATTTTAACGTATTTTACCATAACCCGAAAAGTAGTGGAGCAATTTTGTCCATAATTGGTATATGGATACTACAAGCATGGCACTCTGTCTAATGACACTTTTGGTAGAAGGCGGCCATTTTGAAAAATGGCCACAATTTTAATGTATTTTACTATAACTCGAAAGGTAGTGGAGCGATTTTGTTCATATTTTTATATGTGAATACTATAAGCATGGCACACTGTCTAATGACACTTTGGGTAGTAGGCGACCATTTTGAAAAATGGCGACCATTTTTACTTTTATAACTATAAATTGAGAAGTAGTGGAGCGATTTTGTTCATATTTGGTATGTGAATACTATAAGCATGGCACACTGTCGAATAACACTTTTGGTGGAGGCGACCATTTTGAAAAATGGCGACCATTTTTACATTTTTTACTATAACTCAAAATGTAGTCGAGCGATTTTGTTCATATTTTATATGTGAATACTTTAAGCATGGCACACTGTCTAATGACACTTTGGGTAGTAGGCGACCATTTTGAAAAATGGCGACCATTTTTACTTTTATAACTATAAATTGAGAAGTAGTGGAGCGATTTTGTTCATATTTGGTATGTGAATACTATAAGCATGGCACACTGTCGAATAACACTTTTGGTGGAGGCGACCATTTTGAAAAATGGCGACCATTTTTACATTTTTTACTATAACTCAAAATGTAGTCGAGCGATTTTGTTCATATTTTATATGTGAATACTTTAAGCATGGCACACTGTCTAATGACACTTTGGGTAGTAGGCGACCATTTTGAAAAATGGTGACCATTTTTACTTTTATAACTATAAATTGAAAAGTAGTGGAGCGATTTTGTTCATATTTGGTATGTGAATACTATAAGCATGGCACACTGTCTAATGACACTTTGGGTAGTAGGCGACCATTTTGAAAAATGGCGACCATTTTTACTTTTATAACTATAAATTGAAAAGTAGTGGAGCGATTTTGTTCATATTTGGTATGTGAATACTATAAGCATGGCACACTGTCTAATGACACTTTGGGTAGTAGGCGACCGTTTTGAAAAATGGCGACCATTTTTACATTTTTTACTGTAACTCAAAAAGTAGTTGAGCGATTTTGTTCATATTTTTATATGTGAATACTATAAGCATGGCACACTGTCTAATGACACTTTGGGTAGTAGGCGACCATTTTGAAAAATGGCGACCATTTTTACTTTTATAACTATAAATTGAGAAGTAGTGGAGCGATTTTGTTCATATTTGGTATGTGAATACTCTAAGCATGGCACACTGTCGAATAACACTTTTGGTGGAGGCGACCATTTTGAAAAATGGCGACCATTTTTACATTTTTTACTATAACTCAAAATGTAGTAGAGCGATTTTGTTCATATTTTATATGTGAATACTTGAAGCATGGCACACTGTCTAATGACACTTTGGGTAGTAGGCGACCATTTTGAAAAATGGTGACCATTTTTACTTTTATAACTATAAATTGAAAAGTAGTGGAGCGATTTTGTTCATATTTGGTATGTGAATACTATAAGCATGGCACACTGTCTAATGACACTTTGGGTAGTAGGCGACCATTTTGAAAAATGGCGACCATTTTTACTTTTATAACTATAAATTGAAAAGTAGTGGAGCGATTTTGTTCATATTTGGTATGTGAATACTATAAGCATGGCACACTGTCTAATGACACTTTGGGTAGTAGGCGACCGTTTTGAAAAATGGCGACCATTTTTACATTTTTTACTGTAACTCAAAAAGTAGTAGAGCGATTTTGTTCATATTTTTATATGTGAATACTATAAGCATGGCACACTGTCTAATGACACTTTGGGTAGTAGGCGACCATTTTGAAAAATGGCGACCATTTTTACTTTTATAACTATAAATTGAGAAGTAGTGGAGCGATTTTGTTCATATTTGGTATGTGAATACTATAAGCATGGCACACTGTCGAATAACACTTTTGGTGGAGGCGACCATTTTGAAAAATGGCGACCATTTTTACATTTTTTACTATAACTCAAAATGTAGTCGAGCGATTTTGTTCATATTTTATATGTGAATACTTTAAGCATGGCACACTGTCTAATGACACTTTGGGTAGTAGGCGACCATTTTGAAAAATGGTGACCATTTTTACTTTTATAACTATAAATTGAAAAGTAGTGGAGCGATTTTGTTCATATTTGGTATGTGAATACTATAAGCATGGCACACTGTCTAATGACACTTTGGGTAGTAGGCGACCATTTTGAAAAATGGCGACCATTTTTACTTTTATAACTATAAATTGAAAAGTAGTGGAGCGATTTTGTTCATATTTGGTATGTGAATACTATAAGCATGGCACACTGTCTAATGACACTTTGGGTAGTAGGCGACCGTTTTGAAAAATGGCGACCATTTTTACATTTTTTACTGTAACTCAAAAAGTAGTAGAGCGATTTTGTTCATATTTTTATATGTGAATACTATAAGCATGGCACACTGTCTAATGACACTTTGGGTAGTAGGCGACCATTTTGAAAAATGGCGACCATTTTTACTTTTATAACTATAAATTGAGAAGTAGTGGAGCGATTTTGTTCATATTTGGTATGTGAATACTATAAGCATGGCACACTGTCGAATAACACTTTTGGTGGAGGCTACCATTTTGAAAAATGGCGACCATTTTTACATTTTTTACTATAACTCAAAATGTAGTAGAGCGATTTTGTTCATATTTTATATGTGAATACTTTAAGCATGGCACACTGTCTAATGACACTTTGGGTAGTAGGCGACCATTTTGAAAAATGGTGACCATTTTTACTTTTATAACTATAAATTGAAAAGTAGTGGAGCGATTTTGTTCATATTTGGTATGTGAATACTATAAGCATGGCACACTGTCTAATGACACTTTGGGTAGTAGGCGACCATTTTGAAAAATGGCGACCATTTTTACTTTTTTAACTTTAAATTGAAAAGTAGTGGAGCGATTTTGTTCATATTTGGTAAATGAATCTTATTTGCTTATTTCAGGATGTATGACATGGGTAATCAGCATGTCAAAAACATATAGATAGAATATGGTGGAATAACAGCAGGGAATAGATGGAAAAACAGATTGCATGTGGAATTGCAGCAATACTTCACCTGTATTTATCGTGAAAAACAACTTTTATTTAATGAATTGCCGCAATACTTCACCTGTATTTATCGTGAAAAACAACTTTTATTTAATTCACTGGAAGGAGCTGTTGACAGATGAACAATTAGGATGATAAATGATATGAGATGGCTTGAGAAATGACAACATTACATCACCAGGATTTATATACATATATATTAGCTGATTAAAAAATAAAAAGACATATACAACAATAGGCATAATATATGATACAAGATGGCGCACAAGGATTTATGTACATACTACAAATCATATTCATAGATACTTAAATGATACCAGATGGAATGATGATGTGTGACAGTTGTGATTCTTATAGACCATGATATGAGTCAAGTGTGGAGATGCCCCCTCCCCCACACACAAACAATAGCATTATGAATCAAGTGTGTACATGCCACCCCTCCCAATAGACTTTAGCAAAATTTCAAAGATTAAAGACTGATGTTGATATAATTCAGCACAATGATGAAAAATGGAAATTTTTTGCAAGGGTAATATAGTATGGTAATTACATAGAGATGTGTGATGGCTTGATAGCATATACTTTGATCAGCATTAGTCAAGTTCTGAAATCACTTTATCCCGCAGCAAATTTTTTTACCCAGCGCCGGGACATGTCAGGTCTCAATCAATTATATCCCGACGTTTGCAAAAAAAAAATTACGGGACAGTGAGTTTGAGAAACTGACTGTCCCGAGGCTCAGTGCTACAAAGTGCTCATACGGGATAAAGGTGTTTGCAATTGCGACTATCCCGCGAGCCCTATAAAATTACGTGACAGTGTATCTGTGATTCATTATATCCCGCTCTGTGAAAAACATTTGTCGGGCTCGGGACTAATAATCAGATCTAAATAATCAGGCATTTTTGTTGGGTAAATTACCCCAATGTTAATATCACCATTTCCATTGTTTACAACTTTTAAGACAATGCTATTTTACTGGATTTCTTGGCAGTATAACGGCAGTATTTCTTGTCTCATAAATATAAAAAGCTTATGGCAGCACTAGTATTTCTTGCCTCATTAATTCTGTATTAATAGGTTGCACCTTACCTCCTGTCGTTGGGCCCCATGCATAGAGATGATGATAAGGATTGTTCAAGTCCAAGCTGTATCTATCGTCAGGGTTCAAATAGCGAGAAAATCTACACGATACGTAGTGAGATGTCATTTCAGTTTCGGGTTGGAGAATGACGGCCCTTGAACGAAGTTTCGGCAACTGATGAGGAAATATTGTCCAGTAATGTCTCGTGACGTCAGACGCTTTAGCAGACCTAACACAACTCAAAATATCATCACCTCCCTACGAAATAAAACCGATGAAAACGCTTTGAATATGACTGATACGCCAACAACAACAAGCGACTGGCCTGGCACTGGCAGAAGAAAAAGAACAAACGGAGCGTGTTATTGTTATGTCAAAGAAAATGTTAAGCCAAATCTTGCCTTGATAGCTCAGAAAAAGTAAAATTTTTCCTATTTTCTCTCTACATGCCTTGTTGCCCCTTTAAATAAGAACCTGGAGTAAGCACAATCAAAAACATCGACGACATAATGTCAGTTATACAAACTAATTGTTCTGGAAAGTTTGATAAGATTGATCATATATTTCTTGATGGTTAAAAATTGCATTTTCTCATCTGAATATGGATCCATGAGTGAGAATATTGATTGATTATAACAGCCCTCTGTGAGAGAGGAGGAAGAAAACAACAGAAATTAGGTGACCTTTTATGGAAACAATTGGAATAAACTATTTACATTGTGTTATATCGCCAGACAGTCTCTTCTATAGTTTCCACACAATGGAGTGGGATGATAAAAGTGGAATAAACTGTGTGCAGACTTAATGGGCAAGTTAGTTTGACTTTTTGAATTGTTTCATTTTTCCAGACATTCTCCTTTAATACCAAATTTCTCCCATGACGTCATATTGATTCTCCTAACCCGTCTCTCTCCCTCATCCCACTTCCTCCCCATCATCCTTCTCCTTAATATGAGGTTGTTAAAACTTACAATCGATCAAAGTGAAATTTACCTGTGTACTGTAAGAATCAGTTTCTAAAAATGACCGAGAAGGCACAATTTTCAACAACTGAGAGACAGTACATAACAGTAACATGAACGAAACCTACGATCTGGCATCTAGGATGTATTGACACGTACCATTTCTTTATCGGAGGAGAACCCTACTCCAGCATATCCACCTTTAGCGCTTAGTTCGATGTTGATAATATTGTTCACAACTGAATGGGTGAATATGTAGTCACACTCGTGATGTCCACAATCTGTTTTCCCAAATCTTGTAAAAATAGGACCAGAATGTTAGTCTAAAGTTTTATGTTGTACTCATAAGAACGGATGAATGCGTGAAATCCATATTACAAAATATATATAAAAGTTTAAAGATACATTTTGGGTAAAAACTCCATTTGAATATAATTACAGCGAAGAAACACCAGTCTGGGGACTTTTATCACAGGACCAACATCCGTATATATGTCTTCAAATGTGATAAGGTAACTGGCAACAGGGCAGATATAATCCAGAAGTATTTCTTACCTGAAACATCCTTTCTCAGTGCCACAGGTACTAACATCTATGGGAGGGAATCCTAAACAAAATAAGTAAACATTTTGTCATTGATTCTAAGACTTACAATTTACTACATGCAAATGTCACCACCTGTAATTTGTTACAGACGTCAAACTCCGAACGTCGAACGCCAAACGCTGAAATACCAATAAATTGAGACTATAACAATATGTCAAAACTTGTGGTGGTGCCATAAGGAAGCAAATCAATGAGGTAATTTATAAATGCTTTACAGACGACATATAACCTCGAGTTATGTAATTGGTAGGGTGTCTCCTCAATTTACCTTTCGGATTTTGTATGTTCTACATTATCTAAGGGTGGTTTATCTTGAATGAGTACTGTAAACTAGTATCTATGACGTCTTATGTTATGGTTTGTACCGTGAAAAATGTTGAATTAATGGCGTGGATATTTGAGTGAAAAATGTTTTGGTCTACTCAACATATAGTTGGTAGTTGTCCTATTAGTATTGAATAGTATTGTGTTGAGGATCAGTTTCGGAAAAAAGCTCTGCGTAGAATGGTGATGCACCCTAAATCCATTTTCCTAGTTTAATATAAAACTTAATAACGAAGTCACCAACCTTTGGGTATAGTTGCCGATGTGACATCTTCCCAATACGATGTGTCATTGAAGCTCACGACCCCACTGAAACAGAAGTAGAAAAATGTAAATCTCAGTAAATCTGGCAATCTGAAATCCCAGTTGGATAGCCTGGTAAAGCCTGTTCTGACTGAATCTGAATTTTATTCCGCATTACACAAGGTAAAAAAAATTAATGATGAATTTATCAGAATCGCAAACCATAAAAAGGCGTTAACACGTGATCTAAAAGGGGACGCCCAGTCAATCCTATGGAATAGGATGTGTGTATATTAATAAATAACGCATATAACACACAAAGTTCAATTATTACAAAGTTGTTCATAAAAAATTCTTCAATCAAGAGAGGCATCAAGAACGTCCCTTTTGTGCAATTGCTGTCATAAATGACTAGAGAATTGTGAACTATTAGAATTTAAATTATCAACACTCATATATTTCATGCCACAATGTGATTCATGCTTAAAACATTGATTCTCCTAATTAAATTGTCAAATTACCATGCAACCCAGTCTACTTTATTATTTTTATTTAAAGACCTGTCTAAGACAATTTTTATCTTATAAAGTACAGATACATGGAAATCCGTTAGACTATGTTGATCCATAAATCGAAAAACACTTTGTTCCTTTGATGCACATTGATTTTTAATAATACTGCATTCTTCATCATTTGGCAGGTCGTGGTGGCTTCGTAGGCAAAACAATTCATAAAATGGTAAAGGGCATAAGTTTAGTTTGCGGCAGGGTCTCTATGCTATTTTTCATCTCAATTAAAGCATCTTCTCTAAAGCAATTAATATTAAAAGGAAAATTTATATCGCGTTACGGTTGTGTTCAATATACATTCAAACTCTGGCTATCTTATAGTGTTTTTAACAAAAGTTATTAAAGTTATTAAAGGTGTTGACACCTCTGTAATCCGAACACCTTTCAATATAAACACCTTTTTCATTATATTAATTTCGTTATCTTCCATTGACTCCATTGTAAAAGTAACCTTAAACGTGAACACCTTCTCATTCGAACGCTTTTAGTTAGTCCCTGTAGTGTTGGGATTAGACAGGTTTTTCTGTAACTTCTTACCTTAAGTATCTGTAAATATTAATAGAGCTTTAAATAACTGCTCGAGTAGTAAGTTAGTCTCTTACTTTGTTAGCAATATTTATGAGATCTTGGTATTTTCAGAAAAAAGCGTTGTATCAAAGTCATTTGATTATGCAAATCTTACGTCGTAACGAATTAATAGGGAGTTTAAGCATGCAATGTCTTTCACAACCTAAACGTGAACGGAAAATATTTAAGCGATGCATTTGTATGGGTGATTGGTCATACGTATGTGTGACCCAAAAGACCCATGTTTGGGTCTTTTCAGAAAAATATATCATATTAGATAGGCTCACTTACACGAACTGTACGTGTCCAGTATAGTCTTTGGCCGACGGTGCTTCCCATTTCAATATGACCTCATGCTTATCGAGTTTAGTCGTCGTGATTGTCGTGTCGTCAGTATTTGAGCAGGTCCAGATCTGTGTGACATTTAAAGTTGATTGCCTCACAAATCTACCAATGGTATCCCCCGTATCTGGATCTCTTGCTTGTAGAAATAATGTTTTGAAAGGTAATGAACCAATCACTGACACTGAAAATAGAAGGGCATAATTAATACATTTTGTTTAGTTTGAAACAGAACGCATCCCATCAAAAAGGAGTCAACAAGGTCTCAATGGTACATTCCTTGATATATCAGCTGCTTTCGATGCATTGGCCATCAAATGCATACTTACAAAACTAAAAAGCAATGAAGTCTGCCATGATATTACGGAATTCTTAACCTGTAAAATAGGAAAATACTTTTTAGTATATGGTTAATAGTCAGAATATTCAAATAGATTTTTAAATGCAGGGGGTCCCAACGGATCGATTTTAGGTCCTCTTATGTTCCTAATTTATATAAAATGCCAGACAATATCCTAAAAAACATTAATATATGCCGATGCTAATTCTATCTAGGCACACCATTTTACTCTGATTATTGACAATAATACAAGATACATCGACCATGCCTTAAATCAGCCGGTCAAACGTAATCGGATACTCATGTGCTTCAAACATCAACAGTATTACAATACCAATATATTGTTTGTATAAACATGTGTCAGAGAATGGAATGCTTTGCCTTATACAAATCATAAATTGACATCGAAATCCTGTTTTAACAAGGCTAAACACATTATTCACCTTTCAAAATAATCACCTCGATAAAAGGGCCTCACTAGGAAACAAGAATCTCTTCTGAATATATGCGACCTAGCATATTCCAACTACATCTCCACAACTTTCAGAACCTCCCCAAAATAACATAAAACTAATACGATTATTTCAGTTATCTTTATTAGGATTTTCAAATAATGATAAAAAAAATATCAGCTATTATGGAAATCAACCCCTCGTTGCCAAAGGACTGATTTTAATTTTAAATTTAGACATATATACCTGAAGTAAAACGTGTTTTTGTAAAGTGAGCTTATAAACCTTTTGCAAATTATGAAAATGTAGATATAGCCATTGCTTAATCAAAAGTGTGCTCCATGTCACAGTTCCAGATTGATCACCTTTACCATAAATCGATGTATTTGGTGTATCGTACCAATTAAAGCTTAACACACGATAATTCACACGTATGCTCTTACCCTGAGGGACAGAGCCTATTATAGTATATATGAAGTTGGAGCTATCTTTTAAATACGACAAATCAATCTTTTGGAATTGGTAGTATTCTTCAAAAAATTGATCGATACTGTGATCATTCTATTGAGGAACAATAACGCATGAACAATACCCATTATACCCTATTACAGTCTTAATCAAAAATGACAATATCTGAACGAGGAATGAAACTGCATCAAGACCACAAGAGGTTGTTTTATTGTGACCATTCTTAAGTAACTCTCAGACGACTCATTTTTCAAGATACGGGAGAATTTATAATACGATTAACCTTACATTATAAATCGCCTTTCGTGATTAGAATGAGATTATTGCATCTCAGATATCGATTCCAAGATGATCCTTATAAATCATTGGTTATGATATATCGCCCCGCCATGATATTCTGACAAGGTTCTGTCTAGGGTTAAGTCCCAACAAGCGAATTGTCTGCTTCGCGGAGTTTCAGTTTCAATTCAACTAGAATGAACAAATCGTGCAGATATCAAGGAAAATCTTAAAAAGTCTAAGCGGGAAGAATAACGTTTACAATGGATAAGGGTATTTGGATGGTTAGATAGACACCGCTTTACAGCCGCATTTTTGTAAGGGTTTCAGTGAAGGTTAGTTGTGTTCTATGTAGCGTCTCACTACCTTTTTACAATTCTGATTCCATAAATCCGATCCGGCGTTTAAGATTAGACGCAATTACATGCAAAACATGTAAATCAATTAGGAAATGTTAAATATGATCTCTTTGAAAGCATGCAATATCGCAAGTTAAACTTCTTGGAGAAATTGATTTTTGTGTATATTGAGGTCCAAATACTTTGAAAGTGAAAATATGTGTTTTCCTCTTGGGTAACCAAAAAGACATGTTCAAAATGATCATAAATCACAACATATCGATTAATCTCTGACCCAATAGAGAAATATAAAGAGGTGCGATAAATTCATTCTAGGCTTAAATCGACCTTACCGAATGTAAAAATTAAACTACAAGGGTGATGTTTTACCCTAAAACATATCTGTTCAACGTAAAAATGTGAAGAATGCATAAATGTCAGATTTCAAGGACTGCTGTCACATATGTTAATTTCACAGGGCTTCGAAAACGGGTTTAGAATATGTGGGATGTCCTTTTAACGGAGTGGTATTGCCAGACTTTTCTGCCATGGGGATCACAAAGATAACATTTTTTTGTAAAAAACGATCCCCCATAGCGGGCAAGAAAAATTAACATTAAATATACGGTAAACCGAGTTACGACGTCGGTGATATTTGCAGAGATCGCTTCTATCCTAATTTATAAAATAAAATAAATAAATATAAAATACTCTACCATTAATCAAGCGATAGAATGCAAGTGAAAACGTCCCTTCCCGTCATCTTGGAAGACAACTTATGTGACTCTAGAGAGTATTAAAGATCAATGTACTTTTTTTTTGTTTTTTTGTCGGCAGAGAGTGTCGCCATAACCTCAGACTTGATCGAAAAGTTAATTTCGAATTAGCAAGACACCGATTGAACTTATCAACCATCAATCATAGGATTTGAGTTGCTTTTCAATCAACCGGTGCTTTAATCCATGAAATATAACTTCGATCTAATTAACATATTGCTGTTGCAACTCTAAATTCTCCTGAGGCCCGCAAGCTCTCAAAATCGATAGTGAATGCCAATTTAATTTTGTTATTAAGGAATTGAAGGAAAAGGGTCTGTGATAAAATACGAAACGAATTAACCTGTGTGGCACTTCCGGGGTGTATAGAGAATTAACTCTGAAAGCCATAATCATAAACAGTGTTTAGCTATGTTGTTTTTACTTACAAATATCGCACTTTAGTAGAAAGCAGTAAAAATGTCCGCCATAAAATTTGGAGTTATAAGAATAAATTCAAGTAGCTTGTCATGTCTTATATACACGTTAATCCCCCCTCCATCCAATATTAATTTATTTCGATTATTTTTTGGATAACGCATGGAAACTAACTTTAAAAAAAGTGAGCAATGTCATTAGTGTTGTGATAATAACGTCCCTTATACCTATTTATTACAGGTCGTGTAGACCATTGTTGCCTGATTTATAGCAAAAATATTGACTTTTGCACGTGGGTGATGATGCGCCTTTTTAAATAGAGCTCATGTCTTAGAAGCGTATCAGTTCAAAAAGAAATACTAGAAGACCTAACATATTTTGCAATGCACTGCGCCTATTCATTAGGCAATTCAGTTGTGAATTTTCTCTTGAAAAAATAAATCTTCCAAAGGATGGGTATCAATATGGCGAACTTTTTGAACACACGTTTCTCTTAAACCAGTCATTAAAAAATTCTGAAAATTTTACACATTGTCAATTTAATGGTCATCTTTTGAATGGTAACTATATAATTTGAAAAAGATATATTTACTTTTCTCTATATTGTTTTAGAAAACATATTGGACACTTCTTTTGTTCTTGATATCATATGTTCGGAATGAAATGAAACATCTATCCGAACCTCATTGAAAAAACGACATAAACAAGTTGTGTTTAGGTCTCTCAATATTGTCACTTATTATACAAAGGAAAGCTTGGTTGATTTAAAAAAAGTATCGTGTTAATGAAATTAAAGGTTTGTCTTAGTTTTTATCTATTTCGGGGTTTTTGTTTTAATTTTTTGAATACTTTTTGTTAAATCAACCAAAATGTCCTTTGTACAACTATAATGTTGGGAAATCTAAGAAAATGTTGCTAGTTTGATAAAAACAAGCTTCGGAAAGATATTTTATTTCATTCTCAAGAAATGGTAAAAAGGAACAAAAAACAATTGCACTAAAAAACAAGAAATGTTAACAAAAACAGTTATATAAAATATAAAAAATTATTTTCGCATTAAATTGTTGTCAATCAGTTAACATCACACAAAGGACCGTGTTTTTTCAAAGGATGTTTTCAGTAATTGGTTTAAGAGAAAAACATTGTTGAATTCACTTCTCCATATCGATACCAATCCTTTGTTGAGTTTTCTTGCAGAAATCGCCTACTCCCCCTCCATCCATTTTGTACGATCACCGGCTGTGTCATAAAGGAGCTGGTAGCCCACCGATGATACCCATATTAGTCGGTTTGTTTACATTATAAGACTGATTCGGTGGCTTTCGCTGTATCTATATATGAACGATTTCAACAGCTTAAGATTTGATGGAAGTCCGCGTGTTAATAGGACCAGGGACTGGGTATCCCGTGACCTGTTTATTCCATGTTTCGTATGCGATCACTTTATATATTTTTGGCTGCTTTACGGCGTAACAGAACAATGAACCCAGAACAACTAGTTTTCTTATTTGCTTGTTCTTAAAAATGGCCATAAGATTCCAATCCTTTGGGACAATAATTCAGAGAAAAATAATTGACAGCTCACAAATTAGTTCTAGCACCACCCCGGCCTGTCGATAATTTATCTAGAGTCGTTTAGACGCCTCTTCAAGAGCTTCAGATACTGATTGATGAACTATCTATAACACCGGGCGATTCTCATCATTTGGGAATATCACGTTCGTTATTCCCCCATATATCATCATAATGTTAACTGAACCTTCTTGCTTAAAGCAAGTGTTATAGCTACCTGCTGATTTGCTTTAAACTGTAGCTACATGCACTTAGTAGATTACGCACCTTTCTATTTAATAATTGAAAAATACGCTTTTTGTTGTTGTTTGGTTCTAGCAACACTCAGCACCCGCTTGAGAAAATATGTCTTTTGGGCTAGTCTTCCCTGTCTCAACACGCTTATTGTATTCCTTTGGTCTTTTCCTTCTTAGAAAACGGGGGTGAGGCGGGGGTGGGATGATGCTACAAAATACTATTTTTGAATACGTTCCCAGGATATGATTTAATATTTATTCGACTAGTTATTCGAGCCGTTGGAGACGCAGTTCTGATAGGACATTCACGGATGTGGGTCGCTTGATTAAGACCGTAGTCTGACAAATTGACGAAAATGGTTTCGTAAATAGGTTAAATAGTAATCTATTTTCTATTTACTATGGAATTGGCATGTATGAGATATTACGGCAGTCAATCCATATGTGATTGATTTAATTTTGTGCCTGACAACACAAGATGAAGAAGTGAATTGTAATTTTCATTTGATACTGTACCTAATTGGATTTGCAAATATGATAATTTGTACCTGCATGCATAGTTGGTCAGAAAGAATTGACCAAATATATAATCTAGTTACGTGACAAAAGTTATATCTTCTATTTTCACCCATCGAATATTGCAATCTTGAAATCAAGTGAAAGTTTAAACATGTGGATCCATTAAAGCTTAAAATAGTTGTTAACTAGATCATTGAATTTGAAAAAGAAATTTAAAAACTTTTTCTCCAAAATTTGAATTGGTTCCTTTAAGTCTCCAGATAAGATTGCTTACTGAATTACCTCTATAAAGAACTATAATTCTCATTAAATTAAATTTTTTTTTTGAAAATTCAATTCTTAAAACTAAAAATACTTACACGATAATATGCTGTCTGGGTAATATTGCGGTTCCTTAACATATATTCTGTAAGGTGCTTTGCTGGTCTGTGCATGTGGGTGCTCTATCCGTACAGTTGTTGGCAAGTCACACATTCTATATGGAGTCTCAGACATTGCAAAGCCTACCATCAATATCATCCCAAAACATACATAAAGTAGCGCCTCCATTTCTGGTGGATGTTGTTTCTAATTTGTAGTTTCAAGAATGAAGTGTTGTTTTGCACCCGACTAGGCTGTTTGGATGTGTTTTCTTACATTGATCAATTATAGGTATCAGCGTATGGGTCGATAAAAAATGGTGTAATTATCAGACCTATGTGATATCGTAGGTTCTCCTCCGTATCTGCAATGATTTCAGATATACCCATTGATGTCGCAATCAATTTTCTTCATAAAGCAATCTTCTGGGTTTTTTCTCTGTTAGACACGCGAGTCAAGGCTTTTGTTATATCAATTGGGCAACATTTGAACATGAATAACACCATAACTTAATAAATCCCCAGGTCTTAGAAGATTCTACAGACGAATAAATATTAATAAGCGTATTTTCTGACTCTAGCGTTTTAAAGATAGTATTCCGATTTGGATATCAAAATCATAAAAATACTTGCTAAACATCTGGTCCCGATTTCACCGACAAATATAATAAAATAAAAAACAAATACACGGTGTCCAACCCAAACGCTCTTACATGCACGACGGAGCGTTTCATTACTGAAACTAAACAAAGAAACGCTCCGGAGTAGGACAACTAGCGGGTGGGAATGATGAGACGTCTGACGATTTCCCCAATAATGGGAATAAGAGGTATGAGTTACTTATTTCGAGTATACCATTCGATGGGTGTGATATTCATGTTGTACTTGGCTGGCTGTTGACGTTTGAAACAATTAGGAAGAGCTGTACGAAGCAGTATAGTTATCAAAATTCAAAAACGTATTTGTCATTCTACCGGTCAAAACCCCTTTTGTCGCGACATGTGATTAGTTGAGCCAAGATTAGAGCACCAACGTATATTTTGGTCAAATTTCAATGCTTCAACGCACCATACATTATCGTAATAGTGATTTGATGACCGAAAATCCAGTCTTAAAAATGATGACATTCTCATATTCAAGAAACGTTGCGATCTGGTTAACACAGTTAACTGGAAACGCTGCGGTAGTCTAGATCTGTTTAGGAAATATATAGCTTTACTTTCCTCTTCAGGAAGAGAAAGAAAAGATCTACATGTATTATACCCCTTGACATCAAAAGAAGAAAGATTAATTCACAAATAAACTTTTCGGTCTTTTTCAATAGTTTTATGTTTTAGCACACATGTAGGCATGACATCATCTAATCTAGGCTTAAGTCAGCTAGTTGCACATTTAGCACCACCAGGTTCGGAAGTTTCAATTTGCCTAACAAGTACAACACGTTTTTGAGAGATAGATTCGATTCCGAACTCTTCTCTAATAATCTGAAAATGATATCAAAACAAAATGGTAAGAGCGTTTCTAAAATTGTGTCCTAAATCGACGGAGCGTTTCGAGGAAAACAAGCGATTTCTCGAGAACAAGTAAATGGATTTGGACTTGGATTTTAGGAAATGAAAATATACGCGTTTGTGGTCTACTACTTTGACAGAAAGATTGACGTTTTCATATAAATACTAGTTTAATTCGTAATTTGTGGTCAATTCGTCAACTTCATATTCGTTTGATCTACACTACGGAGCTTTGATCAAGCAAATAACAGTTTACCACCAGAAGTTGAATAAATAAGATCTTTGCTCACGGTATTGTTCATCGAATGGTACAGAATATGTCACCATAACGTATGATATGTAAGAGAGACGAGTGAAACAATACTTACGGTGATAGTGGAATCTTCATTAGCCGCCATTTTATTTTGCTCCGCAGCGTTTTCGCGTAAATGAAACGCTCCGTCGTGCATGTAAGAGCGTTTGGATTGGACACCGTGAAATATAGATCTCGATTTTCAGACTTGAAGCTGAAGAAATATCTGACATCAATTTCTCCTTAATTCTGCATTTTAGTAGGATATTAGTGGAATTGTGTATTCTGTAAATATTTAGCGGTTGTTCTGTAAGCCCTCTGCTAACAGAAAGTGAATCAAGAAAAAATACAATTTTTCACTGCATAGCATACACTCCCCTCCATAGGTTTGGCAACCTTAGCTCCCTCATTGAACTACGTGTCAAAGCCTCTTTATGTTTGATTTTTTATTTACATAACCCTTGAAGAAAATATTTATAATTGATGGGAATGTAGCTTGACTTCATTTTCAGTGCCTTCAAACTTTCCCAATTTTTTCCTCGATACAATAGGTCGAAAATTGATGATAAATTTGAGGAATCTTTGAAAATCAAGATTCCAATGCATTCCCATACTGTATTCATTCCATCAATACTTTGTATTCAGTCAGTTGACAATTCAGCGTGACTTTTAATTCCTCAAGGAATAGGTAGACGAGTAATTACGGTACGTTGTATTTGTCAGTTATTCATTATACATCAGTTTTTATTTCGACGATATGCTACATTTGGAACGTATAATTCTCAAGTCAATGGAATATTCTTTCACCCGTCTTTCCGTATAACGTATATCTGCAGATGAGTAGCTTTCCAATGACGTATATGTCCCTGGTTCGATCCTCAGTTCAGGAAATTGTTTGGCACGTTACAATGACAAATTCCAAATTCTGAGTGTTTAAGTAAGCGTTTCACAACTCTTACAAAAGACGATACGGTGTATTCGTATATGTCTATCAAAGAGTTCCTGGTTGTGCCTCAAATATTAAAATCAATATTTAAAAAGACTGAAAATATGAGGGCGGGTAAATGCTCACCTTCATTTGTAATACCCGGAATACAAGACAACATAATATAATTACAATATAATGTAATACAACGCACCGTTACTCTACGTCTGGAATATAAATATATATATTTCAGCTTCGCCATAAAAATTGTTAGTAAATATGTGAAAGGGCGCAGAAGAGAAAAACTCCCATTAGGCAATATAAAGTAATTTGAGATCTTTATTTAGTTACTAGTTTTCAAGAAAAAATTATTCAGAAGATAAATATATGATGCCTGCTACGATATGTATTTAAATGAAATTTTAACAAAGTTAACTTTATTTATTCTTTTATATATTTGTATTTTATTTTTACTTAATTTTGATTTAACATGTTATACGTGTAGAATAAATGTTTGGTAGAGGCAAAAATTAGCTGGTTCTGATTCGTCTGGGGATAATACCCTGAAGTTCATTATGCACATGAATCCAATAATTGCTGAATCCAAATTTGATCCAGAACAAATTGTCCAAATCGAGGGGTATGTAATAGATCCAGTTGCACCGGAAGTTTCACGGGGTCAATGATATCATGTGATCTTGATTGTGGAGAGTCGATGCATTTCCCCAACCAGCTAAATGGCTAAACTGACGTTCGAGTGGATATAATTGATATTTTTGAAAAACCATAGGATTGTCCGTTTATCCCATGGGAAATCATCATCAGCGAAAAAATGTGAAAAATATGATTTGAGAAAAAATTTGAAAAAATAATTGAAAAAAATTGTGAAAAAATGTTGAAATTTTTTTTGGAAATTTTGAATTGAAAAAAAAAAAATTTGAAAATAATTAAAAAATGTAATAGGAAATATTTTTTGAAAAAATTCATCGAAAAACCATCGAATATCACTTTTCAACCCATCGAATATCACTTTTTAAGACGTGATATTCGATAGTTTAAAAGTGATATTCGATGTTTTGTGAATTTTTTGCTAAAATATGATATCTTGATCCACATATCAAATATATCTTCTTGTGATATTCGATCTATATCCTTGCAAACATGGGATAAATAATATTACTCACGAGAGTATAGCGATATACAGAATCAACCATTATATGATCTTATTATCCCACCCTAATCTTTAATCAATAAAAGGTTAATCTAAATTCTTCAGTTGTATATCAAGTCGAAGAGTTGTATGCGCTGCCCAGGAGTTGTATACGCTATCCAGGAGTTGTATATCGTTCTCAAGAGTTGTATACGATGAGTGTTTGTTATATATTGCAGTTATACAATGCTATTATACAATCATATAAAGCACTTAGGGTGGGATAAATCTATTTATCTGAATCTTGGAAAACTGAATTTCCTCAATCATTCATTTTCATTCCAATTTTCACATAAAAGTAGACAATATAAATCAAGAAGTTAAGTAAAGTCGAGTCCAACCAGATCTAAGAATCGATTGATGCTGCAAAGATTGTAAATATATACATTACTACTACTGATTAAAGAACAACTTTTATGTTGTCTAATTTCTTGCGTCAATACCTATGTTAATCACAGATCTTTAATCTAGCTGGTTTGTAATCTAGATATGTACACATGACCATGTTTAAAGGCCCACTTTGTGTATTTTCAACGTTGTAGGTCAAAATAAAGACTAACATTTGAATTCCATAGTATGTCCAATGTCAAACAACAGCTCAAACGGACCACATCAAAGCTTACAATAAATTATCAAAAAATGTTTTCGATCTGTCAAGATTTATATATCAAGTTTTTATCAATGTCATTGAAAGATGGCAAAGTTGTTTGTATTATAAAATACATTCATTTTTATAGAAGTGTCGCCATCTTTAAAATCTCCAGTAATTTAAAACATGTACTTTGTTTAACATGTACATGCATGTCTAATGATCTCTGAACTTCAAAATCTATGTGAGTTATTTTTTCCTTGGTTCAATATTAAAGAAAATCAAACGTTGTGTCATATTTGAGCTAGTGTGTGAGTAATATTAAAATGTTTCAATTATCATTTCTTTAAAAAGATTTCTTCTAAATTAGGTATAGTGGGTCTTTAAGCTGCTAAACACGCAGTGGAGAAACCTGTGATGCTTCCTACATTTAAGTTAGCTGACATGAGTAATATAATCATAATTTAATTATAAATAATGTTATCAATACACTTTCACTTTTCCAGTATTTATTCGTTTTAACAAGAAAAAGTCAGTCACAAATTGATGCAGCTGTAAAACTAACAACTACATCATGATTCACAACCCTCTCTAACACTCCATTCTTATACCCATCGGATCACCATTTTTGCAACGGACAATTCTGATTGAAAAAAATAAGAGACTGCCATTGTGTATCCCAGTCCATGTGCAACAAGACCATGTGTTTTAGCATGGGCTTTCAGTTGAAAGCCCATGGTTTTAGTAGTTTATTACGAGCGTTATTCGAAGAAGAGAATGATGGTTCAAATGTAAACAAAACGCTATCCAACTTGAACTTCCGGTTTCGAAATATATTAATAAAGGAGGTAAACCATCCGAAACATGGAATGTAAAAATGCCCATCAATCAAATATGATTTCAGTCGATCTGACAATTATGATAGGTAATCGTTTACATTTTTATTAGAGTTGAACCAATTTTCATTATGACCTTGCTGATTTCTGTTCCTCATTTTCTAAAATGTGTGCCGTGTATCCTAGTTGTCAGTCGAAAAAATCCAATTATAAATCGAATGTTATTTCGAAATTCCAGAACATGTGTATTGATGTTTCATAAGATATGTTCAATACTGATATACAAGGGTGACCGGAAAAAAAGGAGACCATTGAAGTATTCAATTTCTCCTAAACTAGACAAGTGCCATCAATGAAATTTTGCATACACTGGAACAGTTATATGGAAATTTGTTACTGAAGGTTTCAATACAAGCATTCAACTGGTTCAGGAGCTATGATCATTTACATAACATGCTCCAAATAGGCACAATTGAGACCAACGCAGAGTTGGATTCATATGGCAAACTACCCTTACATGTTCTGCCCTCTATGGCATTATTATGGCATTACATATAGCAGTGATTGCCTTCTTTAGGTCAACAATAGTCTGAGGATTGTTTTGGTATAGATTGTCTTTCAAATATCCATACAAAAAGAAATCAGCAGGATTCAAGTCTAGGCTGTAATGGCAATGAAGGGTTATCTGACATGTGGTTCATCATCCTGTTGCCAAAGTGCTGATTTACCAAATCTTAAGAGTCACTTTAGGTATTGGGCATAGTGCCATGTTACTAAAACCACTATATGGCACAATTAAATCCCATATGAAAACCAAGGGCTGCCCCAAACCTCCTTAGGATGATACTGTAACTGAGTGGGACCACTGAGTCAGAAGCCATAGGTCAGATAAGCTTCGTCTCCATACACCTCAAATTTGAATCCACCTGATTTCTTTTTGTGGGGCAATTTGAAAGACAATGTGTACCAAAACAATCCTGAGACAATTGCTGACCTAAAGGTGGCAATAAATGCTAAATGTAATGCCATAACAAGGTCGGAATATGTAAGGGTATTTGCCAAATGTATCCAGCTCTGCGTTGGTCTCAATTGCGCCTATTTGGAGCATGTTATGTAAATGATCATAGCTCCTGAACCAGTTGACTGCTTGTATTGACACTTTCAGGAACAAATTTCCATAGAACTGTCCTGATGTATGCAAAATTTCATTGATGTCACTAGTCTATTTTAGGAGATATTGCCTATTTCAATGGTCTCCTTTTTTCCGGTCACCCTGTACATTTTACACACATAGGTTTACTTGAAATCTGGTATCATATGTAAAGCTACAAGGCCGTGGTGCAACGTTGGGAAGAGGTTTAAGTAGTTTTAATATTTTGGATCTGATTCCTATATTAACGTGTTCACGTCACGTAGGTTTTTTTAAAGATATACTCAACCCAATACTTTGTCAATATAAAGGCGTTAACAGGGCTCCATTCTTAGTCTACCAATGTTTATATTATATGTCGCATCGTGTTGCTCAAACCTTTAAAAGCGTAGGCAAAGGTCAGCTCTGAGTGTCTTTATGTTTAAAAATTGTCCTGAGTATAAATGTCCAAACTAGTGTAAATTTGACTATCAATCATATACAAAATTAACTCTAATGTATGAAATGATATTTTAATCGTATTTATTTATGACTATATTTACATTATATGTACACAATATACAAACTATATATAGTTTACTGTTCAACTCATAGTTTACATCTAAACTATTCTACTTAATAAAAGACTAGAGTAGAGGAACGTTTATATCACAGATCTTATAAATACACGTTGTTTCATTGCACTTCGATGCGATAATATCTATCCGAATACAATACAATAATTTATTTTGATTTATGTTGTGAATACGAGCTTTGTAGAATGTACTACATGTTGTCCAATATGGATTGATAAAATCTAATATTTTGGATCATGTATATATCTCATCATTTTTCTATTGTTTAATGGTACGCCTCAATATGAAGTAATACAAAGTAAAATGCTGTAAAATGTAAGTTTCTGTTTAGTGATTTTGCCAGATACACTTGAGACGGTCAAAAGATGTTTATCAGTACGTATTAAATATTATGTACATACATGTATTTATACAAGTAATTTACGTATAGAGGTAAACATTTCATACAAAATATATTCTTTAAGTGAGTTCTCTATCAATATGTAAAATGTTAATCCCATATAACACATGCTTATGGTCGCCAAAAGACTTGATGATACATTGGAATTAATTGTTTTCTTTTCAGAAGAATACATTTTCTGGTCCCTTCCTAATAATAATAATGATTGTCATCCAGATAGCACTTAAACGTCATGTTTCAATATTTGTTTTGTTAAAGTACACTTTCGGTCTTCATTAACGATTCTGTCTCGCATTTAGTAGTGTCCGTAGGAATCTTACTAATCAGAGTTGATGCGCCATTTGTAGATTTTCCCTTCGGTGGACTACCATTTTTAAGAAAAGAAAAAGGCCCCTTCTTTTTATTCGACGGAGATTCGTTCTTTGTTGATCCATTTTGACCATTTTCAAGTTTTTCTGAACCTATTGAGTATGTGGAATTTCTATTGTTTCTTGTCATGACAGATGTCTGAGTGTCGTAGCGTGATGGTGCTCCACGACTTGTGCTACAATGAAGTGACCCTCCACCCCGCATGAGGCGATACCTTTGCCAGGTTTTTCGGATCTCTGCTTGGACTTCGCCGTTACAGAAGCAGTACAAAATGGCAACAATAAACCCCTAAAATGTTTAGAATTATTTTAGTCAATGAAAACAAAATACTACCATTTGCAGGTAATATTTTTCATTATAGCTTTATTCAAATAGGAGATACAACTGTATTAACATTAGTATATATAACGATAGTCATATAGCTGCTTGAATATAGTACCCCACACAAGTTTTTGATAATAACGTTAATACGTGATTTGAACAAATTATCAATTTCCAACTTTATCATTTAACGTCGTGGACAAGATTGTGAAAACGTTAATCATGGTGTTAACCATAATTACAAAATAATTCATAACTCGTATTATTTGTGCTCTCTTATCCATAATTAACTATATAATCAGAAATATTTGGGTGCCTACAAAACTAAGACGTAAGACCTAAGACCTACAAAACTAAGACCCTGTTATAAAACTAAGACCCCCCACGTAATAAAACTAAGACCCTGTTATAAAACTAAGACCCCCCACGTAATAAAACTAAGACCCTGTTATAAAACTAAGACCCCCCACGTTATAAAACTAAGACCCTGTTATAAAACTAAGACCCCCACGTAATAAAACTAAGACCCTGTTATAAAACTAAGACCCCCACGTTATAAAACTAAGACCCCCACGTTATAAAACTAAGACCCTGTTATAAAACTAAGACCCCCCACGTTATAAAACTAAGACCCTGTTATAAAACTCGAGGGATAGAGCCGAAACTACCTTAAAATTATGTATATGTGTATGTTACTAGGGAAAACAAGGGTCAGAGGCAAGACTACCTTATGTATATGTGTATGTTACTAGGGAAAACAAGGGTCAGTGGCAAGACTACCATATGTGTATGTTACTAGGGTAAACAAGGGCCAGAGGCAAGACTACCATGTGTAGATTCTGTATGTGAGAAGGGAACACAAGGACCATAAGCAAGACTACCTTTTGTAGAATCTTTATGTTAGTGGGGAGAATCTGTATATTAGAAGGGAACACAAGGACCAATAGCAAGACTACCTTTTGTAGAATCTTTATGTTAGTGGGGAGAATCTGCATATTAGAAGGGAACACAAGGACCAGAAGCAAGACTATCTTTTGTAGAATCTGTATGTTACTGGGGAACACAAGGCCCAGAGGCAAGACTACCTTGTGGCGAGCAGAGCAAGGCACGGTGTCTGATTCTTATAACAGGGTCTTAGTTTTATAACGTGGGAGGTCTTAGTTTTATTACGTGGGGGGTCTTAGTTTTATAACAGGGTCTTAGTTTTATAACGTGGGGGGTCTTAGTTTTATAACAGGGTCTTAGTTTTATTACGTGGGGGGTCTTAGTTTTATAACAGGGACTTAGTTTTATAACGTGGGGGGTCTTAGTTTTATAACAGGGTCTTAGTTTTATTACGTGGGGGTCTTAGTTTTATAACAGGGTCTTAGTTTTATTACGTGGGGGGTCTTAGTTTTATAACAGGGTTTTAGTTTTATTACGTGGGGGGGGTCTTAGTTTTATAACAGGGTCTTAGTTTTATAACGTGGTGGGTCTTAGTTTTATAACAGGGTCTTAGTTTTATTACGTGGGGGGTCTTAGTTTTGTAGGTCTTAGGTCTTAGTTTTGTAGACACCCGAAATATTTACACCACTCCTTACCTGAAATGAATTAAAGAACATCTCAAAGTATAGTCTCCCTATCTCGAAGTTATTATCATCTGAATGTTTCCCTATTTCATCCGGGACTGCTACAAATATGATATAATGGACACCAAACAGAGGAACCAACACGAGTGTGGATTTTCCAAGTTTTCTACAAAATATAACACTTGGCTGATTTCGAATTGTCAACTAGATTTTTTAATAAGGGATATTCGAAATTAAAGGAAGTATGGTTAGAGAGTACGCGAAAGGAAATAACATGCCAATGGTTCTCTTGGAATACTGACTTTGTTTTCTGAAAATTGAGAAGTCTGATCAAATGTAGAAATTACAAAATCTTTCGAAATGTCCAATTTCACTAACATTGAAAAAGAGAGTATTTTCACTTTCATCACCATATCGGGGGATGTTGTCTTGATAACGGCGTGGTCGAGATCGTTATCATGATCGGGTTTCAATATTTTGTCAAATAACCTGAAGCTCCGAGGTTCAACCTGACTTTTTAAGAAAATAGGCATGATATTGAACATTAAATATTGTAAAATTGTACAATTTTTCCCGAATTTTACCGTCAAATCGTTTCTAATCTCTATCCATTTTACTTCCTTTAAGTGAGTCATATGTACTATAGCGAGGGGCTTTAATATTTCTTAGGCATGAACAAAGTCGAAGCACGTGAGAATTGTGTTTTTAAATGATAAATTTGCAGCGATAATTTCTTACAATCATTGGCTACATCAAATATTATATAGTTATCGCCTATTTAAAAAAGTCACATGTTCCCTCACGAAAATCAAACAGAGTAAGCAACGTGCTCTACGACTACACATTGTAAAGTTATATAAATCATAATTGTGACACAGAACCCCAAAGAGATATTATTTTTTCAGGGTAAAAAACTGCAATTGTATGTAAAATTAAAATCATCTTATTAATGTAATGCATGTAATTTTGACAAAGTGTCAGAATACCCAATCATATTATAGGGAAATTATTAATTTTATTTTATTTTAATAAATCATGATTTTGTTTATGAATGACAAATAGGTGAATTTACATTGGATTCACAACAATATGTACAACAAAATATAATGTGACAAATGAAATAAAAATATTACAAACCCAACAAAATATCACTACAGTGGTTTGAAATTAGATCAGAATATTAATGAATAAGTGATTCAAATATATCTACATAAATTAGAACTAAATTAAAAAACAAAATAAAATTTGCATCACAGCTTACGAGTGGGTTAATCTGCTATAATCCTTCAATGATATTTTGAACCAACTTTTTTACTTTAGACTCTAGACTACATGATATACATATATTTTCATAAAATATCCAATTGTGATTTTAGTAGATTTTCCACTCAATAATGAAACCCAAAACCCATTCACAATAAATATATGTACTTATCCGATTACTATCAGCCGGTGCACAAAATACAACTATATATCAGTTTTGGAAAAAACGTAGCTCATGCAAAGTTCGATCTTTACTTAAAAAGCTTCATATGATCCCTCTCGTGTTACATATTTTATGGCATATTAGTATTTCACGATATATCCCCACAGACTCATTATATACTCGCAAAGATTACATGGCCATTTTAATATATTATTTAAGCCTCACTAAAAATATATACATTTTACCTTTACATATGTATTTATTACATGATTTGCACTTATTTACTGAAGTATCCCGATACATACCTGTACCTGTAGCGTCTTGCCTCAGGTGTGCTCGAAGGGGTGTTCATCTTTGTGAATAATACTCGTACAATGTTAAGGAACAAGAGGAAATTTACCTGTAAGCAATGGAGAAATTATTATTGTACATTTGTTATGATATATAGGTTGAACTTCGCAAGGAGTCTAGTTTTGCTCAACCAGTGTTTTGTATTGCCATGTAGTATTCCCTTTTATATTGAGATTTGTAATGTTTCCTATTCGAAATTTCATTATACCAGTATATAGATGGCAGCAGTACAATTAGTTTGGATTTAAAGAAAATGTATTCCAAACTCTACGAGACATGACATCTTTTTTAGATGCTAACTCCTGTCTTTGAGTAAAATACAGTCATATGTATTGAGATAAGTATTTGATATCAATAGGCTATTATTTACAAATTATTTCAATTTCTATATCTATTCATGACGTATTTACTCACAAGTATTGTAATAAGTATTTACAAAGTATTTTGATTTCTATATCTATTTATGACGTATTTACTCACAAGTATTGTAATAAGTATTGGTGTTTTAGTGATCCAGAAGTAATTTGGTTGTGGGTGAGTATTCCAACAGCTACAAAAGAAAGGGTTGAATGAAGTACACGAGGTATAAGCTTAAATAATAGCAAATATAATATACTCGTACTATAAAGAAAAGTATATATAGTGGTTCATATTTGCACTACACATTATATAGCGTGGTCTAAATTGTCATTAAACCAAAGAATGATATTATATAATCGGGTGGGCATAAAAAATGGGTCGTACTTTGATATTTCATATAACCAAACCTCGCTTCTAAACTTTCACACATTCAAAGGCCATCGTGTCCTTACAATGTAGGACAGATTTCAAATAAACCCCTTATATTTCTGTTCATGTGACAAAAATCGAAATAACGCATGTTCTGGACATTTCAAAATGGCTTTTCGAGTTTCACTCGAAAATGTGGTCAATTCGTCCTCCATCTTCTCGGTGGATAGTACGCAAACGTTTTTTCCATGAACTGATTGAGTCCTGAATCTTCTCGTTAAGATGAACCTTATCAAGAATGGCCTGCTTGCGTTTGCAGTAAACGTGATCATCTGTCTTTTGCACATAATCTAAAATGGATTTGTTTCTGCAGAATGTTGTTTTTCTATTCCGTCAAACTGTTTCAACCCTTCTTAAAATCCGTATTCACATGATCGTTCTTTGGGAGCAAATAGTTTTTGGTCATCTATTAGACGGTTTCGAATTCCTTCCTACAGAATCTACCAGAACTTTTATCTCCAACCCTATTCATTGAAACATGTTGCGATCAATTCCTTGTCCGCCGAAGAGAAACTATCTCGATTCATTCAAACCACACTTAGGTAGCAACACAATAGAATGAACCCTTTTTTATTCTTAAGAATAGCCGGTTATTTCAAAGAGGAGTGAATTATTTTTCTATTGTTTTAAAGAATGTACACTTGGCATTAGAATTAGCCAAAACCAGTGTGGCACAAAAGACGATTGACTGTCACATACAGCGCACTGAAGCGGAACTAATTATACCCTATTCACTCTTTCAATAGTTGAATAGTAAACACAAAAAGAAATCAAATTGTTGATCAAAAGAAATCAAAACTGTTAATGCTTGTTAAATGCAATACACTAAAGCTGAACTACATGTAATCACACCCACTCACTTCTCAAAAAGCATACCTCAGTTGATACAAAAGAAACGGATTTTCCTAAAATTGGATCATTGGCCATTTAAATATTTTTCCTAACCCTACTATCACACCAAACTAGTTCTCACTACGTTCTCGAAAACGGGCTTCAACTGTGTACGAACGGACTGGACGTACTAAGAACCGTTTGGGATCTATTTACAAACTTCATCGAACGTACTTGAACGGGTAGGTCCTCTAGAACTTAGACAATGCTCAAAATGTTTTCGTGGTCGTCACGTTCTACAATTAGAACGAGTGACAACGTACTAACGACGAGCTGGACCTACTACGAACGGAACCGTCGTACTTCAATCCTACTAGGGACGTTTTAACAACGAGTGGAACTGTCTGAGGACGTGTTGAGAACGAGGTAGAACTCATTGCAAACGGGTTTAAACTGATTAAGAACGTATTTAACACTGCTTATGAACGAGTTAGCAAAAATATAGCTATCACACCAAACAAGTTGCCACTGCGTTCTTCAAAACTGGTTCTAAACTGTGTGCGAACGGAATGAACGTAGCTGCAACTTTCTAAGGTCTATTTACGAACTTTATGAACGTTCTCAGACGGGAATGTGATTTTAGAATTTTGAATCGATTCAAAATTCGATTGCGACCATACCGTTCTGTCATCAGGTCATGATGACCTTCTAGACTAAGGGACGCGTTCTACGGCGTTGCACACCGACGTGGTGCGACCTGAACGAACTGCGAACGAGATGGACGTATTGAAGACTGTTTAAGAACGAAGAAGCTAATTATTTCAGACATATTTCCCGACCACAGCCAGTTTGAGCCCGTTTTACGACGTTTTCTTAGGACTGGCAAGAACGGGTAAGAACGAGTTTGGTGTGATAGGGGGGTAATCTTTATCCCTAACATACATCCAGATAATTTTTTAATTTTTTTCTAGACAACATTTGATTACTATGTATCACACGGGTGTAGCGCACGCTTCACTCACCTAACAGGTAATGCAATATGATCACCGGGACGTGCGTTTTTGAGGCAATGTTATTTATATTTTAATCCTGTGTACAGATTAATCAAGCTATGACCTTGAGAACCATATTAACAACGAACGTCATGCCATTTAAATGTCTAAAGTTTGAGAGGGTTTGAGCAAAGGATATTGGAGCAAGAATAGATAACATCAAAGTGCGGCCCATTTTTTACGCCCATCTGATATACGTGGGCATAAACACACTGTGTGTATCTGTAAGTTCAAATGAATCTTTAATTATCTTACACTCAATTAACGTACATATAAAGATTAATTTCCTTTGGTGCTAGAAACATTTTTACAATTGCATTATGCATGCTTGCTTACATAAGAAAGAGTTGTGCTAAAGGGCGTTTTGGGAATTGATGGAGTGAGGGTCATATATTTGGTTAGAACCCGACCTATTTCTACACCTGACTTAACCGTACTTACAATGTGTTGTCTAATGTGGCACGAACAATTATCCAGGGTACTACAAACAGCAAGGGGGATACTAAAATGAAAAATGGAACAATTAAGTATTTATTAGTTGATCTCCATATCATTCGTGTAATAACGTCCAATAATTAAAAGTGTTAAAGAAACATCTTCAGTTTAAAATAGTACTTTGCCAGCTTGAAAATACCATGGGCTTTCAACTCTAATTGAAAGCCCATGAAAATACTTATCCCACACTTAAACAAGCGTCTGAGAGATACCCTCGGAGGAAAACTCTGACATTTGCTTCAATATTGAATAAATTCTTAATCATGGTCGGATCATCGGACGTAGGAAACATCACTTTCGGTATTCTCAAAATATGCTAAAATGTGCTATAGCTAAAGATTAAAAACTTACACCATCCGATGACGACGTACCACTTGATACCATGCCTGTCAGAAAAGACACTGACAAATATAAGCATGTGGAGGTAAAGAGCCTCGACAAAGATCCACATATAGTTCGCTGCCAATGAATAATGCAGGATGGAGAACAGCAGTTTACATTCCCAGTGCTGAAATGAAATATATCACTACACATAAGATAATATCCTTGCGTTATGCCATGTTTATGAATATACAAATAATTTATTTTCAAAAGCACGTGAATGGGCATATAGCTTATCTTTTACTGATTCGGAAATTTCAAAACAATATTCATTGTGGATGCTTGGGGAGGGGCCCAACATGCATTTCCATAGTTTGCCAAAAAGGTGTATCTAAGTTAAAATGCAACTTTATAAAAGCCAATCCTACTTTTACTTTGATTTATTTCGATTCAATTCAAGATGAAATTTTAGCTTTTAATCTTCTTGAATAACATCCTTATAGACAATTGTGACGAATTGTAATATATTGATACTATGCTATACATACTGATATATTTGGGTTGAAGACACGTCTGCCATATGGGTTGATATGAAAATCATTTGGAAAGAAGGCACCGTTTTCCATAGCATTGTCTTTGAATATTGACACAGCAGCTCTTAGGCTAAATGATAGGAACAAGTTGATATGTACTGTGTTTCTCTGGCAATGGAGTTTTCTGAAATGACAGGCATATATATTTCATTTCTCTTGTTCCATTTTGGTATGTTCTGTGTTTCTGACTGTAGAGTTTCTTAAAATGAAAGGAATTTGCACTTCATTCTTCTGGTAGATTATTCGGTTGAGATATTCTATTTATCTGTAAGGAGATTCCTCCAATGAAAGGAATATGTGACATTACATGCTATTCTTACAGATTCTGAAGTGTTTTAGAATACAATGAAAAAGTTCTGACCTATGAGTTTGTAATGCGTGACGAAATGTGGTGAATAAAACGAGTGTGCCGGGGGTTACAAACACTTGTCTACTTAACCATGCTATGCAGAGGACATTGGACCCTAGATCCAATGTTATATAAAGAATACTGGTTGACATATTAAATTATCGTACAGCTATGTAAACGTCATAAAAATGCATTATTAATTTTCTACTTTATTAAAATAAGTATGAATTAAACAATAAAACGACATTTATGGAGACAGTTATCAATTTGATTGTTAATACATCAATCCTCGTTAGCTGATGTAAACAGATACATGTCATTAGGCTGGCTGAATATTTTTAAATGTTGCAATCTATGATTATTACTACATTTATTGCCATATTACTAGTCTTTAGATTGATTCGTTACACACATGTTGTCTCGTATGTGAAGTTATCGTTTGATGTAGTTTGAGATTGGACCATTGCAACGATAACATTTGTTAACATCCACATTACACATTTACTTACTTGAAATAAAGCATGATTATGATAGCTATAACAAGGGACACGAGTGAGAGACCATAACCCGTATTGTACATCAATTGTAATCGGTCTATGTGGTCCTACAACAACAAATATATTCTCATTTTCAGTATCTATATGTGATCTTGTAACGATAGATAGAGTAATTACATAATGCAAATCAATTGTAGTTTGTCTGTGTGGTCCTGCAACAACGTATATAGGAATAACATTAATTGCAGTTTGTCTATGTGGTCCTGTACCAACAAATAAAGGAATAAAATCAATTGTAGTTTGTCTATGTGGTCCTGTAACAACAAATAAAGGAATAAAATCAATTGTAGTTTGTCTATGTGGTCCTGTAACAACAAATAAAGGAATAAAATCAATTGTAGTTTGTCTATGTGGTCCTGTAACAACGTATATAGGAAAAAACATTAATTGTAGTTAGTCTATGTGGTCCTGCAACAATGTATATAGGAATAACATTAATTGTAGTTTGTCTATGTGGTCCTGCAACGACAAATGTATATAGGATAACATTAATATACTTGTAATTTATAATGGTACAGTACCTTTATAATGACAAGATTCAAAAAACATAAAGTAATCAAACGAATCAGCCAATTTAAATATAAGTGAATAACTACGAACTAAGAAATAATAAATTAAGTTCAAATATATCGATCAATGTATCTCTCTATATATAATATCTGTCACGAAGACAATAACAAAGTGACGTCATTGCCGTTATTGCAGTCCGCACGTATACGATGTCGACATATTTCCTACAATACTTTAACACTCAATTACCGTTCTCATTCATTATTTTTACATTGATCGGCAAATTGATCAATCACTTTGTCTGCATACTCCTTTTGAATCATGAGATGTCAAGGTGTTTGACATTAATCGAGACTAGATAATAATCAACGATCACCGAATAGTGGCAAGTGACAGTACAGTCCTGTAAACATCTCCTAGGGTAGTTTATGTCATCTTGTATCTGGCAAGAGAATGTCAATTGGTTCTTGGTTTCTAAAGAAAATAGATCTATGATCGAATTTGGTCATCCTTGCCATGGAAAAAGGCACGTTCATAAATTCAATTTGTTTAAGTCATTTAACGCCGTCAATATTCAAACAAAAGAGAAAATGGGTGAAGGTAAAATCATTTCTTTCTTGTCTACAAAATTTATAAATTGTCTAAAATTATCATGCGTTATTGCCTATGTATAAATATAACATCTGTAATCCTAATAGGGCTACAGTTAAACCTATCTAAACCGAACGCCATTGCCATCGGTTAACCAGGTGTCATATTTCAGGGCTTGATATGTGCGAAGGTGGGACAACTTTTGAACGTAGATAATTTGATCAAAGTGTTCACATTAAGAGGTCTTTGGATGAGAGAGGTGTTCGGATATATACGTTTCATTCTAAATTAAATTATTTGATCGCTGTAATTGTTTTTTTGCAATTGCTTTAACTTATTTTTTCTTCTCTGAAATAAAAAATAAATATGTATAAAAAATTATTTCAAAAATAAGTACCATTTATTTTATTTTGAAGAATCGGGTATCGTTCAATATAATGTCCATGATTGATGTCGTGAATTGATTCAAACAGCGACTACTATACTACACACAGCTACGTAATGCAAGTAGGATATGTTATGTCACAATAACTAGAACAATTGATTCACTGGTCTATAATAGGGTTTGTACGACTACCAATTTTTCTTGACAAAAAGTTAGCTCCCAAAATAGCGAGAAACCCGAATTTATTTTATCAGTGGTTAAGAAATATGGATCGAAACCAGTTATAGTTTTCCTATGATGACCATCATATTACCCGTGGACCTCGAAATTGAATTTTGTCTATCCCACATCATACTGAATCTTTTATGAGTACTAGTATCTACAACGGTTTTTGATGTCATGGGTATTGGCTATCAATTTTTTACTTTTCTCTTCAACATTCGTTGTAATGACTTTAGTCTGATTGAAATGTCATTGGTGATCTTGTCCAGGATTGTGATATTGCCTCTCGATTAGAGGGAGAAGGGAGGGGGGGGGGGGGGTTAGACATAATTTCTTTTCACGTTAGATCATGGTTTGGGATGTACATGGTCTGTCTTTTAATGACCGGTTTACAGAGTTCGATTTTCTCGCTAGGTTTCTTTACATATTTTGGTCCTCTCCCTTTGGCACTCTTATGTAGAGAGTGATTCACATCGAAATAGCTCGAGCAAAACAGCAAAATAATAAATCAAAAGAGAAATATTGGTCAAACAAGCCAAGTTAATTTAACAAAAAATACGTTGTAATCTGTTTATAAAAAACATAAACAATGACAGCATTCAATTGATAAATTCATTCTAAGTTTACATAAAGTTTGGTATTGACCTAAATCTTCTTAAATCATAATTAAGTGCCTCGAATTTTATGTTAAAAACATTTACTTTAGGCTTATCGGAGATAAACTGTGCTTAATTCCAAAGAATCAATTGCACTAATTAATAATTTATTTAATTGCCAGTTGTGTATTTGGTAAGTACCCTCTGGGGGTCTTATTTGTGATAATCATGACAAAATAAATAGGCTAAAGGATGTCAACAAGGAAATCGAGTTTGCTGCTATATTACAATCACTGATTAACGATATCCTATTAACCTTCTTCATAGACTGCTAAAGACAGGATGACATATAAAAACATCAGTTTCTATATGCAAATCAGAGTAGAAGTCTTGAATTAGCATGCAAAAATGCATTTGATGGAATTTCCGAATTGTGAAAAATTTGTTCAGACATTGCATCGAACATTTAAGAGAGAAATAGTGGCAAAATGACTCCCACTTTGACATTTCCGAGTGGCTCATTTTAGCAAAAATGATACCCCTGAAACATACACTCTCCTCTATAATGCCTGGGTGACATTTGCTCTGATTCATCGGCCGGCGCCCGGCCGATTGAGTGTTTTGCTCAATATTGTATTCAATTTTGAACAAAATACTCAATCGGCCGGGCGCCGTAGTGAAAATCGGAGCAAATGTGACCAAGGCATAAGTTTGGCAACCAGATTTTGGATCGCCTAGCTATCGAACCAAGTTTATGTTAGCGATTTAAAAAATCATCAGAATCATTTTCCTATTGTAATTAAGGACCAGACCAGAATGAGAAGATTCAAACAAAGGCTTTATTATGCAATCAAATGAAAACACCCAGTTACCAAGCTTATGGAAGAGAGTGCAACCAAAATTAGGCATGATGTATTCAGATTATGTGTTTAGATTAGCCAGAGACTAATATATCACTCGGCTAACAATGAACTTTGAAGAAGTTACAGTTGAATTAATTCCTCACTTCAGCGAATAAACTTACCATCAATTGAAAAACACATCGGGATGAACTCCCATAGCGCGTCATTACCCATTATTCTATAAAAACAAACGATGCGTTCTTGTTGTTTGATAGACCTTAGTCATAGTGTTAACCTTTAAATAATTTTCTAAAATAAGTCAAACGTTGGAAGTAAGGCATTAAACGCGAGCTTTAAGCCCAAAAATTCTGGCCATTTTGAATTAAGATGATATGTTTAAAAAACCACCCGATTCTCAATTTTTTTCAAAAACAAGAAAAGTTTTTATATAGATGAATTTAGTAATATTAAAATGTCAGTTTTAAATTTGATTTTGGGTGAAATTTTGGAGAGATTGCAAATCATCGGCAATATGGACCAAATTAGTAAAGACGACCTAAGCTATAATACAAATTTTGAACTGAATGGCCAATTTGAAAATATCGTATTCAGGAGAATCTCTATAGTCATAAAGCTTTAGCCTATATTAAAGAGAGAATCCGATTATAGTGAGCAGGCCAACAAAAAAGTGTTTCAATTTTAGAATATTTCTGGCTCATGTCATTCCTTGTTATGTCAATTCGATGACAGGTATTTGAGTTATCATCAACCACCCGAACGGAGGTACGGCTTCTCATTATTCCTACGAAACCTTATTCGGTGGGTTAACTAGCTTAAGATGTTTGTCAAATCGAGCCTGTCAAATCAATTGGATACAACTATTGAATCATCGTGGTTCATCGTGGTCCAATCAATGATTGTATGTTATATGAAGTGTGTGATTGTCTGTTCTAAGGAATGTGTAGCAAATTGTTGTCGAACCGCAGTAATTTAATTATGGATGGACACGTCGAGGCTAGTATGCATTTGCAAAAAATAGTACCCTGGGTACTGGGCTCACATGGTGCTGCTGTGAATGATGGCTTGGATACAGAGTCAGTCCCCTAGTGTCTCTTAACCGTTATCCAGAAATCCCCATGGATTTATTTTTGCCATCGAAAAATCAATAAAAATGTTTTTGCCCATCCTTTTATAATTTTAAGTACGTTGACGATTAGTTCAGTAGCTTAGTATGATTTTACAATTTCAATATAATCACATGGTGTAACATGCACGTAGTTGCTTTCTTTTCAACTGTTTTCTACCTTCACTCATTATTTCTTTGCGTACATTGAACAATGATATGTGAGGGAAACGTGCACAAGTCGATTAATTCAGTCTTAGAAGTAAGATCATGATGATTGCCATTTAACACATCTTGACATTATTTTGATTCCGAGAAATGTTTGTGGATGTCACATTCACTACTAAAAAGCACGTATTGTCTAGAACTGACCAAAATAGTGTTTGTGCAGCTTATATGCTACTTATATTTACACTTCCTCCAGATCTAGCGCTTATTGTTTAATTGTTGAAAATGCATATTCGAATTTACAAATACTTACAATGATAATCTTTGACACTCGAAATGTACTTTCTGTAGGAATCCTATGACCCACGTAGCATTCACTGAAGTTTGTCCATGTCTTGTTATGTTCGCTGTGAATGAACCACGTTCCATTTTCCGTACACTGTCTTGTGGCATATGCTACAAAAGAAATAACAGTTGACAATGTTAGGTTCCAAATGCGTTATTTTTATATGTCATTTTATTTAGCCTAAAGAGAAACAGTTATTAAGAAAGGGTTCAGCAAAATATGTTTCATCCAAATGTGTTTCAGAATAGGATTTTAGCATTTATATGATATCTGGTACGCCAGGAATATGCATGCAAATAATCAAGGTCATCAAGGTTAATACTCCCAGATTTTTGATTATTCAATCATGTTATTTGCACGCACAATTCTGGCTTACTTGATGTCATATTATTAACCCAGTTTATTTATATATTCAGTTATTACGGACCAAACACATCTTTACTGAAACAGTTTCCCCTTAAAGTACATATAAATGTTATTTACTTTACCGAGTAAGAAAATGATTAAAATGAATGTCGTCAATGATCTGATCAGGGATCCTGTTCTGTAATTGGTGTTTATGGTGACAGAGAAATGTGTTTTTTACTTAACGGATTCGATTATCGTAGAACCTTTAACATCTCTTTTAAGTTGATGTATGCGTCCATAATAAGTCCGAAATCCCTAATGGAGTCATAAAAATTAAACGGATAAGAATAGAATGTTGTTTACAAGATGTTATCTAATTTATGATGTGAGGATATTTACTTTGATTTAATTAATATTTTAATTGCTCATTCCATGGAACACGATAAGATAGCAGGAAATATCTGTGCTACATTGGACTGTGATGTTGCTTTCAAAATGATGAATTTTATAATTCAAAGGTCTAAATATGTATATGCGAGTGTCAAATGGTTTATATTTCAAAGGTCTAAATATGTATATACGAGTGCCAAATGGAAAATCATAAGCCATAGTCCGTAACTTCTTTATATCTGTATCCAGTGTTTGAGTTGTATTGTGTTCATATCATTTTACATTGACGACGATTTGACGGACACAAATTGAAAAGCGTCATTTGGATTAAGTATCGTCAATTTCTGTTTTAACGGTTTTAGCATTGCACGATGACAAATGCTTACGTTTAAATGGGTAAATAAACAATATTCAATAAACGTACGAATATCAAGCTATAAATTGATCTTCGAGACATATATGTGAAATCTATATTTATTGTCATGGAAATATCAAGTGATGGTACACGTTACACCATTTCTACGGGACACCAGATACGAGGCAATATGACAGCCTGTGATGGCAATCCCGTGTAGCACACACATTAGCAAGATATATACGAGGGTATTGCGAAATGAAATCGCAGTATATCATATTTTCAAATGAAGTATAATCTATCTAATGCAATTTGCAATAATTGGTTGAGGAAATCACAAGGCAAATCATGTTAGATTCTATGAAATACGCATTTACCAGTGTAAATCATTGAGCTCAATAAAGCACCTAACTAGATTGAAACCGATGCGGAATCCAGGTTAATACAGCTTTACTCAAGCACAAGTTCATTACCGTCTGTATCAGCAAATCCATTGATGTATTTTGGACATCGTTGTTTAGCCATGACCCCAGCCTTTGTATACGGCCAGCACATTATGTCGTCCCACGCAATGCCACAATACACTCCTGGAAATAGACATTCAAGTATAAATACGGTCAGCACATCATCTCATTCCACGCAATGCCACAATACACTCCTGGAAATAGACATTCAACTATAAATACGGTCAGCACATTATGTCATTCCACGCAATGCCACAATATACTCCTGGAAATAGACATTCAAGTATAAATACGGTCAGCACATTATGTCGCCACACGCAATGCCACAATTACTCCTGGAAATAGACATTCAAGTATAAATACGGTCAGCACATTATGTCATCCCACACAGTACCACAATACACTCCTGGAAATAGACATTCAAATATAAATACGGTCAGCACATTATGTCATCCCACACAGTGCCACAATACACTCCTGGAAATAGACATTAAAATATAAATACGGCCAGCACATTATGTCGTCCAATGCAATGCCACAATACACTCCTGGAAATAGACATAGAAATACGGTCAGTACATTATGTCACCACACGCAATGCCACAATACACTCCTGGATATAGACATTCGAGTATATTTTTAAATATATATTTGTAACGCGGTCCTAACTTCGACCGTTAATTCAAATTTTTGACCTACCGGATGTTTGAAAATCAAGGATTACGAGTCTCATACTGCACCGTTTTTCTTCAAAAGCATAACACAAATCCCTTTTTCTTCAAAAGCATAACACAAATCCCTTTCTGACGGTACATTATTCTCTTCAACAGAGTCCCTACCTCCAGCGGCATTTTGGTCCCCAGCTGTAAGAAGGCCTTCTAACACCTGGGGACCAAAACGCTGCTAGAACGAGGGACTCTTTACAATAAAGTAATGCACCGACAGAAAGGCAATTTTGTTCTGCTTTTAATGGTATTAAATTGAAGATCAAAATGGTTCTGACAACCAATTCAAATATAAGTAATCTCGACCAGTGTCTGAAGATTATATTCTCTCTAATCACATATTGAGATACAGGGCAAGATTGGTGGTGTCGTTGGTTTGACTTTTCATGATTAGCAAAAAGTTAATGTGGCAGACCCAAAAGAGCATGTAAGGTATGGCAAGCCATTTTCAAAGAGCTATATCTTTAGTTCGAAGAATAAGTTAACCACAAAATCAAATGGTTCTGTTAGATCCATGTCTTATCTTCAATAAATGACATAAGGATGATAATCAAGTTGATTGAATTATCTCTTAAGCTGTTCCTAATCCACCCATCCTCACCAATTTTCCCTAATTCAGATGCAATTTTCACCAAAAGTGCAGGCCTTTTTAATTATTTTTAGTGCAAAGTTGTATTGAACTTTAAGACATGATTTAAACTGTAAAGGGGAAAAGTTAATTGTAAACCTACTTTTTGATATTTTTTTAGTGATTTTTTCGTATCTTTTTCTGATATTTTAAAGTGCTTCATACTAATATTATACAATTACAAAATAGAGGGCAGCTAAGTGCCATAAATAATGTTTCAAACACTCAGATAGTGACTTACTCAGCGTTATGGATTATAATCCTGTATTTAACCTTGTATTGTTTGTGTATAAAACAGTTGTGTCATTCACGTAGAGCTTTTTATATACTGAATAGTTCTTTGTAATTACATGTGCCTGGTTTTGGCTATTCAACCTAGATTCTTTGTTAGGGCAGGCTGAAATGAATAAGTGTGAAAATAAAATGAATTACAGGGTGAGGCAAAAATGTCATCCAAAGAAATGTTATAAACTCATTCATCCAGTATGAGTTGAAATCATATTTAGTTAATTTTACCATGTAAAATCTTCTTGCATTTTACCATGTTTCATGGGTCCATTCCTCAAGTTCACAATTCTATGGCCATTCTACAAATTTCAGCCTCGTCCCTTCAGGCAGACCTGCACTGGTCGGTTGAGGTTGTAAGTTCATGGTCACAGAAATTGTTCTCCTACTTGTTGTAGGGGTTGACATTATCTCAGAGATAGCCCGTAGTCATGAGATGAGGCTGGCATTTTGACCATGTTTCGTTTTATAGCCATAAAATCCCAACTATTGGGGCAGGGCCAATTAAAATTAGTAAAATACATTTAACAAGGTTTTATTATGCGAAATAACATTTTAACAGATGCGGAATTAGTTTGGGCTACATTTTTGGCTCACTCGGTATTAGACTGCACTTTGATAGTATTTATGATGTCATATGTTGGGTAAAAGGCGATGATTTAACCTACTTTTGATGGTAAATTCATTTTAATATGAATGAAATAGTGCCAGGTACTATTTATGTTTAATCAGCCATAAAATAGTAGGTTGATCTGGCAGTTGTTAGTTGAATTCGCTATTACTACTTGTGATGGGGTTTCAAAGCCCGTGGTCACCTATGTAGTTTCTTCATCCTAGGTCAAATCGACTCAAGAATGGAGTTATATTAGATGCAGCATTTATTGATTTCTGGAATCACAGCACCCCTAAGCGAAATCATAATTCCGTCGATTGACCTACAGCATAGGCCTAGGGAAAAGTAGTAGGAAGGAAGGCATAAGTTTACTCTTTACTACTTTTACATAGACCTATGGCCTAAAGATAAGTTTGGGATCCCTTATTAAAACCAAAACCTCTATTTCTAATTACAGCCCCTAAAAGCAACAACCCCGAACCAAGTGGCAGTCATTGAACCCAAAGGCATTTTTATGTGCCAACCTATAATGAGACCCCCTTTAGTGAATAACAACCAGGTAGTCATCTAAGGTATAACAACATGTTCAGTTTGTAATTTTATAGAAGGTCACTGAATCTTCTAATCGTTCATTCAGTTACGGATAAACTATGAGTACTGGGTTTTATGAGAAATAATAGCAGAGGGGCTTGGCCTGAGGCTATTAGTTCTCATATGACCCATCTCCAATAGTTTATCTAACTTAAACCCCACACTGATTCTTATGAAGAGTAATTGACCCATGATCCAAGTTTAGAAAAATTCTTTTGTATTAACTATGTGGTAAATGTGTAGAGAAGTGGGTTGGTTTGATTAGTTCAGCTTCAATGCACTGCATGTATCAGGCAAGGTACATTGAAAATTGTATTTATTTTGTGTTTACAATTCAACTATTGAGTGATTGAAAATGGTTTAATAAGAACAGCTTCGGTGCACTGCATGTGACAGTCAAGGTGTAAATATTGAGCCAAACACTGTCAATCATATTTTGTGTCACACTGGTTTTAGATAGCTGCAGTGTCCATTCTTCAAAAACAATACAACAAGAATGCACTTCTCTTTCTTACTACTGTACATTCATATTCTTTAAGGTGAAAACGGTCTTAAACTGACTTTACAATTGACCTTCAATGACCTTCTCAAAGTAAAGAGGGTCTAAAAGCTATTATTCAACTTGCTTCGAATTGACCAAATTTTCAAAATCACCTACAAGTTCTCAGAAGTCAAATCTGACTTTTGAATTGACATTTGACCTCTCAAGTTCAAAAAGTTCAAAAAGGCATTTTTTAACTTGCTTCATATAATCATTTTCTTTTCAAGATTTGACTTGAACTACACGGTGATGACATTTTGTAATGGCAATGCCTTGTTCTACATGTTGTTATTTCATGATTTCTTTACGAAGTATTGGCTTCGTACCTCATACCCATGTACGTGGGTGGTGATGCAGTTTTTGAAGGGTTAAATTTTTAAAGTTTTAAAAGATTATTAAATTTTAATGCTATCTGAGGTATAAATACATTCATAGTATCCATAGATGTGAACTTCGTCTAGTGAAAGATAGATAGATACTGAGTCATAAAATAAAGCCAGAATTGTTAATTTTTTGTTTTTCATTGATTGTCAAAATAGCGCCATTCAAAGGACTTTTCAATAGAGAAAAATCCATTCTAAATAGGTTTTAAATATGTCAGGGTATCATTTTATTTAATCACAGCATGATTAAAGATAATTGTAGTCTCAGGAATCGTAAATTTACGTTTTAGTGTAGATTGGTTCTATAGTGAACGAGCATTTTAATTAGGCAATTTTTATCGAAATAGCAAAGGTAAACAATTTTGCAATTCTGGCCTTATTTATGACTAGAAAAATGTTGGATCTATAAGACATACACGTAGTTCTACAAGTGCATTAATGCACCTACAATTCATATGATCAGAATAATCTGAAACGTTAGAATTGAACTCTTCAAAGAATGTATCACGCCCCAAGTACGCCGGCACGTGGGTACAAGGTATAAGGTTTTTCATACAAAGCCCGAAGTATTGACTGAGAATATAGAGTGATCGAGTGACAATATCATAATTACACAAGGCCATAATTACACAAGGCCATATACATATTGTCAAAGGGTAAAACCCAACGCATTAAACTATTTATTCCATAAAAATTTCAATCAGCAAAAACAATCCAATACAATTTGAAATGAACAAAAAATGCAACAAATGTTTGGCCAACCCATTGGAGAAAATTATTATTTGCATGTACTCTGTATACAGTGGTACCTGTATCAATACCTACTACATATAACACTATTCGGAAGATCATTTACAGCAAACTCCTTTACATAAGGCACTTTCGAAACCCCCAATATGGTTGATGATAAAGAAAGATACACATGGGAAAAGTTAATTCAAATAAGATGGTATTGAATCATGTTTGTTGAAACATCGCAAATGTGTAATATTTCAAATGTTCATTTACACTATACAATTCAAATATATAAACAAGTATTTCCTCTTATGTGTTTTACTAGGTGTTAAACATATTTATGTTTTACTGTACATACTTTACACGACCCAGTCATGTTGACATATCCATGCTCATTTCTATAATACGCAATTATGCAACAATGAATACACAGAGTATCTAGCACTCACCCATGTAGAATATATCATGCCATCTATGGAACATATATAACTCTATCTATAAACATCATTGCATAAAATAGGGTACATCTAAATGTCGCTCTAAGTGACATCTTTTCATACACTTCACACTAAGGTCATGGCCTATGAGGTAAAAATGACAAATGGATTATCCGATAATGCTTATCTCATTTAGATCATTTTTTTTCTTTTTGGAAATCAATCATGTGACATAGCCTAATGTGTTCGTGCATTAATCTCATTAAAAAATTGCTACTTTTAGGTAAAAAATTCGGCCTAAAAAAGTTATTGTTTTTGGATTATCCTAATCCCAAAGTAATCAAGTTTTCCTTTTTAGAGGTTGATCATTCCTTACAATAAATTGTAATTTTGCCATAAAAGCTGAAATAAAATGCTGCATTTTTGGTGAAAATTGCGTCCGAATTAGGGAAAATTGGCGAAGATGGTTGGATTAGGAACAGCTTAAGAGATAATCCATTCAACTTGATTATCATCCTACTGTCATTTATTAAAGACAAGACATGGATCTAACAGAACCATTTGTTTTTGTGGTTAAAGTATTCTTAGAATTAAAGATATAGCCCTTTGAAAATGGCTTGCCATATCTTACGTGCTCCTTTATCTTATTTATGATTGGACAAAGTGCGACGGATCTACAACGAATGACATCATCAATCTAACCAATATATCATAGCTTCTTTGATTTACCAAAAAGTGGCAGGGTTTATTGGAAAGGTCAAAATATCTCGCTCGTTGAAAAAGCTCTGAACGAAAAACGTTGTCGCATTAGCCTGTTATCGTTCAAAACGAAAGGGAATATTAATTAGCAGTCCAACAGGAGCACATACGGATGTATATCAAACCAAAGGAAACGTATGTCAGTAAATACATAGGTCCATATAAAGGTCATGATAAACATGATATTGACGAAAAATATAATACTAAACGTGATCTCGTTATCAGTTAGTCTGGTAAAATCATTTTCCAAATTAACAACCCCATTCTAAAGATTTCCCTGAATATATTTATAACTCGAATATCTCCAATTATAGCTGATAATAGTGACATTTATGTGGAGTATACCACAAACCACTACGTATGAGTGGCGATAAAGGTTTTCTTTAACGATCCAAAGTTAGTATTATTATGACCCAGAACGTTTTTCAACGACCTCTTAAACAGAACTTAAGAATTAGGCAGCTTACAAGGTTTTAGTAGTCCAAGGAATAAAGCAATTAGTATCAATCAAGAGTAAGTGATAATTCAACAGACAAGGTTTCGCAGACGAATTTTTTCCCAAGGTTAACCAAAACGGAAGGTTTACATCCACGTTGTGATAACTTTGATTTATATGGCGTCATATTATTCTTTTGATAGTTACGCCGTATATTTTTCAGTGATTTTTTGTTGTTAAACAATCGCACGGGGGTAATGAGATTTGTGATGATTGCTTTTGGTATACCGTGGACTGAATTAGATCAAAGAGTTTTATGAAGCGTAATTGATAACAGACGTTGAGACCATCCTTGATGGTGATTCAATAGGGATAGATGGAAGCTGCTTCATAGCATATGCAATGAAATAAGTCTATCCAAACGCAGTATTTGATAAGGCATTTACATGCAAAATGTCACCACCTGTCATTTGTTAAAGACACCGACCGACGAGCACCAACCAGCACCGAACACAGTCCACAAAAAAGTTAGCAATCTGTCACCACATGAAACCCTTAGAATACATAGACACGTTACAAACAAGCTACCAAGTAATATTACAAGCTCAATGTCAATGAGTGTTTCAGGCAATGTTACGTCCAAGAGGATCTGCATCATTCCTGACAGATATCCCCTGGATGGTAATGATATTATCGAGATTAATTCCACGGGGAAAATTTAGAATCCTATTATAGTATTTGATAATTATTCAAGTTCATCAAAATACGAGTGATGTGACACATTTTTATACCATTGATAAGATAATTCAATGGTTTAATACCTTCTATAGACATTTAATACAAAATTAAAACTTCAATATATTTGAAACAGTTGTACATATCGTTTCCCTCAATCGGCTTGCCTGGAAATGTGTTTTCGAGACGCCCACCCCCCCCCGTCCGTCCATCCGTCCGACCATTCGCCAGGCAAATAGATCATAATGTTGCACCCTAAGGAAACAATAAAACAAAAATATTATAAATTGGAAAGGGATTAACGTTTATCAGAGAGTTACATTCTTACAAACCTTTACAATCTTGCCTTACAAACCCACAAAGGAATTGGATTTCACACATACCTATGTTAAGCACGTCTCTTGTTTTGATGAAATGGTCCTTTGGGTCGTTTGATATATTGATTTCCGTTCTTAATTGAAGTGTAGTAGACTGTTTAAACTATATTCTGTTGAGGGTATGACAAGATGTTAGGCATGAAGCAAGCAAGAAAACTGAATTTCTCGATCACCGAACAATAAACAATCATTACAAAAGTTACACGGAGTTGCCGATAGAGCAAAATAATTATGGAATCGATATATTTTGAATTTACATTGAACTAAGTACATATATTTTAGAAAAAACATTTCTAACACATTTTTATCTCAAAAAGGTCAGAGTTGTTTAGGAGATTTAAAGAAAAGGATCACGAAAATTGTCTTGAGATTCTATTTTTTCAATTAATTTAGTCAAACAAATAGTTTTATTATACGTCTTGCTTTAAGAAAGCTCTGAGTACAAAAATAGTCAGTCTTTTAATAATATTAATCGCGATGGGACTTTGCACATGCTCCGACTAAATCCGATTATTATTTGGAAGGCGCCCCGAGCAGGGGTGATTTAACCTCCACCTGTATGTAATAGTTGCTATGACATGAGAGAGTGGATATTCGTCCAAAATATATATATACTGTATGTACCTTCTGGAGAGATATTGCAATATGTAAGCGCAAGTTACATCGAGAAAACAACAAAAATGGTTACAGCAAGAAAAAGAAAACATCTAACAGTCATAAGAATACAGTCATTAAGAAATTAAAACCCAGTTATTCCAAATCACAATCCAACGTGAAAAGTAGATAATGATCATAATAATTTGCAGACGTGTAAATTGCTCAATATAAAAGTATTATAACCAATAACTAAACATGCAGAAATAGCAGAAACAAACCTAAATGTGTATATCACCAAAGCTTGTTTTTTCGAAATTCTAACATTCTTCATTTTCACTCAAAAGTCAACCAGAACAATATCACTTCTTTTGACATTTTGATTGATAAAAGGTATACCTAAAAGTGTTTTCGACAAGCCCCGTTATTACGAAGGAAAATAGAGTAGGGGATAAGCAACATCCTTCTTTGAGGCCAGTATGTCCATTGTCTGAGCTACTCCTAGTCTTGCTACGAGTGTCATTTTCGAAATTCAAAATTTCCCTGGAAATTTGTCACCATTTGAATTATCACTTTGTATTACACTGAAAATCCTTTCTAAGAGGTCCCCTACCAATTACATCAAAGGCTTTCGTCATATCAAGAAACGAATGAATTTTCTAAAACGAAATAACATATTTTACCCAAATGATGCATTGTTTATTTCAAGATTATGGCAACAGCGTTGCAGTGTGTACAGCTAAGGCAAATATGAGACCAAATTGAGACCAATTATGCAAATGATGAATGAGTTATGACACTTTAAAATCAGTAACATTTCTTTAGCCCACCCTATATGTCTGTCTATTATGTTATATTGTTAAAGACATCAGTATTCCCAACTGAAACCGTCGCACTCTTAATATATCACCACATCTAAGTACTAACAAATTGATTAAATGTCTGTTTAGCGCTGTGTTTTCCCAAAACCTCCCTGGTCAAGGCATGTTCTGCTTTATCATGTTACGTCTTTAGGCTTACATTGATTATGTAATTTTAAAACATATGTATTTTTGCAATTTTAGAATTGAAAAACCATAAACATATTTAACACCTGGTCATATGTTTTAAACATAAAATTAATAAATGATTGGTTCATGTATTGAGCCAATATTAATAAGGTAGCTCGAGAAATCTTGGCACATTGTATATGAGATCTATACATTGCCGTCATTGGCAAAAAATTGCGCCACATTGGCCCTTTTATCCAAATTTAGAAGTACTGAAAAATGTTTATACTGACTCCATAACACATTACCAAATTACAAAGACTATATTACTCGGCGATGCGTTGCAAAATGGATAAATCAGATGCCACAATTGAAAAATGTTAAGAATACAACAGATTCGGTATTGTAACGTCTTATTGCTACTTGCATCTAGGATGATTATATGGCATGACTTAATTGCATTACTCTCCCCAAAACAAAGAACAAATTCATAATTGATCACGACAACCAATTGCAAAAACAAATTCATCAGGTTGTTATCTAATGAGGTGACAGGGTCGTCACAGGTTTGGAGGGGAGTATTATACTAAACCATGATGAAACAAACATTTACTTAAAGTACACGTCAATAAATGATTGGGGTAGAAGTCCTTGCACTGTTATTTGTAAATACATTGATATAAAACTCTGCTGTTATTGCTAGTATTATATTTCATAAATATTTATTTAATAATTATGAAATACCTTGAGTATGTATGCTGAATTGAATTAAGCTGAGCAAGTTATGGAAATACTGAATTATACTGAATACCGAAGTTAATGGTGACTTCTCTGACTAGTGATTGGTATAACGAATAACACGCCCCTTCCAAAGTTCGGCAACATGATGTTCCTTTTTAAATTGAAGTGAATTAAAGCCTATTTTTCTTTGGAAATTTCAAACATAATAATGCTTCTTTTTCAAAACTTTTGTCTTTTATTTTTTACATGGATGAGGGGCAGGATAATCAGTAATCGGCATTGAATGTACATTGAATTCTGTGATGATTACTGAGTGTTAACTACAACGTACAAAAAAAATATTAATACATGTATAAAATGGTTAAGCAAGTTGCATTGTCAAAAACGTTCAACTTACCATCTTTGGGATCAGGATCTTTCAGAATTTTCGTGATGCACTGTTGAGATGCATTGTGGATCAGTTCCATTTGTTTCTCTATCGTAATCATGATGTACTTCGGCTGGAAATAAATGAAGGATACTTTTGCTAATCAGATATGAAAAGACAGCTGCAGTTGAATAATACAAAAAAACATTATTTATCCATATTTACAATGCTATTTTGTAGTATACGCGTGGATTAGAAAAGATCACGTTATCTACATATCGAGGTTGACATGTTATGCGGAGAAATATATAGGGCAGAGATTACATGCAAGAGAGACACCATCCCCCAATGATATAGAGTAGGACTTCTGAGGTATGTCGTGAAAACGTTCAGGTGTTGCTTTTGGGTCGGGATATTCGAGCTCAAGCACATTCTTTTATTGTGGGATCAATAGAATCTACTATCCCTTTGCAAAGAGCTTAAGATAAAGAGAGATTCTGATAAATCAAAATGATATTCTTATGATATAGTATTAACAAGTGGTATATTTATGAACCATCACACCAGCGACACGCAATGTTGATTTCCATTAGCTAGATTGTTGTTGAGATCTGAATGTCTGAAAGACTGTTGAATTGATAAGCACTGTTTCTAAATAACTAGTCGAATTTATCATCCCTAAAATTCTGAAACTTGACAAATGGTTAAACATACATGCAAATGGCCTGACAAAAAAATCCAAACTGAAAGCATATAATAAATACAATAATATTGATGGTGATTAATCACGAAGGTAGCAGACATTTGATGTGCATGCTTCCTGGCAATTAAGGTGCTGGAAATTAGACTTCAAAAAGACCTCCGTCTAACAGGAATAATACAATTATCATAGAGACCGATTGGCGCTGCTCTTGTATTCTTTATATTGTTAAGTAATATTCATTGATTCACTCTCTGCCTTGATATGGGTAACAAAAATCCATTGGAATTTATTTAATTGTCCATCGTTATGGCACATATGAGAGTTTTGCGTGGCTAAAATGATCATACAGAAGCAAAAATGTACCATTTTTGTTCTTGCTGCTCAAAACGTCTACCACCTAAAATATTGAGATACTAGTCTAGTTTTGTTTAAGTTATCAATTTATTAATTGATTTAAAAGCGCCGGACTCAGTGCAATGTCGAATGACCATTCCCTGTATGCGTTGCTTTCCAATTTGCACCAGATGCGGAACCAACGTCTGAAAGGAATTGTCCAAGTTACACAATGTACTGAGTCTGGGCCTTAAATTCTTTTCGCACATTGCAAAATATGAAATATGTATATAAATAAATAAAAATATAAAATATGTATATGTCAAAAAAAATTAAAATACAAAAATATAAATAAATATAAATAAAATATGTAAATGTCACTTAAAAGAACATATTTTCAATGAAACTTGGCAAAGCATCAATTTCAATTTGTGGTTCAAGTTTTTACCTTGACAACTCTACACCAAATGTGTTATTGGTTATAAAATGGAATGCAGATACGTGAAATAGCGTGTTCTGATTGGCTGGAATTGGACACCTCTTGCCTAGCTATGTGTGAATAAAATATAATATGGCGATACTAATTAATGTGCAATATCAGCTGCGACTCTCATTCTAAGTCTGGACACAAGACATGCGTTGTTAAAATTATTCTTCGAGTCATCGAGTCCTTTAACAAAACAGCTACGATTCAATGATTTTATCACCACTATATTTTTCATAAGATTGGATGCTATTTCTTGAATGAAATATTTAAAAACAATCAAGAAGGTGTTAATGTGCAAGTTATTTTGTCATGCAATAACGTCAATCGTTAATAAGTCGTCACTTTGCAATCTCGGGGTACAACTCCTCCTTATGATGTAACATTAAACGTAAAAAGGAAACAACAGATATAAATAATCCGAAACTGCGGTTAAAAATGATCTGACAGTTAATATATCTTCACTCTTGTGTACTTTAGACGACCTTCACGTTTGGGGGTCGGTTTGACTACGGGTGTTCCGTAGTATGTTTATACGACCTTTTTATTTTAATGCTTACAAGAGATAAAACACGTCAATTAGAAACGATTATCAATTAATGTACTGTTTTGGTCATGATAATCCCATTGTTAAATCAACACGTTTGTCCTTTAATAATATATCATCATTATAAGCAACATGAGTTTTGTAGAATGTTTTCTACAAAACCACCTAAAAGATACAAAATGAACAGATTTTCAATGAAACTTTTTGCAAGGGTCAAGTTGGTCAATTTCAATCTCCTCACCTTGACAACCATACAACAAATGCGTTATTGGTTATATAACGGAATGCAGTCACGTGAAATAGCGTTTTCCGATTGGCTGGAATAGGACACATCCTACCTAGCTATGTGTGAATGCTTAACCACAAATCGAGTAAATGCAGAGAAAGAATAAAAAACAACTCTATATACCTCATTAGTCATATGAAAATATACAACAATTATGAAACCTCAACTATTCTTTACTTGTCTTGTGTATACAATTTCTCAGATAAATCCTATACAAAGAGCTCTCAAACAAATCCCTGAAAAAAGAGAAATAGAAACGAAAAGGCAATCCACATTCAATCATCAGTACTTTCATTTATGATAAGATGACGTATACAGTACTGATATCATTCTCAGAGAAACGTCTACATTTATTATCACTTTAAAGCTCACTTGTTCAATATCTAATTGTTCTAAAGTTTTAAGAATATGTTTATTGTCATTGCAAGAGAGGTTACGATGCCTAGAAAGTACGACTCATTGACAGGTTTTAATAATCGCTCTTGCTTTGCTATAAATTACGTTCACCCATTATATATCAGAGGTGCTTAGAATACAATAAGATGTATCTCCTGTTGGAGCATCCTGAAACGAGCTCGTAATAGTCATTTCTGCGTGAACATCTATCTCTCTTTAGATTTATTCGGAAGGATTAGGCCATAAATCCGTCATTTAGACACCTATTTTTTTTGTTTTAATGAATGTACACATGCAGTATCCGGTCTGTCTAAATGCACAGTAGTGTTTTTTAGAAGCCAGGTTTTATATGTCATTTATTCCCTACTTATTAATACATTTAGAGTTATTAATTTTATGGTTGAATGATCACACCTGAACTCGTTCCGACGAAGCATATTGTAGTTATAAAGGTTAACTTCATGCGTTTTGAAAATAAAAAAAACACAAATCACCACCAAATTAAGTACGTTAATTTTTTTCTCATTTATTGCTATGCACGTTATTAACAAAGTAAAGCTGAAGAATAATATTCTTTAATAATTTCAATTCTTTAAAATTGTCTATGGATCTATGGATTCAGAAATATTACAAGAAGAGCCATTAATACAGACATGTTGTTTGTATCATTTCAGTTCTTGAAATATGAAAATAAAAAAACAAAAATGTAGGAACCACCACGTTAACCACTGCAGCTGCTATACTAAAAAATAACGTGGCAGTGATTTGAGGAGGCTAGTCACGACAAAGTCGAGTTTATTTATTCTTTGATATTGAAATGATAGCCTTGATTTTTTTGTAATCAATCAAGCATGACTCATATAAATATTCAGCATGATCTCATGGCGTTTCGAACTTTCTGTTCTCCAAGTTCTTAGAAGGAAGTAATAAAGGTTCAGTTTAACGACAACTGCAACAAATATCATGTGACACATCAGTAAACATTGTCTTATCATGCACAAAGAATTATTGGAACGTCGTGTCTGGTAAGAACACATCGACCTGATACAATTGCAAATTTAACAAAAGAAAAAGAAAATGTGTCAGATACTGCGAAACATAGGTTTACATTGTGTCAGGAGATAAAATTGTACAGGATATTTTTAAAGATGATGTTCAAACCGAGATGCTATGTTATACCTTTTGAATTAGTTAAAAAGTTAGACCCTTTAAATTTCAAATGTACTTCAAGACTGGATTTGGTCCATCCAACATCATTTGAGACAGATATATTTGTATGAGTACAAGGTATAATATCTACAACTGTTTTTTGACGTTATGAGTTTTGGTCATCAATCATTTCTCCAACATGTATTGTAATGACTTCAGTATGAATGAAATGTCCCTTGGCTCCCTTGGTATTTTGGTCCTGGATTGTAACATTGGCTCTTGATTGGAGGGTGGAAGGGGGTTTTAGACATTTTTTACGTTAGATCATGGTTTTGGGATACATCGTGTATATTTTTCTTATGACACGTTTATATCTAGAATTTCATTTTCTTGCTAGGTGACTTTACAGTTTTTGGTTTTGGTCCCCTCCTATGGCACTTGTGCTTGGATATTTATATTCATTGCACAATGGTGTATACTTAAACCTAACCTGGTAATGGAAATGAAATGGTATAGTAGTAAATAGTAGTTCATAATGTTAAAATAACCATCCAATGAATCTTATAGCTTAAGGTAGATTATTTCTTTAAAAATATTTGAAATAAAAAAGAGTTTTGAAAATAAGTTTCACATTTGCATATTGCATGATTATGAATGGTGTCGGGGGGTTTCAGACAATGGTTCTTTGCACGTTGGAACGTGGTTTGGACGATTTGTTTAATTGCAACTGGATTTACTCGATGAGATCATTTCTATCTGTGTTTTTAATACATTCTCTTTGGCCTTTGCCCGTATAGCTTACATGTTTATGTACAATTAAATCAGAACACAGTATAAGGACAATAGGAAACAACTTAGTTTAATTAACGACGCTTGGTATGTATTAAAGTATGAAGCACTTGAACACGATGGCTTGCTTTGTAGACCAAACGTGTTAACGTAGAATATTTGTATGAATTAATCATAACACACAGCTTTATATCTGTTGCATCAATTCATAAAGTGAAATAAACTATATCAAAGTGGAATTATCATGATCCAGGAAACAATTTTACAATTCTATTAAGAAAATGGAATTAAAACGCAGTTGTGACGATTCCCGGAATAAACCCACCTAAGTAGACAAATAAGAAAGAATGCATTGGCATTTAGTATCCGCTTTTTGTAGCATCAATATGTACCTGTTTATAGACCTAAGTGAAGTTAAGAGAGGCAAATCATGAAACATATTAAACAGGTGTAATTTTTTAGATACAAAAACCTTTAAGATATTTGTGTAATTATTCATCCTGAGAGGTTGTTGTTTGACTTGATACACAAAAATAATCTCGAACCTTTACATTTTTACGGTTCTCAAGATAATGCCTGACAATATATCACTCTGTTCATATTTAATAAAGAGTATATATATAATAGGACTATACCAACATACTGTATCGTTGAGTACGACAGTGACATGTTGTTTGAAAAAGTGTGTATAACATCAAAGATTATGAGCAAACATTGAAATGTATTAGCACATACGTACCTATAAAGCATATAATATACAAAAGGATGTTTTATTTGGCATGGATGATCATCAGTTTTGACTAAATGCTAAATATATCTTAAAATCATTCTTTTGTACGAGGCTATACAGTTGTCATACGTATACAACTATATTTGAATTCATAATGTTGTTCTGAACACGTGTCGAGGTTACGAGTATGTATGTATTTTGCTATTAGATCTAGAAAAACTATAATACATCTTTAATGCAACAATATTGAATTCCCAACGTAAAAAGGAGCATTAAAGCGATAGCAAAGAATGAAATTTAAAAAGTTGGAAATATTGCAAATGAGATATTTGATCATACATGCACGTAATTGAAGATTTGAGGTGCAGAAGTTACTCTAAAATTGTTTCTGGTATGTCGTGGGCCTCTGCACTCAGAGGCGGGCTTTGTTGCAACAATCAACAGACATATCTTCATTCATGTAACTTAGCCAGTTGTGTTTGACGACTATTGTTAACACATGATTTTAACAACTAAAATGTTCTATGACACATAAAATGCATAAAAAGTTTATAGAAATAAATATATAAATACCTTTTTTCCTGTGTGACTAAAATGTTTTAATATCCCATTCAACCCTCCTCTATTACTGTGCCATCTCCACAATGGGACTTAATAGTTGCACAATAGTTTACTTATTCTACGAAGAACTCTTCTGCAATTATGTATAATCCTATAATCTTCAGTTGCACACCGTAATTGAAATATCTTGACGATACGGAGTCTAACGCTCTTGTGAAATCAGCCTCGCTCTAAATGCCACTCAAATATATTAGAATCATTTGGTAGAACTTGGCGAGCTGCACTTTGTAGCGGTTATGATAAATGTACACAAGCACAAGCTGCGTCTGACGTATTTATGTCCAACATACGGGCAATTAAGAAGCTCATAAACACAATGAAAAAACAAATCTATGATATGCAAAGCACTTGATGTTAGCTTTAAAAGATATCAGTAGGTTGAAGAACATTCGCGAGCCATAAAATGAAATACTCGAGTGATAATATTTCCGCCTTGTCAGCTAATTATCATTATTCCTTGTCTAAGTTTTTCTCATAGATTCAGGAAAATGTCAACGGTACAATTTATTCTATTTCATTTATGACAGTCACAATATATAGAATTAATATAGATTCAATCGTTAAACAGTGTTATACATGTACTTAATTCATAAGAGTGCGACAGGTTCATTATGAATTCTATCTAACCCCGCAGGGAAGAAGGACATATTTTTATTTCCAATCATCGGGGATTAATCACATTTTAATAAACTCTCAGATTGAAATAAAAGTTACTTCTTGGCCTAATGATTGCCACAGGGACTCTGCTGTGTCAGTCTGTCATAGAGGTAACGTGACACAGTCTCATACGTTCAATTTGCTATTGTTGCTCTTACAGAAAATCAGAAACTGGTAAGCGAGTATGGCGATCAGATGAACAATACACAATGCCATTTCATACTTGTGGGTTTGACATCGCAAATCATGATTCCATCAAAAAGAGACAAAGAAAAACTCCAAAGATGCTAGACACTATTCTGGCCATCGAAGTACGAGATTCGAACAAGTTAAAAGTATCAAAAGATATGGACAATCTACTTATGTGTTGCAGATACAATTAATTTATCATAAAGTGCAACGGCAAGTGTGTTTTACCATTGGTTTGTTTATTTCTAGTTAGTGTTAAAGCAGTGGTGGTGGTTAAGGATGGTGTGATGATAACAGTTATTTGGTCAAGGTCACGCGAAGGCTCAAAGGTCAATCTATGTCAATTGCAATCTAAGGGTATCTACAAAAATGGTCAAAAGTCAATACTTGCGTATTTAACAATTTGAGTGTCACCAGAAGATATATTGAGGGCAATGTGGGGCAAGGTCATATTTAGAGGTCAAAGACTTTAAATTTTTCATTTATAACGATTCATTTCATGATTTATTTCTTATTTTAGTGTATCGCAAATCGCAATGACCGAACTCAAATTGCAAACGATAAACGTTTTGGATTCTTAGCGATATATCACATGCGTAAGCATTCTAGAGCTGTAGAAAGTCAATGATAAAAGTAAGAACAAAGAAAATGGGAAGATAACAACCCAAAGTAAAACACCCCGAACAGACATATTAAATATTGGTTCTCATCATACTGGGCGCAAATATTTCTGCCGAAACCCGTCTTTGAGAGAAGGCAATGGAACGACTGGATAAAGTTAAGACAAATATGCGTGTGCATAATTGTTCTTTTTGTTCAGATAAGGATTTTCATCTCAAGCTGATATTTTATCCACGTTGGTATCGAGTAAAACAATATTTTCCTCAGATTTCAATACACTATTAAAATGGAAAAGTGTAAGGTATAAAATAATTTATTTTGATTTTACGATGTTTCAATTTCAAAGGCGAGATGCCCTAAAGTTTCTAATAAATTTTCATCAAAAAAATTCGCACAACCTCCTTATGTGAATGTTTTACAAGAGGAACAGTCTGATTCACAAAGGTTTGCACAAGGAGAATCACGGACCTGTGGGAATTACAGCATATTGGTGTATTAAAGGATGTGTCCTATTTAGATTATTAGAAAGACAGGATATAACAAGGCCATCGAGTGATTAATCAACTTCAAGTAAATCATCGGTGATATGATGACAATGCAAATGAAATCAAAATAGTACTACCTTGCAAAATAATCCTCCAATTTCTTTCTCAAACATACAGGGTGAGGCAAAAAGGTAATCGAAACAAATGTTAATAAGTGATTAGTCGAAATAATAGAGAGATTTCGCACATAATTGGCTGAGTAGGAACAGTATCCAATCAAATACTTTAACCATCAATTTGAAACACCAATCAAACCAGTATATACTGTAAATAATGACATACATGTGAATTACTATTCCAGAATGGTGATTGTAAAATTTTGTGACTTTATTTGATTTTACCAGACTTACAATTGAAAACAAACCATCTCTTTAGCGAAGTATTTTGGACTTAGATACCTTTGAGAGAACTGGACGTATCTTTTACTAATTGTTCAGTTCATCGTTGCCCTTGTTGATTTCTCCAGAGATGAGTTTTAAAATCGCAGTAATTTTGTATTTGGTAAAATTATTTCCTAGAAGAGGCCGTCTTGATTCTCTGAACGTTTGACTAATAAGCCGGATTAGGTCTGCATGAAAATGTACGTATGGAACGCTGGCAATATTTACTAATCTAAAGGAAAGTGTCCGTATCACACCGGACACTAAACACTGATACCTGATACTGTACTGCATCATAGCATCTTAAACTGATATTTTTTCAAGCATGTCAACTTTTCAAAATGGTAGGTTCAAGCGATGCGCCTTTTAAGTTATTTTTCCCACGATTTGGAAATATGTACATTTCGTCAAATAGGTAAGAAAATAGTGATAGGTATGAATTAGGGTCTTTAAAATAATAATAGCACCGACGTTTTAGCACAGATGTCACGTAGGATGTCGACGTAGGATGTCAAAGTGTAAAAAATGTCATGAAAAATATTGAAATAGCTTCCTTCTTTCATTACGGATTCCATTCAAAATTTCAGAAAAATTCAATTGACTCTAAGCATCGAATTCGAATTAAATATAAGGAGAATACCAATAGTTTCTTTAAAGATTTAAGACCTGGACTCAGCGCAATGTTGAATGACCATGAAGGTGTTGCTATCCAAAAGGATAGGTATTGATATGGTGAACTGAATTCAACGATGTTTTTCTCTTAATAAACCAATTATTGAAAACATTCTGTTAAAAACACGGTCCTTTATGTATTGTTGACTGATCGGCAACAAATTTTTTTATTTAATATTTTTTTATTTCAGATAAGAAAAAACCCAATTTAATGCAAAAATTATTTATATATATTTTATATAACTGTTTTTGTTAACATTTTTGTTTTTTTAGTGAAATTGTTTTTTGTTCCTTTCTACCAATTCTTGAGAATGAAATAAAATGTCTTTCCGAACCTTGTTGGAACAAAATAGCATATGCAACACTTTCTTAGACCTCTCAATATTATAGTTATACAAAGGAAATTTTGGTTGATTTAACAAAACAAAAAAGTATGCAAAAACTTAACCCCCCCCAAAAATAGGTAAAAATTAAGATAATCTTTTTGCAAGGGTCAAGCTGGCAAAGTATCAATGTCAATGTTATCATCATGACAACCGTTTAACTAGTGACCTTGAGTTCGTTATTGGTTATATAACGGAAGGCAGTAACGTGAAATAGCGTGTTCACCTTGCCTACCTATGTGTGAATTAAGGATTCAAGCCCTGGACTCAGTGCATTGTTTGCTGAATCATACCATGAACGTGTTGTTTCCAAACCTTTGCATGACCGAGCAGCGGGAATGCAACGTTTACGAAACAACACCTGAGTGGAATGAAGCAGGTACAATGCATCGAGTCTTGAGCTTAAATTCTTTTCGCACATTGCAACTTTTTTTTACAAAATCATCCAAAAGGAACGAAATCACTAAAAGGACACATTTTCAATGACATTTTTTGCAAGGGCCAAGTTGGCAAGTCATCAAATCCAATGTGAAAAGTCCATTCATCACCATGACAACTGTTTAACTAGTGACCTTGCATGTGTTATTGATATTTCACACACTGCTCTATATGTGAAACACTGTGTTATATGTTGAATAGGTGTTATGACGTATTCACACATAGCTAGGCAAGGTGTGAATGTGTCATAATTCATAACACGTCAATCTAGTAAGAGAGTTATATCATCCATGTGTAAATGTCTCGAAAGAATAGTACTTCTGAACTCTCATTTCTTGGTATTTACCAGATTCTCACATATCGTGTATCGCGATGTTATTAAAGAGATTTATTTATAAATTAATTAAAATCCACGATCTAAGACATCACAACCTTCTTTAATCCGATTGACCAACTGATTAGAACAGTATAGGCCAGTTCACAAGGACTGTATCAATCCTTTCGGAACCCACGTTGTCTGTCAATGTTTCTTCAATCATATTTGGGTTCAATGGTTGACTCCCGTTTGGCTGTTTACCCCTGTTGTAATAGCGCTCATTTTGGTATTAGAAAGCTGACCCGAGTATTCTTACACATGTTAAGTTTTAGCTACCCTTAGCATTCGTTTGACTTCACTTCTTAAAAGAGAGCTTCGTCTTCACTCTTTCAAATTAAAATAAACCTGTGAACTCACCGCGCCAATCAGTGTTCGTCGGCCAAATTTGACCGACGCTCTATATATGGTCATTCCTTTTGACGTCATCGTTGAGCCCGGAATTGACCAATGACATGCGCATATTTAATTAGAACGCATTTGGCGTATGTTTCTTCAAGCTGGCTGATTTGTGGAAGAAAGTTCAGCGCATGGGTCAAAAGTGATTTATTACCCAAACTGTCATCAGTACCCGTCATGGGGGCGGGGCTACTAAACTGTAATATGGTCTCTACTTGGCAGAGTGTAGTTTAACTAGACTTTGCACGCAGGGTAAGTTTTAGCCAGCTGAGCAGTAAAAATCATTACCGATTAGCTATTAATGTAGGATTTACCAGGAGTCAAAAAATTAGGTTTTCAAATGTAATAACCTGTACATGTTATAGAAGCACAAAAAAGTTAATAGTCAAACCTTTGATGTGGATATTGAATATCCGTTTATCTGCAGGGTCAGCCGGTATAACGTATAATAAAAACTATACTGATATACGTGAAACCCAACACGGCCTGATTTAAAAAATATCACAAATTCAAGAATGACAGTTTGCCGCAGTTTTTTTTATTAATGGAGGCTTAGTCTGCAATATGTTTGGTGTGCATAATAAACCGCCCATAGAAAATGGATATATCTATGAGTTAAACATCAGATAATCCTATATCTTTTGATATAATGCTCTTTCAAAGTATAGTATGAATGTTAGAACTCTTGTTTAGAATACCAATGCTTGTACTTCAAGAATATCATTAGCCTAATTGTTAGACCTATATCATTCTGTTACTTATTATGCCTCTTACAACGGACTTCTGTATGAAATTGCCCTAGATGCACGAGCAATCCCGATTGGGGATCTTTGCCATCTCTCTCCATTCATCCACATCAGGATTTTTAACGATTTTCTCATTTTACTTTATTCGCATATCAAGGCTGTTATAAACCAACCAGATGGATAAATCCCTCTCATCGGATTTAAAGCCATCTATTCGATCCTCCGAGTGGCGGGTTCAGTAAAGATGAAAATATGTAAGTCGATGATAAGAAAGGGCACGGGGCAACATTTGTTGAGAATAAACATACTAAAAACCCAATTAGCCATTGCAACTAATAAATCCAGGATTAAAAACCAGCTACATCTACTAAAAACACTTACATATAACCGGCCATATAACTGAAATTGATGGTAAAATATCTTCCAGAAATGATCTAAAGAGCATTTAAGTAAATGTAAAAATATCAATTTTATTGATTGAGGTTTCGTTTGGTGTAAAACATTAAAACAATCCATGGATATATTTTACATTGGAAGTTCCCAATTTATAGCAAAGCGTGTTAAATATTGAATATACAAATATTGATATTACAATTACTTAATGAATTTGTCAAAATCGCCGAACATAAGGAGACTATACAAAGTTGTGAAAAGGGGGACATCTGATGGTTGTCAAACTTTTATAGGGGAGAGGAGGTACGTGTATTTAATCATTCTCATTCAAGGTTTCCACAACCGTTGAAACAACCATTGAACAAACAAATTAGGCGTAAATCGTTATCTGTGCGTCTGTAGACGACATTTCAGAAACGTTATCAGTAAATTATCAAATCATAAATAGAAAATGAAATCAAGATATAAAGTTAATGCAATCCATATTAACCTTGCGACATATCAATATTTGATTATGCTAGAAAGCTTTTTCAATAAGGGCTCAGGAAAATGGAGCACTTGAAAGGATGTTGGTTTATCAAATACGTTATCGTCAATTCTGATGTAGACCTAGGAAATAAATTGCCCGTTGCAGGCCTGAATTTTCTCTTTTGCTGCATAAATGATGTCTTTACACGAACAGCTGACGTTTGATTATCTTCAAACGTGTTTGCCAAGAATGTCAAATGATTCAACACAATGTTATACTGGACGCTTATGTTAAAAGGTTGAAAATACGTTTCTAGAAAAAGGACAAGTAAGAAACGGTTGTCGGGAAATTCAAATGCCAATATATCATTTTTTATCTCTAAGGTTTTAGGTTTTAGAAAGTCAAAGTCACATTTAGCGGAGATGGTCATCTGTCAGGGTCACCTATTAAATATTGAACTCCCGTAATATACATAGCTACCGATAATGGACCGGGTGGCTGCGATCCTACTTCAATATGATTTTGGGTCAAATTTGAAATTCATAATGACTTGTAGTGTTCGAAAGCTCCCAATTTTTATAGATTTTGACGAAGTACAGGGCGTTCAGTAAGTAAAGCTAATTTTGCTCTCAAACTTTTATTTATTGTCTATCATCGTTCAAATTTTCAGTGGAGAAGCATCAGCCACTTTTTTAACTATCCTGAAAAAATGATCAAGATATAATGAATAACAGCAAAATGGTGGTTGTCATAGTAACGCGAATACGGGTTCTGCGGAGCAATTTTATAAGTTCACAGCATAGTAGATTTTGTTAACGTTAGTTTCTGTCCTGTCTATATTTCAACCATAGTTCTGTGGCTACTCCACATTTCTACTTTCAAGTTAGCATTCTATTTCATGTTCAAAGTAGTTCCCCTTAGCTTTCACACACAGCTGATGTCGTTCTATCCACTTCTGATATATCCTGTGGAAGCCATCTGGAAAGTTCTTTGTCAGCGAACGTTGAACGGCATTCTGAAGCTCATGGATATTTGTGTGGATCTTACCACGCAGATCATTTTTCAAACATGAAAATACCCCAAAATCGCACGGTGCCTTGTCAGGAGAATACGCTAACTGGCCTTGAACCTCCATATGCTTTTTGGATATCCCTAATGGTATCCTGCTTGGATTTCCTTAGCAACACATTGTATCTGATGCTACTTCTCAATTGTTGTTTCATTTCATTGTTCATTTTGCTTCCATTGGCAATCCTGGCAGCCATGATTTTGATGATGTCATGGAGCAGTGTCTGATGGATCATTCTGGATCATTCCATCTGTTGTATCATCTGTCTGTGATGTCATAGACTACTGTTGCCATGGTATCATATTTGTGTATGTTGTTGTTATGTTTGTCGTGACTTTCAGCCATAGCAAATAAAGACATATGCAGCATTAATCTTAATCAATTTCATTTCATTATAACATTTTTATTAAAGTAAGAAATTGCTCCGCAGAACCCGTATTCACGTTACTATGACAACAATTGTTTTGCTATTATTCATCATATCTTATTTAATTTTTCAGGGTAGTTAGAAAAATGTCAAATGCTTCTTCACTGAAAATTTAAAAGATAAATGACAAAAAATAAAAGTTTGAGAGCAAAATTAGCTTTACTTACTGAACGCCCTGTAAAACTCTTTAAGTGGAAAAAGAAGGGCTCTGCAGATTTCCAATTTGATGTTCTACGTGTAGTACCTATTTCAAACTTTACTAAATAACTCAGATGCGAGTAGGTAGTTACCAGTTTCATCACGAGGTGACGGATATGGCATATTCAAATTCAAAGATTTCAAATATGACATCACTTTGACTGAATTTTTAATGACATAAATCAATATTACTTGTACTCGCATCTAGTCTTGGAATCGGATTGTACATTGTACATAGTTTGAGTAGTTCTATTTGTCTGTTTTGGTGTGTCATGAAAGGTTGAGCTTTGGGGCTTTAGATATAACATGAAACAATTGTCAAGAATGCGTTCAAGGCCTGAGAGACAGTTTCAAGAGGCTCTTCCATGCCTGCCATTATTTTTTAAATGAAACTACTCTTTCAAATGGAATGAACACTCGATAGCAAACATTGCATTTTATAATTTTCTACTTTATATTGCTTTTTATTAATTTGCCTTGCATATGGATCACTATTTTTCTAAGCCCGATCTGACAGTTAAGATAAATGACTTCTATGGTTGCATTACACTCTTTCATTAAAATGAAAACAAATTGGTACATGGTCTGTTAATTCTGTCAAAACAATTTTGTTCGTAATCCATCGTAAATAAACTGATTTTTTTATTATCAAATCAAGGTCATATGCATTATTCAAAATTTGTAGCCAATTTAAATTGTCGTATCATATCGCATTTACTTAATCATAGTTAACCCTGTGGAGTTGAACTACATAATCAACCACTATATACGTTAGTGTTCCGCTGTTTAAAAAATATCTGCGCGTTCTTAACCTTTTGTATTTCAAAGTTCTGAAAATAAGTTTTATACTTTCTGGCATGAGATCACAATGGTACAATGTGCTGTCACGATGGTAAATGAAGAATAGCCACAGGGTCATATAATAAGATCGTAAATCAATTATAATCTATATTTGTACATCCGGTATGATTGGAATTGCCTTTTTAATAAAACATAAATGACTTTGAAATATTGAGGATTTCTACTGAAAAATCGAATCTTTAAGGTTAATATCTTATATGAGTTGAAATTCACATATCACTTGGTCTGTAAAAGTGCGAAAGGGGAAAACAAGATCAACAATATGTAAAACCAGACAAGTATTTAACCATACAAAAAGGACACTACCCTCAATACAACAGTTTTGATCGAACGAACAGAGAAACTACCCGTCCACTACAATCCAGGAGCCACTATCACAAACCAAAAACCAAAGGATCATTCGTGATTTTTAGTCTTACTGAATCTATAACAATACATGTTAAAGACGAAAACTATTTCTAAACCTTTTAACATCAGAATAGTTTTAGGTACTCTATTTCTAAGCGCATGTGAGATGGAACGTTTAGCTACTGATGAAGAGGAACAGAAAACATCCGAGCTCGATATAAGTGTGTCACAAGGTCAACATCCTTTCGTAGACCAACTGCCATAGTCCATAACATTCATATTTATGAATATCATCAGAAAGCTGGGTTCGATTTCTATTCCTCAACATACACTGTAATGCCACAATCGAGCACCACCTTAACTAAATAAGTGAAACAAAAGTTACTTCAATGCAATCAATTGTCAATAATCATGTAAGGATTTACAACTTCGTCATAAATGGACTTTAGTTTGCAATTGGCATCAGGGAAAACAGCAGATCATTCTCGAAGAAACCAGAGAAATGTACATCTTTGGTCTCTCTCTTTTCCCACTTGTGCTAATATATTCATAGGATTTCATTCCATTGGTCATATTGAACGTAATAAAATTGGGATCGTGCACGATGTTATGGTGGCATTTAACGCGCATCAAAAATAGGACAGGGATTATTTGCAGTCTCCGAACGAATGATTAAAGTTCCCCATTACTCTTTATATAGCAGAGATGTTGGGGGATCGAAACGAGTTTATTGTGCACATCCTCCTAACCCAATGTCCAAGATAACCCTCTCTTTACCTAGGATGGAAAAGTATGGACAATTGTGTACCTATTCAATCGAAAGAATTGTTCATTCATTTTAAATACTTTTTAAATGCGACTACTTATCCATATTCATGTTTTACGATCATCTTGCTACACTGATTCAAACTTCAGAAGACTGGGTTGTTCAAAACCTGGTCTGATCTATTTTCATTAAAACTTATTGAATAATATGAGTTTATACTGATTGTGAATAATTCTGAGCTGATGATATGTGTCAGCAACAATGTCAACTCCTTTAATGTGAATTCAGTCGGTGAAGATACTATCCTCGTTAAAGTAATCGTCATTCATTCTATTGGGATTTATCGCCTATAATGCCATTTGCACAAGATCTGATTCTCAATTAAACCTTCGTTTCAGCAATGCTTTTGTCCACTTGTGAGTAATGTATGTTTTGACGTGTCGCAAAAAGCTCGCGCACGCATTGTTACACATTTTGTGGCGTAATCCAGAGGATCCTCGCTTTTAACATGATAGAATGTGACGTTTTTGAGAAAAATGTACACACATGAAAATCCTTTCGTCCTCCACATTTACCTCTATATCTCAAAACATTTTAGACGAATAACTCTGATATCATATATATATTGTTAATGGGCTAGGAGCATCATAAAACACGAATCAATTGATATTTTAGGTGAAATAAATATACGTGTTGCTGTGCTTGAAAATAGGCGAATTGCGTAAATTAGCCCTATTTTAATGAATTTTGAAAACCTTTCGTCCTCCACTTTTCCATATACCAGGTCGTTCAATAAGTTCACGGAAAAATGCTCTCATTTCAAAGATTCTTGATATTTTCCCATAAAATTTTCACACAATGTTTAAAAAATACTTTCTGATTGATTCTTAAAATCTCAGCATCTCTAATTAGATTGGTCAAAAATAAGGGTTACTATGGTAACTTGACTTTTGGGTAGGCGGGGCACGTTTTACGTCACACACTTTACCATTACAGAAATCTATCAATATGTGCAAAGGAAGGATCCTTATTTTTATTTGTTCTTATTCAAATTACAATTTTTTGAGGAAAAATTTATGTTCATTGTTTTCACGAACATTTCTGATATTGTGTTAGTTAATGCTGTACCAGTGGACCAGAAAATCAACAAAGTAATGGTATGGTAAGTTGATTAAAACTTCCATTCAGCCGAACTCTAAATTTTTCCATCAGAATAATGCAGCCGACCACACTGCTAATATTGTGCAGGAAACCATCACAAATAACTGGCAAAATAGATGGCAAAGCTGCCCCAAGTTACATACTCTCCAGATGAGACAACTTTGATTTTGCTGTTTTCACTTTATGAAACAATGAAACTAATTTCGGCTGCAGTCCAGATTGCCCTTCAAACAAGTTTTCGAGATGACTTCAGAGCATTGTCTCGTAAATGGCTTGAATGGAACCTACTGTGCATTAAACATGCGGGAGAATATTTCTAAAACCTTATGGGACGATAGTTGTTACTATTATTACATTAAGTAATATCATGTACAAGTAGAAAGCGGAGAAGAAATCCATGTGATATACTCATAAATTGCCTACTATTCTGTTGTTTTTCTAATGAATAATGTGACGTAAAAAGTGCCCCCCCTACCCAAAAGTCAAGTTACCATAGTAACCCTTATTTTTGACCAATCAGATAAGAGATGCTGATATTTTCAGAATCAATCAGAAAGTATTTTTGATACATTGTGTGAAAATTTCATGAGAAAATATCAAAAATCCTTGAAATGAGAGCGTTTTTCCGTGAACTTATTGAACGACCTGGTACAACAGAAAACACATACTTTTGTGAACAAAATCAACTATTTATTAATAAACTAGAGTTTAGGAGCAAAATAATCATGTATGATTTATTAAAAATTGATCTCGTATTTTTTGTTTAATGTACACCTGAAAAGCCGAAGGTACCAAAAATGAGCAAAAAGGTCGCTGTCAACAGATTCTATTTTTCAGACTCTATGACGTCACAATATGGGACGCTTACTAAAATTCATCCTTTGAAATAAAACTTCCATCTACCTTTATCAAGACGAAAAATAAGTATAATAGTCATATATTGTTTGAGTTATGAGCGTTTAAAGACGAAAAATAATTCAAAATGTAACGTGTCAACATGGGATATTTGCCAGATGTTTTGGTAAAAAACTCTTTTTTAAAAACGAACGCGCAAAAAATGTGAACGGAGTGTAGTTGATCTAAAATCGTCATCGAAACAGCTTTAAAATGATATATAACTTTAATCAGAATATTATCTTATAATCCGGGGAATCAAAGTTACATTCACGCGATACCCTTAAAAAACAAATGCGCCACCTTTTTGCGACACGTCTTTGTAATTGTCCATTGGGGGAAGATAATGTACGATAGAACTAAACGTAATACACTATAAAAGTGTAATTGTTTCATCCAATCGTTGCATAAATCTCAACTAGTTTGTCAATGTTGATTTTCTATTATCTCATAGGTAGAGAATAGAGACAGACTTCTCTTTCACGTATGCAATATAAGTCACATTATTTGTAACATGAACCAGCTTATGGATCTACCGATCCGAGTTCCAATAAAAACAGATTTATAACAAATACCAAGGGATGACTGAAGGAAGGGGATCGAGGGATTCATCCGTGAGTCACAGTGAAACATCCTGACCTGGCCTTTTCCCAAGTCTTTTGGGGTTGAGCATTTTTCATTGAGATTCGTGAAGCCAGGAAGGAAAAAAAGAAGCCCCCTTCAAAAAGATATAATATAAGTAGTTCAAGTGTAATCCCAGACTATGTTTAAAAGATTGTACAATCAACACCCATGAAGAATCTGAGTGAGAGATAGACAATCCTTGATTTGATAGACGTAATTGTTAGTAGAAGAGGTTACCCCAAAGGAGTATACTTACCTTCAAACTATCTCTCAAGTTCATGTGATCTTAGAAGCCGTGATCAATCATTAGCGTTGTTATGTGATTCAAGCAGAAAAATATAGCTTTGGCAATAACATAAATATTATCATTACCCCTGTGCTGTCCATTAGTCGAACTGCTTTGACAACATTTTTCCTCATAGTATTATACAGTCTCTAGCGAAAACGGCGTACTACAGGAATTAATAGGTAAATGGAGAAAAGACATCAATCAAAGAACTAACTAGAAACTGCATTAAAATCCTCCAGATAAGTGCTGGTTACACAAATTAACTGATTAAACTTGATCTTATGAACGATGTCGAGGTACAGCGAGATAACATCCTAGATGTAATATTGGTATTAGGGAGAACTATTACTTTCTTTAATATCGTTAAGGAAAAAACGGTGTGACAGGAACAGTATATTTATGAGATGATTGCTCTAATACTTGAGGTATAGGAGCTTTAGCATGCTTTATATATTTTATACTCTCGCTTCAAGACTGTGGACACCCCTTATTCACTTCATCAACACAACACAAGGTCTTGTAGCTAGACTATAACGTCGTGTAATGATGACTTTTTAGTTGATAATATAGATAGGTTAGCCAATATACAGTAAATGTCATTTAAACAAATTGAGTGTAATTTGAGTGTATAATTACACTAAAATGCCAGAGTAACAACATTGTCACATGTTTCTACCATGTGCATTTTTGAACGTTGTGTAACTTGTAGAAATACGCTTAAAATACATTTGTCAAATATTGAAAAACATTCTACCTAAAAAGCAGATTGATTATTGAATGTTGAATTTAGTTTCGTCAAGTGAGATATTATTATCATTCAATATACAACTTTTATTACCATTACAAATTAATCAGGAAAGGGTTAAGCATTTCTTTATATCTGGTTTTCAGATTACCAATAGTTCTCTTCTTAACACTTTCTCGGAGACTAAAGATGGAGACCTAGAAGGAAGTTAATTGGTGCTATAATTTAAAACAGAGAAATGGTTTTGTAAATGTAAGTAGCATTATTTCTACTATGCAGGAACTCAATTTCTAAAATTTTAAAAAATTATTCTAATTTTTTTTACTATGCAGTAACTCACTCCCTGAACTAATTATCTATTACGTTTACAATAAGCAAAACGTATGTCAATCATGCATCCCAATGAGATATATAACATGCTGATTGCAAATGTGCATTTGAAAAATGACAATGGTCATATGCCCCGAATGAGAACTGTACGTGTCAGTTTGTATCTTAAGTGGTATTTAAACGTGTATGATGATACATTAAAATACATTGGCTCCTTTCTCGAAAAACATTATTGTCTGATGTTTTGGCGAAGACAGTCCTTGGTTATCACTCGAGTTTTAGGAAACACCCGCTTTGAGTATTGGTACGGTATTGGTAAATGAACTATTCACATCGTACTAGTGCATTAAATACTATGATAATAACAAGGTGCACAGTGAGCCCATATTTTAATCACAAATGGTCATCATCCTCGTTATTCCGAATTAATTTCCTGTAACCCATTCAGGACCTTTGCTCGTTCAAACACGTTGCAACTGGCTGATAAAGGAGCATAACAATATGTAAAGTCATTGCAGTATTGCCAAGGGACAGAGTGGTATCCTAAATTATTTGTTCCAATCAACAACGGCTACTGGTTCTACAAGATACAGACCTAACAAACATTTATAATTCGATGGAAATCATTTCACAGTTTTGGAATGTGGTTGATCTGAAAAATGATACTGTCATATATATGATAAGAGCAAGCATTAGATTTTCCTTATCAGAAGAGTTCCCTTAATATTTCAAGTATTTGTCCAGAAAGTCGGTTATGATTGATTAGAATTGTAGTAGTTCCAATCATCTTGGATGTATGAATATAAATGACTAGATACAACATCCCAAAAATAGAATTTGTCAGAATAAATCAAAATAAATCCTATCGTGATATCGTCTAAATAAACAAATGAAGTCTTCTGTGGAAGCCTTGTCTAATGTCTAGTGATATAGTATAAGTCCAAACAACAGAAAATATGATGCCAAATTATTCAACAAAAAATTAATAGTATCTAACTTTTCTAAATATAGTTTTCCTGGATTCTAACGGGCAACACAATGGATATTCAAACTAAAAAAACATATGTTAGTGTGTTTTTTCTAAGCAAGAGGGCTCAATATTTCACAAAAGTGGGCGTGGCACTTCCTCGTCGAAATATGCAAGACAAACAAGAATGCACATTGGTACGTGAATCAATTTTAAGAATATTAAATAATATAGAAATAAATTTTAAGAATATGAGAATAGACATTGATTGGATCAATTTTAACAATATGAAAATATACATTGTTACTTGAATCAATTAAAAAAGAGATCCAGTTAAAACATTAAGACAGATCACCCCAATGACAAGCGCAAGCTGCTAGATAAGTTAAATGTAGTTTATGAAATACCATGCAACTCATGCAACGAATCATATTCTAGAGAAATTTAGATGCAAGACTGTCGAATAGCCCTGTATACACTGTAATTAGCGTTTCAATCGTTTCGATTAATCCAATGGTTTCAATGCTTGCATAATTTCCTACGTTTCAATGCTTACGTCATTTTGAGCATTTCAATCGCTTCAATCGATTCGCCTTTGAAATTAATTTAAAGGTTCGCTGTTTGCGCCTGTTTCGCCGTTCCAAGCATTTCAATCATACGACCAATTCATGAAGAAATGGGCGAAACGATTGAAAAGAAAAACGAACATGCACGATTTTCGTTTCAAGCATTTCGCCGGGACTTTTCAACTGTTTCAATAATTTCAATCAATACGTCTCGAAAAATAAAATTACGGTTTCGCTGCTTTCGCCGTTTCAAGCATTTCAATCATTTCGCCTAAGCTATTTTCACATTCTCTTCCATTTCAATCTCTCTTCCATTTCAAAAATTTCAAGCATTTCGGCCTTTTTGCCCCCCGTTTCAAGCATTTCGCCTGCCAGTGTATACATTGATTGAAACGGTGAGAAAGTCGAGCAAACACAGGTAGAACTCTCCTTCCTTTTTGTACCATTGAGATGCATGTTGAATTGACAAAAATCGAATTAGAATTTCTCAAATCGCAGCCCATCGATTTTCAAAGAATTTCAGAGAGATACAGCAAAGCATCTCACCTCCATGTCAAAAAAAGTTCAACAAAAAATATCCCACGAAAATCAAAAGTTCTGCTCTCTTAATTACATAATACGAGTACCAAAATGTTATCGTATTTATGTACATTGATCAATTCACCACTACCAAGGTCATCCATCCGCAAAATATAATCCCAAATATTTTACCCTTCACTGTTTATTGATCACATGTTCGCCAGTTATTCTGGGCATTATATGCCTGCAAATGAGAGTATTCTATCCAAAGATGGTGCTGCAGTATACCATTGAAGTCCCCAAACAGGTTTCTAATAAAACTACTTTCCTCATACCACGAGATAAACAAACCGAGTAAGGATAGTACACTCTAATAGGGTCACGGTTGACTGAATATCCATGCTGTTCGATATTCATTTGAATGTTAGGGGTTTTCTGAAGTGCTTTCCAAACTTTCAGTCCAATCCCTTCAGCCGTTTCGATTTTATAGGGTTCTTCCGACCCCCGGGGTCATTATATTTTGTCATACTTCATTCAAGACTGAAAGTGAATATTTTCTCATAAAAATAACATATTGGAGAAATGTTCAGTACAATATGCGTTATCAAAAAGACTTCTATTCTGTGAAATGGTAAATGCAACACTACACGCGAAATCAGTCAACCGTGAACGTGCAAAAGTCGATATTCTGAACAATTTGGGGTAATTGGGGGGGGGGGGGTTGAGTCCTAGTGATGCTAATAGATTAAAAAAGCTGGTTACAATTGTAGCAATTGCAAAAATAATTCGTTTACTCTGGTAAGTATGACTATTTGTTTATTTGGAAAATAGAAAACCATTAAATTTTCGTTTTTCACGAAATTCTGATGACTAGACCAACTAGCATTATCTTTTACGTAAGTGAAATGAATCTGTCTCTTTGAAATGGGTTTTTGGTGGGTATAATCAAAAAGTGTCAAAATGTTAATTTTTCGCATAGTGTGGCACATTTGAGGTATGTATCTTTTAATTGAGCAAGAACTGCACAAAATCCTCTTTTAAATTGGCAGTTATATAGACATTCAGCCCAAAACTACGATTTTTTCGTGAAAAAAACGAAAATTGCTGAATCAGCAGAATTTAGATAGTCGTCTCCAGGAGTTAAGGGGTTAATTTGCAAAACTTCAAATTGTCACACAAAAAGACATGCGAAATGGGACTAAATTCAGTATATTTTTCGAAATTCATTGACAAATGTAGTTTCTAATACATGCTGGACGAAATGTCACAAAGTAAAAAGGCATGGTTAAAACATAAGGGAAATGTATTTAAAAATTGACAATATACACACGCGTAATACAGTTCGTGAATCAATTTTGAGAATACACATTATTACCTGAATACATTTTAAGAAAATGAGAATAAACATTGTTACGTGGATTGGTTTAAAGAATTATATGAAAATAGTACTGTTTGTAAATGTAACGTATGATCAATCCTTACACCGACATGAAGCTACACTTTTACTTTTTATCTGATTGCCACAATCGGAAGGAATTGAGAGATTTCTTACTTAAGATATTTGATTAAAACCTTAATCACCGCTTAAGGCCATGTCAGATGATAAATACCCGAATGTAATTTGAACATAATTTTTTAAGCTTGGGGTTTTCTTTATCGAGTATTGCCCTAAACGTAACGTTGGGTGACCTTCACAACGATGAACTTACATAGATCCAGGGAATCATTGTAAAGATCATCATCACATCTGGATAAATGAGTAGTCTAGAGTTAAGAGGAAGAGGTATATATGACATACCCTATAAATCACGAATTTTTGTTAACATGTGACTTCGTACATGTACATATACACATGAATCAATGACGTATGTTTGCGTGCGATAAGTTTAATCTCTATGTACACTGAACGAACTATGTATTTTGAAAATTCCCGCTCTTACTCCCCGCCGGTTGTCTGGTTGTGACGATATGGTTCGTGATATCGCCCGTTCGTTCATGACATGTGACCTGGTTTTGACTAATCATACAATTTGAAAATTGACATAATGATATTTTACATGTATAGTGTATACATGATATTCTTCGGAGTATTTTTAACTGTATGTTTAATTCCAAAAATGTGTAACCTTATGATTTATGAACAACTAATACAACTTACCAAAATGATTTATCGCATTTTATAAACGTTTAAATCAAGTTTATATAATGATAATCTAAAATATGTTGATGTATATGATAAATAAATGAAAATTACTTACCTGAAAGTTTAAAGGGACGTTGACTGGTACGCATCAAGAGTTAATAACTACACATCGTTCATCGACCTCTGATTAAATACGTCCTGGCAATACCAAGCTAACTCGTACAAGCCACAAAAAATTAATTTTCTCAGTTTTTGATTCTTGTTTTGATATTTGGAAAGGAGAAAACGCTTTGCTTAATGCGAACACTAAATGTTATTTTTCTTCTCTTACCTCTTGCAAAAAATCAGTTGTGACAAAAGCAATTTCTCTCATGGACAGTTTAATAGACATTGGAGCAATGTCGATGTTGTACCTCCCGCTCAGATTTATGATTAATTCCTGATAACATTCGTAGTCATTTGTCTTATTAAATGGCAATTATTTATTATAATGCCACGACGCTTTACCATCGTAGTTTATAATGAGACAAATCGGCCTAAAGATTAAATAACCTTGACGACAATATCTTTAAGTTTGGATTCGAAGCATAAGGCGTCGATATGGGCAGCACATCGATTGGAACTACAAAATTTGAGAGATTGAAGATAACAAAATAATGTAAGGGTACTATTCGATGATCAGATTCATAGTCACCATAAAAACTCATGTATTAATATGTGCTGTAGTCTTGCAAAAGTCGGTGTCATTTTATTTAATTTAAGAATAGATAAGGAAAAAATACCGATTTGGGCAAGGCTATATGTGCTGCTGTTTGGAGAGAATGGAAGTTTGTTTTGATATTTTGTTAGGTTCATGGATCATGTTATGTTTCGAATTCCACATTGAATCCTTTCTATTTCTTTAAAATAACATTACTATTAGTCAACGCATTTCGAAGGGAATTCAGAGCCATTACACGATCCTAGTTCACCAAAGCGCCATCTTTCTGGCGAAAATTTAATTAAACCAGCAATGAAAATTGTCGTGATATATTCATTGGATGGCGAAATATAGCAAATCTGATCGAAGTCATGCAATACATGCGACCCAAGAACACAAGTATTATATAATATCAATTAAATGAAAATGTGGTCGCGATACATGTTGAGTTGTTGAATTATAAAAATATTCATTCAAAAATTAGAAATGTTATTTAAGAACATTGCATTGGGACATTATGACATGTACAAGAGACTAGATGCGAGTAGAAATAGGTTTGATTTACATCATTAAATATTTAAAATTCAGTCAAATTGATTTCATATTTGAAATCTACATGTAAAAGTACTTCAAGAAATACGGTTTCGAAAATTGTTAATCAACTTTTTCAACTTGCTTCAAATTGACCAGTTTATTTTTTATAAAATCATCTACAAGTTCTCAGAAATCTGACTTAAGATTGAACTCATAATATTGTGGGCAACTAGGTGGTGACATTTTGTCATGTTAATGCCTTGTTTGTCTCCCGTTTGTCTTCTTGATTCAAGTGAAGATCCTGATGTATCAGATTCGAATGAAAGCTTAACAGTGTAGGGGAACGCAATCAACACATATGTCAGTATGGTAAACTTTTAATTTAAAAAGTCGCAAATTCAATATAATGCGGATATTTCTGCACAAATATATCGCATTGATAATATAAGGCAGTAGGAAACAACCAGACTCTATGTGCGACATGCCATCTATTGTCCCATCTTATCATCACATACGTGATATGGCTCTGAGAATTCAGATTATAAATAGAATTCCAATAAATTGACAGTGTAACTTGCCTTATAAATGTCAAGAATGAGATAATTTTAGACTACTTCCTTCTGTTCAGATGAAAGAGATATTTGATCTTTTTTGTTATCTATTAATACTCTAATAATATTGATTGGGGAATATGGATTGACTAAATTAGTAATGAAACATATCGCCATGTCCATTGATCGAAAATGTAAAAATATCCCTACATCTTCAAAATTAAAGTATGTGTACAAAACATTTCTCATATCAAATTACAGATCGACTGCAGCCTATTAATACAACATCTAGTACACTGAACTTACCAAAAGTTAAAGGAATATAGAAAGTTTTGGGGCAATCATTTCAAAAATCATGCCAATGTTTTCCCATCTTACAGAGAATTTATCAAAATTTTAAGATCCTGAAATATTCATGTCCAAATTTTTAGGCATTAAAAAGAAGAATAACATTAGAAATCGAAGGGTTTCTCTGATCTAACGCCATCTAGGAAGAGGGTATAACATGAAATTGAAAATTGCAAAATTGTAACGCATTTTGTAAATTTCTCATTTTTGTCATTTTTAGTCCCCTTAACGTATTTTCACGATGGATTTTGATTCTAGATTATCCTGAAGGATACATACCCCTTTCCCTTTCCTCTTCCCTTTCTCACAAACTTTCGAATACAACTGTACACCCCCTCAAAAATAGGTTGGAACTTGATGGTATTTGATGTCGATCGCGATTATATGTAAATATACTTCAACATAAAAAAGGAAGCGTATATCATTGTCATTAATGTAAATGTATATTATAAATATACCATACGATGTGACAGTACACACCCACTTCAGTGCACTTAAAACATATTAGTTGATGAAAAAACATTGCACATTGTAATTTAAACGGAATGAGGCATATCCAATAATACTTATAAATGCGAAGCCAAGATCCAGGGTAATAACGAATCATGCTCGATTAGCAATTTTTCTGAAACTCTATACCCAAATGTCAATCTATCTTTCACTTTACGTAAAAATAGATTATTTCAGATATTTTCCAATAAACCGTTCCTCGATCGTTATATGGAGTCAGATAAGCAGATGACAACATTAACCTCAATATCAATTTTATATTTCATACTCTTGAAATTTACGACTGTAGGGCCTACGATAGTTCAGTCCAAAAGGCCAAATGTCATAATTGTAGGTTATGATCATGGAATAATGTAATCGGTGATTTGTCATGATTATTAAAGACTAAACAGTTCTTCACACAAACATATGTTTCCAGGAGGATCCCAATGTTTAAGAAAATAAATGGATGTTGCTTCAAAACTGTGGACATTCCCCTTGTCTACATCACCAACGCAACACAGTTGTAGTTGGGTGTGTGTGTGTGGGGGGGGGCTCACAATGCTTGTAGATAGACTTGAAATAGATAATACGTTTACAGCAGACGATGACGATGTGGATTAAACATGTGGGATCGTACATAATATCAATGTTATTGGAATTGTTCGTTCATGCATGTCATCCATCATATTTAAGAGGGTTGAATTTTCCATCATTCTGGTTTGCAAAATATTGAGCAGATTATATAAGTTTCTCACAAGGTGCAGCATTACATTACAATGTAGATCTGGGAGTGGGGCGGGGTTGGGGATTGAGATGCCCACCTTTTTCAAGTTGGAGCTAAAATTGTGCTTTTTGTCATTTTCCATAATATGACTAATTGTTGGAGGACCTGACCCGATTCTATTTTAAAAAGACACAATTTTTAGCCACAGGCGCGAGACTGCGTTAACCTCCCTGGACAATTTCAAAATGCGCAACTTGATCATCAACATAGTCAAATTGAAACCTATGTAGTCCATTTTCTAAATCAGATGTACAGTGACTCGTTTATTCACTGATGCAGAGAGTGATAGTCTACCAAATTAGTTGAAGCTCACACACAATTTAAAGAGAAGTATTCATTCTAAGTTATGACACGTTTCTTCATTCTTCATTCTTCTTTCCCTCCATAAGTTTTTTTGGTTAACATGGGAATGTCGATCGATTTTCAAAAATTCATCAAAATCATCAATTTTCGACCTATTGTAATTGAGAAAAAATTACGTTTCCATCAATATTTTCATCGCAGGTTAAGAAAATAAAATTTCAAAGGTAAAGCGGCTTTAACACGTAGTTCAATGGGGGAGCTAAGGTTGCCAAACTTATGGAGGGGAGTGTATATGACTGCCACATGTCTCGCATCCGGGGGTGAATTATCTTAGAATATATCTATATATATTTTTCATCCCTGGATAAACTTCTTATTGGCTATTGGCGCAGGTGTGTCTCTGTGTTCGATCCCTCCTTCGCCGTACTTTTCTTATACATAGTCACACCAATATATTCATAAGGAGACACCAGCTAGTCACATCAATAGTTTCATGATGACACAACAGCTAACCATACTAAAATATTCATTATGACACAGCAGCTAGCCACACTAACATATTTATAATGACACAATAGTAGCCACGCCAATATATTCATAAGGACACAACACCTAGCCACACTAATGTATTCATAATGACAGAACAGCTAGCCACACCAATATATTTATAATGGTCTATTCCAGGGAATTTCCATTGTGACTGCTGCACACAGTGTGGTTATCCTAATTACTGTTCATTCTCTTGAACAATTGCAGTCAGCAATGTAAAAACGCAATACAAAACCACGAGCGACTGGAAAACGGTAAATATAATTATTTCTTCTAAGTTACATATTACGAAGTCTAATTTTAGCAGTTCCTGTGGTGTCAGGTTACTCTGAGGCATGCGATTTGAATAAGATCTAATCTCGGACAATACAATCCAAATTGATGGGATTTAATTGAATTTGTTTCCTGTGTTGCTCATGTCTTAATCACAATTCGTTAGTTTTGTCCGATCTAATACTAACGAATAGAATCAAATTATTTTTAGAGGAAGCGAAGGAAGGAACTAAACGGACATTCCTAAATGGCCATATTGTCAAAGGAACCTTTTTTGCAGCAAGTGGTCAAAAGTGAATGTCGAATATAATCCCTCGGAATGTCTGCAAGCGACTAAAATCATGCAAAATGGCTAACGCGCGTTTTATATAAGATAAACTATCGGTGTGGAAGAAATTAGGGTCCCCTAGGGGTTATGGTCCCCTTTCCGACCGGCCCAACACTGGCCCTGATTGTGTATAAGATAATAAGGGAAAGAGATCACCATATAAATCAATGAAGAGTAGGACCATAATTTGATAGGACCTCGTACCCTTTTACAGCTGTACGTAAAATAAGGACTCGGGGAGGAAACTTCTTCTCATATGATAAAGAAACCAATAGTACTTAATTCAAATGAACATGCAAACATTCCAGACGGACATACACTACTACTTAGAAGATTAAAACAGGCTTATTTTATCAATGCTCCGATTAATTGACTTCATTTTCATTTCCTCAAAATTTTCCTGATTTTCCCTCAATTAAAAAACATTTTACTATAATGACACATCTGAAGGTCCCGTAAAAACATCTTGGCCATTATAGCTATCTTTCAATATATGGTATGTGAAATTATTTTTTTTGTATTCAAAACGTGGTGTTCATTTCATAACACCCAGATACCGCCTTTCAAAAGTTATAATGTACGAGTACGTCAGCAAAGTTCAACATTTTGATCAGCAAAAAATTTAAGACAAAAATTCGGACAAAAGTTCAATTCAAAATGTAGTTCAACAAGGAAAGTGTACAGATACTGAGCTAGACCGACTGGAAAATAACAGGGCGCTTAAAACAATTATAATCTGATATAGACACTTTGCTTCGAATTCGTTGCTTCGAAATCTCGTTAAGCCTCATCCAGTGCACTTGCAAATGGGGAAATGAAAACTGGTCCCTTCGTGTTAATCGTGTATTTATTTTATTCATTTATTTGGACCCGCCGCGGTCAATACGGATCTTTGAATGGCACCATAAACTTGCCTTAAAAGGCCCAGTAATGACCAAAAAGTCCCACTTTTTGGATGAGTTGTCTAGGGGATGAGTCGTCCAGGGATGAGCTGTCTAGGGGATGAGTTGTCCGGTCACCTATTTTTTTATTATCATGTAGGATCTCGAAATAGTAACTCCATGTACGGAATCTATGAAATGCCTATTGTCACCAAATGCAATCTGAGAATACACCCGTATCACGTTGTCGGACACTCGACCTCTAAGACATACACCAATGGGGCAAAATCCCACTTGCCCCATCGAGTCCCATCTTGCCCCATCGAATCCCAATTTGCCCCATCGAATCCCACGAAGTCCCATGGGACCTTGATGACTTTGCCCCATCGTGCCCCATGGAGTCCCATCAAGCCCCATGGAGTCCCATCAAGCCCCGTGGAGTCCCATCAAATCCCACCGTGCCCCATTGGTGTATGTCGGGCTTCACACAACACGTCATATGATCGAAAATCCCACGATGCCCCATGGAAAGAATGTACATGTTCATTCTCGATGGGACTCCAAGGGACTTCGTGGGATTTTGCCCCATCTTGCCCCATCGAGTCCCACCGAGTCCCACGTGGGACTTCATGGGACCTCATGGGACCTCGTGGGACTCAATGGGGCAAGATGGGGCAAAGTCCCACGGAGTCACATGGAGTCCCATGGACTTCATGGGGCAAAATCCCAAAAGGTCCCACGCAATGTTAAGTCTATGGAGGTCCCAACTTGCCCCATTGGTGTATACCGGGCTTAACTCAATGTATATATTGTAATTCAACGATTGTCTAATTTGATAAACATGGCCAGTGAATATCTTTAGATATTCCATGACACGCGACCCTCTTTTGACAAATCATACAATCGCTAGGTTGACCATGATATAATATGAAGTATACGTTTATATTAGGGTCGCTACTACAAACTCACAAAGAGAGAATTTGATTTACAAATGTCATCTGTTTAAGGAATAAAGACCGAGATTTTATGATTTATGGCGTAATATATGACCGAAAATTTTATTCTGTTCATTGTTAAAAGACCGAAATCGTGTAGCGATTGATGAGGTATTTGACAATGGCCAGAATAAAATTTGAGGTCATATATTTGACATAAATTATAAAATCTCGGTCTTTGTTACGATTCTATTCATGATAAACAGACAAGAAACAAAACTATTTGCATAAAGAATATATGTCTCAAAAGGCTGAATTATTCAGTCTAATGTTTCTTTCTTTCAATCGCTACTAATGTTATGTTACACATATTATTAGATTATATCTAATCAAAATCTAATTTGATCTTCTTTTCCAAAAATGCATTTCCTATACACTCCCCCAAGACGTATTTGAACCCCCATCATGATAAGTCATCAATTCCAAGCTTTACAAGACTGTAGCTTTTTTCCTTGATAATTGTCGTCCTCTCTAACAGTATACTCAGCTGGAATATTAGCATCGCACTGTTAAAAAATTACCGCGAATAATATTTGATTCCAATTCTTCATCATTTTTCATTATACATTACCCTACTATCACACCAAACTAGTTCTCACTACGTTCTCGAAAACGGGCTTCAACTGTGTACGAACGGACTGGACGTACTAAGAACCGTTTGGGATCTATTTACAAACTTCATCGAACGTACTCGAACGGGTAGGTCCTCTAGAACTTAGACAATGCTCAAAATGTTTTCGTGGTAGTCACGTTCTACAATTAGAACGAGTGACAACGTACTAACGACGAGCTGGACGTACTACGAACGGAACCGTCGTACTTCAATCCTACTAGGGACGTTTTAACAACAAGTGGAACTGTCTGAGGACGTGTTGAGAACGAGGTAGAACTCATTGCAAACGGGTTTAAACTGATTAAGAACGTATTTAACACTGCTTATGAACGAGTTAGCAAAAATATAGCTATCACACCAAACAAGTTGCCACTGCGTTCTTCAAAACTGGTTCTAAACTGTGTGCGAACGGAATGAACGTAGCTGCAACGTTCTAAGGTCTATTTACGAACTTTATGAACGTTCTCAGACGGAAATGTGATTCAAAATTCGATTGCGACCATACCGTTCTGTTATCAGGTCATGATGACCTTCTAGACTAAGGGACGCGTTCTACGGCGTTGCACACCGACGTGGTGCGACCTGAACGAACTGCGAACGAGATGGACGTATTGAAGACTGTTTAAGAACGAAGAAGCTAATTATTTCAGACATATTTCCCGACCACAGCCAGTTTGAGCCCGTTTTACGACGTTTTCGTAGGACTGGCAAGAACGGGTAAGAACGAGTTTGGTGTGATAGGGGGGTTATGTTTTCTGCTTCATCTTTGTTACATCATCATTGATATTTATATTTCTTTTAATATACATGTTAAGGACCAAAAACGTCTTCACTGATTACCATAGCAACCATGAGATGTAAATGAATATTACTGACACGTACGAGAAACATGCATCAGTTTGAATGACAACTTGTTGTGCATGACAGTGGCGTAGCCAGCAAATGGTGACCAGGGGTTCGATTTTCTATGTATCCACAAATCTTCCCCTTCATCGGTGTACCTCACAAAAAAGCATTTTTTGTATTTGTCATACATACAATGTACACCCCTCCAAAAGTTTGGCAACAATTTGATTTTCTACGTTGAAATAGTTTTAGGTGAATCTTTTACTGAAAAGATATTGAAATCTGGTAGCAAAATCATACATTTAAATTTTACTGCACTTGTTTAATTGTTCAATGGAATCCAAATCAAGGGTTAGCATACATTGAGCCAACTTTTGTTAAGGGAAAATTATAACATATCTCTGAGGAACATGTTTTTGACGAGCTACCATTGATAAATCGTCATTCCCAATTCATGTTTTAGAGTTCATTCAAAGATATTCAGATACATGCTATTTTCCCACACTTTTAGATGATTTTTGAAAAGAATCCAAATCAAAAGAATTTGATTTATATTTCATTTTGTAAGACCTCATGAACTTACAGTTATTTACTGAAAACTAGTTTATTCATAGCAAATATTTTTGAAGAATGTAATACTTATTTAATCATGGCGCACAATAAAAGTCGTAATGGCTGCACGAATACTCTCAATTGGTACTGACGATAAAAGTGACAGATGACAAATAGTATTGTATTACATATTATGAAATGAAACATTCTATCACCGTTCCGCTGTTTTTATCATTAATGACGAGAATCAAGAATGTTCTGAGAAATGAAAACATTTTAGATGAACTTGTGAATCATTATAGACTTTGATTTGTTTTTGAGAAATTAACGTTTTATTATTTTATTCAAGAATGCTGCCAAATCTTTTTAGACACACGATTTGAAACTTGTGGTAGGCCAATCCTCTGTCTTTCTGGCAAGTACACTCCCCTCCAAAAGTTTGGCAACCTAAGCTCCCTGCCTCCTCTTTATATTTGAATTTTTATTTACATAACCTGTGGGGAAAATACTTATAATATTGATTAAAATGTAATTTGATTTCACTTCCAATGCCTCCAAATTTTCCCATTTTTTTACCTCTTTTGTTGAATTTTTTAATCCGCTGGTGATTATCAGTGGATCAGTTTTTTAGAAAATAAAAAGTGATTATCAGGAAGCAATGCATATTGGTACACCATGTGATTTTTTGATATTTTTTATTATGAACTTTTTCCCTTAACTGTATGGCATTATTTTTGCTTCTTTATTCATTAAATTCAAATATATTCGATATATGAAATATTAATATTCGCTAAATCATTTTCCATTCGGTAAAAACGTTTATATGTTTGTTACAGCAAATTAAGTTTTCAAACTAGCCAATCATTTAATACCATGTGCATTAAATTACATATTTCATTCGCTAAATGATATGTTTTTTGCGTAAATTGTTAAGGTATTTCTTAAGAGTAACACATTATATGCACAATATTGAATTTCTATTTGAACCCTACCAAAATAAGTTTGCCTATATTTACCGAATGGATTTTTTTTCTATGACATAGTTAATGCATTTTACCGAAAGCTAATTTGCTATTTACCTAATGCAATAAAGTAATATTCGATAACTTTCGTTGTTGTTCGATATTTTGTCACGTGACCTCGAGATTTGCAAAATGGCCGCGCAGCTATTCTACATCGTTCAAATATATCACGTGACTGAAAGTCTCGTAGAGTATCGAAAAATAATGAAATTTAACGAATGTGGCATTCGGTATTTATCGAATATAAATAATTTAAATACCGAATGTACAAATAATTAATTGAATTATACGTGCGTTAAGGATACGCTGCATCACACAAATACATGTACACTGTGTATAAATATCAAATGTGAATGCCAACACAAAGAACAAGTGAAACTATTTAGCGAATATAAATTGTATAGATTATTACATTCGATAAAATAAAAAACATTCGATAGATTTGGTAAAGGTTTGGTAAATTGTTTTTTTTATTTGGTATTCATGGAATATTTAATGTACCGAATAAAGAAGCAGTTTAAACTCCATATAACTGTGAGAATGTAATACTCATTTGAAATAATAAATCTAGACTTATTTGATATAATCCTCCTTACGCCTTTGCTTTCCTCAGCAAAAGATGACTGCATCTGACCTTTTTATTGGACAGAACTTTCCACTGCACGTAATGTGTGTACCTTTTACACTTGTATCTAGTAACACAGACATACTCACCTAATTGCCTCCCTTAATCCATTTATTTGCGAAACATATTATAATTAATGTCATAAACGCGATCCACTAAAGTTTGATATTCTTGAAAATAGAGTAAATACTTAATACACTGAAACAGCAACATTTTAATCTTAAAATGATCTCCGAGATGAACGTGCATCTGAAAAAGCAAAACTGATTTTTTCGCAATCGATTTATTTTTCCTTAAAAAGTGATGGATAATAAATACCCATTCGATCAAATACTTGTGTTTATAAATGATACATATGCTTTTAATAATAACTCATTTCAAAATGTTTATATTATTTAATATTTGCTTTTGAGGACTTGTCAGACCCGGGGACTTAGCAAGAATTTTTTTGTTTGAAATAAAACAAAACGGAGGGGCACAGATTTGAAAGAAAATGTGTTTTCATCAGTATTAAGACAATTTGTTTATTTCACTGTAGATGGAGCAGCTTTTTATTGATTTTTTTTCTTTGCATAATGTCATAATGCTCCGGGGTCTTCCCAAAATTAAACAATCCCACCCTGTGCCTGAGGTTGCCAATCTTTTGGAGAGAAGTGTAAATTTACTATTTTTATCTACTAGTCATATAAATTGAATATATGTTATTGGTTATTGCAATGAATTTTCCACAAATATTTTTGGGGGGAATCCCGACCGGGGGTTCGTCCGAACCCATCGAACCCCCGGTCCCTACGGCTATGCATGAAACGATCATTTGAAAGATCCTAGGCATTGAACGAGGAATGGTTACTCAGCGTTCTACATATGCATAAGAAAACTTAATGATATGCCTAGGTCACATGTGTGCCGGGCGCCGACCGATTACAGTAGTAGGAACTGGACGATCTCTCGATGTTGCGAACGCTGTTTACTTTTCTCTGATTTTTTGATTTTGCCATTAGTATGGTCACATCAGGTACGGACACCACATGGAGGCCACAATCAATTTGACAGAAAAATCGATCAGATATCTGCAGGATGTCGGATATCAATGCACGATCGTGCAGCAACCTTGCGTTTGCCGTACCCCACCCATTCGGACATCAGCCAATCTACAAGAGCCTCGAAAATCATACCAAATTCCAGTGTATTGTTTGAAAACTTTTATATCACGTTATCAGTTTTAATTAAGATTCAATTAACAATTGAGTATGTAAAATTGAACAAAACGACAAGATGGCCGAACGCTGCCACCCGGAGCCGGGACACGACCGGGTAGGTTCCGATAAGTTTGGTTGAGAAAAGATCAGATAGACAATCAGCAACTTTTATCCCCGCGATAAAAATCTACCGGCGCCCGTACGACGTCTAAAAATCGGTCGATGGTTACCCAAATCAAAGTCTAGGATACTAGTCGTGAGCGGATTATACCATCGTGTTGTGTGCTTCAGCACACTGCAAAAGATTTTGTTCAGTATTAATACAGAAATCATTTTTGCAAGGAAACTGTTTTGCAAGATTAAATGGTCAAAACTGAGTATTTGAAATTTTGAGCTGCATAGCGCATGCCTAACTATTCCTTATTAGATACAACTTCACCCAACTGCCAACTTGAAATTATTCAATTTCACCAAACCTAAAAATAGTCATGCACTCTATTGTTATTTTAGGAAATACATTTTATTTAAAAAAATGTGTTCTGATTGTCTGGAATTTATTATTCTCTCTGATTTTTTATTAACAACGTTTGATTGAAAGGAAAACACTCGGTGTTATTATTTCAGTGCGTGGCCGACCTCGTTGTTAATGTTTTCTCCAACAAGCTTGAAGGTCAAGGTCATTATAACCATGTGATACTGACAGATAGCATCCTTCCGGATCCTTTCCCTGACATTGTCTTATTAAATCATTATGGATAATAGGCGAATCTACATCATTTTAGTCATAAATCCTCTTTTTAGCATCTACATTGCTCTGAAGGATGAGATGACAGAATGAGACCCTAAGAATGAGGCTCAGAATTTGGCAAAATACAGTAAAACATATGGAAAACCAAGGAATACAACTAACATAGAACAAACCGCCAACGTCTCAAACAATGATCCAACAGTCAAACAATCCAACCCTCTGATTCTCTGAATACGTTTATCTATCCATCATCTTGGAGACAAATCTATTCTTCTCTGAATTGTGACATAATGACACTTTTTGTCAATCGACCATTTCGCTTAAAATACTTTTCAAATGATGAAAAGGTAATTAGGTTAGGCAAACATATACACTGTTGCTCATAAAAATGGAATATTTTACAGATGCGAACTGTTCTATGGAATTTCTACAAAATGATAACATTTTGATGAAAATTTGTTATGTGTTCTCATTCCCTCATCCCTCATAAAACTGATTGGTATGAAAAGCTAAAACATTTATGGTTGATTAAACTTGTATTCACTCAGGTGACCCCATGATATTGGTAACTTGAAAGAGGTGTCCAAATCTTTGTTGCAATCATTGTGCACATTTTATAAAAAATTAATTTAGAGTTGGAAGAGTTTTTAGAAGGCATACCACATAGAATAGGCGAAAAAGAGCATGGCAGGTCATAGGGATGGCACTCTCTGGCATGAAACAAACTGCCATTGCCAGGACCCTAGGGGTGTGTCAGGAACAGTCTCTAAAATTCTGCAGTGGTACCAATTAAAGGCACTGGAATGTGACTCCAGGTCACAGCAATAGCAGCCCTAGAGAGTAAAATGTAAGGAGAGACCACCATCTGCTGCATTTATGTCATCAAAATCGCTCTAAGTCAACCAGTAGTCTACGAGATGAATGGCTGTCTCACCTCAAAACCATATAGACAATCAATGATCTCTTTATAACGGATGCAAGGCCATAATACCTTTAAAGGTCGAGATCACAGCTGACTCATCATAACAAAGAAAGGTGCCTTCAATGGGTAGGAAAGCACCAAAATGTTGGACCTAATCTTTGTTGTCATATGATAGCATGTGAAGAAATAAGATGTGTCCTCCACAAAGTTGATAATTGTGTTCGTTTCTGTCATAGACCAAAGGAAAGAGACAATAAGGACACTTACTGATGTGGCAGTCCATATTTATGTTTCGAGCAGTATTACAGAGGTTGTTTGGAGCAGTACTACAGAAGTTGCACCCCCTTGGTGATTCCCAAACATAATTTCTGAGTAAATTGACCTTTTGGATATCCACCAAGTACCACATGTAAACAGAGTGTTTTAGGGCAACATTCGACTGCAGAATGATCATGATGTTGCATATGCTAGTGACATCGTGTTGGATTACATCAGGGCAGGCAATGTGGACCAGCTACCATGGGCACAAAAGTCATCCAATCAGGCTAATGCAGAGCAAAAGTGGGATGACCTTGGTAATGATATTCGTGACTTAGACCCCCACCTCAAAATTTAGACACGTTACGCACTGCCCAGATTGAGGAATGGGGCCTTATTTCACTTAGAAAGGTCAGATGTTTCATTCAATGCTGGTCCCTGTTGCAGCACAAAGAGGACATAACGCATATAAATGCTACCATTGGATAGAGGACACTCCAATCTTCATGACCAGATGTTTATTTTGTTTGATCTGTTATACATGACGATTTGGATCGGGGTGTTTTGAAAATGCAAAAGTTCTTAGCGTACCCCTGTTTAAATAACAGTAATTTTCTAAACTTAAATGTGAATATTTTTTCTCTAAAAAATGTTGACTTGTAGATGAAATATGTGGTTATGATTTGTCTAGAAAATAAATGTCTGAACCGACCCCAAATAAATGTTCTCTTACTCCAAAATTTGAATTCTGAGCTGCCAAATATAATATTCCATATTTATGAGCAACAGTGTACATATGTATGTTGCGTTACAATGATAATTCGACCATAATCGGGAATAAAGCTTAGCCTGATCATGAATTGCCCCTATCGGCAATTGACAAGCACTATACTAAAACAATATTGAAAAATAAATATTGATGATGTATGAAAATCGGGAATATGAAATAAAATAATAATATATATATGTAATCTAATGGAGGAAACGTGTAAGAAATATCACTAAAAAGTTAAAATACGGATACATCTTATTGTAGAAATAGCACTAAGCCGACAATATTTGTTGAATAATTTCTTGTAACATTAAACACACGAGATCATTGCAATGCAAAGCTACAACAAGATAACCTAAAATGTTTCCTAGTTACATCATGGTTCTCCTTAACCTGGCTTTCTAATATTTTCAAGGAATCATATAAAGAGAATGCTAAAGTCACAGGGCGTCCCCATTTATTGTACTGGTTATATTTATCCCAACCAGCAAATATCATGAAGCAATGAGGACAATGGGCTTCAATGTTATCCCTTCTGATGATTGTGTCCTGTATGCAGACGATTGTACCGCCATCTCCTTTATTAGAAAATGCTGCATCAAGATCGATGTCATCTAGAGCACAAATGACTGCAACATTGTTGACGAACACAGTTTTACGACCAACTTTAACTTCCCCTGAAGCGTTAATGGCCAATAACCTCCCTTTTGTAGCGTTTGGACCCGATCCTAGTTTCATAACGGTCGAACCAACAAGTTCTTTTTTGGGAGAGGAACTACAACACTCATGTAGTGAACAGACTCTGTATTGGGACCTAATTGTTTCGTTCTCAACTCTAATGCATGCTATATCAAACGTTGGTTCCTCTTCATCATCGGTATCACTTTCTGTTTCATCTATACCCTCGGATTCAAATGACATTATGGGAATCTGTTCTGGGTGTTCATTGCGATCTAAATCAATGTCGTCAAAGTTCATATCATCAGGAGAATCATTCTCCAGGTCGTCATCCTCATCAAATTTAAGTGGTATTCGATAAGGTACTTCAGATCCAATTGTTAAAACACTTTCTCGTTGATAATCAACCTCTGACCAAGTCACATATTCTCTATGGTGGCCGAATGAGTCTGGTAATATTTGATGATTCGCAGACAGACTAAAGATTTCATCTTGACTGGTATTGTTTGTATCAGGATCAACAAGAGCAACTAACCCGCCTATAGTACCAAGTGGTTCACTGTCTTGGAAATTGTCAAAGTCGTCGAATATAGAAGGATCCCTACTATATAAGAACCAGCCTAAAATATAAAATCATGTTAATAACATCATTATCCCTTTCAAAATTGATACAAATAGCAGAAACCCTTGCACATTATTTTAAATACTTTAGTCATACTGTGGTTCTATTGTGCATTGCGTTTGTAAAAAAGGTTTAAATATCAAACTGATATTAAAGAATTTGTGGCAGGCCTACTAAGTTTAGTATTTATTTTACACATAAATCATGCAGTTAAAACGTAATAACGATTATTTTGTTTCCATGAAATCAAAGTATAGTAGACTCATGTAATCTTCTATTACGTTACTTAAGTATACAATAACATGTACTGTATAAGTGTTTAATGCTTCTGGGTTAATGTTTTGATTGCTAATGATATTGATGTAGCTTTCACAATATATATTATTGGTAATACAGTAGGATCACGTCCTTTCATTTTAAACATTGTAAACAGCCTCTAGAGTGGGAAGTATCAGGTGTATTAATGGATTACCTTCAACACTCCCCCGCACAATAGCCATCATCTCGCTTATGTCATCCACAAATAATAAGAATGATTTCAGTCCGGGAGGCAAATGACCAACATCCACGAGCTCTGTAATATATTTTCTGTAATCGTCTCTCGTCCTCGCACAGTTTTCAAATAAAAATGTTCTCACTCGATATTTCAAACGGAGTTTTGACAAGCTTTTGATAAGGTCAATTTTTTCACACGCTTGTTTAATTTGTCCCTCCGTTGCGATTGTATGTAGTAAGACAGATAGATGTTGGTACTGTTTGTCATTGGCCCCTAATATTGTGAGTAAACAATACAGGTGTTGATACGCTGGTGAGAAGTCTGTGATGTGGTTGAGGGCTGTCTGCCCGGAGTTATCAATGACATGTATGTCTGCCCCATAGTATATGAGGAGCTCAGCACATGGGGTATATTTTATCTCTATAGCTATCATTAGCACAGTTTTACCTTGATTATCCCTAGCATTGATATCTGCACCTTTGTGTATTAATGTCTTAATAGTTGCTAAGCTTAGCTCTATAAAGTATTCTTGCATAGCCCATAGCAATGTTTTACATGGACATGTGTCGAGATTGCTCAGGATAGACTTCAATTTGTCCTCGTCCTTCATAACAATTGCACTTTTAATTTCCTTCTCCATGTTATCTCTATCAAAGGCAATATTCACACTGTGTGTATTGGAAGTACAGCTTGTGCCTCAGATCGGTACTTCCCCATTATTTAAATACACCACCAATTTCATCATTATCGAAATAATCAGTCTGACTAAACGATGATGCAATACTTTGTCCGTCGTTTGTGTTTCGTTGTTTGGATACGATACAAGCATATGATGTCATAATCAAGCAATCATCCACATGTAGCCTTCTATATCATGTACCCGTCCATCCAACTTCAACATGTGTTGAATTCTTTACTAGAACGGCTGATGAAATACTATAACTTGATAACACAATATGACCTTAGTCAACAGAGACGTAGTTGTATATTAACTCTATATTGAAGCGAGCAAAACCGACTTAGTGCAAGATTATTGACCCTTAAACGACAAATAGTATTCAACACAGAACGCTTGGTCAACGCGGGGTTGATTTAACAACATGGTCGGCAATACCGTCCAATATATCAATATTATATTGCACTGAATATGAAACTTAAAAATGTCATTGTGACCCTCTTTACTGATTTTCACTCTACAACACTGCCGATCATCGGGCGCGAGGTTTTCATCAATAGCCTTTCTTTTGCTAGACTATAATCGATAACACTTGAGACAAACAATATACCTGTATACCTCAAATATGTCGGCCTATTTTTCCGACTTGGTTTTCACGGAGACCTCGTTTGATAATGAATTCATTTTTGATTATTATAATCATGTTAATCAGTTACGAGATCTCAAAGTAGTACTGAAACAGAAGGTGACAGGTGGATTTCTAAATTTCTTTTGAATTTAGAAAACAAACGTAACTTGACTTTATTTCCAATACCTCCAAATTTTCCCAATTTTTTCCTCAATTACAATAGGTCGAAATTTGATGAATTTTTGAAAATCGTGATGTAAACCAATGGGAAATGGTGGGTTCGCGGCAAATCAGAAATCAGGATATCTATCAGTAAAAGATTCAGCAAAAAAAATTTTTTAGATAGAAATTTGGATTGTCTAACTTTATTGTACACTAAGTGTTTAGTTTACTTGATGAATACTTAAGAGTAGTCTTAAGTTACAGAGCTTCAAAGTCATTTTTGATAATCATTTTCCGCCTCCTGTGTTATTTCAATGGGAGAGAAGTTTGACTTTAAAGACCTATAACTTTGTTGAACCTGAAGAAACATATAATTTTTTTTGTTAAATCAAGTTAGCAAATTCAATTGCCTACCTAAACTGTACTTTTTGCAAGGAATCGGATGGATGGATATTCTGTCAATTGACTTGCGGCAAACCTACCATTTCCATTGGTTAACATTGGAATGTCGATTTTCAAAAATTCATCAAATTCATCATCAATGTTTGACCTATTGTAATTGAGGGAAAAAATTGAGAAAATTTGGAGGTATTGGAAATAAAGTCAAGTTACGTTTCCATCAATATTATAAGTATTTTTATCGCAGGTTAAGTAAATAAGAATTCAAACGTAAAGAGGCTTTAACAAGTAGTTCAATGGGGAGCTAAGGTTGCCAAACTTATGGAGGGGAGTGTAAGTTGCTGTGGTATCAGTGACCTTACATCAAACAGTATACGTACTGTGTTGTGTTTACAGCAAATACATGACCAAAAACTGACATAAAACTGTTTCCAAAGGTACATTAGCCTACCCATCAAACCCTACAGCAGACGCAAGTTAACGGCAAACCCGACATGTGGCCACCGTTGGAACTTTCTGCAGTCTGGCAACATCCTGTTGATTTCTACGGGGACCGTAGAAATGAAAAATATTATAACTCAGAGTTATGATTTCTACGGCTACCCTGCGGCCTAAATTGACCTGCGGTCGACGCACGGCCTACGCACGACAAATGTGACTGGGGTGATAGGCAGAATTTAGCCATCATTTTTGATGAGTTTAAAAATATAGTTTATATGTAAGGATTGCTTTAAAGTTTATCCTGTCAAAATAACTTCATGTAAAATCATTAAGAATTAAAATCGCAACCGAAAGAAATCGTTAAATCTTGGGAAATACTTAACCAAATGTATAGGTAGTAGGTTGGTTGAAAAACATAATGCCTTTGACATTTTGATACTAATAGCATTAAAAAATGAACACAATGTCAATTCGTTTAGTATTTTCCAAGATATAACGATTTCTTTCGGTTGCGTTTTTTGAACACCCTATGATGGAAAAATGCACTATAGTTTTTCCCCCGAATATGTTGTGAAACACTGCTAATTCCATTTCCCTCTGACAACATCATTTTCAAACAAAGTTTTTTATATTTCGTAACGATAAAAACGAATAAGCGCACAAATTGGTTGAATATCATCTTGCTATTCGTGTGATTTGCGTTTTTCAATGAAAACATACTTGACCACGCGTATATTTTCTAATTTCAAGTTAAGGTCTTCCTTGAAAAGGATTAATGCGCTTCGTCCGGAAGGCAGGGTAGCTCATTATAATTGTTTTTTGAGATTGAACATTAGCCAAAGTAATCAAGGTGAATGGATGAGTTTTATAAATGGGAATTCTGAGATAGTCATATACAGATTAACTCAGATACTTCACACCTTCTCATTTGTAACACTGTACACATGATATTTACACCCCCTTTCAAAAGTTTAGAAACACAGATTCTTCATTCGATATACCTGTTAAGGGCGGTTTCAATTTGTCTTTTAGCCTCAATTACATTTAGTTCTGAATTTACAACATAGATGATATCGTTAAAAAATTGCATATGGTCAAATATTCATAGGGGTTAACACGTGGTTCATAAAGATGCAAGGGTTGACATTACAAACCATTTGGAATGGAGTGTACATATAGAACTTTGGCATCTCTAAAGGCACTACTTAACTAGTATTAGGTCAACAACCTCTCGGATCCAATGCCAAAGAGATTAGATGTATAATGATACGATCGGCATGACGTCAATAATAAGTCCCTAAATATCATATTTCGGCATACATGTATACAGTCCCCTAAAATATTTTGGTAACCCCGAATTGGATGGCGTTTTAAATGTTATTTAATGTTAATATTAAAATCATGTTTATTATCCTTTTCATATATTTTCAAATTCGCCAAACAGAACAACAAGACCATGTTGAAAGAACCATTTCAAAATAGCATGAACTTACAAACCTTTAAAACCTTAAAAACTGAGGACTGTACTGTGACAATAAAACGATATAAGATATGCCTAGATTCAATTCAATTTTCAATTCAATTCTATTTATTTCATAATTCTTATATAATATACACTATAAAAACAAGCCGCTAGACACCCTAGTGGGTATATGTTGCGGTTTAACAGAAATTATTAAAATGACATCTAGACTACATATAAAAGAAAACACTTATATTATGTTACATGTAGGTATATAAAAATGGTATTAACAATTTATCTAAGGATGTACAATATAAAAATGTTACAAAAAATCAGGTACCAGTATAAAGTCACAATACAGTATGATCTGATTGGTATTGTACATTATCGATAGATGAGTAGTTTTTTATATGAAGATTTGAAAATATTTAGAGTGGAACATTTTTTAATATCATGTGGTAGAGCATTCCAAAGATTAGGACCTAGATAGCGAAGGGAAAGTTTAGAGCATTTAGGGATATGAAAATAATGCAATTGTCTTGTGTAATGATGATGAATATTAATGTTGATATCAAACAAGTCTTGAAATAGATTTTTTGGAAGACTGGGGTGTTTATTAAAGATTTTGTACATGAACTGACCAGTACAATATCTGTTGACATCAAAAATATTTAATATTTTAAGATCTTTAAATAGGGGAGTGGAGTGAGAAAGTCTATCCTTATTTAAAGCTAGCCTTAAGAATTGTTTCTGCAGTTTATGTAGACGATCATAAAATGATTTAAATGTGTTACCCCAGATTATGTTGCAATAATTTAATTGAGAGTGTATCAATGAGTAGTAAATTGTTTTGAAACTGTCTAATTGAAGTAGATGTTTAATGTGATAAAGAGAACCAATGACGCGAGAAATCTTTGTTTCAACAGATTTAATGTGCTCTTTAAATTTCAGGTTTTTATCAATAATAATTCCAAGAAAGTCAATTTTTTCCCGGAAATTTATGTTCTCATTGCGTATTTTAAGATTCAGATTTGTTTGATTTTTTTGGGTCCAAATAGAATAGCATTGGTTTTGCCAATATTAAGTGAAAGTTTGTTTGCTTTTATCCAGTTATCTATTGAATTCAAGTTTGCATTAGTTCTAGTCATAAGTTCATTTAAATCATAATCACTATCAAGAAGATTGGTGTCATCAGCAAACATAATAAATTTTAGATTAGGGGCAACAAAAGGCAGATCATTTATGTAAAGAATAAATAATAGTGGTCCAAGTACCGAGCCCTGCGGAACACCACAATTTAGAGATGATTGTTTAGATTCATAATTGTTAATGGTGACATATTGTTTGCGGTCTTTTAAATAACTTTCAAACCAGGACTTAGCTATTCCTCTGATGCCATAATATTCAAGTTTTTGTATCAAAATGTCATGATTAATTGTGTCAAAGGCCTTGGAAAAATCTAATGTTATGCCAATGCTCGTTTTCCCCAAATCAGTTGATTTTTTGAATTTGTTCAATGAAATATAAAATGGCCATGTAGGTAGAATTGAATTTCTGAAATCCAAATTGATAAGTAAAAATAACTTCAAAACGTTCTAAAAAACCAGTGAGTTTGGCGTGCATGAGCTTTTCTAACAATTTAGAAAATACTGATAAAACTGAAATTGGTCTATAGTTAGAAGGATTTGTAGTGACACCTTTTTTAAATACAGGTGTTACTTTGGCCAATTTCAGGGCGTCTGGGAAAATACCAGATTTAAAAGATAAGTTAAATATATACAAGAGTGGATCAATTAAAAACTGTCTAGCAGACTTAATAAGTGATGGTTGAATCCCATCAGGTCCAGGCGAGGAAGATTTCAGAAGACACATTTCTAATTCAAGCTCAGTTTTTGAGGTCTTTTTGAGATAAATAGATGATTGAACTTTTTGAGCTCTTGCTAGGTATTCATTAAAGCATTTTTTGGATTTTGGAATCTCCTTGGCTAGATTTTTACCAATATTGGCAAAAAAATTATTAAATCCATTAGAAATGATTTCATGATCTGTTGTTTCCTTTCCATTTATAGTGAATTTAGATGGCAATGCAGCTCTTTTGTTTTTTCCAAGTAGTTCATTAATGATAGACCAAGACTTTTTAATGTTACCACTTACTTCGGCAAACTTATTTTGATAATATGTACGTTTTGAGTATTTAATTATGTGCTTAAGTTTATGGTTGAAGGACTTGTAAGCTTTTCCTGTTTTGCAACAGGGATTTTTCAAATATTTGGTATATAGCTTATTCTTAGTTTTGGCAGAAGTTAAGATGCCAGAAGTCAACCAGGGTCTATGCATTTTTATAAATTGCTGTTTCTATTCATTCTCGGATTTGGTTTACCAAACTATCGGATAACTTTTTCACATCTCTACAGATCAATGTCCTTCCTATAGGCTCCTACAGTGTACAGCACTACTAGAGTCCACAATCCAACAAACTAATTGCCCTGCATTACACCGTCCTACAGTCCACAATCTTAGTTCATGGAACTAAGATTATATTCATATTGTATTTCGAAAGACAGTTGAGATCTACACTTTTAACCCAAACCGTTTATGTAACTTAAGTGAGGAATCAAATCGACGATTCTGTTGTCTTCTGAGCTATTTTTTCGCAAATATGTACATTTTCCAAAATATATGATACTGATATACGTTTGTGAGAAAAACGTCGTGGGGATTCTGCCTACAACGCGTGAAATAAAGAAAAATCGTACCTTCGACGTTCCGACATTTTGTTACCAAAACGAACCGTTTCGGTAACCAGTGTAATCGAGTGGATCACCAGTGATGGTTCTATTGTTCAAAGCCCTACAATCAACAGTCGTACAGATTAACAGCATATACCCTAGCCCTCCAGGTCTTATCTAAAACATCCCTACATAGTTTTATTAATAAATAAATAAAACCACTGGATAGAAGAAAAATAGCTTTAGAATGCTTTTTATTTGAAGATTCTAGCTCAATGTTGAAGGAAGTTACATCGACTTTTGTAAAATTCAATACAACTCGAGTTTTGGCTCGTTTTGCCACGATCGCATGCACCCCCAGACTGAAAACTGATTTTTTGGAGATAGCACCCCCCTGACTGGAAGCTTGCTACGCCCATGAATTAGAACATATATTGAAATTTCTGAGGCTCATCCTGAACATGTGATTATGAATACCTTGTTTCTGTGTGGGGCTATACGGTGGAGATAGCTGAAGTTCGCTTGATGTTTCATTAATGCATTAACTGAATTATCTGCCATTTAAGTCAGATCACATAGATATGTTATTTGCTGGGTCTCTTATTAATTCCAATGGTGTTTTAATGTTGAATTCCTGTAGACATCAACTGATGTGTACATAGTGGAACTCGATCTTGCTATGATTGGCGTGGAACAACTATCAGCAAAGCCACTCATTGACAATCCTTCACAGAACAAACTGCGTCGGTGCAAAAAGGACATTAGAAAGTCATACTTCAAAACTGCTGTCGCTGTGTCCGTTTAACCTATTCGTAGTTTCTTTTGTTTCCTCTTATGAACACGTATTCAGGAGACATCATAAAAATACCTTGTTTTTAATATGTGAATTTATATGAAGCCATATCTCACGTAATTTGACAACCTGTTTTCCTTGTTGTATATTAAATGACATGGAATATTCTTGATCTAACAATGCTGTCAAGCTTCCGGAAAAGAACACTGCGAATACTTTAATTGGAGCTGTCAAAATAATTGTATTCGAAGAATTGAATACGGTGGTTGATATTAAATATGATTCTAACTTAAGCCAGGTCCCTCTGTTCCAAACTGAGATCTCTTAATATGTTGGATGAACCACAGCTTTGTTTGATGAACGAGGAACTACTTAATTGCTACAGTCAAACTCCTGTGTCGTTGAGCATTTGAAATACATTTAGTTAAAAATCATGTAAATTGGACGCTAGACGTGAACATCGACCTACCGGTTTAGGCCTGAAAAGATTCGCATACACCTTGTTAATTAAATCTACATCTACCTTCTTTATGTTCATTTCAATATTCATGCAAAGTATCACATTTTATGACTATAAATGTAATGTGAATGTGCGTATCATTACCAAACTGCTAAATATGAACCATAGTCATTATTTCTTATGAACCGGGCTTAAAAATTAATTAAAAACACGGATAAGTGCGGCTTATTCAATTAATGATGGGTCACAAAATCGCATAACCGCAAACCAATAGCTAGTTGAGGTTCTGCAGATCGGGTCGACAATCAGTTACGAGGATGGGATGAAGCATTATCATACTCAACGTGCATCTTGGACTTCATGCGTCTTAATCCCAACCTGAGATTGCATTTACAGGAAATGTGGACTCACTTCCAAGATATCAAACCTAAACGATGATTCTAATTAGCTCAACAAAACACACCACGTGATCAAAAACCAATCACAAACGCGAACGTTTTAATTTTGAACAAGTTGGAACTGGGATCGACGTTGGAGTTGTGTTCTCCGAGACCGTCTTTACAATGTGACTTGAACTCACACCTTTGATACTCTTTGACAACTAAAAGGTGTCAATACTTAACGAACCTATGTGTCAACCCTAATTGTCCATTTATAAATAGAAGGATGGACAAGTGATAAAGGTGTTTAACTACCTATTTTTCAATCGGAGAAACAGGTAGAACTTGTTTTTCACACTAATATTTAAAGGGATATATCATCCACGCCCTTCAAATAATTTAAAAACACTTGTCTCAAAAATATCCTGGTGATTTGTTCTCTTTGAGCAGAATCAGCATATGTACAATTAGCTTCTGAAATAAAATTACCTGGTTGATATTGTTTAACATATTGGTTTTGCTCTCTTTTCAAGGATGGCAGATTTACGATAATGCTGATGGACGAGTTTTTTTATCAATTAACGCGTACACTAAAATGTAACCTGGTCAGTTGAGAGCTAAAACCAAAATACACAGCAATACATATAAAGAAGAGACTGGGATTTTTATATGTTATGTAATGTGTACATCTCTCACCTTTTTTGCCGAAGTACCGTTTCCCGCAGCTGTTGTGCCGCTGATCATCGTCAAGACCAGAAAAACAAGCAGAGGCAATTTCTTCATAATCTCATAAATCGTGCCGTTAATCCACATTTTGTGATTTAAAAAGCATATCCAGTAATTTTTATTCCAATTCTCGTGACTTCCTGTACATTGAGTCCTCGCTTATATATTTTATAATCCTCAGGTTTATAAATAATTCCATTGGGGTTTCTCAACTACTATAATTGTGTCTAAGATGCTTTTATAGATCTAATGACACTAAATTACTGAGTCGGAATGATTTTCGATATCATCCGATAATCACGTTTAATTTGGTCATATCTGTGTCGCTGCCATTTATTTTTCTATAAAGGACGCAACATTTTTGTCATAAAATTCAAATTGTTAATATTGCTCTTTGCAGTGCCGTGATGCTTTTCAACTGTCAAATGCAGAAACAGAAACTAGAATTGGTTTTTAATAATACAGTTTCTCGTTTGTAGCTTCAGTACAGTGAAAGTCAATTACTTATTTTATCTGATAGTTTCGCTCCTTTTTATCTCTTAATCCTTGATTGTACGCATCTATCTTGTATAATCATATTCAGTCGAAACATGAATGATGAGCCCAAAGGACTATATGCTCATCTTTTTCACCTGGATCCTTTTCAGCTATTATACCATGGCGATTGAGATATAATAATACGACAGAACGACTTCCTCGGAGACTGAGTGTCACTTTGTGATTCAGGCCTTGTCAGCTTCTGTTGCTGAAATTCACACAATGCAAAGATGAGAAAGCTTCAGGGAGATCAATTAAACACTAAGAAACCTATAGACCTTCCTCCAATTATTGATAGAGAACATCAAGCATTATATAAGGTCCTATAGGACTGGTATCCAAATATACTTCTAACTAATTGATGCCGATAAACTATCGAGCCTCTACAGGATATTTTAACTTTTGCCCATTGTTTTATTTCGTACGCAGATATTGGTTCAGTGCTAAGTGTCACATTCCGCTGCATCAGACGATGGAAATGGTTATTATTGATACCATTGTCATTATGGCCAACCACCATCAAACAAATATCACATCATTATGAGTGATTAAATTTCATATGATATAATATTTAGTTCCTCATTTCTGACCTTGTTATTTTCTATACGATCATGAACATATGGGAAGGTTTTACAGTCACGCTCAGGTTTCATGTTCACACGTCTAAAGGGACTTCATTTATTTTCCCGATTAATGTCTCAAGAATAACGTATTCATAAAGTAATATGGGGCAATCTAAGTCAGTGACCTTGATTTGGACAAGAGAAAATCATTAAATTGGAGGTTAAGAAGAGCTCATATCTGTTTCATCAAAGTGGCATTTTTTTATTCATGACGTGGTTAAAAGCAAACTTACTTATGATCTTAATGCGATTTTCTGAAATTTACTATTATAGCTATTTTAGTTAATTTCTAAGAATTCATATCCATACAGATAATCTGATTCTTCTAGACACATTGTCAGATAAACGCCTACCAAGACTAACACAATTTTGTAATACGTGTTTTATCAGGATATTGACATGGGAAAAGCATATTTTTAGAATTATATATTTTACAAAAAACTCATCCATCAAACGTCGTTCTTTGCGGTGGGTATAATTTGATCTCAATCTCAGCCTTCCTAAGGAAGCATGTGAATTGAGCTGCCAACTGTCGGGTGACGGTTTAATCTGCTATTCTATGTCCAACCCACTTTAATATAGTATCTGGATCTATTCATATTAATATTTAAACGAGTTGGCCATAAAAAGCAAATTAAACCGTTAAACGACAACCGGCAGTTAAATTTCGTTAATGCTACCTTAGTAAGGCAGTTGAATTCGCAAATGCTACCTAAATTACAAATTCAAACGTCGATAATGACACTACGAACAAATATGTTAGTGTAATAAAAGTAATTCCACTACTGAAAACCGCTATAAACAATAGCAATTAGCCGTTGCATTGCATCAAAGCAGTAATTATGACAATACTTGCTTATCTCAAGGTATTTCCATAAATAGACCCATGTGTGTGAACAGTCGATAAACGACACCTCACCACCTTACTTTAATTACATATCAAATTGAATCAGTTGATTTTTGATCCGTGAGTAAACGTCTTAAAAGTGGTACGGAACCGCTCAATAATTCCTATATATTGCCAGTCCATTAGCAGCGTTCTCCGATAGACCCTAGATCTAGGTATTTGATCTCACGAGCATACGACATGAAAATGTGTCGACTTTGCAAAGAATTCACTTCCATGGTCCCCAATGTTAAAAAATAATTTTGATTAAACTGATTGAAGTTGCTCCGGAGCATTTTTGGCCTAAATGGGGGATACCCCAGGGTCCAGAGATTACCATATTTTCAATGAAAATTTATATAGAGATAACCACCGTTGCTGATTGGTCAAAGACGAAAACACAATGCCAGATTCAAAACTTTCTAAACACACTTCGAATGATATGATGTTTATAATTTCTTTAATAGATTAACCATGAGTACCGACTGTTAGGTGGCCCAGGACAGAAATCCTTATATATTAAACTCTTATGTAAGGTAAATGGTCTATGATACATTTTTTAAATTTATTTCATTAAAACAAGCTTACACTTTATATTTCAACTGTAAAATTATTATTTTTCTTTGTATTCACTATTCAATCACCATACTCTTTAGTTTTGGAGGAAATGAACTTTAAGCATCCAAAACTCATCGCTCTCCAGTACAATATATTCATTTGGTAAAATGCGTGTGCAAGAATGCGCATTGGCTCATAGATTAAACTAATAACAGAAATAAGCAAATCAATTTTGAAACGAAGATTCACATACCTTTTTGCTTTTTTGCGTTTGTTTGTTAAATGTCAGGGATTTGCCTAATAACTGATCCAGACTAAGTGAGCGGAGTGGCCAGTGGGAATGAGGGGAACTAGATGGAGAAACGACAACGTCAAAAGAGGCATTTTATTTGTTAATGAGCAAAACATGTAATTAAACACAAAATTTCAATTAATCTATTTGTGACGGAAAGATTAACGCAAAACATAAATGAAACATGAATAATACACATCATGCACGTCAAATAGTTATTTTCTTAGTCACTTAGTAAACTCCTTCAAGCATGATCGGATGTACAGCCTATGAAGCCTCAGAATCTAAAGATGAAATGGTTGTATAGTTTTATATCAGATAAGATATGTATGTGCGATTAGATCAAAACCGACGGCTATCAATTGTCTTGCTTATCACTGAAGTTCATGAACACATGACATTATAAAACATGGTTTTCTAAATATCAACGTTGGTTCATATCAGAGCTTTCTTCAGCTTGGGATTTTGGAGTCTGATTCTTCCCATACACATCTTTCCTTTTCTACACCGTTGCTCATTATATTTGATTCATTTTTACGGTGCCTGTAACGGTATATATCGAAACTAAATTTCAACTTTTAATCAAGAGATTATTATATGAAAAATGCTCAGAATGGGATGATGGTATTTCAAATATCTCTCAAAGCCGAGTATTTCGAAGGGCATCGGTAATCCATGAATCAGAGCATGAAAGGTGGCGCTAGTGACGATTTGATCAAGGGCGTGTAGTTCCACCCTACCTCTAAAGTGAAAGCCAACCAACCACACGTACACCCATTCTAAAGAAAATCTTCGAATTGCAATATTGCCCCTGTCGGCTATAATCTATGTCATACTTAGTTTATTTATATTTTATCTATTTATTTGAAATTCGACTTCGTTGGAATCGATTCGAATTTTTTTTACCGAAAGTTAAAACAATACACGCGGTACTACATGAAGTAAAATTATTATGATTAATGTTGAAAAGATAAACTGTATTTGGAGGCTACATATGAAACACATCTCTATTTAGTTTAGAGTAGTTATTGTTTAGAAGTGACCTAATCAGGAAGTGAAGAATATAACGGTGAATTACAATTATTTCATTGTATCTAGGATCAGTACTTGTGTTTTTTCACAAATTAAATATCCATTAGACATCCAGGTTCTTGGAAATATTACTTTGTGAAAGTATTTGTATTTAACTATTTGAAATATAAAAAGTAAATACTATTCAATGATTTAACAACTTGAAATAAATTCTTACAAAATAAGTGAGTAATTGGAATTTAAAAATAAAAGGCACTTGACGTGCCAAATGAACGTTTTTAAATGTATCTATTAATTGCACAAAGAATACTACAAAGCTTACGTACTTGTCACAGTGGCTGTGCTCTAAGCATTATTTACCGCGTTATAAAATTACAACAAACATAGTATTCAATCAATAATAATATGTTATTATGAAAGTTTTTAAACAATATTTACCCAACATATGAATATTATCATATTGAATGAGTTATTATAATTAAGCTAATGTTTTTACTATCTGAACCAGTATAAGCGAAACACATGAAATGTAAAATACCACAACTGTGCTTATCTCTTGAAATAAATTTCGGATAAGGGTAATTTCCAATTGATTTTATTCACAAAACTCATTTAACACCATTTAATTGCTCTTTATCGTATTCGTCTTTTGCCAAATTTAGACTACCATCATAGGGGAAGTTAGGTCACACTTCCACTTGTACTGTGTCATATAAATGTGTAATAATTTCTATGAATACTGTTCTCTGTAAGAAAGATAAAATCAAAAGGTCTTCTTACACCCATTTCAGTGATATGGACCATCATGTGATTGAAATCCAATCGTATCCCTCGTGTAATATAAGTATATATTTATAAACCCACGAGATGAACTATTACATCCAGATATCACCTTGTATTCCTATTATTGGCATACGATAACATGAGTAGACAATCGCAAATGTAAAAAATGAAATACCAAGTAGTACAATGATTAAATGAGAGTGGTTTGCGTTGATGGTTAAGATGTTTTGCATTAATATCGATTGTCATTTCACTTACCCAGAAGAGAGACAAAGGAGCAGTGACAGTAGTATCTCATATGGCTCACTGTGTTGACGATTTGCCTTCATAGACAAAGGAGCGGTGACAGTAGTATCTCATATGGCTCACTGTGTTGACGATTGGCCTTCATAGACAAAGAAGCGGTGACAGTAGTATCTCATATGGCTCACTGTGTTGACGATTGGCCTTCATAGACAAAGGAGCGGTGACAGTAGTATCTCATATGGCTCACTGTGTTGACGATTGGCCTTCATAGACAAAGGAGCGGTGACAGTAGTATCTTATATGGCTCACTGTGTTGACGATTGGCCTTCATAGACAAAGGAGCGGTGACAGTAGTATCTCATATGGCTCACTGTGTTGACGATTGGCCTTCATAGACAAAGGAGCGGTGACAGTAGTATCTCATATGGCTCACTGTGTTGACGATTGGCCTTCATAGACAAAGGAGCGGTGACAGTAGTATCTCATATGGCTCACTGTGTTGACGATTGGCCTTCATAGACAAAGGAGCGATGACAGTAGTATCTCATATGGCTCGCTGTGTTGACGATTGGCCTTCATAAACAAAGGAGTGGTGACAGTAGTATCTCATATGGCTCACTGTGTTGACGATTGGCCTTCATAGACAAAGGAGCGGTGACAGTAGTATCTCATATGGCTCACTGTGTTGACGATTTGCCTTCATAGACAAAGGAGCAGTGACAATAGTATCTCATATGGCTCATTGTGTTGACGATTGGCCTCCATAGACAAAGGAGCAGTGACAGTAGTATCTCATATGGCTCACTGTGTTGACGATTGGCCTTCATAGACAAAGGAGCGGTGACAGTAGTATCTCATATGGCTCACTGTGTTGACGATTGGCCTCCATATATACCGTATCTACATCGAAGTTCCAAATCAACCAATTTTCTTGATGGAACTAATCCCAAACGTGTTTCAGCCACTGCAGTACAATACATTCAAAGACGATTGGTACTTTCCAATAGGTGAACGTTGTAGTGTTAATGTTATTATGGTCTCAAATATTTATCGATGATAATAGTGACCCCTCAGAGCAGGATCGACAGCACGGGAAAGGAAAACTGCATATATGTTTTCCCATGGGTTTAATTTACAACGGAACTAAGACAATTGTAACCTATACACCATAAGTATTGATGTGTTGGCATTCCTACAAATGCATTCAGTAAAACTGTTGGTTGATACACAAAAGTGTGAAGTAGCGTCTGAGAAATGGGTTTGTTCAGCGCTTATATATACACAACATAGGCATCTACTACCAGGGAGCCCAAACAGAGAATTTATTTCTACTATTTAAATAATTCACTCATAGTCATAAACTACTGTTATGCAATTGTTGATATTAGAGATCAACTATTTGGCTCACTCAAAACATCACAAATAATTGATATAGCTGAGTATTTATTTTATTTTGCCGAAATATCCCATGCACAAACACACATAATTTTATAAGCAATCGTCTTAAATATGTCTTATAGTTATTGAACCTAAAAATGTTGTGTTAAGAGTTACAATGGATATATATAATGGAACCTGACCCCTAGCTAACACCTTAATGAATTCAGATCAATTATTTTGTTCAGCACATTATTGACTATCATTGGTGACGAAATCCAATATGATAGTTCGTATAGTTTGTTCTATGTATATATCAGTTACGCTTCTCATGGCATTGATGTTATGTTATAACAGAATAAACACACATATACCATACATCTTATAATAGCGAGTTGTAAGGCCCAAAATATAAAGCGGCCCGCCATAACCACCGATCTAACAGCAGGTTATCAAGAGCAAAAGAATTCACATAAATGCTGTCATTATCTCTACTATTGGTAATTTCAAATTGTCAACAACTTTTCTGCTCGTCTTTCTAGACTACGACTATGAATAACATTGTTTAGAACCATACGCATGGTTAGCATTGTCATTATTACAAATTATTATCGATTATTTTTGTAGATATTTGCACATTAGTTTAGAATACATACACGTTGCTCAAAAATCAAAATAGTTATAGGTTAAAATGTTGAAATAACACTTCTAATTAACAAAAGACGATTCTCGGTTTGGAGAACAGTCTCCTGAGCTAATAATTTTTTTCATGAAAATATAGAAATATTACCCAAATTAAACTATGAATATTCAAAAGAGGACTAAATTTAAATTTAAATCTACAAGATGTAAAAATAACAAATTGGTCTGAAGCAGGGATAACGCTCAATTAGACCGATTCAATAAAATACAAGTCTCGATTTGGGGAAAGAAGTTCATCAGTGTACTGCGCTAATATTTTTTTGCGAAAAGTCTAGAAATATTACCCAAATTAAAGTATGACTATTCAAAAGAAAACATTCAAATCTATATTATGTAAAAATATCAAATTTGTCCGAAGCAGGGATGGTGCTCATTTAGATTGATGAACTTCGTTCTCCAAACCGAGAATCGTCCTTTCATTTTTTGTGAAAAAAGGGTGATTCGCCACAGCATTGACTCTCCTAGCTTATTTTGCCGTTAGAAATACGAACGTAAATTATTCCATGGATATATGAACTCAAAGTCCTAATAATCTTATAAAGGCCATTAAAACATGTACTTAGTTGGATTATGGCAACACACCATGGTAACCCTTGCGTGATGAGATTGTGCACAATTGAAATAAAAATTGATAATTTAAGATTAAACATCGATAAAAGTTATACATTTATTTGTACAACTCATCATTGATAGAGGAATGTTTCTCAAAGCGTACCCTTTGCATTCGTTTGACTTCACTTCTTAAAAGAGAGCTTCGTCTTCAGCTAGACTCTGCATGCAGGGTACTCAAGGCGACGAGGCTGCCTCATCCGGGCTACACTACAGTACAATGTTTTCTTCTTTATGTGTTGCACATCATATCTCATTACGATTATAGCAATATACCTTTTCATTGTACATATACCTGTAATTTTGAGTTTATATTATTTTATTATTGGCCTACACCCCCCAAATTCGCAAATCATTGTACTAGTGTGTTAGTGGAAGCCTTGCTCCGCTAGCATATAATGTGAACAACGCGCTTATGGAATTCAATAAGTACAAAAGTCACAATATATCTGGGTAAATTCATTCAATGAAGTGAACTATTCATTCAGCTGTGACTGCTCTGAGTTATTATTATTAATAAATTTATTTCAATAGAATACAAAAAATGTAAATACACAGACATGTAAATTCTTAAATCGCCACAATGGCATTATATAAGAATAGGGGGCAGGTGGAAGTAGAAGTGGCAGAGCAGGCAGGGTCTTGGACTAGGGCAAGGTGACGGGACTAGAGGATACTAGAGAGGGCTAAGAAGGAGGGAATTAGCTATTGTCTTTGATAAAATTAACAATGAGAAGTAGTATTTGCATCTATGTTTAATTTGGGAATTCCTGTTTTCTGAGTGATGTTGTGTTGTGTTAGATCAACAGAGGATCGAGTTAAACTCCGAGGTGCGTATACATACTATAATCTTCTTTTCAAGAACTAACACTATAAAAACGATTTTGGATTTAGGCTACTGTATCACACCAAGAATACAATGTGTTCCAAAAGTAACATGACTGGGTGACACTTCTCAATGCATGTCTGTAAATCAAAATGTAACGACACTTTTTAACAGAAGTTAAGTTGTCACTTGATGCAACTCAACATCGTTATAAAAGAATATATGCGAGGAGCATCTATGTAAGGTGCAGTCCTTTTCGGTGTTTCAACCACCTCCAACTTGAGCCTAACTCACTCACACTTTAAGTAGACTCTGAGTAGACTTCAGAAACGTTTATACTTTAAGTATACATCATAAAAATATGAAACAGCAAAAATCATTTTCAATACTTATTGAACATCCTGTACAGAGTAAAGGTAAACGAGAAGTTAACATTTCATACAACACTACTATACATGCATTATTGAATTTGTGTCATTTTATATACCCCCCAGCAGAAGCCAATTTATAGGTTAAACATTTTAACCGGTCAGTTTAGTGAGAGTGGAGTTATTGTCTTTGAAAGATAAGATTCGAAATATTGGACAATCATGTAGCTCAAGGCAACCACAAGCATAAAACGAGGAGACCGATTGGGCAAAGGGGCATCAACAACCAGTCACGTACAGTGAAACACATCCTAGCATCCAAAACAATGATATGAAGTTTGAAGAAACCTTAAACCATGTCTTTAACGCCATTCAGTGATAACTGAAATGCTGATGAACTTGGTCCGCTTTGCAAAGACCCATGCAGTCGACCCTCTACCTGGTAACTGTAAGCAGACATACGCCTCACAATAAGTTCAGCTGCACTGGAGGTTTTGAAAAAGTGGGTCAATGGATCAAGATATCTTCATTATTGGTAGTCGATGTCTCATCAACCAGCTATTTGATCGAACTTGAGTTTAAGGCCTTCTTGAACAAAGGAATTCACCTCAAGAATTTACGATCGTCCCTTTCCCACATGGATACATTTAGTTTATTCGTGTAAGGCTTATTTTCAGTTCTAGAGTTTATTAAAATGTCCTTGGTGAAATCGACACCAGCGCCACCCATGGTGACCCGACTCAGTGATTATTTGAGCCATACTTAAAGTTCACACTTGCAATGTTCGTAATTTAACCAGGTGGTTGATAGATTAGTGTCCATGTCCCCGATTTTTTCCGACTAAGTCCAAACGAGACTGAGTCCAATAAAAACATACATGTATGATCGAGGTGATTGACCATACCTTTCGTCAGCGAGACCCTCCACCTCAAAATCTTGGCTGGTTTGCTGGTAACAGTCGTGCATAGGGGTGGAATACTTGTATTTCAGAGAGGAAGGTTAGTCTCAGGTGAATTTGCTACTTGAAAACATGCTGAGACGATTTTTCATCCAGCTCCGGTGGTCACATCGGTTATTAATTGATATTTCAGTTGAAAAATATAAATCTGGTGCTATTGACTTGAAACGTTACCTACTCGCATGTGAGACATTACACATGTAATATCTCAGATGCGAGTAGGTAGTTACTATTTTCACCACCAGGTGGCTAATTCGGGGTAGATAACATGACAGGGTATTAGAAATTTCTCTAACACTTGAATATTCATCAGTTTTAGTGGTTCAATTTTCATATTACCCTTATGCATCTGATAGTTAAACATAAATAAATACGTCAAGTAAAATAAAATAAAATATAATCTGTCCAATATAATATTTAAGCCATGCATCCTTGCTGAAATCCTCATTTTTCCAGAAGAACTCAAGTTGATCGAGTCTCGACAAGAATATTCATGTTGGATAGTATTGCTAATAAGTAAGAATAGAATAGACACTGGGCTTGCTTCTTGAAACATTTTGTCTGCTCTTCATCCAATCGTTCCAAGATATCTTTGAGATAATCATTCAATTTTATTTTATTGATTTGAAAAACGTACCTATCTTTTAGTTACTAAATACTTTTTACTTCAAATTTTGTTTTTATCGTAGCATGATTCATTAGATCTCTAGCCTGCGCGCAGAGTCTAGTTTTAAACTACCGGAAAAAGAAAACGGGTCTCTCTTTTAAGAAATGAAGTCGAACGAATGCAAAGGGTATTATATCTCATTCCGGTGGGGGTTTATTTGTGTTGCATCCTTCAAGAAGATATTTTATCTTCACTTGGTCCCTCTCCCAGGATAAATCTAACGTACAATCCTTCCCTAGGCACAAACTCTAAATATATGTATGTACTTATTTTCTTTAGTCTACTTAATTAGATGGTTGGACATGGCAGAGGCGTACAATATATCTATTAAATACCTTTTATATATTGTGCAGAGATAATGAATATTTAAGACCCCCATGATATAAAAATCGTTGTTTCTCCTCGTGTAAGTATTCCCCCAAATTGGCACAATCGTCATTTTAAAATTTCAAAATTACCAAGATTGGCTTATTCACAGATATGAGGATAATATGACTGTCTACTCTTTTATTGATTACAAAAGTTGTCGCCAAAGTAACATAACATTTCCTAATGTTAAGTCATCTCTTAACATTATGTCTAATTTTATATTTTATAAATGCCATGACATACAGTCCGTCTGTTATCAGTTTCAGTAATTATGAGAAAGAATTTCCGAATTGACCTACGTACACAGTCCATTCAAATAAAAACCCAATATAATTCAAACAGATAGGCAATCATGACAAATTATAATGAAACAATGCTGATGTTACACTAATGATAGTTAATATTTAACTTAATTAGTATGATTAAAGTCACTTCAGTTAAAGTATTCAACTAAGTTCATTTGTTTATTTACCTGTGATCTCACCTTTTAGTAATGAAGTTAAAGTCCGTGTTTAAAGTGAGGTACGATATATTAAATGTAGGCCATTTTCATTTTACTGGTAAGTTGTTTCCGTATATTTTCATTAATATATAATGTTAAGTAATATAGTGAATGGTTAGGTGGATCAATTTAACGAAATTGGGCAAACATTGGCTTTAAACCTATATTTTATACATGGATGACAATTGAAATGTTTCGAGAGCTACAAGTGTATCCTTTTGTATATACATTGGCAAGTATTGTTGACATATAATCTCAATGTCACAAAAAGCAGTGGTTTTAGTTCAGTCAACCGGGCTAGCAATCCAAGGGGCGCTTTGGAACGAATTCATCATTTCATCGCGAATCGATCGTATTCTGGTTACACATTGCAGACCTTCCAAATGTACATGAACATGTAGTCCATGGTATGGCTCATAGATATTACAAATCCGTGGCACCATATATGCATAACGACATTTGAACCGATATTTAGGGAGGGGCATATGTCCTTATGCTTTTAAAATGCCATTTGGTAAAAAGTATTAAGGCTTTTGGGTCGCATTATGTCTGTCATCACAAGAGGTCAAAAAACGTGAAACTTTTCATGCGCATTTTAGTGCATTTTATGAGACTCAAATTGTAAATCGAAACTTATATATAATTTAAAGGATTAGGATTACATAGAAATATAATACTATTTTAACGTAAATGTCATTTTTCAATTAGTGCATTGCACTAGGGTACTTTTCAACGTTTTATTATTTAGAAAAAAATAAGACAGAGCAGATGTGACCAAATTATGCGAAATATTCAGAAAATCTATAATTAGTAACATATTAGTTTTGTACTTATAGAAACAATATATTCACGGAAATATTTCTTGCGTTTTCAAAGGTCATACAACGGATTATTGTTAATGATATTCAAAACGTAATCAAATAAAAATATAAAGGATGTATCATTTAAATAATTAATCTAATTTTGGTATTGGAATGTTTACATTTTTAAACTAGATGATTTGCATCGAGGAATAAAGAAGGCGCAGTCAAATGCGTCGCAAATATCATAGTGTCACAATGCTGTGCTCCCACAATAAAATAACCATGCAATGTTGTAAGAAAGTAAACATTGAATGCATTATAATATAAATCAGTTTTAATTATCGATTGTTTTATAAATGAGAACGCTAGAATGATTGATTAAGAAACCAGAAATCAACTTTCGTGGTTGACGAGTGACTATATTCAGGACGATTTGATGCAGTAGAGCAAGATTTGTGAAATTCAAGATAGTAATTTAGTTTTTTGAACTGTCCCTTGCGAAGACAAGATTTAGTTTTTGTTTCGATCATAACTTGACAAATGTTCGTTCTATTCTAAATGTAAATTTATAAGAGAGCCATACTGTCATTAATAAGAACCAGAAACCAACATTCGTGATGGATGAGTGACACCATTAGAGACGATTTCATTCAGCAGGGCGAGATTGTGAATTATACGAAATTAAAGGTACTCATTTATATTTTATTTCATTGACTATCTATATTTTATCATCTGTGTTCACGATATGTATCGTTGTTCCAAGGTGTGACCCTATCAATCATATCAACTCACCCATCGCGTGCAAAGTCCCGATTGGAATTGGGAGAAATTTATAGTGTTGCACACATCCAATCTTTCAGATATTTAAAGACGACATCGAATCATTTTTGTAAGACCGGTTCTTTCAATTTTTTCAGCAATCCAACATCTCTCGTTTCCGATCTTTCCATTCGAGTTTTAGGAAGCCATACTTCATTTTATAATTTGTAACTTTTTATCAAATCAGGCATTATTCATTTGTGCACAAACTTTATGTCGCCAAAGCCATGCGAATTGCACTTTTACGAATTGTTGTGAGTGTTGTAAGATTCATTTTCCTTTCACGTTGTATATTGATTTGGGATAGTTGAATTTTCTTTCCATTTGGCAATGAGATCTTAGACATTTCATTTTCCTGCTATGTTTTGTCATTTTTGGTCTTTCGCATTTGGCACTCGTGCGTACATATTCATGACATTTTGGATAGAATTTGGGACAAAATGGCTACTCCCAGGCTATATCTCTTTTGTCTTTATATCGGGTATTGCTAGAAAAACTAGTTTCTGGGTGAAATTATATGTCACATATGAAGGAGGTAATTTAATTTATACTTGAATACCATGTATTACTCATTTTTGAGTAAATTCTATGCTGAAGAAGTAGTGAAGAAGTTCAATATCATTGTTAATGTCTTATGTGGAGTGGTAGTCATTGTCCCTGGGTCGTTGCTAATTGTGAGTACTATCCATACACTTTATTTTAGGGGAGTACAAGTTTCTTTTAACTTCATTCTATATTCTGTATAATCACTGCTACCCACCTAGTTACACAGACGTATCGTCAGTGTATCATGGCGGAACTACTTCCGGGACTAAGTTTCGGTAAGATTTTTTATTTCCCGATTTACACCTACTTATAAGTCACGTTGTGGATAATAATTTGCCTCGAAGTTAAGGAAGATAGTCTTGTTTGAGAATGTGTCGATGGTTTTAGGTTTTATATGTTAACAAAGGCACAATTCAGGTATTTAGTCCCTCGCTTTTGTTACACTGACGAACAACCAATATCAGTGTAATATTGGCAATATTAATGCCAGTCGTCAGTGTAACAAAAGCGAGGGACTAAATATGTGAAATGCGTCTTCGTTAACATACCAAACCTAAAACCATCGACACATTCTCAAACTAAATTATCTCCCATAACTTCGAGCCAAATTATAATCCACATCGTGACTTATAAGTAGATGTAAATCGAGAAATAAAAATATCTTACCAAATTCAAATCCCGGAAGTAGTTCAGCCATGATACACTGACGATACGTCTGTGTAACTAGGTGGGTAGTAGTGATAATATTTGAGATTTTATAAAAGGTATTCCTTTCAAATAGTGTACTCTGTGATGCTATATTGTTTTTTTTATGTGAGGCGCATCCTATAACGTTTGATTAATCCAAGTTTTAATGTGCACGCGGTCCTAACTTCGACCGTTAATTTGAATTTTTGACCTACCGGATGTTTGAAAATCAAGGATTATGAGTCTCATTCTGGACCGTTTTTCTTCAAACTTGTTCCATTCAAAGCATAACAAAAATCCCTTTCTGATGGTACATTATTCTCTTAATAAGAGACCCTACTTCCAGCGGCATTTTGGTCCCCAGCTGTAAGAAGGCCTTCCGACAGCTGGGGACCAAAACGCTGCGTGAACGAGGGACTCTTTACAATCAAGTAATGCACCGACAGAAAGGCAATTTTGTTTTGCTTTTAATGGTATAAGTTTGAAGAAAAACGGTGCAGTATGAGACTCGCAATCCTTGATTTTCAAGCACCTGGTAGGTCAAAAATTCAAATTAACGGTCGAAGTTAGTACCGCGTGATGTGGAGTATGAGGTTTTTTTAATGCATTTTATACAGTACCACATAATAAGCGAGGAATATACTATGCTGAAGAAGTTGTTATATCAGTTACGATTTATATGTGAGGTATTCGTGTTTGTGATTATATTCATGAGGCTATTATGTTTTTGATTTTTCATGTGAGATGTTACTTTTTTGCGAATGCATTATGTTAGGCAATATAACCTGTGATTTATAAACGAATTATTAGTTCTATATAAGAGCTTTCATGAGAGGATTGGTTTATGCGAGTGAATCCAAATGCTATAGTCACTGATTTTTATTTGAGGTATTTTGTTTTGTTTAATGAACAGTGTTCCTTTTTGTAAAATAATTTCTGGATTTTGCGACCGTTTAAGTTTATGTACTCGAGATGCTGAAGGATGTGGGGATTATTTTAGGCATTGTCAATTAAATTGCTAAAACTGAAGGCTTTAGGTTTGCAGTGGGATGCTGACCCTTTAAACGTTAAACGAATTATAATATCTATCTCAAAGCATTAAGACCAAATTCTAAATATTGTTATCTAATATACTATTAGTATTGTTATGAGTATTGGCTCACAATTTGTATTTTTATTCAATTTGTGTTGTAATGACTCGAGTATAATGGGGTGCTACTTGGTGTAATGGTCTGGGAATGATGTTTATACTTAGCTCGTGGGTCGGGAGGGGTTGGTAGACGTTTGACTTTGGGATTGCTAGTGTTTCTTATGTCACCACCAAGAGTGGTATGACATATTGTTATAGTTTCCAACATAAAGTCCATTGACAGTACATATTCGGCGCTCGGTGTATGTAACGAATATGCGTTGGCATTTTGCATGTTAATGCTTTGATATTTCCTTATATTAGTATACTCTTGAACACATTCCATTTGTTGCTATGCCTTTTCCATTTCCACTTGTGCGTTCATGTTTTGTTACTTCAGAATTCTGATTTTTTATTAATGTGTAACAAACAGTATAATATAACAACAATTATATTTGTCACTGCGATGCATTACATCGATTCATTTTTACATTATTGCCGACATTTCTCAAAGATCCATGTAGTCAAATGTTTAAGATATGGTCCTTATATAAGCAACCAATTCATGTTCAACCATATGCAACAATTTTCAATCGCAGACGGTATAAGACAAGGAAGAACAACGAGTCTCCCTTTATTGGCAATTGACCCCTGAATACGGCTGTCCATATCTCAAAATGTATTACAACTAATTTAGTAAAAAACTGACATATTATAACCATATGTTATTCACAGGTAATAAAGGTGCCAATATATTGATTGCTTCACCAATATCTCCAAAACGACATAAAATGTTGAAACCTTGATTTTTTATATATAAGGTATTTCAAGGAACACATACCGCAAAATTATAGCCAAGAAACTTGATGTATATATTAAAAATATTTTCATGTGATTTTCTTTTAATGTTTGTACTTTAAATTATGAAAAAAAATACGAAAAACGTTTTACACGTTTTTTGACCCCTGATAATGACATGCATTATTCGGCCTAAAAGCCCGCCGTATTTATCACGGCTATACAACAATAAAACGCGGGACACATGTAGGTATCTAAATATAAGCTCAAATGTCATTATGCAGATATGGTGCCACCAACTCCTTAATTAGACGTCCTAGAAATTTCATACCGTGGACTAATGTAGGTATTGTACTTATCAAAACGTGTCCCAATTATTTGAAGAGACATTTATTTCTTTGACTTTGCTCAAATAGGAACATATAATTTTGAATGTCATGGCCTTGTGTACGGAGGGTGTATAAAGAGTAAAGATGCACACATGAATGCGAAGTGATTTGATATTAAACTACGTATTTTTAATATATGTTTCTATAGTTAGTATGCCCTTGCAGTACTGCAAATCAATGTTTTTATTGGTTAATATGAAGTACGACGAATAATGTTTAATACGGAAATTACAATGTAGTAAATTAAAGTATGCTATGCGATGTATTAAAATACCAGCTAGCTTTGTGTTTGTGAGTAAAATAAAAGTACATATTAAGTGGGCTATACATATGATAGATATGATGCTTGTGACAAATCCACACTTTTATATTTTAGTCGTATTGTGCAAACATTCAGGAGTGTGTGGATAAAACGAGGTACTACACAAGAACCTTCAGCAGCATGATGTCCAGAGGATCCAAGCTCAATGACTTACTGACTCATTAACATCGGTTTGGTGTGAACACCCTGAAGTTTCACCCCGAGTTTCACACACACAAACACGTGCGTCAGCAGGCAACGATGGAACCAAGTTCTATATTGATACTAGTGATAGGAATAGTTGTCGTTGCTGCCCTTCTCCTGTTTGCAATTTGCTATTGTCGTATGAATCAAAGAAAACTACAACGTTACATGAGCCCAGCTAAGAAAGAAGTAACGAATGAAGGTAAATTGTATTAGTGATTGATTTAAATGTACATTGAATACAATCTTTTCTCACGCGATTTGATCCATCAATCTTATATCAATCCTAGGGTACACGCGTGTAACCGTAGTACTAAAAGTACTAATATCTGAATTTATGTTATCTAAAATAAAATGTTGTCTTATTAAGCACAAGGATTTATAGCAGTACATGCATCTTGGTTGCCTTTGTATTCGTCGACTTTGCTTCTTAAAAGAGAGCTTCGTATTTATAACTAGACTCTGCGCTCAGGGTAACATCTTGGTCTATTTTGAATAAGTTATTGATAAGGAAGGAAATGCATCACACCGATGCATAGCAATCATCCTCACGTGATTTTTGCCGTAAAAATCAAGAAAATAGGTTCATAAATAAGCGAGAAATGAAATGGTTCAAAGAAAAATTCATGTCAAAATCTTAGTAGAAACCAATGGCACAATGATATTCAAAACAAATCATTCTTCCTTTCAACCTGGTTGGTTAGACAATCAACATTGTTTTATTTGTGAAGTTTAGAACATTTAGAAAAGATTGACAAAAAAGGTGTCCACCTGAGTGATGTCACGATGATGTCACGTTGGTGGCAAAATATTTTAATAATATAATTGATATGACATTAGACATTTTATTATTGATTGATTGATATATTTGTTCAATCTTTTCATTTGTGTTAAAATATTATTTTGCGCTGAACAGTGGAATATTTTATGATTAAAAATATATTTGAAAATGGCGGGAAATTTGAATATTTATTAAGAAATATAAAGCTGACAACTTCTTTTTCAAAATATATTGTTTCAAATTTCTAAAATAACGTTTTAAGGCCTGAAAATAGTAAATTAAAGATAACATATTTCCAAACTTTAAATGGGGCCTTTAAAAGGCCCACCCTTCTACAAAATAATTAAAAGTCTAAACACTCGCATTCATTTGTCAAGGCAATGTTCAAACTTTTAAACATTCGACTGGTTTGTTTTGTCTCTTTAACAATATTATCTTTATGATAATATGTTACACTTATTGATGCATTTGGGTCTATTGTAAAGCCTTGCATACGCTGTGAGAAGGAAAGAATGAGCTATCTATATAAAATATGCGTTTGCATATATGTTGTATTTCTGGTGTAATATGACATACAAACAATGATAACCAATGTTATATGATTATTTCCACCAAACATAATTGCTGATAACAGTATTACCGACGGGCATTCATTTGAAAGTCAAATTGTAATGTCGGGTTTAATTGAAACATGAAACTAATATAGATAGACTAGCACCATAATTACAATTAGAAAATGAAAGTTAAATTGATATTGTTTTATAATTTTTGTACTGCCCATTTGATCATCATGGTTAGTACCACGTGACAGTTTTAAAGATGGCGTGTTTGTTTTTAATCTTGAATGCCTTTACTATCTATGGACAGATCCATATTTGAGGATAAAATCGTATATTCAAATTAATTAATGCATGTAGTGGATAAGAATTATGTTATCAAGTAATCACACCACAATCAAATCTCGTAATGGCTATACTAAAATAAACAAGGTTAGTTTAAAAATAGGGTATTACGTTTTTCAGATGACGATCACGGAACTGTAGAACTGGCCATAACAAAGGCATTCACCGACGAAGAGTTTTGTTGGTCAAGACAAGGTTCATCTGAAGGTTTCACAATAGAAGATGCCAACACTATAGTCCTCATCACTCACCAGTTTACAGGAACTCATGCCGCTCGTTCAAACCTCGGATTCCTCCGCGGACGCCATGTTTGGGAAATCACATGGCCACGAGATTGTCGAGATAATCACTCCAGCATCGGAGTTGGTACCTACCAAGCCCCATTGTACAATCGAGGATTATTGGATTTGGTTGGATTCAATATTCAGTCCTGGGGCTGGAACATAAAAAACTTAAATCTTATACATAACAATAGAACCATCAAAAAATACCCTGACCTCCAAGGACAGGAACCAAACATCCCCGATCAACTTATTGTATCCCTCGATATGGAGAAAGGGACGTTGTCATTTGGAAGTTATCAGTCGAGTTACGGTGTTGCCTTCAAGGGCCTCGGTGGAGGACGATTACCTTTATTTCCAATGATCAGTACAACGTCATTGGATGTCAGAGTCGCGATTAGATATATTGGTTCAGGTAGGGAGGTGCTACAACCATGTAGATATCGTCATGAGCATGTTTAATAGTCGTAAAAGCAATTCGAAACTTTATCTAAATGATTTATTTGTAACTAAAATAGGTTAATAATTGAGCTGGACATATTTGGCGACATACTTATAAATTAAATCGCTATTCTCTTTCTGTTTTCCGAAACTTCTGGTTCGATGTCTTAAAACAACATGTTAGTCTATTTATGATTCCAGCGTGTCTCTCCCATCAAGCTACAGTACCTTCAAATCACAATGAAATGACATCGGGGAATATAACTGCTTATACAACACATAAAGCTGTCAATCGAACCCCTAATGCAAAGTTTGAACCTAGCATTACGCCTGGCTCAATAATGAAATCAATAAGACGTTCTTTCAAAAGAAAAAAGAAATACCCCCAATCACCGGCTAATACACCCGTGTCTACTATCGGTGACGTTTCGAGCTATCAGATGAGACGAGATCCACGAAGACACTTGTATCAGCGTGACACAACGACGACATTGAACCTCAATCCACGTAAGTTACTTACACCATGTTAAAGGCCTATCATTAATGGATGTGCCGTGATCATTATTCTAAATCACTTACATAATTTCCCTTACATCCAAAGAAAACGTATTATTTATGAAGTATCATTCATACCTAAATCATCTGCGGTGAAAATTAAAGATGACATTTTACAAGACTAGACTGCAAATTATTTAACTATAATGGTTAATATATTTTTATTTCTAATTTAACAGCACGATACAATCAGTATTCCCCTAAGCAATACCCGGAGACAGTTTCTGTTGCTGAAATTCATGCTCAAAATCAAAGAGATCATCGAACATCAAACCCACAAAGAGGTAATTTAACTCAAACGTATAAATATAGAGGAATACAACAACACTCCCTCCAAAGATTTGCAACACCAATTTTCACAATTGAACCTTATAATTTAGATTTTTTATAATCTTGCAGCGTCTGTCTCATATGGCATGGTTATGCTGTAACATTCATATTTTGAAATAAGCTGTCTATTCCACTTATTTAATGTACAGGGTGTTCCATGTGTTTCAGGAATGATGCTGTATTTTATTGGTTTTCTTTTCAATCTAGCTGATTTTTTGACAAAATGTGTCCAAATATGTTGTGAATAAGTTAGAAAAATTGCATATCATGAAACTCAGTAGACTGAATAATATGTTTGCTATAGTAAACTAGGGGTAGGGTAGGTGGAGCAGGTGTAACAATGCGCAAAACGCGACATTTTTGTAAAAATAGTAGTTTTGTATAAAGTGTTCAAAGTATTAATTTGTCATAGTTGCATTAAACTTGTTGGAAATTAAAAAGAATAAAGGTGGATTCCTGGAAATTAAAAATGATCACACCCTTTATTAACCATCATCATTATTTCAGCACCTATCCCTTCCGCATTAGTTATCGCTCTCACTGTTCTCGGATGTCCACATTTTGGATAATCGGTCTCAGTTTCCCTTCCAGATTTGAACCGCTTGTACCACTCATACACTCTAGAGGGTACCATCATTGAGTCCCCAGGTGCATTCGTTCGGAATTTAATTATGTCTGCTGCAGAAAACTGTTATTCACACATGTCATGTCTTGTCACAGATTGTTGTGTGTTGCCTAAGTCGAAGGTTTTCCTTTGCTAATGACTTTTTCACTTTTCAAGATGGCCGCTCGTCCAAAATTACCTGTGTTTATTCTCCTTCGTGACTCATGACATGACAGGTGTTTAAATTGTGATGTGATCAAGGGTGGTGACATTTTTTTTACTTTCTTGGAATCCACCTTCATTTTTGTTTAATTACCGACAAGTTTGATCCAACTCTGACAACCTAATACTTAGTCACACTTCGTACAAAAAAAACTATTTTTATAAATATTTCATATATTTTGCGCGTTGTTACACCTGCTCCACCTACCCAACCCCTAGGTTACTATAGCAACCATATAATTAAGACTACTGAACTTCACGATATGAAACTTTCCCAACTTATTCAAAACATGTTTAGACACATTGTGTCAAAAAATCAGTTAGATTGAAAAGACAACCAATAAAACACAGCATCATTCCTGAAACATATGGAACACCCTGTATTAAATATACTTGTATAAAAGGTGAGCCAAGAAATAAATGTGAAGGGTTTTCTAAACAAAAATGTGAACATACACTAGGGGTCTTAATGAAAATATACAGTTGTCAGGATAAAATTCGGAACAATAATTTCATACTGATATTAAACTTTTCAGCTTTCAATACCCCGTGCTTTAATTTTTTAGCAGAAATATGAATTAGAAATTTATATTTTCAAGTATGATCATAACTAAAATTACTGAAAAATGGAATATCAATAATGCTCTTCCATTTTGCATCACTGGGATAGATAACATAGATGGATCATTATAATTTTGAAAGGGTTTAAATTAGTTCCTCAATTGTGAGTTGAGCCGTTTTATCCTTTAAATTATAAACTTATCCACATTTCAAATCTTTAGCGAGTAATCATCCATGTCTTTGGATCACTGATGTATATGATGGTGTACACTGAGATCTGTGTCTCATGATCATGTTCACTCATTCAGAGTAAACAGGATTTACTCTGTCAAATATATGTGTTGACGTGAATACAGTACGTGTCATTCTAAGAAAGCAGCCCTGTAAGTGTGACAGGGAAGAAGAATCAGTATAGCAGTCTGCACATCAGCGGAACATGTTTTGATTGTTTGCTATTTTGAGATTGTTGTCTTTGAAATGTCATGTCGTATTTTTAAAATAGAGACGTCACTCGATACCACCACTATGGCACGTACAGGGTAGTAAAAATGGAGACCCTGCCGCTATTTTCTTCATTACGTTGTCATTTCAGGTCATTTCCCCTTGATCTTTATTACATATTTCCTACAAGCCTAGAAACAATGTTACAAGAATATGCTTCAGTGTCAAATATTGCGCTGTAGGCAAACCCGCACACGTCGTTCAAAGTGTCCCAATCTGACTTCTATCTGTGAGGATACGCCAAAGATCATGAATTCATTCAAAGAACAAGAATGACCTCAGGTCAATTGTAGACCTCAAAATGGATATCATTCCTATGATTTTAGCCATACCTGCTGATGAACGCAATCGGGTCATTTTAACGTAAATTAAATATGACAGCATGCCAGTCTTATGATTAACTTGATCATTTCAGGTCAGGAAAATGCTGTTTTCTACAATGAGCACAACCATAATAGAGATGTGCCTACACCCCGATCTGCTGATAGAGCCCAAGGAATATCACCGAGGTATGACGCCCCTAGATACCCCGAAAGTATAGACACATTTGACAAACAGACTATAAAATATAATGCGGGTGGACGTACACATCATATGATACACGAAGGCGACTCCGCGTTTGATGAACAAAGGAATCCATCGAGACCAACGAGTAGAGCGAAACATGAAAGACAGTCACCCGACTATAGGGACCATCATACCATCGAACAACAGAGTCACAAATCTGGATTAAGTGGACATAATAACAACACAGGGCCAGGTGACCCCATTCGACCAAGTCGTAGAAACGACACACTAACAAGGTACTCAAACGATACATCAAGATCTGAGAGCGCTAATTCATACACAAATTCCTCTTATAAAACAAATTATTCATCAAGACAATACGGCAATCACGGTCAACGAGAAGTTAACAGCTCCTCACCATCATACACGCAAAGTGATTATTCAGAGTCAAAAGGTGCTTTGAGACCAGTTGTCAACAGGAGTAATCAATACGAACCATCATTAGACAACAGTTATAGATCCCAGCCTGTAAGCTCATTTAATGTCTAACTCGTGTACCTGTTTACGTGAAATCTGAAAGAGCAGCACATTAATATAGTTTTTAATTATCCATAGAATATCAGCCAACAGTATGGCGCACGATGGTTGAAAAATTATACCATTTTATATTAATTATAAGTTAAGGAACAACTGCACTCATATTATTGTTAAGTAAGATCGTTTGACGCTGCATTAATTCGGATTGAACTAACTATAATTGTGGTTTACTTGATTGATCAAAATACAAAACCAACCATTGAGATTATATATTGACTTGTTTGGTGTATTTTTGTTTTACATCTGGAAAAGATTGCTGAACTAGTTTTTGGGTCTGTCTGTACTTATTCCGTTTTTCAAAAGTGCTATATCTTAATTTCCTTTCCCTCTGAATTGTTATGTAAACATCATTCAGGAATAGACAGAGGCACTACAGGTTCTCCGATACATCATGAGTAGAAAAACGTGATTCAAACTGTGCTCTTAGCAGTTAGATGACACAATTGATTTGCTTTTAATTTTATGATTTACGTTGTTGTCCACTACCCTTATACCACGTGATCAATTGTTTTGCATGACCATGTGGAAGAAGATTCAATATAAAGCGAGTTTTTTCTGTAGTGCTAGCTTGCAATTTATTTTTGTTAAAATAAGCATCTCTATAAAACGACTAATAAGGCATGGTATTTGATTTCCTAGTTTTTAGGTTTTACTCCCAGATAAAAGCGACGTCTATAGTGTATATAAATGAAAAACTATATCTACATTACTGCATTAAATACTATTAACATTAATATAACATGAAAATAATGGATGGACGTATTGATTAAACGTATCAACAGGCTAAATTTGATTGGATGTTAAAATAATATGATAACCCATTTGTACAAGTGATTGATATGCATTATTCAACTTAAAGTTGCCAAGCAAAAGTTATTTGGACCTACACTCCCCTCTATAAGTTTGGCAATCTTTTTATACATGTAAATTCATCAAACAATTTCCGGATGGTAGAAGAATCAAATCAGTATTTTTCAAAAAATAATTTTTTCATGATATTTTAGAAAAGATGGATGTGTGATATATAAAGTAATCTTTATAAACTACAATTATTGAATGCATTAGTGCATTTGTATGGTTTATTTCGTTCGCTATGACGAGGATACATGATTTGGTCACAAATTTGGAGTGCCCTTTTTTAAAATAGAATACCGGTTTGGTGAGATATATTATTTTGATCCTTATTGGTGAAATGAGTTCTGAACAATTGATTCAATGATGCATGACAGTGAATGAGTGATTTGATCACTGTCTTGATACACCTATGACACATGAAACATGCGTTGACATTTCGCTCATTTCTCATGGGGTCTGCACGTCAGCTTACTCGTGATGAACGGGCAACCGTTATTGCCCTCCGCAATGAGGGTCGGACGTTGCGATATATTGGTCTAACACTGAATCGCTGCAAGGGCACAATATCAAAAACCATCAACCGATTTCGAAATACAGGGTCAAACAGGGAGGGACACAGCTCTGGAAGGCGTTACATTTCTACATTGAGATAGGACCGCCCCCTTGTCCACCATACCCGGCTTGAACGTAAGACAACAGTCCCAAGACTGAAAACCTTCTGGCAGATGAACTTTAACATACGTGCAAGCTACTCTACTATCAGGAGAAGGTGCAATATTGTCACTTTTTATCTTTCATACTTTAATTTTGACGAACTTCTCGAAAATATTCATCAACTTTACGCAATTATTGCTAACTATTGCCGACAATACTGGTTTTGTTTTAAAGTTTTATATGCTCTATAAAATGTCTTTAATATTTCAAGTTACATAACAGAGGTCTGTAAGGTCGAATAGCCAAGACAAAGCCTATTACTTCCCCCATCATACGACAACGACAATTGGAATGGGCAAATGTCCGGCTTTGGAATGTTAATACTCATTGGTGTAAAGTAGTTTTTCTGATGAAACGAGATACAATATTGTGGCGCACAAATGCTGAGAAATACAACCCAGAGTGCCTCGACATGGGACGAACTGTAAGACGAGGTGGTCTCATGTTTTGGGGGTGCGTCGGGTATCATCGTGTTAGGGAGCTAGTCACGGTCCCTGGAGTCATCACGGGAGGGTATATATAGATATTTTGCAGGAGAACCTTCTACCATCCATTGAATAGATATTCGGTGACAGAGAGCAGCGCTCCCGTTCATACTGCGAATCAAGTTGAAGAGTGGTTCTTTCAAAGCGACGTTAACAAAATGAGATGGCCCCCATATTCCGCAGACCAATCACTTATTGAAAATATGTGGCATTATATTGATCGCCAGATACAGAATCTCCAAACTAACAACCTCCGCGAGCTGGAAATTGCCGTCCATAGAGCATGGGTTCAAATCCCCGGGCAGTACATCAGGAGACTCTTTTACATTTTAATTACAATTCCAACGCTACGTAAAGATTGTTGAACATCAGACAAACATAATGCAAAGATTTCATGACTTTACATATTAGTGAAACTATATGGCAAAACGTTCTCTCAAAAGTTCCAATTTGAAATGTTGATCACACAAAATCTAATTACAGTACTGAAGCTTGCTTTTCTCTTGGAATCTAAATCCTACTATTCCTTCTCCTCAGTTTGGGTGACATGGCCATGTTTTCTGCAAAACTAAAAATGAATTGAGAGGGAAGGGAATTCCCGCTTTTGTTGTGACTCAATCAAAAATTGTGTAATGGAACACGAGAATTGTAGATATGAGCCCCTAAAGCTAACATGAAAACTGTGAAGTGAGGTTAACTTTTGAAAACGTCAAAGAGTAAGAGTGCTTCAGTGTCACATTTGAAAGAATTCAAAATTTCCACAAATCATCTTATCTTACCAAGGAACACCAAAGGGGCATGGAATGTGTCTTGCAAATGTGTGACTGTTACAAGGCTACTTCCTGAAACTTCCAAAAATTGGCCTCATTTCACAGTCTCCATGCAAGATTTGTGGACCCATGCACATCCAATCCATAATTACGAAAAGTGCCTTTAAATGTGATGTTCACTTTGACATGTCTCTTTAGTCAAAGAAATACATTCACATACAAGGAAAACATATACAAAATCTTGTGACTTTATCAAAAAATATGGCTACCATTTTCGTACTTTTGATTACCTTTACCGTTACCTTAAAAAACTTTTGCTATTTCATTTAAAAGCAGCTTCAATGATCCTGATTGAAGCGCTGCCATTTGATTACTGTATAAGTGGTATTTAATCCGAGTGGTTAATTTTCCGAATGGTCAAATTTCATCATTTTCCTAATTTTAATTTTCCTATTGACAAGAAACCTCCCATTGGATAACATTATAAAGACAATATTTCCGACATTTAATTTTCCGAACCTGGCAAAAATTAGGAAATAGGCAAATGAAATGATTAGGCAAAATTACCACTTATACAGTATCCCAACGTGCCAGGTTATACAATAAAATGTCAATTAAAAATACAAACAATATGCAAAATGATGACACCAGTGAATAACAGAACAATGTCCATTGGATATCAGAGTAGATAACAAATGGCACAATGTCAGAGCCACAGCTATTGAAGATGCTCATTGACAAATTTTATCTGGTATAACAGGTACTTGTCCTATCAAAACCTCTTCGCTGACAGAAAACATAAGACCATCTGCCAAAGCTTTAAATTGTTATTAAGACGACAACTTTTAAGATGAATAGGTGGTTGCGTTACTGGTTATTAGCTTTGTCAGGTAAATGATTTTCTTCTTCACTTATTGTCGGTTTGATCAGAAACATGCAGAATCATTAAAGAAGGAGACAGACCGATTTGTTTTCGTGAGTCTGATAAGTTATTTGAAACATTTGTGCTTGTTCGAATAATCTATACTTTGCAAAATAGATGGCATTGACTGTTTCCATTGTTATGTTGCCAGATTACCGTTCATTATTGTAATTTGAACTATGTGCAATATGTATGTAGCTGTAGCGCTGCCATCAGCTGCCGAGCGCTGTTACTCTGGAGGAAAGGGGTACCACGTCGGAGATGACTTCATTGGAGAGGACGGTTGTAGCATATGCATATGTACAACACACGGGAGCGACTGCAACGAAGAACCGTGCATCGATCCTCCACATCCGACCGGTAATGCAATTTACAAATACTTTCTTGGAAACGTTTACATGAAATAAAATGAGCATAGCTGTACTATCAAAATGTTACAATGTATTTTTTATTTTCTTTACATTTCTTTCATTCTCCTTCTAATCTTTACATTCTAAATTATCATCAAGAAGAGTTTTAGAGAGTTCTCATTTTAGAAAAAGTATTTAGTTTTCAGAAAACATATGGAAACCCATTGCTAAACACCCAGAGGGTTATATATACATTTTGATTTTACATAAAGCCCAATGTATGTATACGTATTACACCCACAAATACTATATAAAAACTGTTGAATGAAAATACCATTTTAGTATAGCATTTTATGTTTTAATGTCTAAACCTCTACATTTAGAGCCGCGCCTTCTACCCGTATGTGAGTATAACGGGCGTGAATACCAACCCGGGCAGACGTTTCCTCCAGAAGATGGTTGTGGTCAATGTGAATGCGTAGAAGCCAGGGGACAAGTCCGTGTTGCATGCACAGATAACAATTGTGCTCCCAGACAATGTGCATTCCGAAGTAGACTATATCGACTAGGTCAAGAGTTCGAAATTGAAGAGGGGTGTATCAAATGCCAGTGTCTGATGAGTGATGAAAATCAACCAACTGTGACTTGTGGAAAAAACCGATGCGCAATTTCAACGACCAATAAGCCAAAATTCTGTAGATATAACTACCGAAACTTCGAAGTTGGCGATAGATTCCCCGCCGAAGATGGTTGCAATGAATGTACATGTGAGGGGAATGAGCACCATGGTCCGTCTGTTCATTGCACAGAAATGGCTTGTATGAAGACCACGCGCCGAACGCATGAAATTCCTTTATGTAGGTACAATGACCAAGTTTATAAAGTTGGAGAAAGATTCCCCGCCGAAGATGGTTGCAATAAGTGTATATGCGAAGCAAATGAGCACAATCGACCATCTGTAAGTTGTACAGAAATTGATTGTATGAAGACCACACGACGACCTCCCGTATGTATGTATAACGACAACGTTTACGAAGTTGGAGACAGCTTCCCTGCTGAAGATGGTTGCAACGAGTGTATCTGCAGATATGTAGATAACCAAAGAGTAGGAGTAATCTGTACGAAAAGGTTTTGTGAAACAACAACCCAGGTACGAAGGTATTGCGAAGTCGGGGACCGCAAATTCGAACTTGGAGTTTCTTTCAACATGGGTGAGTGTCGTGAATGTACATGTACACAGGAAGGGGTAAGGTGTATCGAAAGGGTTATATGTAAGAAGACAACAGAGGCATCGCCACAATACTGTATATATGAAGACGAGAAATATAAAATTGGCGACGTTTTCCCCATGGGCGATAATTGCAACACTTGCAAATGTACTGAAGAAGGACTTTACTGCACAAAGAAATATTGCAAAGGGTGCACAATTGGCGACAAGGATTACAAAGTAGGGGACACCTTCAAAGATGTTTGCGCCGAGTGTGAATGTACGACGGAGGGAGTGAAATGTGAAGATATCGTTGACTGTGGAGCGTGCGTGCATGAGGACAAAAAGTATGCGATTGGTGACGTGTTCAAGGGGAGAGATGGTTGTTATTCATGCAAATGCACGGAGGAGGGTATTCAATGTTCCGAAAAGGACGATTGTGAAAAGCAAGTTTGCAAACTTGGTGACAGAAAATTCAAAGTCGGAGATATTATCGAAACGGACAATAAGAATAAAGTGTGCTATTGCAAGAAAACAGGTATAGAATGCAAACTATCGTTTCCAAAGGTTTGTAAATATGATGGTAAATTCTACAAGATCGGTACGAAATTCGATATACTTGAAGGATGTAAAACATGCCAGTGTCTCGAGAATGCCAAGCTTGTTTGCTCAAAGTCAAAATGTGCCAACACTGAACCTAGCTGGACGACACCAAGAGGCCCTACATCAAGTCCACAATGTACTAACGAATGGTTGAAGGAAGGAGAATGCAGAAAGCTGGATGACGGTGAATGTCGTTGCTGCTATAACGGCAATGTGAAAGATGGACCGTGCTATCCATGGGGTAAAATTAATAATATGATGCTAGATTTTCAAATAGATAATAGATGAAATCAGAATGCCGCAAGACCCCTTAACACAAGCTCCACTGTACACGTTGTTATTCCAGGTCCACCTGATCCTACAGATGAACCAATAATTGACCCGATTCCTTCAGCTCGGCCGACACCAAAAGATCCCTCTCAAAAGGGAGACTGTAGCTATAACGCCCAAGGTTACAAGTATGGGGACCGTTTCTTGGCTGAGGATGGTTGTAATAGCTGTCTGTGTACCCTAAATGGACCAGTGTGCAGTAACATCAACTGTACTCCGCAATGTAAGTACCTTGGTAGGACTTATCCGTTGGGTTCACAGTGGCAAATGGATAACACTGGGCCATGTGGTGTCTGCTCGTGCAATACAGATGGAATGAAATGTGACACAAATCAATGTCAATTGGGTACGTTTATCTTTGTCAAGCATGTCGTTGCTATATTATACAATATAACACATTATCGTATGCTCTGTAAAATGAAGCCTTCTGATTGGTCAGTTCTTGTGCTGTACCAATCTGTATTGCTACTGAGATTATTCCCATTGATCATCTCCGTCGCAATACAGAAAATATCGGTACGGAGGGAACGATCTCAGTAGCAATACAGAGGATCACACAATAAAAACGTTATTGAATGATTTAAAGTGCAATACAGGATATATTCTGTCTCGATATTCTGTATTGGCACTCGACTTCGTCTCGTTCCAATACGGAATTTCTCGAGCAGAATATATCCTGTATTGCACACTACATTACATTACACTCCCCTCCATAAATTTGGCAACCTTTTTTCCCAATTGAACTATGTGTTAAAGCCTCTTTACGTTTGGATTTTTATTTACTTAACCGGCGATGAAATAACTAATAATATTGATGAAAACGTAACTTGACTTTATTTCCAATACCTCCAAATTTTCTCAATTTTTTTCCTCAATTACAATAGGTCGGAAATTGATGATAAATTTGATGAATTTTTGAAAATCGTCATTCCCATGTAATCCAATGGGAAATGGAGGGTTCGGGGCAAATCAGAAATCAGGATATCTTTTCAGTAAAAGATTCAGCAAAAATATTTTCATATAGAAAATTGAATTGTCTAACTTTTTTGAACACTAAGTGTTTAGTTTATTTGATGAATATTAAAGTTACAGCGCTTCAAAGTCATTTTTGAAAATAATTTTTCGCCTCCTGTGTTATTTCAATGGGAGAGGTTTTTTGAAAAACAATTTTGACTTTAAAGCCCTATAACTTTGTTTAACCTGAAGAAACATATCAATTTTTTGTTAAATAAAGTTAGCAAATTCAATTGCCTGCCTAACTTGTATTTTATGCAAGGACTCGGATGGATGGATATTCTGTCATATGACTTGCGGCAAACCTATCATTTCCCATTGGTTAACATGGGAATGACGATTTTCAAAAATTTATCAAATTTATCATCAATTCTCGACCTATTGTAATTGAGGAAAAAAATTGAGAAAATTTTGAGGTATTGGAATTAAAGTCAAATTACGTTTCCATCAATAGTATAAGTATTTTCATCGCAGGTTAAGTAAATAAAAATTCAAGGGTAAAGAGGCTTTAACACGTAGTTCAATGGGGGAAAAAAGGTTGCCAAACTTATGGAGGGGAGTGTACATTACAATACAATGTGATACGACTGAACACAAAAACTCGAGACGATGCGACATCTAATATGTAAATCGTGTTGTGCATTTTTACATAAACATGGTTGAGATAAAATATGAACAATATTCATTAAAAAAATATTGAGCAAACAGTGCAAAACACTTGGTGATCAACCCTAGTGCATGTACCTTTTCTTGCTTCTGAAACAGATTAATTCAGTACGTGTAGGCCGGGGTTCGGACATTTCCATCGCCGACTCCATTTTGCTAAATGAATATGCATTTTAATTGCTTTATGACATTTCGTTTCAGACAAGACCAACGCGGTATCGAGGGTAGTCGTTAGTTCTTGGGTCATGTGCCTAGTGTTTGGGGTATATCAACTACTTATGTGAACGACTCGCTCTTACAATGGACTTGCTTTAAGCAGTGAAGATTGCAGTGAAAAAATAAAACGTATACGTCTCGAACATGTATATCAGAATTACACATGTGTACACCTAAATGAAATACAAATAACGTTCAACTGAAAAAAGTAAACTTTGATTTGTCTTCTCCGAAAAATGTTTGTTGATCAAGCTAATCACAACAATGGGATAGGATGTAATAAATCAATGCATTGTTTAACAATTTGTTTTGTTTGTTAGTCGCTACTATAGTTCTTAAAACGTACTATCTCAACAATTGACCAATTTGATTTAAATGGGACAGATTCTTAAGTCTCACTTAGTTATTAGAAAACGAAAGGCTGAACATGAAGAGCAGTTCACTAAACGTGTACGCATCAAGTAGATACTAGGATTTTTCAAATCGGAGCGATTATAAGGTAAATGTAATTTCAAATTGATCTTATGAGTTTTGTAATCCCAATTGAATGCTTATTTTATTTCATGTCATGTTCTACACAATATCTCGTTTTATATTCCATAGTTACTGTGATGTTCATAGAACATCGTCTCAAACAATATTTTTGTTACCAGTGGAAAATTATGATATAGTTACATAAAAAATGTCATATATTACGTTAAGGTAATACTAGATAAGTTATTTTCTTAATTTCAGAATTAAAATATGAAGTGGATTCATCTTTTATCTCTTGAAACTCTTCTCGTCCTCTGTACATACCCGATTAACAATGTGGCATCTCTTCAATATACGGGTAAAGTCTTATTACTGTTTAGTTTACCTTTTAAACATCTTTTTCAAAGTATATGGACGTACCTTGTCCAGTATAAGACACTTCAATGGGATAGAACTCAAAGTATAATGTAGAAGTTTACCTAAATTAAGTATATTGCTGCATCAGATGGTTTTTTGTCACTTCGTTGATTATTATTCATGTTGTAACATTTCTAGCTTGTACTTCCATCTCTAACTGCGACAACTGTACCAAGGAAGACTTTCAATGTAAAGCGTGTCTTCCTGGTTATGGGCCCAAGGGTAATGGCGAAGGCTGTGTCGGTAGGCATTTTTGTGTGATCTCATTTATCCATTTAGATGTATTCTAAAACAATACTGATAGTATGAAAATACATTATTACCAAATGTATAAACTTCTTGGCTTGGACAACAAAACTAAATCTATCGAAATGACCAGACTAGCATCAATGTAGTAAAATATTATCAAGAAGCATTAATTTACAAGTTTAACCAATGGAAGTTTATGAGAAGCACACGATTCCCCATGTTTCATGTTCACCACAGCTTGTCCCATGAACTGCATGTCTTGTGTGGATGGCGACAGTGACGGTTTGTCTGAATGTATTGCATGTGAAAGCGGCTATGGACTAACAAGTGATTCTTCAGGATGTGTAGGTGCGTGATCAGAAATAGTATCTTCTATTCCATGTATTCTCAATATAGTTTAGCTGGTAAATGCGCTCAGATACGTAAATATTTGAGGTATATCGACACTAAATGTATGAGTGTTATACATCTTTTAAAACGTTGGCTTTATAAATTGCCTATTTACTACAAATACTCGATATCTGTAGAGGCCTCAAAACATGATAGAGGGTTCGAAGCGCATTATATAGTTTTTGTGTACAACATTCACAAACCCCCAAAACCATCTAAATAGTATTACGAATGCAAAGCTCGAAATAAGGAGTTTATATGTGATTTTAATGCGGCCTTTTGTTGCAGTGTGTCCAACAAACTGTACACGATGTGAGGATGGAAATGATGACGGGGTTGGAGAATGTACTGAATGCATCATTGGATTTGGTCCAAGTAATGATAGACTCACCTGTGTTGGTAAGTAGGAATTGAAATTAATGTTCATCTTACGTAAATAAACTTAATCTCGTTTGAGATTTGTCACGAGAAAGAAAAAACGGTTTTAGTTAATAATAGATGATTTATTTGTTAATCATTGTGAGCAATCTCTAATGATTTATCTTCTACGCGTTGTCTTCTATTCATGTAAAAATGTGTATATTGTTATATTTTTATAAATGTAAAAAGGATACCGTAAGCGCAACTTTTATTACATGTACGTTTACAAAGTATGTTTATCAGACCTCTTAACTCGTTTGTTCTATTGTGTTATCTTTTGTGTTAAGTTTACGAGCGTTATGGATGTTTCTGTGTCGTCCAAAAATTCAATTTCATTTCCCCTCTTTTGCTCTTTACACTGATATAGAGAACATATTTTATTAAATTAATGTTTTTGATCTAAGATTGTACGGTGATCTCAAACTGTATTGAATGTACAGACAGTGGGGGATTCGGAGTGGCTGATACTTGCTTGGGTTGTATTGCTGGAAGGACCCCAAGGCTTAACAACAGGACATGTGTCGGTAAATATTAACTATCGTATCAATGCATACCATAGAAGCAGTGCTTGTAATTCAGTATAACCAATATACCACTGATAATAGTTTGGACTGCACTGGTTATCTTTAGTTCTTTTTGTCAGTTTGGGCATACCCGGTGTAAAAGGGTAGGAGGTCCTATCAAATTACTAGTATGGCCCTACTCTCCATTGATTTATATATATGGTGACTTAAATACAACTCTTTCCCTCAAACAGGATCTTAAGAGGTTCTGGACAAATCATTTGATTCTGGACTTGTCATATTTTTTTTTCAACGAAATCACATCCAAGGGTTGAATTTTTATTAGCTATTTAGAGAGTGAGTCCTGCCTAGTATTTATTTCAATAAAAAAAGTTAAAATAGAACCCTATTTGAGAGTCAATCTAATACTTACATTACATTGATAAATTAAGGCAAATCCTGAAATATTTTTAAAGTGCGTTTTTTAATGAAATATTATCCAGCAAGTATTTAAATGAAACGGTCTTATTTAAATACAAATCATAACATGATATTTTTCATGAAACATTTTTCAATGAAATTCAATTGAAGGGTCAAGATAAAACGAGCTAATTTAGGTGAAAACCCTTACATGATGATGTGTTTTCATAACTTCTTTCATAAAATTCCATCAAGGGGTGAAGATAAAATGATCGAATTTAAGTGATTTAAGGATCACGAGAATATGTTTTCTTTGATATTTTCTATGAAATCCCATCCAATGGTCAAGGTAAAATTTTGATTTTGATTTTGATTTGGTCACGTGTTCGAAAGATCCATATAAGGCCCATAGAACCATATAGGAACGTCATTTTGAATGTCACGTGATAGATCCATATAAGGCTTTTAGAACCATTTATGGAAAGATGAGGGAAGCCCCTGACACCTGTTTCACGATTTTTATGCACTTCATTATTGTACCGAAGTTTGCCGATTCGATTCGTCGTATTTCGGAATCCTGGTGACAATTTTATACTCCATTGGAGTATTTTTGACCTACTTCTTATGACGAAAATTCCCGAACCTTGTTCGGATTAATCCGGATTTTCTGACCTACTTTATCTACCGAGATTTCACGAGTTAACATTCGTCTCATTCCGGAATCCTGGTGACAATTTTATACTCCATTGGAGTATTTTTGATCTACTTTTTCTGGATTTTGCCCTACTTATTATATCTTGACATCAAGCAAATCAAAAAGTTCGACATGAACGGGTCTCGATCAACTAACCTAGACTATGGAAGCCAGGCACGCTAACCATGAGGCCAACGAGCTACTGATATGAAAGAACAAAAGTATTATATATTTATACCGAGCGTCAATTCAAAATGATCCTCACTTTTGTCTCCACTTAAATACGACTCGTCAGTTGTATCCAGAATAGTAGAACGCCTATGGCGCTAGTGAATAACCAAGTCCCAGGTGAGTGGTTCGTATCCCTCCGTGATATACTATTTTTGTTTTATTAAATACGACAGAAAGGAGCAAGGTGTAGGTTGAAAACAAGACGTTAGTTTGTTTCAAAACAGTTTGGAAACATTAATCTCTGGAACATTATTTTTTCAACACTGATACAAATTTCCCTGACATTTCCCTGACATGTCTACCGTTTCAAAATTCCCGGTCATCTTTGGCCCTTTTGACCTAATTTTAAAATTACCTGACATTTCCAGCACTTGGAAAATCAAGTCAATTTCCCTGACATTTCCAGGTGTGTATGAACCCTGGAAATATCCCACTGGCTCGCCCTATGAATCGCTAGCACAGATTGGATTGATTAGTGTTTCAAAATGGTGGACGAAGTGTTTGATTGGATAATTTACATATTAAGCTTCTTAAAGGGGCAACAAGGCCTGTACATAGAAAATTCGAAATTTTTTACATTTTCTGAATTTTTAGGGCAACATTTGGCTTTAACATCTTTTTTTATACATTTTTTCTTAAAATGTATGGATAAACAATAAAATTTCAGCATTAAGCAGTGCAAATTCAGTTCAAAGCTTCTATAAAGGTAGTTCAACAAGTTAAACCTAGTCTGGGCCTTATTTCTTATCTGACATATCTTGTGGCCCGCCCTAGGTTTAACGTCCGTGCCTATTCGGCCCTTGATGCAAAAAATTTAATGGTGGCCTATGGTACCGCATGGAATTCCATGCGCGTTTAATTAATAACTGATAGTGAGAATTTGCAACAAATGAAAGCATAGCACGGAAGTTAAACCCAACCACGGCAACAAGAACATTCAGATTAATAAATGAAAGCCGTGGTATTGGGTTTAACTTGTTGAACTACTATAAAGGGAGTCCAACTTATAGATTTTGAAAATCCGACTCGTTTAAAGAAGAATATCAGCAGCTTAAATCACGCCTTGTGATCATACAAAATGGATGGAGGGGGGGGGGGGGGGGGGTAGGCGATTTCTGCAAGAAAACTCAACAAATTTGGAAGATTTATTTTTTTCAAGATAAAATTTACAACTGAATTGCCAAATGAATAGGCGCAGTGCATGACAAAATATGTAAGGTCTTCTAGTATTTTTTGAACTGATACGCTTCTAAGATATGAGATCTATTATAAAAGGCGCATCATCATCATCATCATCATCAACGTGCAAAAGTCAATGTTTTTGCTATAAATCAGGCAACAATGGTCTACACGACCTGTAATAAATAGGTATGAGGGGCGTTATTAGAGAATTTTCGTTATAAGTTTTTTAAAAACTTATACGTATACTTATACTTATAAACCCAATAAACAAGGTGTTTCATAATTTCCTAATTCGTCGGGAAATATCTCCTAGGACGGTAATAAAAAGGGCCAATGGCATACCATCCGTACCCCCTTGATGTAAAGCATGTTTAGTTGTGTCATATGTGTTTTCTAGAATCAAATAGGCTGATATAGCACACGGGTTTTACAGATTTATCTACTCTCAAATATATTTTTGTAGATGATCGTTTTGAATCACCTTGTATAAATAACGAAGGGAGAATTAGTTCAGCTAATGAATGAGTCGAGCTATTTGATTGGATACTATGCCTATTCAGCCGATTAATTTTAATAAGCCATTCTGGTCAGTAGGTCCACACATATACTATGCGGAGATCCAACTCTGTAAGTTTATAATCTGCGTATAAAGGCCCTTTTATACGTAAAAACTTAAAAATTGACCTTATAATTTCATGAGAACTTTGAAATGATCGACTCGTTCGTGTAGTGATTCACTTTAAAGGGTCTTGTTTATCGTACACTACAAGGACCCGTCAACTAGAATTTAGTTTATCGTGTTCATAATTGACACTAGCAAAGGACATTGTATTCGCAGTCCCTAGTTGATGATGAAGCTTGACTATATCGGGAATAGTTATGCCCCACTTGGAACAGATTATGAAAATCAATTTGAATTGATTTTAGTTCGACAAGACCCTTTAAACTATAAGTATACGTATAAGTTTTTGAAACAACTTATAACGAAAATTCTCTATTATCACAACACTGACATTGCTCACTTTTTAAAGTTGTTTCAAAGCGTTATATGTTAATGGGCGTGTGGAAGGCCCGTGGGTGGCAATAAAATAACTCGAACTTCAAATTAAAATATATATAAAATAGTATATTTCAAACTTCAATGTTTAAAATACAATGCTCTGTAATGTACAACATGAACTCTTACAGCAACTACTGACAAGCCAACACCCAATGCAAACTCAGCTACATGTGAGTGAGAAAGACCATATAGGGGAACAATAGATATATAAAACTGACACAGTTTGCATAGTTGAATAACTCAAGGTGAAAAGTGAACATGGTATTAAAAGAGTAAAACTGCAAACAACCTACTTAGGGACCTGTTATATTGAGATGAATAGGGATTGATTAATATGAACAGTAATAATATAAAATGTGAAAATGACCATGTTACATATACAAAAAATAACCCCATTGTTACAAAATCACAAAAAGTGAAATATCTATTCTTGTATTGCATTTTCGTTCACTGGACATATTTTAATTGCATTGCTATTAGATACATTTTAAGGGTGATATGAAAATTGAACCACGAAAACAGATGTACTTAAATTTAAAGGGAACTTTCTACCATACCCGCCATGCTATCTGACCCGAACGAGCCACCTTGTGGTGAGATTGGTAACTACCTGCTCGCATCTGCGTTATTACGCAGAGACATAAACGTATACACAAGGAAACGATAGGAGATAACCTATTTTATCTCTGTATACATTTTAACTTTAATACATCGTTGAATCGAATTTGTCCAAAGGTCTTGAAACGTAAAATACCTAAATATTTATCTTAGACCTTGGGATGACCTTGTACAAGAAACATTAATGTTGACCTCGGTTCATCTAATCATAATTCGCCAAGGGCCATAGTATCATCAAACGCCAAATACCTAGACATTGATCGTTTACTGGGATTTAAATAATTAAGGAGTATGATTTTAAAATTGGCTAGGTCGTGGTTAAGCAACAATAGTATGTTTGAAATACCGCTGTGTAATGCCTGGATCACATTTGCTGCGAGTATTTTGTTCAAAATTGAATACATTTCTGAACACAATACTCAATCGGCCGGGCGCCGTAGTGAAAATCGGAGCAAATGTGACCAAGACATAAAACAATTGAATAATACTGTATCAGTTTCACATTTACAGCGGTCAAAAGCATTTACAAAAAAACCGCCAGAGTTGGCAATCATATAAAATGAAACCAATCCCGCTGTGATTCATAGAAATAACTAATTTACTGCATTGAGTTCAATGTTATAACCATGTCGATTTACATGAGTGTCCGATTCATTGTACCAAATTTAAACCTTGACTGTTCTCCAGAAAGCAATAAGCTGACATATATCATATTTTACATTTTAATACAACTGAAAAGATAATAAATGTTTTAATATAAAGTTGACGTAGTTATAAATGTTTTCAGCGAAAAATCAAAGCACAACCATATAATTAAAAACATTACGCTGGGATTCCAACTGGATACAACTGACGAGTTGTATTTAGGTGGCCTAAAGTGCTGCTTTTTTTCGTGAAGCCACTCAGTAAAATTACGATTTCTCTCAACCCTGATGTTCAATCAACATCATTCGAGTATCTATATGTTCCTGACACGTTCGGGCATCCGGTTATGACAACGTCTACCCAATGTTTGCACGAGAAATTGACGTAATTCATGACTGAAATCGGGAAGACAAAAATATGTGATATTCTTTCAGAATTGTTTATAATAACTATTTACAAAAACGTTCCCGAGTAACAATCCATTTAGGTAGGGTTTGTTTTAAAGTCGAAAAGCCCCAATAAGACAATACAAACCCAGATGAAACCCAGAAGAATGCAGATTTCATGTAATGATTTACGTTCATGTAAACAAGGAAAGTACATATAATCCCCATATAAAACACTGGCCTACGTGACATGTAAACACAGGTTCAAATTGAAATATAGAAAATTTTCAACATAGCATTTGCTTCTGTGTTCTGTATGCCCCTCTACCTGCTAATAAGGCAATGTATCTTCAAATAAAACCTTAGCCAAGTAGATAAGGGTCTCTGGAACACTTTTGTAAATAGTTTTCACAAGCAATTTTATTCCCGGACGCCCAAACGTGTCAGGAACACATATATATTTGAATGATCTTGATTGGACATCAGGTTGCAGAGAAATCGTATTTTTACTGAGTGGATTATTGAATTTCATAGATCTAGAGGCCCTTCAGGAGTGGAAAACCTTAAATTATCAGAGATTAATGTTTCCAAACTGTTTTGAAACAAACTAACGTCTTGTTTTCAACCTACACCTTGCTCCTTTCTGTCGTATTTAATAAAACAAAAATAGTATATCACGGAGGGATACGAACCACTCACCTGGGACTTGGTCATTCACTAGCGCCATAGGCGTTCTACTATTCTGGATACAACTGACGAGTCGTATTTAAGTTGAGACAAAAGTGAGGATCATTTTGAATTGACGCTCGGTATAAATGTATAATACTTTTGTTCTTTCATATCGGTAGCTCGTTGGCCTAATGGTTAGCGTGCCTGGCTTCCATAGTCTAGGTTAGTTGATCGAGACCCGTTCATGTCGAACTTTTTGATTTGCTTGTTGTCAAGATATAATAAGTAGGGCAAAATCCAGAAAAAGTAGATCAAAAATACTCCAATGGAGTATAAAATTGTCACCAGGATTCCGGAATGAGACGAATGTTAACTCGTGAAATCTCGGTAGATAAAGTAGGTCAGAAAATCCGGATTAATCCGAACAAGGTTCGGGAATTTCCGTCATAAGAAGTAGGTCAAAAATACTCCAATGGAGTATAAAATTGTCACCAGGATTCCGAAATACGACGAATCGAATCGGCAAACTTCGGTACAATAATGAAGTGCATAAAAATCGTGAAACAGGGGTCAGGGGCTTCCCTCATCTTTCCATAAATGGTTCTAAAAGCCTTATATGGATCTATCACGTGACATTCAAAATGACGTTCCTATATGGTTCTATGGGCCTTATATGGATCTTTCGAACACGTGACCAAATCAAAATCAAAATTTTACCTTGACCATTGGATGGGATTTCATAGAAAATATCAAAGAAAACATATTCTCGTGATCCTTAAATCACTTAAATTCGATCATTTTATCTTCACCCCTTGATGGAATTTTATGAAAGAAGTTATGAAAACACATCATCATGTAAGGGTTTTCACCTAAATTAGCTCGTTTTATCTTGACCCTTCAATTGAATTTCATTGAAAAATGTTTCATGAAAAATATCATGTTATGATTTGTATTTGAATAAGACCGTTTCATTTAAATACTTGCTGGATAATATTTCATAAAAAAATGCACTTTAAAAATATTTCAGGATTTGCCTTAATTTATCAATGTAATGTAAGTATTAGATTGACTCTCAAATAGGGTTCTATTTTAACTTTTTTTATTGAAATTAATACTAGGCAGGACTCACTCTCTAAATAGCTAATAAAAATTCAACCCTTGGATGTGATTTCGTTGAAAAAAAAATATGACAAGTCCAGAATCAAATGATTTGTCCAGAACCTCTTAAGATCCTGTTCTCATTATATTATACGCAATCAGGGCCAGTAAGGGCCGTTAAGAAAGGTGACCATAATCCCTGGGGGACCATCATTTCATTCACACCGGGACACATTCGAAGTTTTTTAGAACTAACTATAACTGAGCAATTAGTATTATCGTTTTGTAGAGTGTTACACAATAGCAGATTGCAACGTGTGTGAGGAAACAACGAACGACAACATTGCTGATATTTGCTATCAGTGCGGTCCAGGGAAGACACCTCGACTTGACGGACGAGAATGTGTTGGTAAAATCCTTCCTACATTGGGCGTATTAATTGCATTATTTTGATTTGAAATTTTGTTCGCAAGCTCGTTCCAAAATCTAGTTTCTCTAGTGCAACGGTGTGATTCTGTTGGTACTTTCGCATGTTAGTCAAAATGATATTCGATATTAGTCTATCCTATCTATTTTGCCTCCGTGTTACTCAGACACTTCATAACTTTCTCCTGTTGTTGTAGCATGTGCAAGCCTGGATACGAACTGTACAGAATGTGAGGAAACAACGAACGATAACACAACAGACGTTTGCATAAAGTGTAAAGATGGCTTCGGTATTCTGTTCGATACGAGTGGCTGTATAGGTAATGGTTAAACGTTTTATTTGAAACAAATATTGTTATTCAAGCATGGATACGTCAACCTAGGTCTGGAGTTTCTGAATATTGACTAGAATGAATTGAACTTATCTCTTATTTCAGAGTGTCCTGGAAATTGCTCAACGTGTCTCGGTAACCCACTTGGACAATCAATGTGTCAAGAATGTTTGCCTTACTATGGTGTTAGTCAAGATGGTCTCACCTGTACAGGTATAAGCATCTGGTTTAGCATTTTAAATCATCTATACATACTTGTATTATGAAGAAATATAATGCGCATATACACACTACCCTACCACGTGACCACATTTAAAAATGATACAGGGTACGGTTAAGTTGCAAATGGAGCGGGTATTCTCTATCTTTGTTCATTGGGCTTTTCTGGTAATAATACGTTGCAAACTGCTCGATGAATCTATACAATGTATAGTAGAACACTTAGAATATGTGTAAAATCTAGTATACATTCAGAACTATGGAAATAAACAAACGTCCTCCATTTGCAACTTCCCTGTAGCCTGTACAATATTCTTATTAGTGCATTCTAGTGCACACTTTCTTGTCTTGGGCAAAATTCATATAGTTCCAGTGCTATTTTCACTTATTGTTATGTAATATTATAACCTGTCAAGTTAAACCCTGGCGAGGCACCACATTAAAACAAGTAACACAAAGTTATGATTTCCTGTACATTTTACACTGACTACAACTTTTTAAGATATTCAATATTTTAGAATTTCAGACTTTTTGCTCTAAAATTCAGTAAGCGGTAAGTAGTTGCATCACTCTGTTAGTGTAGCAATACTATTTCGCTATCATGATGTTTGCATTACTTTTATTCTGTATAAAAAATAATAAATATCTGTGTAGTCAAAACAAACCCGTAAAGTTTCAATTCGTGCTTTTATTTTACCATGAAATTATAATGTAGAAGTAGATAATCAGAACTCAGACATCTATTATTCTGTTTATATTCTGTTCCAAACCATTGTGATGATGTCATAATAGCAAAACCTATGCCACGTAACGCCAGTACATGTGAATCAGTTAAGTAACACCTAATAATGTTTTCCTGAAAATTTCACATTAATTAGACGAAAACTTATTGAGATATTCAATATTTAGTTTTTCTATCAATTTTTTTACCCTTTTCTCTGAAATTGCTAAAACAATGCGGTTATGGGAAATACCTTGCTAAAAACAATGTGGGAGGCAAAGGGTTAAAGGAATACAGGATACAGTATGGGGGTATAGTAGTGTGATATTCGTATTCCATTAAATTATACTTTTCCCAATACCAATTCTTTTTAGAGTGTCCAGAAAATTGCACAGTATGCGAAGATAGCAATAACGATGGTATCGCCGAGTGTTTAGTCTGCAATTCAACAATGGGACTTAGTCAGGATAGGACCATGTGTGTAGGTGAGACGGTCGTTTTCAGAAATGAGGAAACTATTTCTAAGTAACACTGTCTGTATGAGTAAAGTAACCAAAATATTTTCTTAATTTTCAGATTGTTCCACGATAGGTAATTGTACGCACTGCGAGGATAAGAATAATGATGAAATTGCGGACCATTGCATGCGATGCGAAGAGGCAAATACTCCAAAGGCAGATGGTTCTTCATGTATAAGTACATATCAACATTATTTTATACAATAATGCCATACTATGTATATCGACGTTTCTAAAATATAATATGAAAATGTAAATTACTCAACTATTTAATATATAAAATACAAAAGAGAAAAGGCCAAAAGTATTACAAAATAGAGCAAACACGACCCGACAACAAAAGATAAAAGCATTCAACAAAACAAACATCCAATATGCGAAACCATGATCAAATTTACACATATATCACAATGTCTAACACCCCCACTACCACCAGGAATAATCAGGAATAATCACAATCATTAATCACAGTACCATTTTGAAAATATCTAATTCTTTGATAAAAATTGAGAAGACTAACATACTCTTACTTTATTTCCTAAGGTTGTTCTTCTGTACACCCCGAATGCTTGGAATGTATAGAGTCAACAGGTGATGCAATCGCCGACACATGTACCGCTTGTAACCATGGTTTTGGGTTATCACAAGATGGATTTGGCTGTTTTAGTGAGTACAGTCATATAATTGACTCTCAAGTATGTACCTATATAAACTTAAAATAAAATATATGTAGTACATAACACATTACATTTTAGGATGGTGACACCCTAAACGCACCGTTACCTAGTTGATTTGAGTTGTTATTTATTGTACCATCGTGTTTGTCTTTGTCTCTAGCATGCCAGTTTTTGACACACTGTGCTTCCTGTGAAGATAGCGACAATGATGGAATCGCCGAATGTACATCTTGCCAGGCAGGGTATGGTCTTCGTGGAGATAAAACATCATGCGTTAGTGAGTAATAATTTGTCTTTAATGTCGAATTATACAGTTTATTCGAAATCTATAAAAACAAATTTCAATATACAATAAATATATTTTTATTGCTTTTAGGATGCAACAAGATTTCAAATTGTTTGTCATGTAACGACAATGATAATGATAACTTCCCAGAATGCCTCGAATGTGACAGTGGTTTTACAGAAGCATTCGATGGCAGTTCATGTAAAGGTGCGAATGCTAAAATTTGTTTAAATTGCTTAATTGTTTGAATTTTTAACGTAACATGGTAGAACCAGCAGACTTTCATTTATATTGAATTTAATGACGTTCCGATTCGAGTAAGTACCATGTATTTAAATAATATAAGGACATTTAGAGTACAAGTCTGTGTATTGCAGCGTGTGGTGATCTTTCGAATTGCACCACTTGTGTAGACCCCATTGAAAAATGCACCTCGTGTTCTTATGGATTTACTTCAAAACTAAATGCAACTGCTTGCCTGAGTGAGTATTGTAATATAGCTATATACATTTATATATATTCATAACCATACCATTGATTCGTGACGCCTTAAGTACTTCTATCATTAAGTGACAAATCTGGATTTAGAAAAGTCTAGACTTCAATGAAGAATTACACAATGACATGGTGCGTGAACGAATTATTTTGGTAAAACTACATTTTTCATTTAGTATTGCAAATATAAACATTATGCACTTATTCATGTTTCAGCAACGTGTTTCAGTTGTTCGAATACATCGACTTGTAACGATAATCAGACAAGAGCTGATGCTTATGAAGAATGTGATTTTAATAATGGATATGCCTGCTGGGTAATATTTCAACACTCATAGAATGTAAAAATTGACAAAATTGGTGACCTTTGTGTATTAATATTGTTTAAAGATCATTAAGATATCTAAAGCTGAGATATCCCGTACTGATCAAATGTACAATTCAAACGTAAAATAATCCCCTGCATCAGAGATGACTAATTTTATTACTAATAATGTTAACTTCTGGTAAAACACCATAGTAACCGCATAGTAAAATCTACATACAAGTACAGGTTAGTAAACACTTTTCAGACACATCAATATTCAGACAGTTCAGCCATTTCACACGCCAGAGGTTGTGAGCAGAAAAAGTGCGACAGATTTAGCATGTATGAAACATGTGAACGACACTCGACAACACATACGGTATCAGACTTTTATTTAACTGCTTAAACATCGAAATATATTACAAATACATTATATTATATTATATTACTATTATATTATATTATATTATATTATATTATATAATATTATGTTATGTTATGTTATGTTATGTTATGTTATATTATATTGTATTGTATTGTATTGTATTGTATTGTATTGTATTGTATTGTATTGACATTATATTATATTAAATTGACATTATAATATTATATTATACCAAAGGTATATTTCACAAGTATTCGAGGAAACGCGTCGGGCTAGGGATACATTTTGTTTGTGAAAGATACACGGGCACCGAAAAGTGAATAAAAGATTTGTTGTATCATTCACTGTCAATTTCCTCGCTCTTTGATTTGGGAATATTTAACTATATATTTGGTGGGTTGTTGAAGTGTTATACATTTTGAGGTTTCTTTTGCTTGCAACTGGTCTTGCTCCTCTAAATACAGAGTGTCTCAGAACTCTTGAATTTTTTAAATAAGTAATGAGTATGCTATAAATAGAAGTGTTTAAGTACAGCCTCTACATACAGCCTATTTTTGAAAAATTTAAGAAAATAAATATGAGGTTAAACGTATGTGACTTTTTAAACATTACTGCAAAAAGAATAGAACAAATAACATTTTACTAAGAAGTAAAATATTATCAATAAATGTAACATCATCAAAATCAATAAAACTGTGGAAATATGTAAAATGCGTCAAAATAACATTAGTCGAAAAGCCAACTGGGTATTAGTGAAAATACACTATGGCTGTAAGACGAAAATATATTAATTGTATTATATCATATAGTATACGGTATTACAGGGCGTTCAATAAGTATTGCTAATTTTGTTATAACTTTTGTTATCTTGCATATTTTCCATGAAACTTTTACAACATAAGCAACACACATCTGACCTTGTTCTATCCAAATTTCTGGACAACCGACTTATAATTAACAAAGTTATGGTTACTAGGGTAACCAATGTCACGGATACGCGGGGCAAACTCAAGGGTTTACATAATGAATTATTGTTATACATCAAATAAACACTTTGATAAATAAAAACTGTTGATATGGTCAAATCGTGATGTTGTCAGTTTAAATTATATGTAAAAAATATTTATTTGTGAAAAGAGATCTGTGAGGAATATCGCACTAGAATCTCAATCAGCGTATGTCTGCAGTGAACACTGCACATTCCTAGCCACACACTTCAACGTCCTCAAAGAGCAACATCGACATATACGGTCCACCAAGATAACGCCCCTGCTCACAGATCCTCTACTCTCTTAAATACAATTATAACAGAGCTTGGCATGGAAGCATCCTCACGCAGCATATGTTTTAGATAAGGCCACACTTTATTTTGTTGTATTCGCCTCAGTGAAAAGGGATTTGAGAGGAATATCGCACAAGAATCTCAATCAGCTGATGTCTGCAGTGAACACCTCCCTAGCCACACACTTTAAGGGTGGCTTTAAAATTGTGTACCACGAGTGGGTCGCCAGACAGCAACTGTGCATTGAAGTTAGGGGTGCTTGCCTGTTTTGAGCACCTCATGAAGTTAATATGGATCATGAAGTGACTCTGGAATGGATTATTTTTAACTGCACTGCATATCCCAAATGTTAAACGGCATTAAATGTTAGTGCTTTCAACGCTCAAAATGTCGTCCAAAGTGACGTCAGAAGTTTGCCCCGCATATCCATGATACTGGTTACCTTAGTAACCATAACTTTAATAATACTGATTCGATTGTCTTTATTTCATAGAATAAAGTCAGATATATGTATCTTATGTTGTGAAAGTTTCATGAAGAAAAAGCAAACAGAACAAAAGTTATAGCAAAATTAGCAATACTTATTGAACGCCCTGTATAAGCTCATATTGTTTATTGTACATATTTGCTAATTTTAGACATGCAGCCTATGTTGTGACAGTAGCCAATGCAATGGTGGAATACTAACGGGTACATCTCAAGGTCCAGATAATGGTGGGGAGCAAATAACACAACACTACATCGTCTTGATTATTATTGGGGTGATAACTATGTATACAACGAAAATACCACAGTGAATAAAACTGATTTCAAGATTAGCTCTGGTTCTGAATTAAGGACATATCCAGGAGAAGAATATTGAGTTGAGATGACCTAATTTTTGAAATTTAGTTCGTAGTACGTGAAGCTTGTCTAAAGTATATTACCACTCGTTCTAATTGCAGACCGTGACAACCGCACCCGAAAAAAGAGCACGTAGGTTATCGCAAACATTTTCAGAAGATTATATATTGGACTATGACTATTTTCTGACAATGAAAACAGATTTGTCTTTTAGATACATTCATTATCTCAAAATAAAATTGTATACAGTAATAATAAAGTCGAACAGACTCGGAGATATTTAACTAGCAATCAACCCATCAACACACTTTTCAAAGATGTTGACCTAATTTTCACCCAAAATGCAATCAATTTTTACTTTGTTTAATGCATTAATATTCCTCATCTTAATATATCTTGAAAGAAAAACTTAATTGCTTTAAAATGAGTGTTCCCCATGTTATTTCCCCATTGAAAAAGCTCATGCTATCCATTGCTTTCAGTTCATTTTAGTCATCCAAATTCAGAATCTTTAAAGTCCCTGGAGCGATCCACTCTTAGGAAATAGAACATGTCTCAAAGCACATTCTAATTATGCATTCAACGATGTAATAAAAGGTTGCATTTTTGTGAAAATTAGAACATTTTTGAAAAAGTATGTTGATTGGTTCATTGCCATTTAGTTTTCCTCATCTGAACAATAAGACCATGGTGGTTATCATGTACAAGTAATATGTAACATGTCGTCACTTTTATATTTAATATACATATCATCATGATGTCTAATTTAACCATACAATAGAGAGGTTGGCATCGTCTAGACATTGGCATAATGTCTGAGTATAATAAGCATTAATTTTCCTCATCTGAGTAATCAGACTATGGTGGATATCATATACAAGTACAATTTTATATGTATATTTTATGTTAAGTACATTTATCATCATGAAATCTATAACCATACAATAGAGAGGTTGGCATAGTTTAGACGTTGCCATAATGTCTAAATATTCTAAGCATTCGTTTTCCTCATCTGAGCAATCAGACTACAGGTTATCATGTACATGTACAATTTTGTATGTATTTTTTAGACATCTGTCCAATCAGACTGTACTGTGGTCATCAATCAATATGCACAAGCACAATTCTATATATTCATAAAAAATGTATCTTGAATAATGCCATCTTATGTAAACATTAAGATGTTGGCATAATCTAGACCTTGGCATAAAGTATACCATCTCCTTTGATAGCCAGATATTTGCCGTCATCATGCACAAGAACAATCAGCATCATTTACAGTGTGCAAATCATGAAAAAGTTCCAGATGTTGGAAAGGTAGCTAAAAATTGCTCCAATATGGAATGAAATCTGACCGAGTAGTTATGTGTAAGAGTGCGCATGTAAGGCGCCATCTGTGATATCGTTTGGAGTTAGTGGTATCTGGAGTTAGTGGCAAGTTGACGATCTGACCACGAATGATGAGAAGTAAGTGTTGGCTGCAACTGTACATACATCATGCTTGTAGCTATGAGCAAGTGGCAAACCTGGTCAACCTTTATGCATATTGCAGCTTGGTTGACCGAAGGAAAGCCATCTTAGAGTTTAAGGGGACTTTTGCCATGATTTGTACTTTGTAAATGATTCTGGGTTATAAAGGATTCCAATGTCTAGACTATATGTTAACCTCTCTAGTCTCTACTACATGATTGCAGTGAATTTCTCATGCATTATGATACCATAACCAAATAGAATATGTACAAATAAAGTAATATAAATACATGAATCAATAACATGTCACATTTAAGTTTTTAATGTCTAACCCCCCTATCACACCAAACTAGTTCTTACCCGTTCTTGCCAGTCCTACGAAAACGTCCCAAAACGGGCTCAATCTGGCTGTGGTCGGGAAATATGTCTGAAATAATTAGCTTCTTCGTTCTTAAACAGTCTTCAATACGTCCATCTCGTTCGCAGTTCGTTCAGGTCGCACAACGTCGGTGTGCAACGTAGTAGAACGCGTCCCTTAGTCTAGAAGGTCAACATGACCTGATTACAGAACGGTATGGTCGCCATCGAACTTTGAATCGATTCAAAATTCTAAAATCACATTCCCGTCTGAGAACGTTCATAAAGTTCGTAAATAGACGTTAGAAAGTTGCAGCTACGTTCATTCCATCCGCACACAGTTTAAGACCAGTTTTGAAGAACGCAGTGGCAACTTGTTTGGTGTGATAGCTATATTTTTGCTAACTCGTTCATCAGCAGTGTTAAATACGTTCTTAATCAGTTTAAACCCGTTTGCAATTAGTTCTACCTCGTTCTCAACACGTCCTCGGACAGTTCAACTCGTTGTTAAAACGTCCCTAGTAGGATTGAAGTACGACGGTTCCGATCGTAGTACGTCCAACTCGTCGTTAGTACGTTGTCACTCGTTCTAATTGTAGAACGCGACGACCACGAAAACATTTTGAGCATTGTCTAAGTTCTAGAGGACCTACCCGTTCGAGTACGTTCAATGAAGTTTGTAAATAGATCCCAAACGGTTCTTAGTAGGTCCAGTCCGTTCGTACACAGTTGAAGCCCGTTTTCGAGAACGTAGTGAGAACTAGTTTGGTGTGATAGTAGGGTTACCCCCCTATCACACCAAACTAGTTCTTACCCGTTCTTGCCAGTCCTACGAAAATGTCGTAAAACGGGCTCAATCTGTCTGCGGTCGGGATATATGTCTAAAATAATTAGCTACTTCGTTCATAAACAGTCCATCTTATTAGCAGTTCGTTCAGGTCGCACCATGTCGGTGTGCAACGTAGTATAAACCGTCCCTTAGTCTAGAAGGTCATCATGACCTGATTACAGAACGGCATGGTCGCCATCGAATTTTGAATCGATTCAAAACAGACCGTAGAACGTTGTATATACGTTCATTCAGTTCGCACACAGTTTAAAACCGATTCGGCAACGTTTTGACGATCACCAGAAAATTTTGAGCATGCTCTAAGTTCTGGAGGACCTACTCGTTCTAGTAGTTTCATGAAGTTTGTAAACAGATCCCAAACGGTTCCTAGTTGGTTCTTAGTACGTCAAATCCGTTCGTGCACAGTTTAAGCCCGTTTTCGAGAACGTAGTGAGAACTAGTTTGGTGTGATAGTAGGGTTAGGTTTGTTTTCGTTTGATACATTTCTAACTTTTAATGCTGCAAAACGATAAAAATGACCACATCTACATGTACCTTTCAACATTTTTTTTATTGGTTGGCATTGTCTCATAATTAAAATCTTTATGCTGTTATATCAGGCAAAGTTAGCTGATGTTTTAAAATACTAATTAGCATTGCATTCCAGTGCATTTTTTAATATGAACCTATAAAATGAATGTTTTTTTGTCAGTTTTCACCAAGTCGTCAAAGGGAGCTGTTAATTAGGAGCGGGTAAAATTAAGATATATTTAAAAAAATCATGTGACTGTTTATTATCTCTAAAGCAGCATTTTCTTTTATCCATGGAGTACAACCTTTCAAAGAAATGTTATTTTGGAACACCTTTTTACTTACTTACTCATTATAAATTAAAAGAAAGTGAAATGAAAAAACCTGATTATCAACTGATGTTACCATATGTTTGATATATTACATAAACCATATGATGAATCATTTCATGTTCACTTCTAGTCAATACATGCTTTATTCTTCAGGTAGTCTAAGAATCAAGAATATGAAGAAAATGATGAAAATCAGCAAAAAATGCATTTCTACGGTAACAAATAGTGTTCTGTTACTATTTCTATAGTAATATTAATATTGTTTCTTGAATTTTGTCATACATGCATGCATAATATGAAGATTAATTCCTGAAAATTTCAAGTTAATATATTTATTAATGTCTGAGATATGAGGGTGTCTTATTGTACTCCCTGTATATTTTATCAGAGGGGTATAAGAAATGCTCTGTAGAGAGTTGCCAAAGGGTGCTGCTCGGGTATGCGATGATTTGGGGGGCCAAAACCTATATTCATGATGAAAAGTTTAGCTTCCGATTAGCTTCCAAGTTTCTGCAAGACTACTATTTTATTGTTTTTTCTTAATGTCATGCTGGATAAACACATAGAAATTCAATTTTCAGCATTTCATTTATTTACATCTGCAGTGAATAAATAAAGTGATTGAATATTGGCAGATTTGACATATCCCGATGTATAATAAGATCCTAATTAACATCGCACGGGACCTCATGTCATAATTCACAAGTGGAAAATACCTTTCCATTTCAATAAAGTGGTAGTAATAGACCTGGGAGTATGAATAAAGCTATCAGAAAGAATAAATATGTTTTGGAAAATAAAACATCTGCATCAGAATAATCAATTATATCACTGATCGGGTTATTGAAAGCTCTGAAAATTAAAATGGGATTTCAATAATGTAGACTTTATCATGTATACCATATAAGGCATCTTGCCAAAACAACCATCAGGCAGCGAAGTTATTGATGTATGCATTTGAGTTCATAACAATTCTGGCTCGATCAATGACATTTACAATAAAAGAAACGAGGGCATTATTTTACAATCATTATTCACAGCAAACATTCAATCATGTACATGTACGTTGGCGTTTTTGTGCTGTTCATAGTATTCCTCGGAGACATTGCTGCCAGTGAGGGTAAGTAAAATGAATACCATCGAATTTAGAGTGAGCAAAAATGCAAATGCGAGTAGGTAGTTACCAGTTTCACCACCAGGTGGCTCGTTCGGGTCAGATAGCATGGCGGGTATTGTAGAAAGTACCCTGTAGGTCGACAATTGATGATAAATTTGATGATTTTTTGAAAATCGACATTCCATGTTAACCAATGGCAAATGGTTTGCCGCAAGTCACATGGCAGAATATCCATCAATCCGAGTCCTTGCAAAAAATACAAGTTAGGTAGGCAATTGAATTTGCTAACTTTATTTAACAAAAAAAATGAATTCGTTTTTACAGGTTCCATAAAGTTTTTTAAGTCAAAATTGTTTTCCAAAAAACTACCCCATTGAAATAACACAAGAGGCCAAAATGATTTTCAAAAACGACTTTGAAGCTCTGTAACTTTAGTATTTATCAAGTAAACAAAACACTAAGTGTACAAAAAAGTTAGACAATTAAATTTTTTATATCAAAATATTTTTTGCTGAATCTTTTACTGAATAGATATCCTGATTTCTGAATTACCCCGAACCCACTATTCTCCATTGGTTTACATGGGAATGACGTCGATTTTCCAAAAGTCATCAAATTTTTCATTAATTTTCGACCTATCATAATTGACGAAAAAAATCAGGAAAATTTGGAGGTAGTGGAAATATAGTATAAGTATTTTCATTGCATGTTAAGTAAAGAAAAATTCAAAGGTGAAGGGGCTTTAACAGTCACGTAATTCAACGGGAGCTAAGGTTGCCAAACTTATGGAGGGCAGTGTATGTACATGAATGATGCAATCACAATTCACAATAACTTTAAAAATATTGATTTCGAACTTTCAGAAACAGTTTCGTTAACTCATTTTGTGATTTTTTGACCTTCAAAATCATATTTTCATAGAAAGCTGTCTTGATGAAGCCAATACTCCCACGGATGCCTCGTTACAGGCAAAAATTAGTGGAGGTTATGAGCTATGGAAGTGTGTTAACTCGGCCAGAGATGCGTACTATACATGCTCGACCAACTCTTGGTATCCAGAAAAGTTGCAATGTGGACCAAAACCAGGTATAAATGCAAGGAAGATTGGCTCCCAGGATCGAAACTCGATACAAGTATTTTCCAACAATGAAAACGTCGCAATAAATAGCGATCCGGTATAACATGTCATCATGGGTATCAAATTGTTCGTCATACTGAGTAGATTACAAAAACCAATTTTGACAAATTGAAATATGGGTCGGATTCAATAAATATGACATAATGTTATGTAATCTATTATTATGACATAACATTTTTGTTAAGCATTTTTGAGTAAAAATTAAAAAGAAACCATGAGTTAAGCAAATAAAAATCATGTATCTACTTTAAAATTATAAAGAGCGATATCACAAATACGTTGACAATCGTCCTTTCCCCGAAAACAAAATCTAAATTAAGAATGGAATCACTTTTTTCATATTTAAAATTTATTCCATCACATTTTTTAAAAGTTTTACAATTACAATATTTTTTTTAATAAGCTTTAGTTTAAAATTATGTAAAATGTTGTCATACTAGTACAAATCCAGCTTTTGTTTGTGAATTGTCCACTTTGCAACCAATAATGTATTATTTGATTATGAGCTAAAATGCCTTCTTTGATATTTTTTTCATTTAAACTTACATGACAATTATCTATTATAAAGTTCAATATCGGGAATAAAATTACATTTTACCAATCTGTGTTAAATCATCGAAGTTTATTTTCATTACAACAATTACAATTTACTGTCTCCTTTATTTTCATTTAAAAAGTTTATCATTTGTTATAATATTGTGTCAATATGTGTGATAATTTGATCAACCTGCAAAACAAGATTTCTATTGGAGATTTCAAAAATGATCTATCAGGTAGGCTTAATCTTGAATATTTAATGGTGGAAATCATTTATAATTAGTATTTAATCTCGCATCCCGTCAGCTTATCAAGAGTTGAATTCTCTTGAACATTTTTTTGCTCCAGTTATAGTATACTGAAACTTGTCCCGGGAGGTTTTAGATTTTTCAGAACACCAATAATATCATAGTTGAGTAGAGTTGATCTTGAAATCTTGATAACTGGTATATCAGTTTTGGCTTTATTGAAAAATGGGAACAATGCTTAGACTTGAGTTGGAATCCCATATTTCACGCAGTGTTTGTGGGTTATGGAAATGCTCACCTCTGACACGTTCCCTCTTCCTTACTGTTATATATAATTTTGGGTATTTTTTAAGTCAGCATTAACACAACAGTTTTTGACTAAACAATATAAGTAAATCCATATTTTCAACTTAATGACATTTTTGAATTTCATAAAATGTGTATGGCAATCATCATGTTCACCAAAGTTAGATTATTTGAAAAAGTAGGGCAAAATTGACAAGTGTATTTTTTAGGAAAATTTGGCTAGATAAATGCATTAACTTTGTGGATTGCCTATATAAACTTTACAGCTGATACACAATTAAATGAACTATACTCAGTAAATTTGAGATGATAAATAAATATTCTGCATACAATTTACAAAATACCACCCTGTAATTATCTTCATTGTTCTTGTGAAGCTGTCTATGGCATTATTTTTGCTTCTTTATTCATTAAATTCAAATATATTCGATATATGAAACATTTATATTCGCTAAATCTTTTTTCCATTCGGTAAAAACGTTTATATGTTTGTTACAGCAAATTAAGTTTTCAAAATAGCCAATCACTTAATACTTTATGCATTAAATTACATATTTCATTCGTTAAATTATATTTTTGCGTAAATTGTTATGGTATTCCTTAAGAGTAACACATTATATGCATAATATTGAATTTCTATTTGAACCCTACCGAAATAAGTTTGCCTATATTTACCAAATGGTTTATTTTTGTATGACATGGTTAATGCATTTTACCGAAAGCTAATTTGCTATTTACCGAATGAAATAAAGTAACATTCGATAACTTGCGTTGTTGTTCGATATTTTGTCACGTGACTTCGAGATTTGCAAAATGGCCGCGCAGCTATTCTACATCGTACAAATATATCACGCGACTGAAAGTCTCGTAAATTATCGAAAATAACGAAATTTATCGAATGTGGCATTCGGTATTTACCGAATATAAATAATTTAAATACCGAATGTACAAATAGTTAATTGAATTATACGTGCGTTAAGGAAAACAAATTGATTCGCTGCATCACACAAACACATGTATAAATATCAAATGTGAATGTCAATACAAAGAACAAGTGAAACTATTTAGCGAATATAAATTGTATAGATTATTACATTTGATAAAATAAAAAAACTTTCGATAGATTGGGTAAAGGTTTGGTTAATTGTTTGTTTTATTTGGTATTTATGGAATATTAATGTACCGAATAAAGAAGCAGTTTAAACACCATAGTATGCTGTCATGTCTTTTATAATTCGATAAATGCATTTCCATCGAGCCATGTTCTCGTAAATATTGATTCAACATATGTTTGAATCATCACTGATCTGTATCTTTAGCGTTTAAGGAAAGCTGTCTGACTGCACACAACACATTTCGAAACATGCATAAAGATACACCTGCTCTAACGTACAATGATGACCTCGCAAAGTCGGCACAACAGTGGGCGGATCATTCGGCTCTAATCGGGGAGCTTCAAAATAGCGTTCACGACGCTACATATGGAGAGAACTTATACTCGACGAGCCTTTCTAAATATGATCCATGCAGCTCGGCTGTCAATACGTGGTAAGAACAGAACAATGCAAATAGTTTCACATTATCAATTTAGGAAAAGTAATCCACTAGCCCAAGATGCAAAAGTATTTACCGCAATGCTATACACATTTTTCTGTGCTTGTCACCTGCGGTATATGGTACTTTATGCAGTGAGTATGCGATACGTTGATTTCAGTGAATACCTGAAGCCTTATTCATGAAGCGTACGTATGGCCACGAACCTGACGTAACGGATGCGTGACCGCCTTTTTTGTATTCATGAAGGCTACGTAAGCTCGCGCACTCGTATGCCGTCATACGATCACTTTACGATCTTCGTAAAATTAACCATAATTTACGCGTCACCTCCAGACCATGCTCAACCAGTGCGTATAAACGTACCATTTTTAACTCAAAAGTTTACCAATAAAACTTTATATTTTCAAATGTTTTAATATATAGGCGTTTAGAAAGTATGTAGACGATCACGATCCAATTTAGTTTATTCGTTTTTGAAGAATTTAAAGCATCGTGGATTAAATAATAATTCACTGATTTTCTATTTTCATATGCCAACGATTTGGATAAATTAGTTACGATCTGTGCGTATGGGCATCGCATTGCACTTCTTCGTTGATAAATAATCCGTTCAAATTTGACTTTGACGTCATATTAATAGGTCATCCATGAACGGATTAAAAGGAGTGAAATGGCATTGCTGCTGTTGCAAAATGATGTTGTTCGGAGAAGGCGAAACATGATAGGATCTTTCATGACAGATTTGACGAAGTTATAAGACGGTATCGACTCCAAATGGATGACCTTATTCCTAGATGTAGGGCTGGGGCAGTTGGTCATTTGCAAATGTACATGTATGTGATATTTCTAACCAAATAAACCAAACAACAATATTGATTGAACCTCTGTTTACTATGTTACGCAAAAATGTCGACTTAATATCAAAATAAATTTTAAAGAACTTCATATTCTGACTCACAAATGTGTGGGCATTGGCCAGCAAAGTGTAAATTCACAATGTAACACTGACATTTACAGGTGCCCATGTGGCTAACATGTGTTTTCAACATGATACGATCGGTTCGTGTTCGTATTTTGGCGCGCATAGTTTTGTGAATAAGACAGTATCGTATCGCAAACGTATGCGTTACGACAGGTTTGCGGGTTCGTATTTGTTTACGTCATACGTATTAACTACGATGGCTTCATGAATAAGGCCTCTGATGCTCAACTGCGGAATACTGTATATCATACTCACCTGCGGAATATGCCATATACTGCAGATGAAAACGAGATACAGAATACCTCCGATTTGATCGGTCAAAAGAATTGTAAAACTACGCTGGATTACCGATATTGTTATTGTTAATGCCCCCTTACGTTTTAATTTTATTTACTTAACCTGTGATGAAGTAACTTATAATATTGATGGAAACGTAACTTGACTTTATTTCCAATACCTTCAAATTTTCCCAATTTTTTTCCTCAATTACAATAGGTCGAAATTTGATGGTAAATTTGATGAATTTTTGAAAATCGTCATTCCCATGTAAACCAATGGAAAATGGTGGATTCGGGGTAAATCAGAAATCAGGATATCTATTCAGTAAAAGATTCAGCAAAAAATATTTTAATATAGAAAATTGAATTGACTAACTTTTTTGTACACCAAGTATTTGGTTTACTCGATGAATACTAAAGTTACAGAGCTTCAAAGTCATTTTTGAAACTCATTTTTCGCCTCCTGTGTTATTTCAATGGAATCTAGTTTTTTGAAAAACAATTTTGACTTTAAAGACCTATAACTTTGTTGAACCTGAAGAAACGTATCAATTTTTTGTTAAATAAAGTTAGCAAATTCAATTGCCTACTTAAATTATATTTTTGCAAGGATGGACATTCTGTCAAATGACTTGCAGCAAACCTACCATTTCTTATTGGTTAACACGGGAATGTCGATTTTCAAAATTCATCAAATTTATCATCTATTGTTGACCTATTGTCATTGAGGAAAAAATTGAGAAAATTTGGAGGTATAAATAAATAAAGTAAAGTTACGTTTACATCAATATTATAAGTATTTTCATCGCATGTTAAGTAAACAAAAATTCAAACGTAAAGAGGCTTTAACACGTAGTTCAATGGGGGAGGTAAAGTTGCCAAACTTATGGAGGGGAGTATAGATATATGAATCCTGGATTAATTTAATTACGTGTAATTGCTGAATGATACTTCTTAAAGCATCAAAAATGAGATTATCGTAATTGCCAATAAAACAATGTCAATCTTGATTTGGTAAAAAGTCAGCCATAAGCTCCACGAACGTAGTTTTATTTATTTATGTGTAATGATGTTTCCCTTGAAGTGTGTATATGTTAACACATACATAAAGTCTGTAAAATAACTTCAAACAATACAGGTACTTTTGTATGTTATTGAACGGTATTATTTGAAATATTCAATGTACTGTACACGTACTGTTGATTCAGTAATTATTATTAACTTAAGACATTTTACCCGTTCGTTCAAGCGATGCAACTGACAATTGTATACTTCAATTTTGCGTTCTCGTATTTCGTGAGTATGCCATATACTGCAGGTGAATCTGTAAAGCTACACAAGTTACTATTTTCCTATTGCATACCTGTTGCACTTTCAATGATTCTGTAAGTAGTAATTCCCTGGCTCTTCGGGAAATACACCTTGCTAAAAGCATTGAGATGAACAGGTATTGACGTCGATAGTATGAAACATTTTCATAATATTCCCCGGCGACCGTGACTTCGTCCACTGCAATCTTAAAAGCATATTCCTCGGCTGTGAGCTTGTCCAGTGTAATTTCAATTTTATATTTCCCATAATGACAAGCTGCCAGAAGGTAAACAAAGATTTCTGAATACTTGGGAACATGTCGCTCGATGACGGTAATGGCTACGATTTTCTTAAATTATCCTTTTAGGTATGCAGAAAGAGATAACTATTCTTATTATACGACTGAATCAAAAAATCATGGACAAATAAGGGACTTCACGCAGGTATGTACTATGTTTTATTATTACATACCTCATATGTAAATTCTATACGCTTATTGGTCAATTCATGGTCACATGATATGAAATAGATAGACTAATTCCCTGGAAAGTACTAAATCCCCGCTTTCGCAGATTACGGGGAAGATTAAAGCTACTAATGACCGATGACGTCATTGAAATCCCAGGAAAACGACTGCGCATCATTAGTGCGCATGCAAAGTTCAGTTCAGACGACAATATGGTATGAGGTTCCATATCCATCCGCCAAAAGGTATGACCCCTATATAGTCCATTTAAAAACTCGTGGTATTGTTCTAAATAACCCCATAGTTTGCTTCTAGGGTACCTAGTATGCCACTATTTGGTATCAAAATAAAGAGGAGGAGTTCAACTTTCATTTGAATTACGAAAATAGCGATGTAGGTCAAAAATAGTTCCGACGTGAAGGTGTTTACTGCGCGTTTGCCCGGCATATCAGAATTGAGGAAGTGGTAGCAAACGCGAGTCACAATAAATGGACGCTGATATCTCAAAAAGTAACCTGACTCCCTATAATATGATGTAGATCAATCGAACCCCTATATGAACAGATACATTTTGATATATAACACTATGGGGGGTAAGCGTTTTATAGTTGGTCACGAACGCCATATGTGCAAAGTATTGTTATGAATTTTCGAATTTGGTGTTGGATTACGGTACTCATACCTTAATATGAGGCCTAAAATTGTCTGCTAGTTGGCCAGAGACCAATATTCTAGCAGAATTTGAGAACAGAATCGATTTTTTCGTTCTGCGTAGGGCAAACAATGATTTGAAATCACTTTCAACCATTCTGTGAGTATAAGAATGGTCATAAGAGGCCCGTGGAGGGTCATGGATGAAAGAGAGCCCTCTGAAATTCCGTCAAAATTGCAGGTTATTTCTTCATTTTTTGCTAAAATTACATGATTTTCAGGGCCCATATCTCAGTGAAATTGCTACAATGTAGCGATTTTTCATTTTTACAGGCTAGATACACGTGTCAGGTCGACAGAAACAGTAATCATGTGTGATTTTTAAATTGCTACATTGTAGCAATATTTATTTCAAAATACAGGTGTGAGGGAAACTGCAATTTAGTTAGATTTGGGCGAAAATGGCCAAATTTCAGTCAAAATCCTCGGGACACAGGGCCTTTGTCTTAGATTTAGTCAATGGTGCAACTCTTAGTAGAAGGTGTGCCATATAGGGAATGAAAGCTGTTTGTCAGACGTATCATCTTCTTCAATAAACTCAGAGATAGTCAGGTTAGATTTGTGACGTCACAGTGGCAAAGTTAGACTAGCATATTTAGACGTATTTGGGGTAGGGCAAATTAACCCTTTCTAGCCTAAATGGATAAATTTTTCACATATTCAGCCAGTTCCGACGTTTTTATGCATTTTTGAACTAAAAATGATATTTTCTGCCAAAAAAAGTTGCAGAGACAAAAATCAGTGTGATGTCATAACACATTAAGGTATGAGGTTCCATATCCATCCGCCAAAAGGTATGACCCCTATATAGTCCATTTAAAAACTCGTGGTATTGTTCTAAATAACGCCATAGTTTGCTTCTAGGGTACCTAGTATGCCACTATTTGGTATCAAAATAAAGAGGAGGAGTTCAACTTTCATTTGAATTACGAAAATAGCGATGTAGGTCAAAAATAGTTCCGACGTGAAGGTGTTTACTGCGCGTTTGCCCGGCATATCAGAATTGAGGAAGTGGTAGCAAACGCGAGTCACAATAAATGGACGCTGATATCTCAAAAAGTAACCTGACTCCCTATAATATGATGTAGATCAATCGAACCCCTATATGAACAGATACATTTTGATATATAACACTATGGGGGGTAAGCGTTTTATAGTTGGTCACGAACGCCATATGTGCAAAGTATTGTTATGAATTTTCGAATTTGGTGTTGGATTACGGTACTCATACCTTAATATGAGGCCTAAAATTGTCTGCTAGTTGGCCAGAGACCAATATTCTAGCAGAATTTGAGAACAGAATCGATTTTTTTCGTTCTGCGTAGGGCAAACAATGATTTGAAATCACTTTCAACCATTCTGTGAGTATAAGAATGGTCATAAGAGGCCCGTGGAGGGTCATGGATGAAAGAGAGCCCTCTGAAATTCCGTCAAAATTGCAGGTTATTTCTTCATTTTTTGCTAAAATTACATGATTTTCAGGGCCCATATCTCAGTGAAATTGCTACAATGTAGCGATTTTTCATTTTTACAGGCTAGATACACGTGTCAGGTCGACAGAAACAGTAATCATGTGTGATTTTTAAATTGCTACATTGTAGCAATATTTATTTCAAAATACAGGTGTGAGGGAAACTGCAATTTAGTTAGATTTGGGCGAAAATGGCCAAATTTCAGTCAAAATCCTCGGGACACAGGGCCTTTGTCTTAGATTTAGTCAATGGTGCAACTCTTAGTAGAAGGTGTGCCATATAGGGAATGAAAGCTGTTTGTCAGACGTATCATCTTCTTCAATAAACTCAGAGATAGTCAGGTTAGATTTGTGACGTCACAGTGGCAAAGTTAGACTAGCATATTTAGACGTATTTGGGGTAGGGCAAATTAACCCTTTCTAGCCTAAATGGATAAATTTTTCACATATTCAGCCAGTTCCGACGTTTTTATGCATTTTTGAACTAAAAATGATATTTTCTGCCAAAAAAAGTTGCAGAGACAAAAATCAGTGTGATGTCATAACACATTAAGGTATGAGGTTCCATATCCATCCGCCAAAAGGTATGACCCCTATATAGTCCATTTAAAAACTCGTGGTATTGTTCTAAATAACGCCATAGTTTGCTTCTAGGGTACCTAGTATGCCACTATTTGGTATCAAAATAAAGAGGAGGAGTTCAACTTTCATTTGAATTACGAAAATAGCGATGTAGGTCAAAAATAGTTCCGACGTGAAGGTGTTTACTGCGCGTTTGCCCGGCATATCAGAATTGAGGAAGTGGTAGCAAACGCGAGTCACAATAAATGGACGCTGATATCTCAAAAAGTAACCTGACTCCCTATAATATGATGTAGATCAATCGAACCCCTATATGAACAGATACATTTTGATATATAACACTATGGGGGGTAAGCGTTTTATAGTTGGTCACGAACGCCATATGTGCAAAGTATTGTTATGAATTTTCGAATTTGGTGTTGGATTACGGTACTCATACCATATGGCTGGTTGTTTCGAAGTTTGCCCTATTGCCCTCAATGGCAGTCACTATTTGTATAATTATATACAATTTATCATCTGAATGGCATAGGGGCCCATATTACTAAGAAACCAATCCGTCGTATTGTCTAAAGAATAAACATGTCACTTATGTAACACAACACGGTACGGTCTCCATGGTACTGAATGCTACTCTGTCAGCACCATATCCATGGGCTCCTATAATCGAGGGAGAATCTCCTCACTTCGGCAACCAGAACGCTATCTGGTGAACTTCATAACGTTTTGGTTGTGTTGTATAAAAGTCCTGGTTGCTGGTTGATTCGCTTTTCAGTAACCGGTATACTTACGTATCAAAACATTATGTTGATCGGATGAATTCATTGTACATGTCTAAGAGGTGTTTACATTTTGCTACTAGGTTGTTTGGAGAGATTCCAGAGAGTTTGGATGTGGACTGAGTGAATCGACTGATGGTACATATGTTGTGTGCAGATATTCACCCCAAGGAAACTTTGTATTTATGAATCTTAATGAAACTCCCAATGAGGCACGACGAAGGGTTTATGGAGCGAATGTGTTACCACTAAAGTCACGCTAACATTCAGATCATCACTTCGGTATGTCGCATGGTCACATTGATACAGATCGTTAATATGACCTATATGTCAAAAGGCTACTTAGATTAACGGAATGGATAGATGTTAAAGTGTATTTCGTACATTGGTATTAAGAAATAAAACTACTTTGTCAAGAATTATACTGATATTGTTTTTCAATGGTGCCCTTTGTTTGAGCGAGATTATGTGATAGTTTTGGTTGAACATGTATACAAGAACTGAAAAAACAGTTTAAATATTTCGGAATTTGCATTTTTTATTGGTTCATCTTTATACTTGATGTCAACAAAAATAGCCTGAACTGAGGATTATCATACACTCCCCTCCATAAGTTTGGCAACCTTTTTTCCCCATTGAACTACGTGTTAAAGCCTCTTTACGTTTGAATTTTTATTTACTTAACCGGCGATGAAATAACTTATAATATTGATGGAAACGTAACTTGACTTTATTTCCAATACCTCCAAATTTTCTCAATTTTTTCCCTCAATTACAATAGGTCGAAAATTGATGATAAATTTGATGAATTTTTGAAAATCGTCATTCCCATGTAATCCAATGGGAAATGGAGGGTTCGGGGCAAATCAGAAATCAGGATATCTTTTCAGTAAAAGATTCAGCAAAAAAATATTTTTATATAGAAAATTGAATTGTCTAACTTTTATGAACACTACGTGTTTCTAAAGTTTATTTGATGAATATTAAAGTTACAGCGCTTCAAAGTCATTTTTGAAAATAATTTTTCGCCTCCTGTGTTATTTCAATGGGCGGTTTTTTTTGAAAAACAATTTTGACTTTAAAGCCTTATAACTTTGTTCAACCTGAAGAAACATATCATTTTTTTGTTAAATAAAGTTAGTAAATTCAATTATTTTTTGCAAGGACTCGGATGGATTGATATTCTGTCATATGACTTGCGGCAAACCTACCATTTCCCATTGGTTAACATGGGAATGTCGATTTTCAAAAATTCATCATATTTATCATCAATTTTCGACCTACTGTAATTGAGGAAAAAAATTGAGAATTTTTTTTTATGAAAACATCTAAGAATGAATCCTTGAAAACAAAGTCTGAACATCTTAGTCTAGAAACCTCATCAAATCTTAGAAAGGCAGCGAAACTTATTACAATGAAAGTTGCCGTTCTCAAATCTGAAATCGATGAGCTCTCCTTAGCAAATTTATGCACGATTTTTCTATCGTTTCAACTGTTAAAGTTATTTGTTATGTTTTTGACGTGACGCACCATCAGTAATAATTTTAATGAGTTGATGCTCACAGGGGTTAGGCAAACATGCTAAATTGTGTGCCCAAGCTATAATGTATTTAGCAGCAATAATTTGACTGAAGCTGTAAGAAGTTTGCCAGATACTCAACAAATAAATGGAAACGTGGATATGATTTGCTGGTAAAGCGTCAAAAGTAAGCCCGTAGCACCAGTTTTTAAAACGTTCAAAACCTGACTTGTACTTTGTATGTGTCTTGTTTTCTCTGCTTTTAAGGCCAAATCCATCATTTCGACGGGAACGTCCTCCAAAGTGTCATTACTACTGCAAACGTCTTTCACTTACAACCTAATGTTATACATATATTCACAAGAAGATTACTCTAATACGACTTATATTTCTATCCATCAATCCTATCGCCGATAGTTGATTGTTTAAAAGTAGCAAGAGCTTATGGATTATATATGAGGCATTATTATTTTCCACAGCCAGTTGTCACAGTGGAGGCGGGGGGGGGGGCTCTCCAAAACATGAATTCTGACAATGTCATCACCCTGTACTATAGAAATACAACTTCAAAAATAATGGTACTTATCTTTTTTTGGTTTTTAGTCGTCGTGTCTACCAGCGACATTCGAAATTGATTGGTAGGATCAATTAGCATAGGGTGCACATAAATAGGGCATCTTGCCAAAACTACCATCAAGTAGCGATTTATTGGTAAATGCGTTTGAATGCATAACATTATTGGCTTGATCGCATTTGCAAAAAAAATAAACGAGGACATCAGAATACAACACCATTATTCAGAGGAAACCTTCAAATATGTACAGGTACATTGGTGTTTTCGTACTGTTCGTGGTATCCCTTGAAAACATTGCAGCCAGTGAGGGTAAGTAAAATGATTACCATCTAATTTACACTGGGCAAATCATGACAAGTAGACTATCTAGTATGTGCGAATGTAATAGCATATTATTTTGGCAAATATTCGATCTAACATCAATACAAGACACGTACACTTCAGTGATGGTATTTATTGATATATTAAGGTAATATTTAATTTTTATCGCACCCTAAGGCGCTATATTGTAATCAGTTTGCCGGGCGGGCGGGCGTCCCGAATAATCTTGTCTACAGGTTTCCAGCCAAACCGTTTGAGGGATTCATTTGAAATTCTCAGGGATGTTTCTACCTATGAAAGTTTAGAACTGATTAGTTTTTTGGCATTCTGGGTAAATGTAAAGGGGGCCATTTTGGATTTTCCGTCCTAAAATCTTGTCTGTCAAGGCTTGTCTACAGGTTTCCAGCCAAACCGTTTGAGGGATTCATTTGAAATTTTCAGGGATGTTTCTACCTATGAAAGTTTAGAACTGATTAGTTTTTCGGCATTCTAGGTAAATGTTAAGGCGGCCATTTTGGATTTTCCGTCCTAAAATCTTGTCTGTCAAGGCTTGTCTACAGGGTTCCAGCCAAACCATTTGAGGGATTCATTTGAAATTCTCAGGGATGAAACTTTAGAACCGATTAGTTTTTCGGCATTCTAGGTAAATGTTAAGGCGGCCATTTTAGATTTTCCGTCCTAAAATCCTGTCTGTCAAGGCTTGTCTACAGGTTTCCAGCCAAACCATTTGAGGGATTCATTTGAAACTCTCAGGGATATTTCTACCTATAAAAGTTTAGAACTGATTAGTTTTTCGTCATTCTTGGTAAATGTTAATGCGGCCATTTTGGATTTTTCGTCCTAAAATCGTGTCTGTGAAGGCTTGTTTTAAAAAAAAAAATTCCCATTGAAAGCAATGTTAAATTAAAACATTTTTTTGAAATAACTGAACGATCAATCTTTCCAATTTTCACATAATTGTATTACATCAGTATATTTTTAACCAGGATTTCTTTCAAGAAAATCTGAATTGTAGAAAAAAGCTGGTACACTGTGAAGTAATACCTTAAAACGTGTCTCTTGAGGGTTGTTTACAGGTTTCATGGATTCATCCTAAAATTTTAGAGATGTTTCTATGGAAAGTTTAGAACTGATTAGTTTTTAGGCAGTCTGGGTAAATGTTAAGGTGGCCATTTTGAATTTTCCATCTCTAAAAGTGTATTCTGTTCAAGGGTGCGATTCTGTTCACCCTGTGGCTTGTTTATGTTCAGACATTTATGTCGGCGGAGCTCTCAATATTACAAATGATCTAACTGCGACTGATATTGTTGATAACATCCGAACAACTCTCGAAGAGATAAGGGACCTTTTGCAATTTTTAGATCCTCCATAAAGTGGGAGATGGGATAAAATTCCAAACAAAAGATGTGCACCAATTGTATTAGTTTTCCTTTAGCTAGTATTTAAACTGTATCCCTAATGAAGAGTGAATTTCAATATTTGTGAGAAAAGCCAATTAATACCCTGATCTTTAAAAAAGAAAATCCACACAAAAAGGAAAATTATCGACCAGTTTCACTGCTTTGTGATATTTCGAATTACGTTTTTGAAAAAATTGTTTTCAATCGTCAATGGCTACCTGTTTTATCACACCTTAATCCTTAATATTGATAAATTGTATGAATATCGAATTGCATATCACACCTTTATGACGATCACTTGCAAAAAAGTAATAACATACTAAGTCTTTCGTAAAGCGATACCGTGAGGGCTGTGGCTTTATCTATTTTTTTCAAATAAAATAGTTGAATGTTCAATCAACGTGAGACTATCTTCTGGTTAATATATAACAAAAATGTCCCATGTGTAATTCCATGAAAAGGTATATTTAAAATTTAAAAGAAATTGAATAATATGATGTCAAAAATAAATATACATTAAAAACAAAGCACTACTTATTTAGATGACATCTTGTGTGTCAATAAAACAGATCACGTATCATGATCATAGTTACCAGGTATTGCAACTACAAACAGAGTTTTAAGTAACTACAGGTATGGTGCAATCACAACGAACATTAAATCTTAAAATATTGATCTCGAGCTTTCAGAAATTGTGAAAATAGTTCTGTGACCTCATTTCATGAAGTTGACCTTCAAAATATTTTCTTTAGAAAGCTGTGCTGATGAAGCCAATACCCCCACAGGTGCCTGGTTACAGGCACAACATAGAGGCTATGAGCTATGGAAGTGTGTTACTTCAGCCAAAGAGGCGTATTATACATGCTCGACCAACTCTTGGTATCCAGAAAAACTGCAATGTGGGCCCAAACCAGGTACATGTATGAATATATAGATTAAAATTGTCAGTATATCAATTCATGTTTATCAAAGGTTTTGTTCATGAATTTATTTCTTGACAAAGTCGATGAAAACCATCAAAAACCCAAATTTGAAAACTTCAGCATGTGGCACTTTCCTTAAACAATGCAACACCTTTTATCGCAGCATTGGTTGCTTTATTATCCCGTCGAACGAAGTTCGGTTGGATATAGGGAACGCCTCCGTCCGTCTAAATGAAATAAATAAAATGTAAATTAAAAAATAGAAAACAAATGAAATTGTTAACTATAAAAATATACCGTACACTGAAGCGTTCATGGATCGGACTTGTTCATATAGTTCAGGAACCCAGTTATGTCTTATTTAATAAATCCATGCAGGGAAGGGGAGTGTTTCCATGGACTAAACCGTTAAACCCACATATGCCCAGTCACAAGCCTGAGGAACCTGCTTTTATATATAATGTGAATTTTTATCTTACCAATCATGACTTAAATATTAATATGGGTATTTCCTATAATTAATATAATACTTGATTAAACTTACGAAATATGACTTTAATATTAACATGGGTTAAAACCTATAATAAATTAAATACCGGATATGACAAATAAATAAAATCAATAATAATCTACCTACTTGATGTAGATATCCAAATGTTGGTCTGAATTTATCTTTGTGGAAAGATTGTATCCTTCAGTTGCTCTTTAACAAAACATGTGGACCAGTGTATCTATATATTACAAGATGTCCGTCCGTTCTGGCGATAACTTAAATACTGTTGGCTCGATTTTGTTTATAGTTTGTACACACATGCCCCATGGAGGTAGAAGAGTAATTAAGGTACAATATAAAAACTGTAATAGCAATATGTTTTCGATGTAAAATAGTTACATAGGACATTTGTAGAACTCTTCTTACTTTTTGCACCATTGAGATGCATGTTAGATTGACAAAGTGCAAATTAGAATTTCTCAAATCGCAGACCATCGATTTTCAAAGAATTTCAGAGAAATACAGCAAAACATCTCACTTTCCTGTCACAAAAATTCCAACAAATATCCCACTAAATCAAAAGCTCACGTGTTTGCCTTTGCCAGTTATTCTTATTATCAGAATATTGAATTTTAGCGGATTCGCGGCATTTATGCTTTGCGAAGATTTTAACTGAAAGCTTACCTAGCATTTTAAATTATGGATTCATCAGAAATTTCCAAGGATGTTTTTACGTATAGTATTGATTCAAGTTTAGAACTGATTAGTTTTTTTCGCATTCTGCGTAAATGTTAAGGTGGCCATTTTGAATTTTCTGTCCTAAAATCTTGTCTGTCGAGGCTTGTTTACAAGTTTCCAGCCAAACTGTTTCATGGGTTTTTAGGGATGTCTCTTGGTAGGAAAAAGTTTTGATGCATTCTGAGTAAATGTTAAGGCTGCCATCTTTTAAAATTTCACTCAGGAAGTGATGTCATCAACTCTCAACTTTGTTTAAGACGTTCCGTCACGAATACTGTCTATTTTATTCAAGGGTGCGATTCTGTTCACTCTGTGTCTTGTTTGTTATTGTATGAAATCAAAACGGCATAATATTCTTGTTTAACGTCTTCCTTTATTTTCACATTAGATCATGGTTTTGGGATATATGGGATTTGTTTTTCTTATGACTGGTATACTTTGAGATTGCCTTTTTCTTGCTCGGTTAAATTACAAGTTTTGGTCATTTCCCTTTGGCATAAGTGCTTAGATATTTAGTATTTTAGGATTTGAGAGTAAATATGACGTTTCTGATCATTTCGAATCAAATATACATTTTGCAATGTTAAGGCCGTAGTCATTTATAATTCGATGAAAATGCATGTTCCCTGAAAAATTTATTTAAATTATCACTGATCTGTATTGATCTGTTTTTAGGGTTTAAGGAAAGCTGTCTGACTGCACATAACACGTTTCGAAACATGCATCAAGATACACCTGCTCTAACGTACAGTGATGATTTGGCAAAGTCGGCAAAAGAATGGGCGGATCACTTGACTTCTATTGGGAAGCTCCAACATAGCCGTAGGGACTCATATGGCGAGAACATATACTGGACAAGCATGAGTTCTAAATACGATCCATGCAGCTCTGCAGTCCATGCTTGGTAAGTACCTAATACTATGTATAGTTTCTCATATCAATTTAGGAAAAGCATTTTACTAACTTTTACTGAAGTTCAAGTCGAGTTTAAAGTGCCTTGAAGAAAGATGTCAAAGTTGCTGGAAATGGGAACACAACTCATCATGAACCACTAACACTGGCGGATCCATGTGGGGGGGGGGGGCTTTGGTGTGTCCGGAAATTTTTTAGGGCCCCAAAAATTTTGTAGGGCCTCAAAAAAGGTGCATGTTTGGTCCTTTTAGGCTAAATTTTCCAATAGTTTGCCGGACTTGAAATGTGCCCCCTTGCTATAGCTTCTGGATCCGCCAGTGACTAACTAGTGTGTGAATTCTTCAGAGTGAGAAGTGGCGACTTGTGAATACAACATTGAATAATAAATAAATAGTTCATAGTATAAGGTGAACACGTATTATTTCATATTATTTCAACGATTCCGCGAGGCGTGGTAAACGTATTTCCTCGTGACTGTGGCGTCCAATACAATCTGACATAAAGCATTTATTCCTTATCCGTGAGCATCCCTAGTGTAAAGCTTGCATAAGGTTGAACATATATTTCTGAATTGGCATAACTGGGTCAACATTCTCGGGAACACTTTGATCGATGAAGACATTGGTTACAAGTTTCTTCAATTATTCTTTCAGGTATAAAGAGCAAGATAACTATTCTTATTTCACAACCAAATCAAAAACTTCTGTAGACCCCATTGGGCACTTCACGCAGGTATGTATTAAGTTGGTATTTCCCTGAACTGATACGTCTTATAATTATTAATAAGGGTGTCCGATGTTAAGGTATGGGTGTCCCAAGTAACGTATAACTGAAAGTAAACTTCACATGTAAGTTTTGGGCATTATAAATAATAACTTTCCTATCATTTGTAACATGTGAAGTTAACATTCAGATAGATGTCATTTTGCAAATGCAAAACACATTATCTTTTTGACACCATAACAAATATTGAACAAAGGACACAGTATTTAAATAATAAAACGTCATATCTAGTGTACCATTTTAAAATATTTTGCAACCTTAGTGACATCATCATGATGTCACTCAGGGGTCAAATATTTTTGAAAATAATCTAAAAATGTTTTCCTGCAAGGTCAATCAATCTTTTCTAAATATGCTAAACTTAGGAAATAAACCAATGTTGATTGTCTCACTAGGTTGAAAAGAATATACTATGTTTTATTTTGAAATGCATTTTTCTCGAACCACTTTGAATTCCATGTATGGATGAGTTCATTTCTCGCTTCTTTAAAGGATGTTTGCTATGCATTGATGTGAAGTATCGCTTATTAAGAGATAAGTGTGGCCTCTAAAAAAAGTTTAAAATGAATTCACAATATAAAAGGAAAAGGTTTCACATATCATATTTTTGATAACATTGAGTAAAACTACAAAATAAGCCAAAGTGGTTTAAACGTTATATGGGGCCTTTAATTATATTTTATCAACACTGTATTTTAATACAAGAACACAAACGTGTACGACATGTCCCCACCAATGGGCGATCATATATACAGAAAGTCTTTTCATCCTGACTGCCGAACTTAACACTAATCAGTTGAAGACAAGATTTTGAGAGAAAATCCTATGTGGCCGCCTAAAAATTTACTCAGACTGCCCAAAAAGTAAGTAATTTTCATTCAAAGAATCATTCCCGAAATCAATCTGCCAACTGGTTCGCCAGGAAGCACATAGACAAGACTTTACAGAGAAGATTTTAGGACGGAAAACCAAAATGGCAACTCAGATGCGGAAAAACTAATCACATCAAGATGTTCTTACCAATAATCATCCCTGACAATTTGAAATCGATCCCTCAAATGATTATCCTGAAAATGAGTAGACATGACTTTACAGACACGCCAGGGCGCGTGTTGGATTTTTTTGCAACTTTGAAAAATAAACCACTGAATATTCTAGTTATTCAAACATTCTGAAGAATTATCAACCCTCAATTAATAGTTTAGCTGGTACATTAATGTATCTTTTGTGCAAGAATGAAAGATGTATATGGTGTGTGGAATTAGTTATGTTTATCTGAAAATAGCACATGGGCCTTAAATTTCATCAAAGTTCACCCTGACAGAAAATTCAAATGGCCACCTTAAAATTTACCCAGAATGCCGACAAAATAATCACTTCTAGATTTTCATACAAAGAAGCAGCCCTGAACAGTTTAAATTGATCCTTCAAACAGATAACCTGAAAATGAGTAGACAAGCCTTCACATACAAGATTTTAAGATGGAAAAGCCAAGATGGTCACCTTAAAATGTCGAAAAGGTAGTCAGTTCTATGTTTACATATTTAGAAACATTGTTTGAATTGATCTCTCAAACGGTTAACCTGAAAATGCATAAGCAAGACTTTACAGACAATATAAAGACGGAAATCCAAAATGGCCACCTAAAGGTTTACGCAGAATGACAAAAAGTAATCAGTTCTTGATTTCATTCTAAGAATCATTCCTAAAAGAAATGGATGTTCTTAGAAATGTTTTGCTTTTTGCTTCTAGGTTGTTTGGAGAGATTCCAGAGAAATTGGATGTGGACTGAGTGAATCAACTGATGGTACATATGTTGTGTGCAGATATTCACCACAAGGGAACTTTGTATTAAGGAATTCTTATGAAGGTTTTGATGAGGCACGACGAAGGGTTTATGGAGCGAATGTGTTACCACTAAAGCCTGGCGCTAACATCCAAGATCACTTCTAGTGTCATTGGTCCCCTCCAGAGCACTACGAATGCTCCTCAGATGAATGGATGGATAAATACTTGTCTTTCTTGTATTCGTATTTTCATGAACTAAAACTACTTTGTCAAGAATAACGTCAATTTTTGTTTTTAAATGTTGCCCTTCGTTTGAGTTTTCTTCTATTTTTGAGCGAGATTATGTTATTGCTTCGGTTGATATGTATACAACAATTGAAAAAATAAATTAAATATTTCGGAATTTACATTTTTTTATTGATTCATCTTTATACTTGATGTCAACAAAAATAGCCTGAACTGAAGATTATTACATATGTATACCATATAATAATTACAAAAACATCATACATTACAAATTTATAATTAAGTATTATAATATAAAATAACGCAGCACTGAATAAGTTATAATTATACTACTTAATATACGATGTGACTAGAGCACTATTCTCAAATAACGATTTTAAATTAAAACATTGTCATTATTATAATTAAAGAATAGTATTTGAAGTCTGTTCCAGTTAACTGGTAAAAGTGATACCGATTTACTGTACACATACTAATGTGTTATTAGTACGAGTATGAGTATGTTGTACAAGTGGATGTCACTTATATAGTTGTACTCATAAATTAAATGACATATGGGGCAAAACATACGCCTTCCTAATTTGAAATTGTAAAAATCCATATGTAAATAAAAAGCTGCATGCTTCTTTATCAAAGATAATCAAATATTTTTTGAAAATACGTTCAATGGTACAATACAGTATATCTTTACTTAATCGAATATAGAAAATTTCATAGAATAACACTAAAAATGTTCAATGAGAACGACTCAAAAAATCACTTTGGATCTTTTATGATAGTCTGACGTCATATATATATATATGAGAAATTCGTGTTCATTGATAGCATATTGTGTGACACCATATATTGTGATTGTGTGAAAACAATCAGTTTAGAGCCCATTTAACGTAAAAATGAAACTATGTAGAGAGAAAATTCACTACTTAAGTGAGATGTGCGAGTTTGTTTTAATATTCTCTTACCATTTTACATTCTCGTCAATTCTTAGGATTTCCACTAGATATTTAAAATAGTTACCCAATATACCGAGAATGCAGTTTAATGATACAAATAATGGAAAATGTTATAGTTGATAAAGGACCATGCAACTTTTTTATTGACTACTGACTTTTGTAAGCAAGTAAATGTTCACACATTTTGTACACATATGTCCTTATATAACTCTTTAATAATGCTATTTTATCACTCAAACTAAAATACCTTTTAATGCTTATTTATTCTCCACCAATTGCTGGTTGTAATAATCCTTTTCATGTCACTATAGTTCTAAGTTATAAATGTACAAGTATGTATAATACAACGTCTGGAAACCACCATTGACTTCGTTCAAAGTTCTCAATGGTCCAGAAAATTATATTTGCCGTGTATTCCAATTTGTTATCTGGAACAGATACTGTATAAGTCATTAATGGCTTTAAGGTAGTATTCATATCGTCCCGACTGTTCGGCCGATGACTGGACGTTTCATGGTTTAATTGTGGCAGATATCGACTCAGTTGATTTCCAATTGTTCTATGTCCTTGACAGTAATGGAGTTCCTTCAATACGTAGATAAAGTCTTATCTGACCATGTGTTATCCTATACCGCGCACTTCCGAATTGTGCAGTGCCTACTTGGGGGAGGTATTGTCATCTAACACACATATATCACAGTAAAAATCGTTATACTGTGAGGCGAATAACATTATTTTAATGAAATCACACTACACTGTCCTTTGGCATAAGCACGCCATCTATCGACCAAGGGCGTGAGCATTTCCACATGAATTTAATTACATGATATATACCACGTGCTAAACACGTATCATATATACGTATTTTTCAAGTTTATATGGTTCTGATTTTCCATTAAATTGTTTTTACTATTATGCAGTTCTGTTTTAAGATTTAACGAATGTGAACTGTTACTATTTGTATTGTTTCCTATAATGTTTGTTTTGGTATATTGTTTATCCTTTGTGTTTGTATTTTCATCTACCTCTAGTTCTCCATTCAACCAATATGTAGTTACCTTCCCCTTACCCTGGAATATATCAGACAAGTATAAAATATTGCACATCATTTCCAACTTTTGCATTTGTATAGTGTTGTCATTTAATTTTGTCATGCATTAAAAGTAACTTTTAACAAAAAGCCTGTATAGCTTTAAACAAAATAGAAGGTCGTGGTTTGATGACCAAAATTCACATATATTTGCATGTACACATTACAATTTCACTAACTACTGAGCAATAATAATATTGACAGAAAAAAGTTTATGTCAAAATCTACTGGTTGTGTTAAATGTTGTTTTGAGTTTTTATGTCGATGTGCCACTTGACTATATGGCCAGCCTTCAAGATTCGGTGAAAATAAAAATTAGCTGTGCTGTACCCCGATTCTCTATTTTGGACATTTAAGACCAGGTTCTCTCAACATTTTGCAAAAATAAATACGCACAGGCTTATTATTCTGGCACATGTTTCATCAAGTCTGAATTTGAGAACGTAAATCAATATATATATATTTTATCTAAAATATTTACCTTCATTTCTACCTCCCCTCTTAACTCTAGGTCAAAAGTATTGAACTCCCTTAGAAGCACCTCAGTGAACGGGCTCACATGAATTCTCATAGCTGAAATATATGCAAGGATGAATATAAAAGACATGGTCGATGTCAAAACCACTGATCATCATTTTCCTTTAATATTAAGGAGGAATGTGGACCATTCATTTTTAGACACTCATATCTTTCACCATGAGTACTTTCTGGACATAAATACAGTGTTTTTTTTATTAAAACAATATGGTTTGTTTCAAGTGAAGTACCAATGATTATAAAAAATATCAATCGAACATTTCAAAAAATTATGAATATGGACCCCATGTCAACAATTTTTTCAAACCTATTTTGTTGAACCTATTTACTAAAAAGAGGATCTCATTTTTCTGATTTTTACTGCATGAAAAGATTATTCAAAAAGGGGTCTAAAACTTCTCCAAAAGTAGAATAGTATTGAAAGTCTAGTTTTGAAGATATCAATTTTCGATGACCAAAATTATGCTGAAAACAGTGAAATGCACGAGTTTTCACTATGGGAAAATAACATGGTATATGTGGTTTTTAACTTTAACGCATTTCATTACCAATCCCCTTTTCAGAAGTTGTAAATATAGTGTAGAAGAAACTTTTAATATGGTTAAATCGAGAAAAATGAGATCCTCTTTTCAGAAAATAAGCCTAACATTATTTGAAAAGTGCCTAGATGGGGTCCTAAACCAAAATTTTTCAGAGACTTGGATTGATATTTTACTATCACAGGAACTTCACTTGAAGGAAAACATGTTGTTTTTACAAAAAACACTGTATTTATGGCCAGAAAGTACTCATGGTGAAAGATATGACCGTCTAAAATCACTTGCCATACTGCACATGGACCTTTGAAAACTCTACAAAATGTCACGTAAAATATAGTATAGCACAGCACGTAAGTGATGTTATATTAAGTAAACATAGGACGACTTTTACTTTGGTTAGCAAATGGATTTGAAAGGTTTATAAACAACCGCTCGTTTTACAACAAAATGAGACATTGCGCACTGACCCTGTGGCGAGTTATATACATTTGTTTTAAATAAACAATGCTACATACCGACTCCATTAGATTCCATCCTACTAGCTGTATTTACCGTATCCCCAAAGAGGCAGTACCGTGGCATTTTGAGGCCTACTACACCTGTCACACACGACCCTAAAAATATGCATTTGAAAATGTTATCGATACTATAATAATTTAATGTTTACTTTTAAATCAAATTAAGTGTGAGTAAATGCTTATGTAACGAGCTTTAATAGATGTTGACCTGCTCCAAATTTTGGATCTAAGGGTCTTGAGTTAAGAGTCCCACATTTTGTCTTGTTTTACTTTTATAATCATCAGGATACACTATTACTGTTCCCTAAAAAGAGAAAAACCTATAATAATTAGATAAATGTCCCAGTGAATTAGGTCTACCTGTGTGCATTCCTATTCTCAATTTGAGCTGCTCATCTGGTTTATGTCGAATTCTGAACGTTTTAACTGCATTAAGTAAGGCGATTGACATCCGTGCTATTTCTGCAGCATGTCTATTTTCGTTCCTAATCGGTAATCCCGACACAACCATGTAAGCGTCCCCAATTGTCTCAACCTGAACAAAGATGGAATACTACATCATGCCTTGGTCTTTTTTACATGTGTGAGATAGATAATTAAAATATGTCTCATCGTAGGTATTGGCATCGAAAATAGAAAAATTAAAAATGTTTTATGATATTTAAAGATGTTTACTATTTTTCTGAATATGTGACGTAGATGGGTTACCACATAATAGAGAAACGCATTGTTTAACTAAGTCCAAATAATGAAGGATTAATATGTTTAGCAGTTTTCTCGAATAGTTACCTTGTAAACGTCGTAGTTTTCTATTATGGAATCGAATAAAGTGTAGAGATCGTTTAAGAACTGAACCACCTGAAAAATTGCAAAAATTGCAATGACATTTTGCAATAATAATATATGTGGTTCAAGGGGTGGTCATTTTAACCGCCTGTGAAGTTAATGGTTCACTAGATTGAACGCATATTCATTAACCCCCAAAGATATAAAAAATGACAATACGGATTGAGACGTGAACAGGGAGAATATTGTTTCAATAGTCAATTAATGTATTCTTCATTATAGCACTGGGATAAATCGAGCAAATAACATGCGATCAAGGTAAGTATACTGTACTTACGAAACACTACAATTGCATTTACAAATATCTCACAATCAAATTATGTCGCATGTTACAATAATTATCTGCAGAGCATATGGTGAACATACCTCCATAGGAGTACTGGTAGAAGACATTTTTGTGAATCCAACAATATCACTGAAGTAAATGGTAACACTATCAAACTTTTCAGGTTGCACTGGGTCGCCTCTTATAAGTGAGGCGGCAACCGCCCTATAAAAGATACAGAGTGTCATCATGAAAAAATGTGAGAATCATATGGTGGACATGACATATGGTATCCTACCAATTTTATGAACACGTAATTTATCAAAATCATAGGATGAGACAATAAAGTGAAATATATTTTAAGTGGAACCCCTTTGGTACATCTAAAGTGTTCCACTTGGAAGGTGTTCGAGGTACACCGAGTTAATGGGTCAAGGGACTCTGAAGTGTTGCTTTAATAGAGGTATTTCACTTACAAAAATGTTTCAATTGGAGCTGTATTGTGACCTATATATCACGGGAGTATTTCTATTATTAAAATCAACATTGTAAATTCGCCGTACCTTGGAAGCATCATGTAAAGAAGGTTCTCTGCTTTTTTCTTTTCTTCTAAGTAATCTGCCGTTCGCTCCTCCACAAGAGACTCGAGGTTGTTGGCATATTGTTCCATACGAGATAGAAGGTTGTCTAATATATTTCCACTATCTCCAGCTCTATAATATATAGTATTCAAATATATGCGCAACGCATTCAAGCTATACTTACATGAAATCATGACTTAGTAATAATATTGTATTTAAATATATATTTTTACTAAAATGTTTTTTTGTTATATGAAATTTTTCATTTTCTATTCTAAACATCAAAAGGGTAACTTGACATCCTTACTTATTAATTTTTCTTATAATTGTTTTCAGTTGTTGGAAGTCTGGTCGTTCAATCGGATCTTCCGACCAGCATCGTTTTATCAGATTGGCCAGATCATCACTGCATTCGTAGTCTTCCATTGTGGGACGGAAATATGGTTTGCTTCCACTCTGTATCCTTTTGTAGATTTCTAAATGAAGTGATATTCAATTTGTAAATTACCTATCAAATTATATATAAGAAATAATGTTACAGGAACTTTTTTATATTTTTTGTTTGCATATCTCAATATTTATGGAAAGTCTACGCTTTAAATATAAATGTGTCATGTCACTTTCATTTCACTTTGAGAGTTCATTAATTTTCAAATGCTGCATATGTCCATGTTAGGAAAGTTGTATTCAGATATCTTACCATCGGGACCCAGTTCCATGTTTTCCACCCAAAATGGTCCCTGTCTATACACAACCTCCTGGCATATCACAGCAAAACTATAGACATCTCCCTTCGGTGTGCCTTCTGGCGGCCTGTTCTGCATCCGACTCAATTCAGGAGCCGTCCACAATTTCTCTTTATTGTAAAAAGATGCACATATAAAAGTAAATCATATACATTTTTTAATTTTCTATGTTACAATTCACTCAAACATTACATTTTAACTGATCAATAATGATGCCATTACTAATATATTCACTTATAGAACCATATAATACATATTCACTCACTAGCGTAATATTGGTATGATTCGACATCCTCGTCATGAGATTGGACACTTCTGAGTGAATGGAGACCAAAGTCTGTAATTTTTAAGACAAACCTACTATCTACGACACAGTTTGAGGTTTTTAAATTGCCATGCGACTTCATGTCACTTGAATGCAAATACGCCATGCCCTGAAAAATATGGAAATAAAAATAATTCTATTGTGTCTTAACGTATTTGTATTTTCTTTTTACTTAATATCAGAATTTTTATGTACATTGGTTTATTCACATACATACGATGATGCTATATTTATAGTTTACTGTTATTAACATGTCTAGATCATTTGTTTATGTCTATTGTGTTGAACAGTTTGATCAATATGAACAATTCATTTGTATTTGTCTTACCCTGACAATATCCTGCATCAGTGAATAGCGGAACATCCAATCAAGTTTGATTTGTTCATTTTCTAAAACATCCTGAAAAACAGCAATTATCATTTAATTCCTTATTTGCATAATATGTGTACTATTGAAAAGGAATACGATATATCAGGCATATGTATTAAATAATGTTATTTACTGGTACATGATGTTTATGTGCATAATTCATTATCACAAATCACCATGATTGATGAGATTTTTTAATCCAGAATAATTTCATTATGTCATTTGAACAGACAATGTCTTATCTATGATAAATATATTTGACAGTATACTTATTTATATTGAATATAAAATAGTTTACAGACTCTACTTTCATCTTCTATCTTCTATACATGTAGATTACTATCCATCACCAAAAAGCAAACAAAAATCACAGAATTGTCAAATAAGTTCACTATACCTCTAAGCTTCCCTTTTGAGCATATTCCGACAGAATACACTGATTTGGCGTGTCTATACACGCCCCTATGAAGCGGACTATATGGTCACTCTGTATATCGCGGATCTAGAAAGAAACAATGTAAGAAAATGTAGAGTTGGCTTTACCTCGAGACTTCCTTTTGGACAGTACTCGGTTAGTATACAGGCATTTGGTTGGTCAATGCAAGCGCCAATAAAACGAACTACGTGGTCATTTGCCAGGTCTCTTATCTGAAAAGAATGCAAACACGTATTCTAATTTTATGATAATAAGAACAAATGATCATACACTAGCTACTAATATAATTATAGAAATGACTTGGGGTTCTTATTGGTCATCTCAATCTAACTTACTATGCCCTAAAGCACATACAAATAATGCAATATATATATGCACCAAAAAATGCAATGTATGTTTTGGTACACCCCGTACATAAGCTTTATCATATGACGTAAAGTTATTTTTTGGATTGTGATAATGAATCATGAATGGTGTGGGGGACATTATGTACTTTCTTTTTCAAACTACATATCTTTGATCAGGATATTATTGTTGCTGTTGGTTTTCTTTCTGGGGGGTCTGGTGAAACGTTGTGCTTGTATACCTCCTCAGTTGACATTAAGAAACGCGTACACTCCTCTAAACAATAATCTTATCCTAGACTAACAGTGGTTGCAAAAAACAGTGACTTATGATGATACAAATATTTGTTTATTTTTTCATATACCAACCTTTTTAAATTCCATAAGAAGTGGTTTTGTTATTTCTATACGCCCAGTCTTACATATTGGCTTGATGGCTACCAGTGTTGACTGAAAAATAAAAGAATATATATGTTTATACTATATATAATGAGCATACTTTCTGTCATGGAAATAAATATATATCATGAAGGTCATCTCGAGTTATAAACCTGCACTAAAATACTGTAAACAATTGCACACTTTTTGCCTTTCAATATTTTTCCCCATTGTAAACGGACACACTGTATCCAGGTTCTTATCATACTCTAACATATACCCTTTTGTATATATGACTATATTATCATTTGTTATACATTTACATACCCTATAGTATCCCGTCTTCGTGAATAGCTGCCGTTGTCCAATATCACTCAGACATATAGCTATGGTGTCTGCAGATATATGACTTTCTTGGGAACCTCTCTGGAAATAAAACTAGTAATTTATATGATATGAAAAGTAGGCAAAAAGTAATATCAACAATGTTAAAATAAAAGTAATGTAATGATATATGGTTGTATTGTTTAGTATAAGCTCAATTGATACATTTTTATGGTATTGATACATAACTTAGAGTAAGAAACAATTTCAAGATGTTAAGCCTCTAAGCTTAGGTAAGGGAAAGGCATGTATTGTGTGTGGTAATCATGGGCATATATGTATTGTGTGTGATAACCATGGGCATCTTAATTAAGGTGGAATATTAACTATATCCCAATAGTCCCAGTGATGGTACGGTACAGAAACAAACCCTCAGTCTATTTAGCAACCGGAAGTTCCATTTGGGTTGTGTTCCTTGATTACGATAGTTTGAAACGGTATTTGACTTTATGAATTTCTAAAATCAATGTAACATACGCGCTTTTATGGAAGGTCCGACGAGGTTCCACACTATTTTTGAGTTTTTAATAAATCTATTTCAAAAAGGTTTTATATTCAATTGAGATGCTACACGTGACGTTATGTAATAATATTGGATGTGTGGTTTTAATAAATCTGAACTTCGGGAACATCACTATTGTTAACTGATTGCTTTTTTTCTCCAGAGTGTTTTCCGTTTCTCTATTGGTAGTTCACATTGATAGTGTATCTATTGATTCCCTACCCTGACGAGACTGACTCTACTGCCAGACCGGTACATTCGTCCTGCTCCCCCTCCACCTCCACTTCGACCTATCATAATATCATCCCATTTGACACGCCAGTTGTTTTCTGCAAGTTCGGCCTCCAGTTTATAATGCCTGAAATAAAGGGGTAGTGCTAGCAGGGATAACCAGTGAATACCAAAATAAACTATGTGAGTGTTGTTTTTGGTGCCGTCACCGATTTTGTAAAACACTGGCCACGTGTGATATGCCAGTATTCATCATGCCTGTAATCACCATAGGCTATACCCCTTTGGAGTGATGAAAGGATACATTCGGGTAATTGCTCTGGGGTGGGGCTCGTGACGACTGAGTGCTCAATTCTCGTAATTGACTAGGAATACAATAACGAATCACATTTTTGATATTTGCTTAGTCAAGCAATGTGAGGGCCAAGGTTACTGATACACCAGTCGTGCCCCGTGTGATTTGAGGTTGTTGGGGATTTTAGGGGACCTATGTACCCTTAGGCAAAGTGCTGTGCATGTACGGCATATACACTCACCCTTATCAAGCTCAGTTGACTAGAGCTTTTTGCACCTTTAAGATTGTACTCTATATCACTAAACTTGATTCTCCAGTTTGTTTCCGCTAACTCAGCTTCTAGTTTGTAATGCCTGTCAAAGTGGTCGGATTTGAAGTTTCATTTTATTTGTGTCAAAGGCTAACATAAGGATATGTTCATGAATGTCATTATTTGCTTCAGATACTTTTATAAAATAGTGTATTTAAATTGTTATATCTTACTCACCTCCACACACCAAATGCAATGATACACACTATAAGTAACATTGACCCTAATACAATGATCACTATGGCATACTCAGGGAACGGCTCTGAAAGAAAAAAGATAGCATCTCTCTTTCAAAAGGCTGTTGTCAGTCTTGTAATTAATCGTTATTCAACTTGACTTTTAACATTCTATTTACCTGTCAGAACTCAGTATTCAGATGTAAAATCCATTATGATATACAAGAGAAAGGAATACCTATCTTAAATGAATCTAGATTTGATAATAGTACAAACTTAAGTGAACTTACCATCAGGGGGGCAACCCGAACCATCAAATCCGCATTTGGGTGTATCAGGAGGTGCCGAATCACGTCCTCCTGCCCAATGTATTTGTTTGTCAGGCTCTGGTCTGTATTTCTTCTCATTGCCATAGTAGTTCGCCACAACCTAATGAAAGATTATATATTGTTTGTATACTATTTGCCAGGTATTACATTTCACCAAAATAAAAGTTAATAACACAGACATAGACACAATCAGTATGTTGAAATGACACTTTGAACTTACAGCGTATCATATCAAATCGTATTAATCCATTATACATATACTTTACAATTTCTCCAACACTGTTTGAATTGTAAATAGTTATCAGATTCATTTTGTAGGTGGATATATGTGAGTTAAATGTATTGCTTTACTATAACGATGCTCTGGGGTTATTACGAATGGAGACAGACATCAAATTGATTGAAACGTTGCATAATCTGAATAAGATTACCTCGAACATTCCAGTTTCAGGGTTGAGATCCAAAAGAGAATAATCTGCATTCCTGTCCCCATTAGTATCGATGCTAACATTTCCTGTTATTCCTGTAATGGCGTGATTAATGAAGTCATAAATGATAATGGAAATATATTTATTTTAGATTATGATTATTCAATATATACATCCTTTAATGTAAGGGATATTGTAACGCGAGTTTGATATATTACCCTATGTTGTACCAACAAATAATGATCACATCATGAATGCCAACTCAAACTCATACCTGGGAAGGTTCTGCCCCACATTCGTTTGGTTATTTCTTTTCCATCTGTTGCATTAAAACCTGCCGCCAGAGTATCATTCAACGCAAGAGCATAGAGTATAACAGCATCGTGGAACGCCCCAACAAAGCTATTCACCTAAATCAAATAATTTCACCATAACTACCTCTGGATTTTAATTTTGAATACTTTGTACCTATCCCTAAAAACTAAAATACCGCGTGACACACAAATGCCAAATACTCACACAATGTTGCATAACCTTTTTGTTTTCATGAATTTTGGCTTGTTCTTCGCCACACAAATACTTGATTCCAACTTCTAATGGAGTTGCTCCATGGAGCCTAGTTTTAGTTTGCTAAAGAACAATCCAGATATCATGAAGACAAAAAGTTATGAAACATTATGTGGGTGGCATATTTTGTCACCCTGTATTATATGAAATTATATGAAATATTATGAAATACCAGACACTATAGTCTACTACTTCATGTTAGCATTTTGATCCAAAGAAGCATTTCCTATAATATCAAAACTTAAGGAATATATTGGTATGACATAATGAAATATGACAATAAACGTTTTTCATAGATGGCATTGAGCTTAATTTATTTTAAGGCAGTTCCTTATTAGTGCTACTGCAAATGCAATTTGATATGCTTGATTGCCAAGTATATCCAATTTGTGAGTTGAGTACCAAGTTCATCATTTGAAATATAATTCCAATTAGTTATTGACCATTTCATTAACCTCCAAGATTGGAAGATGTCTGTCCATTTTTCATGCAAAAAACCTTGGATATACTTTAACTTTAGAGCTATCTTTCCAGTTGGATTGTATTAAAGTAGACACTGATTCACCGTGATACATTAGAGAAACCTTTCTATTAGGCAGCTATAAATGGTATGTGTCAAATTCTGATTAGAAAACTATCAATTTTATATACCTTTTTGACTAAATTGACATGGATGAAATATTGGTAAACAGGTTCTTTGAAATTACATTTTATGCTACCCGATTTAAGAAGTGTATGGATAATAGAAAATTACTCTTAATATCTGTTATTTATAGGGAAATACATTCAATTGGAATATATTTCCGCATGTTTTACCATTTGATACAATAACGTAATGTAATAAATAATAGAACTGTAGGTAGTACGGAAACATATTTCATATTGTAACTTTATCAAAGGAATAAATAACAATAATTAGCTTTATCGATATAAATCAATCACCTTTAACAAACTGCATGCTTGTTAATATGACCTCCTTTATCAATGCTGTATTGTTTGGATGACAGTCTAGTTAAACTCAATAAATTATGGTATTCTCAAATTACAATGGTATACAAGTCATAGGGTGAACATTCTATGTACAATGTATATATTATATTTTTATTAACATATACTGGTACCTCTTCTTCACCGTATGTGAAATTTTCTTGCTTTCCAGCTCGACTTTTCACCTCTTCTGAAAACTTATGGTATTCGGGACTGTTTGGCTTTCTTAGAGTAACAGTCATTAGGGATTCATAAGCAGATTTGGCATCTTCGTTTTCCTTCGGTGTACTGCTTTCACGATACCATGGTCTTTCACTTTCATTTTTGCTGTAATTAAAAGACAATAAGAATAGTAATTCAGTAATAATTAAATCTAATTGGACTTAGTATAAATTGGGCAAGCGTATTATGAAATGTATGATGTTTGACCTGCACTTGCAACTGCTACTGCTTAGTCCTCAAAATGACTGCATTTCTAGTTCCCTAGGAAATGAGTTTCCGTTTTATGAGAACACATTTGTTTCAGAACCTTTGATGATAATATTAATTTTGAAATTATTATATAATTTGACATTCAAAATGAATTTACGATAGTATACTGTACGATAAGTACCCGAGTGTGTGATTTCTATGCGCTGTATTGATTTCAAAATTGAATTTCGCTGAATTCATATCTATCAATCGATTGTATCGTTGGTTTGAATAAAGGACTGAATGTTTTCTGTTTTATCCAAAGTTTATTGATACATACTATATTTAAGCATGTTAGAGGGTTGTTATGTTGCTATCGTTATGGATATATGCTTTTGCAGGGCAAGAACGTATAGATCATTAACTGTCTATTTTCATTGCATATCATCTGTGATTTACTCGATACATTAGCAGTTTCCTTACATTAATTTGGATCAAGCTCAATCAGGGTACCCACTCCTTTTTTAAGCTGACTTTTACATGCCAAATTAATATCAAGGATTGAACTTGGATTGGGAGTTAGTCTGGTGAATCCCATGCAGTTCGACTTTACTTGATTGAAATACAAAACCAAATCCCAGATTTGGCTTGTTGCCGCAACATGGTATAGCAGAGTGTATTGATCAAGTACCAGTTATCAAACAAACGCCAGAAATATGATATGCCTTTGAAGTGTTCATATATGATAGAACTCTAACGTAATGACTTGATACAATATGATGCTACGTGAATCATTTTGCTGCTGCATATATATAATGAAAATATTTCAAGTAATCAATCTAAGTTTAATTCAAAATGGATTAGATAAGTTGATGGATGAACGTTTCTGGATTATGATAATGGTCTATAAAAGTTGGGTGTAAGAGGGATGGCCGTGCATTAAAACCGTCTCCTTGTACATGTATGAAAGATCATTGTTTTTAGACACTGGTGTTTTCCTCCTATATCTAACTATCACAGGTTGTATTTTAAATGTATTTTAAAATATGTCTTTAAATAATAATCATTTTCCTCGATTTGTCACTTGTAGTCATCCCCACACAGCACAGCAGTTTCATGACCAAGGTAATAATATGACTTGGGAATAAGAAAATCACATTTGCAAAATGCATGTAGTCTAAAATATTTTTGCAAAAAGATGCCATTTCTGTTTTTGTGCAAAACAAGTAAACACTCTTGAAAGCGATACATGCGATATAATAAATTCAATCATAATTTTAATGATCATTAGATGCATATCAAATTGAAAATCATATCAGTGCAATGAATATACAGATGACCCGGATATACTAGTAATGCAATTTTAATATTTCCAATTAAAGATTTCTACTCATGTTGTTAGTATTCTCCAATTATTACTAATGAATGGAATGATAATTTATTATGAAAGTACAAAATGTATTACATACGATTTAGAAACATAAGAGCATTACATAAGAGCATTGCCAATGAGAAGGTTCCAATCCTCAATATCTCATGAATGACCAAACCAAAAAGACACGATCTCTGGACTTTGGAGTTGGTTGTATCATTGCAATAGATAGGTCACGTTCATTGGACATGACTCTTAAGACAAACACCATGAATATAATATGTTTGTGTACGTGTAAAGACGACAATATCGTTTGTGACTTTCGTGACGATATCAATTTCATGAATGGCCAAACCAAAAAGACACGATCTCTGGACTTGTGATTCCTAACTTCACATTCCTATTTAGTAAAAAAATGGTCAGAGATGTTGCAGATCAAAAAGCATGTAATCAACACAGAGTCCCTGGGATAACATCAGTCAGTCAGATATGTCTGTTTTAGACATAACATACCAAAGGTAATCCATTTATAATGAGGAAAAGGGGAAATCCTAAAATGTATTAAAAGCACGCTTTAAAATCGTATTTCTTTTCATTTAGGGTCTGTTTCATGATATTTTGTGACATTCGTGACGATACCAATTTCATTAATATCCGCTGTTTGACAAAAAGAGCCCTTAAGACATGTTGTCGTCTTTACACGTACACAAACATATTATGTATTCATGTGGTGTTTGTCTTAAAAGTCAGTCCAATGCATGTGACCTGTTGCTAGAATACAACCATGTTTAAAATTCATAATTCCTCTGGCAAACGTTGAATGAAACAGTTTTTAAAATAATTTTTGCAATGCTTCACACTTATTTTGCAGATTTCTAAGTTTGCAACGAAGCTCTGACAGTTCCACATTATACCCCTTGTTTAACAAGTAGTCCGTACACGCGAGGATCTTTGGGAGTCATTACATCTTATACCGTACTTTTATAGAACTATGGTACAATTAAGATTGAATTATAGTCTGTATGAATCTATTTCTCTTTGTCATGCACATGCCACATTGTTTGTATTTATGAGAGGTAGTGCCAGTCGTACTTTCTGGCCATGCCTTCCATTCCTATCTGCATGCAATGTGGCTATCATATAGCTATAGGTACCAACAATATCATCATTATGCAGTTAACGATATACCAATTAAGGATAAGGTTATGCCCATTGCTGAGGAAACACATTAATCAACAAGAAGCTGACTTCAGAACCATAAATTCAAAACGCCATTAGTGCTTTTTTCAACAAGGCCATTGTATTGAAACGCTAATACTTTATCATAGCTTTCATTCCAGCCATAATACTGTATGGGATTTGGTTATCAATTACTACTTAAAATTATGGCGTTGTTGTTGTCCATTCTGTGGTATATGCAGCAGAGAACAATGACGACATTGTACGAAATAGTTTATTTATGAATAATGCAAATAGTAACATTGCAGGTAGGCGTTAAATTATATGGTGTGGTACTGTACTCTTTCCAATAAAATCTGATCTGGCATCTTCAAAACAGAACATCATCTAAACAACGAGACTCTGATCCTCGGGGTTAAGGTGTACTTACCTACTGAAAAGGTCTATGTTGAAGAAGACGTATTCGCCATTGTTGAAATTATTTTCTGCGGCGGTTAGCATTATCTGCCTGACGGAATCAGGTGAAGCACACAACACAACAACTGCAAGTAGAAAAGGAAACATAAGAGAAGAACAAAACAACGCTTGATCTACATGTTACTTCGAACATCTGGCATTCTTTAGCTTTCATTAGATCTAATGCTTTACAACATTCGGTTTTATTTTATTCCGTTACAATAATATTCACTCCAGGCGTTTGCCCTATTATGGCCTAACTTTTTACTTAAGCATTTAGAATATCTCCTGGGATCTTAAATCAATGCTATATTGATGGAAATAAATGGCATATGTTGGTTGTGTAGAATAAGATGATTTCCATAAGACCTTTGATTCGTTTGTATTTATCTTCTTTCGTGACAGGATAAAAGTTTAACCTAATCAAGAGCTTCATTTACTGCTTGAATGGATTGCTCTTATTCAATAAAATGTTATGAAGGTTTAATTGATTTCAAGCGTGAGGGCAATCCCAAAAATTGCAGAAGCAATTGATTGAAGTAAGGGTCCTTTGATTGAAGCAGCCGTATATATAATAGAATCTATTATGTCACAAATGCTACACGACTGCATGTAAAGCAAGGATTGGACCGCCTATACTGGTGTATGCACCACAGGTGTGGATCACACATAATGTAAAGGGTATGGTCCTATTGATGTTGGTTAGGGTATCAAATTCAAAAAATGGAAATCGTATTACAATTCTCTAATATTGAATTGTCATTATAAATACATCATGGGCCATCAAGACCTAGTAAATACAGGAATGCCAATATGGTTCAAAATGCAAATAAAAAGTATTTTCTTCTTCAAAGTATTTTCTATCATATGGTCTAAGGGTTTTTGATTAATCGTTTAATGGATTGTTGAAAAGACATTTTATACCTGCATTATTAGTGCACTACAAAAAAATAATCAAAATAACAGTATTGTTCTGTTATTTTTCATTGTCCTATTTTTCCGACATTGTCAGGTTCTTAATTATATATTTTATGTGAAATAATTGTGAATGTTGTGTAGAAATTTCTTTTGAAAATGTTTTCAAATAATTGTTAAAAATCGTCCCATGTTGAAATCCTCCAAAAGAATTCTAAGCGATTTGGTTCCTAAAGGTTCCAAATGATAAGAATTAGGGTTCTTTAATATGGCACATTTCTGGATTTTCTGAATTTCGGTTACTACTATTGTATTTGGCGTCTTTTGTAGAGGCTGCCTAATTGCCTATGTAACTGAATACGTGTGGAAGTGGGATTCTAATGATCACGACGCCTTTTGGTTACATCACAATAATGATTCATTTTCTCACCACTATTCTAAAAATAATCATATAAATATACGGAAATGATTGAATATTTATCATCTATATAATAAACGCAAGGACAGATTTAGCGTCACGCTGAGCTTATCCGAAAACGTTATATCATCCCGATGAAAAATCCATTATTTAACCAACTACTTCTGAGTTAAGAGTGAATAAATATACATTCAAATAATCGTCGCCTTATTAACAGGATGAGGCCTCGGATATTTCCTATTCCTCTATCTCAGAGACACTTGTGAGAAATTGGCAAATACTTAGATGTATAATACTGATGTATGACATTATAAACCGGTGGATAGTCGTCCGTATCATAGCTTATCATCAAACACGAGTTACAGACGCTTTATACCGAATAAATGAAGACTTTTATGCAATGTTTTCTCAGGATGCCGAAGCTCTCTATGTACATTGTCCACCTGTACAGTGATCTAAATTTCTGCTTGGATTTTCAATGGCCCACTCGGATAAAGCAGAACCGGAACCTGGAATACGTGAAAGCATAAAAGGGCAACATTTGAAAAACAAAAGAAACAAATAAACCTAATGACCCAATAAGTAACCATTTGTTTCTCACACAAATTGCATACACTACACTCCATGAATTTCCCAATATTTAAGTCAAAAGTCCCAATGACTACATACAAGAGTCATCAGAGTGCGCCACGATATAAAAAAAACAGCCATATTACTATTCGCTATAAAATGTAATGAGAAAGTCAAAGTTGCAAGACGCAATCTAGCATTAGTACGAATAGATCAACAGCATCACAATAGCAGACGTTATGTGGGATTGTGGGTAATATCATATATCAATCATATTACAAGTGGTTAACCTATCGTATATTAGGTGATGCCTGATTTCTTTTTGTTTTGTTTTTGCCCCGATACTTTTTCTTATTTGAATAGGTTTGATGAGGGTCAATAGCGTGGAAGTGACATGATTAATGGGCGAGACTATTATGTTTCAGCCAGAGGGACAATGTACGGAAGGTCCCGACCTCATTGGTACATGTACCTGTATAATATGTCAATCTATGTAAACAATCGTCTTGGCTTATATTGCATTTCTACTGATATATTACTTTGTAAAGTAACCATAACACCTCGAATTGATATAAAGAATATCAGATAAGAAATTCAATTTCAAAATCCAGTGAAAAAATATGTTATCATCTGGCGAATGGAAAAACATAAATTGTCTGACAGCCATTGCCATATCTATCTCTGGCAGAGTAATGATATAACGTATGGGACATATAAAGTATCTGCAGATGTCGTGCCGCCTTAAATCTTTCAATAACGGACACTTGATCTAAATGTTAGTCGAACTAATATAGAGTTGAAGATTTCCTAGAAAAGACAAGTCTATCTGTGATGTGCCTTCTGAGAGTAAGAATCAATCCTGATTACAATGATCTTCTCCTCCAAGTTATCTCACAATACTATTAGTAAATCTCCATGGTCCAATAGTCTACACATTATTCTAATAAAGAGAAAAATGAGTAAATATTGAGACATTTGTATGCTTATCACTCTTTGAACTCTCGTGGCTTACTCCATTTGATGCAGTTCATGAACTAATAATATTCAGTAGTAGGTAGTGTGGGTCACCTGGTTGTATTTCGGGTTTTCTAAGTTAATATGGACGTTAGCATAGATAAAACATGATTTTCAACATTTGTGGTCAAGCATGCTTGGTATTTTTATACTATGGTTATAATGTCATGTGTATGATATCATATATCTATCAGCCTAGCATCACATCGTTAACTCACGGTAATTTATGACATCGAAGCTACAGCCACAGTCACTGTGGACTGCCACTCGGCCCGTCTATTGAGGTAATCTCTTCGTCATCGAATGGACACTATTCGAACATATAGAATATCTAGATTTTCTGGATATACGTGGATAGCGTCAGCAATATTGTTCCTCCATTTTGGCCCTGGGCTGCACAGAAAAGTTAAGCGAGACGCAGTCCATTGCCGTGGCTTCGATATCATAAGTCACCGTGATTAAGTTACTTGATTAAGTTGCTGACAGCTGTATTGTAATATTGTTAGCCTAAGTCAAAGTTAGGAAAATTCAGATTTTTAAATGTCACATGAAAAATAGGCGTCCCTTTGGGGGCCTAGAGGTTGAAGATCGCATTTTGATGGCTAGAAACTGTGAAAGTAAGTCTTGCATTTTACATAACTAGGTGATTGGCGAATAATTGAACTGTCACTAGTTTGATGGACTTTTTACCCTTGAATATTGTGAACTTAGAATGTTAGAAGGTTGTTATTATGTTTTTAAAACTTCGATTTGATTACCGAAAATAGTAAGCTACATTGGCCCAAATGGCATTGAAATAAAAGCAAAATTTGCATATTGAAAAGCTCAACCTAATATCAAACTATTTAGGGATGTTTCAAAATTTGTCCTTTACCTCAATTAATATTACTTTCGTGTTTCCTCATTGACTCGTAAATGTATCTGTTTCAATGTAGTGCTGTGGAGCGTTTTCTAGAGGATACTGAGTGTTGCAAGATGAATAAAGCTAACACATTGCTCTGTTGTCTTTAAGCTTATTCAATAAATCCACTTAGAAATCCAATTTTAGCCATCATTGTAAGAACAAAGCTTGACTACAAATGATCTAGCTGTGTTGGAAGTTACAGATGCCATTTTAGCCAGACATTTATCACGATGCCGTTGGCGGCAATCTCTACTTTGAGTGTATAGTTTTAATATTTTCTTATTAGCTATAAACTACCATTATTTTAATGAACGCTTTGCATTGATGCTGAGTTTTAATAGATTCTCAACAACGCTGCATATAGAACCTATTTTTATTACAATGAAAAGTGTATTAAAATAGGTTATTTACGTATTTTAGAGATATAGTTCATCATCAATTAATGTAAGTTAGAAAATCCCAGCCATTGGAAAATTAAAAGTGTCAATATGCCGTTTCAAATTACTTGATAATTCTCAAAATAGGTTTGTCAAGATGTAGTCAAATGGTGCTGTGAAAAATATCTAGAATCTCTGTCAAAATACTTCCAAAATTACAGTATAGAATGCTCTAAAGTTCCAGGAGATGGAAGATGTTAAACATACATACAGAGTTCCAGCAACGATAATAGATGCTTTGAATATAGAGTAAAATATGTTCATACATTCTTTTATAAGGTTTAACAGTATCCAATTGCGTTCCATTTTGCAAGCTTCTAGCTATTCGTGTTCTTCTCTTGTATTTTGCATTAACTCTGATATCAGATGAAAAAGTGAAGTAGTAGAGTTTCATGTTGAAATGTTTATGGCGAAGTCACGCTATAGAGAGCAAGAGAGATAGATGGTTAATTATGTAATCTTTAAACGCAACGTAGATTGTTGAACAAAAGTTACTGTCGATTAATCCGTGGTTGGTCGATAATTTCAAGATCATTCAATTGCTATGGTTAGCTCTAAAATAGATGACAACTAAAATAATCGTAGTTTTGTTTCAGGTCCGAGAAACCATGAGTTACTCCTGCCAAGTATCTCTAACAGCAGGAGATGTGACTCAATGTTAGTATGTTCCTGCTTGGCGTAGCTCTAAGCTTCACAGATTAACCAGCATTAACATAGCAGTCAGTAAATATCATTGCAAACTAATAAGTTATAAATGCATAGTTATGTGTCCAATACCTTGTTCTGTGAATTTCTGTGTCTATAAAATAAAATGTTTAAACTTCATACATTATCAATGATATATTGAGACAAGCCACTCACATAATGAGTTTAATAATTTCTTAATGTATGTCCTGGATAGTATAAGAGCAAAAGCAAAGACTAGAGTGAAAAATATTGGAAGCCATGCATTCTGCAAGCAATGTTTCCCTAATCCTAATTCTATTTCTGAAAAAGTCTTTGTTTACCATTTTTGGGGACGTTATAATTTGAACCCTCGTCGATATATTTAACATTTCGAGTTGACATTTTCGATCCCTCGAGGCTTAACCTGTGACACATGTTATACGATAATGGATCGACAAAGAAGTTGTGCATGGTTGTTGGGGCTTGTCTTCCCAAGAGTAATTTTCATTGTTTTTTCTAGCGTGGAATACCTTTCATTACTTAATCATCACCTCAGACAACTATCTTTGCAATGCTCTGCTGGTTAACATGTTAAATACCCGAATGTTAATTTCACTGAATGAAAAACGTGGTACAAGGGAAATATTCAGCATGTCAATATGAAGCGTAGAGTGAAATGAACAGTGATGATGATGGCAATCGGCTTATCCATAGGGAGGAAGTCTATAGCCATAGAGAGCATAAAGCGAGGCGTTGGAATTACCGTAATACCAGTGATCTAAGTAAAATCTATTGACCCAAAGTGATTATTTACTTCCGCGTTTGTTTGTATTGAGTATTTGCCTTAATTTGTAGGGATTGCAAGCGTATTCACACAGGACTTAGATGATGACATATCGATGATTCGAACACTTATATCAACACTACTCGTTTCAATCAACTCAATTTTTAACACGCCAGTGTTGATATGATCGCAACTTTTGTTATCATGAAAACCCAGGCATCAAATGTTTATAGGATCATTTACAACTTATCTACAGCTCTGAGAAATCTAAACAAAACTGAAATCTGAATCTGAATCAGAGCTATCTGTTTTAGTTTTGATTTTACCCAAAGGGTTTTTAAATGTCTATCAATTGAATATATAATTTATTGATTCTACTAATGAAATCAATACAGGGATATATATTCATCGGTAATAAAAAAAACATGATATGTAAATGAATTTAACTATTTCAGAAGCATTAATGAGTTATTTTATCAAAGATATGTTCTGTTACTTCAAATCAACATGTATTAACATTTACAAGATGATAACAGATGAATCAGGGCAGTCCATCTTGAAATGTAATAACATATGTATTCGTTACCTTGGTGCTATACGAGTAGGCTACATACATGTAGCTGTCAGAAAATGAAAAATATAAGGCTGAGGTAAAACAAACAAATATCCCCTTAATATGTTCTTAATCAAGTTAATTTCATCATTTTCACAGAAATATATTTTATGTAGTTTTTCCGATATAAGAAAAATGAAAATCCCCAATTATTCAAGTTTCCATGAAAACAAAATAAAAGAGGGATAAACAATTTAAGTTTTCTTGGTCAAATGCCTGTTATGATCGAAATGTAAGGGCTTTTGCTTAACATGAACAACTTGATCGGGATTATTACCTTGTATACTTTTGCTTTGGGCAACATGAATTAAAGAGGTTTCGTGTGTTCTGTGTTTTTCTCTCGTGTTACCCTTGATGTATTTCTTGTACTTTATGCAAGTTAATACATTACTAGGATTAAAACATTGGTATCTTCACCATCAGATTGTAACAAAGAACAAATCAAAATATACTCTTAAATATTTGTTATCTTGTCATTGTTAATGAGCAAAATCAATATCTGGTTGGTATCACTATCTCGATCAAAAGCCAATTTCCCATCCTCATTGATATTAGTTGAAGATGCGTCGTATCACAATGCAATATAAATAAGGTACTTGACGACGATTGATGTGTTAATCACTGTTCATTGTTAATAGTTAATCACTTATTCAGAAATACAGCTACATTATACCTTGTAACGGAGGGGATACTTGAAATAATATATGCATAAGCCACGATCATTTACAAGCCAAAACAATTTATCATTCTCTACCTCAAAGGATATATAGCATTCACACATTTGCCTCTTAACGTATATTCTTTAGTCAGGAACCTTATTTGTATTCTTCACGTACCGATACCTATCTTCGTTGACGATCATCGTACGTTACTAAGATTAGCTAAGGCATTATATGGCACTTACGAAGTAGTTTGTCACGTACGGCATTTGCATTTTGAACAACATTTTCTTTTGGGTAACCCATAGCTTTACGCATAAAAGAACTGAATTGTTACGATAAGAGTTAGTGGAGTTAGTTACATACTATATATACAGTACTATTTTTGACATAAGTATCACCGATACATATATTTTTGATATCAAACGAAGTTGTGTTTAAAGTGGCCCTAGTTTCAAAATGTAAAAAAATTTCAAGGCCAGCTATTTTGAAACTAGGGCTACTTTTCAAAACCACTTCGTTAGATATCAAAAATATATGTAGCTGATATACCTATGTCAAAAAATGGTGCTGTATATGTATAGTAAGTTCAGTTCAAGGATTTTATTTCCATAACTGACTCCACTAAGAATGAACTGCAATGGTTCGATAGTTTTAAGACATAGCAGTTCCAAAACAGTTTGGAATAGAACCATCATTACTTACTATCATACCATAAAAGATCGAAACTGCCATCGCAGATCATAATTTAATCAATCTGATGGCAATTTATTACTACAAATATTTGATTTGCACCATTGCAATAAGTTATTTTGGTATGGATGGTATCATGTAGCAGTTCAGCTGCACATTTGGAATACTGTTTATCGTGGTAATCTTGCTAAAATTGATGAAGATTGAGACATAAAAATACTTCTTCCTAGAGAGATTCTGACATCTTTGAAATGAGAAATCTGATCATTTGAAAATCTAAATTTAGTCAGAGGAGTAAACCAACATAACATACCATAGTGCACAGAAATACAGTCTGTGTTACTATAACATATGAATGATCTCAAGCACACAAGGTAACACTTGAGAAACACCGACGTTGATTTGACAACGAGATTCTACATCCCACGTGTGTTCCAAAAATTTCTTGCTTATAGTTTTGTTTCAATATCATATTTTGAAACTCCGTGGTCTATTCTTGCATAGAGAACATGTGTACCCTTCCGACTAGCAAACATACACTAATACACATTCAACATAAAGAACGAGGTACATATGGCCGTGATCGGTGTGAAATGGATAATAGGAGTCGGGGGGTGGTGGGGGGGTGGTTGTGTATTGCTTTCCAATAGGATAATACAGAAACCTAGACCTTGTCACCACATTGTTACCAAAACGGAACTACTTATGTTATGGAACGGTTTACAATATGTATGAAGGTTAGGAAATATTGGATTCGATTTCTAGGATACAATGATAACTACTCGGTCTGTGATACTGAAACGATTGGAAAAACGATCAATTAAACAATTCTCAATTAGAATCACAAATTTATGAGCGAAAGGTTAACTGAATACAGTTTACTCATTTCAGGAGTGAGTTAAGTTTACAATAACGCAAAGCCTGTTATCTAAATAATCGTACTATTACTTTGGTAATTTTGATTAAACTTATCTGCGGAACTAAAAGGAGTCTTCGGAGATTGACATAATTACGCAGATTCTTGCTTGGTCTAGTCAGAATTCAAATAGATTGCCATAAAAAAGTTAGTAAAGGATTGCTTTCCAATTTGTGTAATTTGGCTGATTCTCTTTGTTCTAACTTACAAAATGTTTTTTCACTGGATTTGCACACATTGAGTAACATTTTAAACAAACTATTATTTACGAATTTTCTCGTCAGCAGAACATAAGTTAACTTAGCGAAATATGGCACAAATGCCTGTAATGTGCACCATAAACAATATTAACAATTTTCTTTAAATATCGAAGCTTTTTCAAGCCCTTGTAAATGATGTTTAACCCAATTTATCTTAATGAGACGCATCCCACCTCATCTCTGGTTGCTTACTTAGAATTTTTGCAAGTTTGGATTAATAAAAATAATCGTTCACCCCGATGGTTCGAACTTTAAACATTATATATACACGAAGTACTCTTTTAAATAAGCAAAGTAAAACTGTTCAAAAGGTAGGTGTAAGTGGAATTGTCAGATGTTGCTTGAAATGCTCAAGTGTTGTTAAATTCAAACGCTTTTTTACAATGGATTCTAATCTTGCGTCAAGACCCCCCTTATTTACGTCAAAAACAGTGGCAAATGCGTGTGATGGGGAAGGGACTCACAAAGGCTTGTAGCTAGACTAAATAAAGGCATTTGTATTCCTAAACTAGCCAGTTAACTCGATTAGTTTTGTTATACTGTGAAAGCAATGATATTTTGATGAAAGCCACGAGGCAACAATGGAATCCCAAGTTAATTAACTGAGAAAGATTAAGTAAACCCAATATATCAGCGAATATGTAGGTGTTGAAGGTATCTCTGGGGGCCGATATTGAAGCAGAATTGTTTTATATGGTTAGACATCAAAATAATTATAATATACCTTATTACTGTAGGTATTGGTGCACACGGATAAGTTATTGGCTACTACATCTTCACATTATTGTTTCAAACACTTTAATAACACCATTGAGGATACAAATGATATAGTAGAACAAATCAAAATTTAGACAAAGAAAACGGAATCATGATTTATCAGAACAAATAAAAGTCAAAGATGAAACAAAATCCAATAAAAAGAATCCTCTGAAGCTCGACAAAGTCCCAGTTCAGTTTCGAGTTGCTCTAAAGATTGATGAGTTTGCAGGGAGCTTTGATCCGAGTATTGTTCATAACAATCTGAAGGACGCGTTCGGGCCAAATGTCTACTGTGAACATCATTGCTAACTGGAAAAGGTTGAAAAGGCAATGAGCATGATGGTTTCAATCATGTAACTTACAGTCCCTCAAGAGACGAGATCAATACAAGTACTAATCTTAAAGGGTGGCGATTAGCCTCATGATATCCACCCACAATATGACTGTGTTCAACAGGATCAGCTTATTTTATAGAACTTAGGATGCTCGTTAAATTTTCAGATTCTAGTTTATTCAAACCCAGTGAGAGTATTCAATCAAAAGGGACGAAAAGTTTACATTTGAGTGAATGTCGTGTAAAAAGAATATATGAATGGTCAAAACAAATGTTTGTGAATGTCGAGAATAAACAGTATATCCCTTACCATCTCAAATATATCCCAAACGACAAGATCAACGACATCTTGAAAAGTTATTTAAGTAAAAATGTCTATAATCTATATATGTGTAGAAATATTTCTGAATAGTCTATATATTATGCATTTCTGTCTAAGAATAAATAGTTTGAGCTGATATTTAAAGGATGCTCGCTGGATCTAATTCTGCCTTTAATTGTGGTGTATGATCTAAATGATCATATGACATGGAACTAAAATGACAGGACATTGCACATCATGTCGGAAGGTAGCACTTTTTATAGGAAGCATAGCGAAAGATATTGTTTTACAATGAACGTGAAAATGGTACTATTTACAGGAAACACAACAAAAAGTGCTTTAAAGGGAGTTCAAAAATGGTACTTTATACATATCATAGTGAAAAGAACTTTGCCCAGGCAACATTACAAATGGGTCTTCATTCACTGTTGACAGAATAGATGTTCTTCTATAGGAAACAGAAAATGGAATTTATTATAGGGAGCACGTAAAAACTACTTAAATCAGAAAAACAGCAAAAAGAACTTAAAACAGGGAAGATCTCAAATAATAAAAAATTATTGACTACTTTATTCCCGACATTAGTATTTATAAATTGCCTTGTAATTACTATTAATTACTAAAATCACTATTCCCCCAATTAAACATACCGGTAAGTGGTAAGTAGATTAGAGAAGTTCACATAAAGTTACGATATCAATAGATATAATGTACTTTTGGGTCTATCATCTATCTGGATTTGATTTTCTGTCTATTAAGCTATGTATTAGATAAACGTAGATTAATGTTCTTTCAACAGTCCATGAACTTCACTGTTCATGAGACTATGATTTATAATTACGCTTTTCAATCCAATTTCAATGATGATGGGATCGGCTGAATCTATTATACTTAATTCAATTGTATGAAACTGTATAGCAGAAACAATCTATTGTATAAGTAAGAGTATTTACTTTACGAAACACAAGCCTCAATTTGTAAAGATTTAAACTAGGTTTTTGAAGTTAATCCCGTCTACCCGGATATATTTAATTATACGAGCTATTCAACATTGCAGTTCTCATAAAACATGACTATCGTTCGGAATCTTATCCTGAAAAAGGGCTGTCGTCTCGATACGCATGCAATGTGTCATTTCTTTGTTTCTCTGAGATAATGTATGGTATTTATGTCAATTTCAACTGGTAAATCAATTGTATACAACTGATTGCAAAAAGCAAATCTATATAATGACCCCGAAACTATTGATTTATTCAAAATGGCCGAGTTAAGGTCATATTTTAGTTGTAATAACCATGGGGCAGAAACCAAACCTATTTACCAATGGCTTGTCAAGAATTAGTAAAAAGGTTGTTCTCGGTAATGTGATTTATGGTTTTAATAGTAACATTAATGATGCAATTAGAACACGAATTACTCTTGATGAAAACCTGTAGCTATAGCTTTGTATCAAGTATCTTGCACCCCTAGCTTATCTATATCAAGAGTTGGGGTCATGAAAACCTTAAGCAAGGCTATTAAACAAAATCTTGACTTTGCTATATGAATTTCTGTGATTACAATTGCAAATAACTTATTAAAAGAGTTTTTTCATATTTGAATATGTGAACACTGTGAGATTCACATTAAGATTCTGGTAAATCAGAATGATATTGCAACGTAGTGTTGCAATCAAAAAGTTCAGGATCGATGTATTTTGCTAAAATTAACTGAAATGCCATTTCTCCATTTTATGAATGAGCGGAACTATCTTAACAACTTTGGCTCGATTGTCTGCCTTGAAAAATAGGTGAACTACAAAGCAAATATGTTGCAATCGTATTTGTATTTACAGAAAACAGGTACTTGGAACGACAAGATGTCAAATACTGTATTGTAAATCGTGCTATCGTACAAGTCCATATGATACTTCTAAAAGCAGCCCAAAGCAGTGGGTTATTTATTACCTTGCGATGTCAAAATACAACGCTTTGCTATACAAGCTGATGCAAAAATTCTCAACCTATTTATCATTCTAGACTTGCAAACTTATCTTTAATACATCTTCAGCAACAAATCACAACTTCATTTCTTACATCTTTACTTACCGAATTAGTTTTATTGTTTATGAGTTGGGTAGATAGGAAATGTGAATTGTAAACGTAAACTACTTTCTTCAATAATGACCCTTTCCGTTAAAGGAGCCCTTTTCGAATTATAATTTCCGCACAAAAGGAATAGCTAATCTGACCTCACAACTATTTTGATATCAACTCAAGCGTACCTAATTTATTTGCTCGGCAATAAATTATCATTACGTAGACATCAAATAATATTTATAAGGTATTCTAGGAAGCATTTATTACTCGTCATACTGTCTATCCTACATTAGCAGGATAGAGATATATGGAAATGCTTTAATATACTGCATAATGGCTTCCATTACAGTTCAGTGGGGTTAACTGAGGCATGCATGGCCGAACAAGCGATACCTGTCAACAGTTAACAATGATCTATCACCTCGTTGAAGTACTGATGAAATGACCTTTGGTAATTTGAGTATCAGTAGTGGTGCATTGACCGCAAAATAGAATATTGGGGAATGATCACTTTGATATATTGGTGTATTGACTGCTAGAACTTTGAAAGGTTTTCAGTTTAGTCTATTGATGCATTGAATATCAAATGGAATAATTGCGAATGATCAATTTGATTGGTGCATTGGCTGCTAGTATATATTGAAAGAATTTCAGTTTAATCGGTACATTGAACGTCAAATGGAATAATGGCGAATGATCACTTTGATTGGTCCATTGACTGCTAGTATATATTGAAAGAATTTCAGTTTAATCGGTACATTGAACGTCAAATGGAATAATGGGGAATGATCACTTTGATTGGTGCATTGGCTGCTAGTATATTGAAAGAATTTCAGTTTAGTCTATCGGTTCATTGAACGTCAAATGGAATAATGGGAAATGATCACTTTGATTGGTGCGTTGGCTGCTAGTATATTGAAAGAATTTCAGTTTGGTCTATCGGTACATTGAACGTCAAATGGAATAATGGCGAATGATCACTTTGATTGGTGCATTGGCTGCTAGTATATTGAAAGAATTTCAGTTTAATCGGTACATTGAACGTCAAATAATAATGGCGAATGATCACTTTGATTGGTCCATTGACTGCTAGTATATTGAAAGAATTTCAGTTTAGTCTATCGCTACATTGGACGTCAAATGGAATAATGGCGAATGATCACTTTGATTGGTCCATTGACTGCTAGAATATTGACAGAATTTAAATTTATTTATCTGTACATTGAACGTCAAATGGAATAATGGGGAATGATCACTTTGATTGGTGCATTGGCTGCTAGTATATTGATAGAATTTCAGTTTAGTCTATTGCTGCATTTGCAGTTAAATACAATATGCGCAAATAATCACTTTGATAGGTTGATCAATTTGCCGCAAAATATATCATAAGCTAATATTACTTTCGAGTATCGTTGTAGAATATACATGTAGCAAGAAGATCACTTTGCCCATTGGTGCATTAACCGGCAAATAAAATATTATAGCATTCGTCTTGTCACTCAGCAACATTGGTGCAGTTATCTCGAAACGTAAATTTAAATGCACTGCTCCCTTATGAATAATATGGTGCATTCGCAACTTAACCTTAAGAACTTCTGGTGCAATGAGCGTCGAAAAGTTGTGTATAACCTGAACCATATTCATAGTTCGCAATGAGTAAACATAGGGCACATAAACTGACTTTTTCCATCATTCCATGCCACTTTCATTACCTTTAAGCAGTAAACCGTATGATGCATCGGAGTGGTGAAATATGATGTTCATCATTTGTTTTTCTTAACTCAGATATGATACATTTAGCCATTCATCTCGGTAAGAAATTTCATAATTTGACGAGAAAAAGTGAAAGCGCCTAATCCTCTTTCCAGGTTCATTAATCAAAACTTCGATATTCACAGTGATACATTCACCTTAATTACGGGACAAAATATTAAACTTATTAACAAGCAATGTATACAATGTTCATCTCTAGTTAAATGCGCAATTTACAGCAAAGAAAAGTTCGACGACGTCTTAGATCTTTGCGAGGCTTATTAAAGACACTTCGCTAGCGATACTTTGATTTGGGGTAAAATAAAACTGATTGCCTCCACAAGGGCACTATAAATAAGCAACACATCAACTGGATGGTTGTTGGTTTCATTACTTTGATCTTCAGATGTTTTACTGTGATGTTGCTTTGATTCTCGCACTGAACATTAACAATACTATTAGCGGCGATATAAAAAGTTCATTGACCACGCTTTTTTACTAGACACGATTGTTTGAAGGATTTAAGCCTCGGACACAATGAATTGTATTATGATTTAACAACGTTTGTCTTGTTTCCAGACCTTTGAATGAGTAATGCAGCAAACAAGACATGAGTTGATTAAATAATCCACAATGCACTGAGTTACGTGCTTAATTTTTTTCACATATTACAAAAACCTCTTTGCAAGGGTTATGAAGGTCAAATAGTAAAAATAGGTCAAGACTAACCATTTGTAGCTAAGGAGGTAATACAAAGAACAAGAAGGCTACAATAAAGTTCAAAGTTTATAGTTTTACATTTGGCATATTATAATAATACGTAAGCCTATAGATCCACGGACTTGACATTAACACTTGTATTATAGCTAACGATGACATACAAAGATCAAGATCAACCGCTACTATAAAGTTAATAGTTTATAACATCGTATTTGAAATAACATAACACATATAGATTCAGTGACTTGACATTAATACTGTATAAAGCTAGGGAGGATATACACAGTTCCTGAACGCAATACTAAATTGTACACATTGTTATAGGTATAATAAACACAAGTAGATTCACGGACTTGACATTGATTCTTGTATTAGCCAGGGAGGAAATACAAAGTCCATGAACGCAATGTTAATGTTTTAACCATTGTACTTGGTATAACACAAGTAGATTCATGGACTTGACAATGATTCTTGTATTAGCCAGGGAGGAAATACAAAGTCCATGAACGCAATGTAATGTTTTAACCATTGTACTTGGTATAACACAAGTAGATTCATGGACTTGACAATGATTCTTATATTAGCCTGGGAGGACATACAAAGTCCGTGAACGCAACGCTAAGGTTTTAACCATTGTACTTGGTATAACACAAGTAGATTCACGGACTTGACAATAATTCTTGTATTAGCCAGGAAGGACATACAAAAGTTCGTGAACGCAACGCTAAGGTTTTAACCATTGTACTACGTATAACACAAGTAGATTCACGGACTTGACAATGATTCTTGTATTAGCCAGGAAGGACATACAAAGTTCGTGAACGCAACGCTAAGGTTTTAACTAGTGTACTTAGCATAACACAAGTAGATTCACGGAATTGACATTGATTCTTATATTTGCCTGGAATGACATACAAAGTCCATGAACGCAATGCTAAAGTTTTAACCATTGTATTAATACAAGTAGATTCACGGACTTGACATTGATTCTCGTATTAGCCAGGGAGGACACACAAAGTTCGCGAACGCAACGCTAAGGTTTTAACCATTGTACTTGGTACAAGTAGATTCACGTACTTGACAATGATTCTTGTATTAGCCAGGGAGGACATACAAAGTTCTTGAACGCGGTTTGAACCATTATACTTGGTATAACACGAGTAGATTCACGGAATTGACATTGATTCTTATATTAGCCTGGGACGACACACAAAGTTCGTGAACGCAACGCTAAGGTTTTAACCATTGTACTAGGTATAACACAAGTAGATTCACGGACTTGACATTGATTCTTATATTAACCAGGGAGGAAATACAAAATCCATGAACGTAATGCTAACGTTTTAACCATTGTACTTGGTATAACACAAGTAGATTCACGGAATTGACATTGATTCTTGTATTAGCCTGGAAGGACATACAAAGTCCATGAACGCAATGCTTAAGTTTTAACCATTGTATTAATACAAGTAGATTCACGGACTTGACATTGATTTTTGTATTAGCCAGGGAGGACACACAAAGTTCGCGAACGCAACGCTAAGGTTTTAACCATTGTACTTGGTATAACACAAGTAGATTCACGGACTTGACATTGATTCTTGTATTAGCCAGGGTGGACATACAAAGTTCTTGAACGCGGATTGAACCATTAAACTTGGTATAATATAACACATGCCGCTTTACTGGCTGAACATTAATACGTGATGCCAAGTATTTGAGGATCATCATCCTTTGCATTTCGCATTCCAATTTCATTTTTTCATTGTACCCCTAGAGGATTATCGAATGTATCACTGATAGACAAAGCATTTTAGCAAAACAAAACAAAATGTTGCGATCTGGTTGCATATCGTTTATGCAAATGCCTACAAAATTGTAAGAATTAGTTGCGGACGTAGAACGCCGACGCCAAATGCCGACAATGGCTATATCACTGCATTCTCAACTATGATACTCATTAGTTATGAACAAGCACATATTGGGCATGGGTTAAACTTAATCGTGTTCGATGCCATACGTTAACGTTGAGGTTAACATCCTTCAAGAAAGAACTGCAGAACTCTGTATCGAGTTTTTTTTCTAGTACTGTATACTGTTCTAAATTTAGATTAAAAGTGTTGATTCTGGTAGATTCAGGACTTGTACATATAAACAATCGTACAACTGCAGTTACTACAAAGCCATTTTGAATTTAATAACTGTATGTTTAGAAACATTTCAATGTTAATTGACACTTTTAACAGAATTAACAGCATTGTAGCCTTGTTAATTACAATACAATCTAAATCGATTGTACTATTAATTTGCCAGATAGCTTACTGAAGTTTGCTAGAACCTTGGTATCAAAAATACAGTAGTTGCTGGTAGTGGCAATCCTACGAGATGCAGCATTCTAATTGCAAACTCAGTGAAATTCTACTTTAACTAATTTCCTCACATACATAGGCAAGGTAAAGTGAAATGTATACATGGAGAATGAAAAGGCAGATCAGCGAAAGCCAGAATATTTGTTTTGGTCCCATCGATATACATTCATAAGAGTTTAAGAAGCAAAAGAGGGAATAAGCTTTGTACAAATAGAAATCAAATGGGGCAATCTGTATGGACATTGTTCAACAAGCATAGTAAATCTTTTCAACACAGAATTATAAGTTTGTGTTTATTGTTAACACAAAACAGACAGTAAACGGTGGTGAGATCTACGAGCTATATTTGAATAACATAAATTGTTATATTCTTTTTTTCTTTAATGCAGTGGGTGTTTGGTTTCGCTCAAAATTTTAGCAGGCTGCAAAATCATGTCAAATTAAAACAGGTCTGAAATGCATTCAGATTTCAATGAACTTCGATTTTCTACTGATAAATGCATTCAAACTATTATGAATTCGGGGATGGATTCAAACTCCTATGAAATTTCGATTTTGTATTGTCAATACATTCAAGCTATAACGAATTCCTATGAAATAAGGAGTCTATACTTCTGTAAATGAATTCCGATTTCTTTAAAATTGGGATTGTGCCATTTCTCAATTGATCCCTAGATTCGTTAGATTCTTGAATGCAGTATTCATCTGCAGGTATCGAGTATGCACAATGCATTGGAATGGGAGCATTGGGAACTCACTAGACACACTTGTTCAATTGGATTCCCCATCGACGTACAATTAATTAATTTAGTTGTCAACAAAAATAAACATCGATTATAATACGAGTTGAATCAATAAGCAGTGTTGCAAATAAGTGGCCCTTAACGATATTGAACGTATGGAAGTGGTATAATTATCAGTTATCGCATATACAAGTGGAAATATGTTGTTACTCCAGATAAGATAATACATACTACTTATAAATTACCTACTACTAATTAATTCTTACTTCGGCTCCTTTCGGATGCTTCAGACAATATTTTCTTGAAGTCGGTGGTGTTATCTGTCTCGTCGAAGTGTTTTGAGTATGGTTCGACAATGTAGTTTACCCTTAATTCACGGAAAACTCCTTGTAATGTAAAGAAACATGATGACTTTCCCTTCAGTTTTGCATTCTCCCCAAGATTGTCATGGTATATTAAAGAGACATTGGACCACTGGTACTTGTCAAATAGATCTATTAATGACTGTGCTAGTTTTTCGTATGAGCCTGACACTCGAGTTAAAAGTTTATATTTGGTTTTCTTCTGACTGAAGGCCTCCACCAATGCTCCCCCGGTAATGATTGGTATATTCCAAAATGGCGAGAATCTGGAGATTGGGGCCACTGCATAGTCACAGGCCGGTCCAACGAAGACGTTGGCCATATTTTTATAATACATATCGATAGCAACAAGTGGTCCGAGTATTTCTGAACAGTTCGAGTCTCCCCAGTTCAGAATATATTCACAATGGTCCAATGCTGATAGATCTGTGCGATTTTGTATTCCTTCAATCGCATATTGAATTGCTGGTTCTGTCTTAGGTCGTGTCCATAAATGGTTTCCTTTATACGGTAGAATAATTCCTAATTTAATCTGACACAGGGGTTGTTCATTATTCCCATTAATATCCTGTGTGTACCCTAGTCCAAATATACAAAGCCACAACAGCATTTGAATCACGTTATGACACTCCAAAAACTCCATTTTGATTTTTCCTCGAGAGGTGTACAGGTATACAAACTTTAGATTTGTCTAAACGGACTTCAATAGCGGAATGTGTGCTTAGCGCTTTACTTGTTTGTAAGGCTACCGGGGTAGTTGTATGTCGAGCTATATTAACTTAATCACGTAGTGCATGATAATGGCAAGGATCATAAACTTTCATGATGGTTACTTATGAAATCAATGCAAATCAGCGTCTGTATTACTTGCGGAAGCGATATATGAAGAAAGTAACAATTTAGTACGGGATTATTTCCGTTGCTAATTCAATAGTCAAACGGTGCCTAATGCAAAAGCTTTATCTTCAAGAGATTATCTCTATCTTCCATCGACTGTCTCTCCTGACTTAATCCATAAACGGCTTATAGAAATCATGATTACTCCACGTTTTTATTATATTCACGCCATCCGAAAATGATCGTATTTACGATATCGAAATCATATTTGTATTTCCTGATTATATTATTATCTGATATCGCTATATCGACTCCTGTTTCTTTCCATTAGTGTAGTTTCGCTATTTCCTATTCCAATGCTTCATCAATTCATCATCATGTATCCATTATGTAAAATTTATAACTCCTAAATACTCAAGATTTTCCTCGTCGTCGTCCGAATGTAGCGGACTGTTTGTTTGAACAACTGGTACTTTCTCTCTATTTAAAGCCCCGAGCGTATTGAATCCCTCGTTTATATTGTATGTCAAGAATTGAACATACAGTATATGGGCCAGAATCAGTTATGTTGTCAAAAGTTTGTATAGGTACACAAACCATACTGCATACAAAATATATACCCTTGTTCAATCTGTGTTCTCGTCCTTTTGTGATCGATTAACTGGATGCTCAATATCCCAGATCAATTCATTCAATCAGACCCGATATATTAACTACCTTTTTAACAGCTGTAGGTCGAAATCCTGTACAGAGAAAGTGTGTACTGTCTTTATTTAAGTCAAATATATTTGCAATCCACATAAAATATTACCGCATTTATGTTTATATAGTTGTAAACACGGAACATCCTTTATAGACAGTGTTCTTGTATTGTATAGCGGTAATTCATGTCAGTGGTGTAGCATTACCGATCATTCATTATTCACTTTTTATATTTTAATTTGCTTTAACTTACTCATGCTACTGATCGTACAGTCTTGATTGCTGTATGCATATCTATAAACCAAATTATATTTTATAAACTATTTTTTATCTTCATTTATTCGAGTTCCTATAGTCTGACACATGGTTTTTAAATCCTACCCAACTCAAGCTGTTATCGTACTATGCTTGTTACTATGGTAACAACGCCATTCAAACATGAATCCAACAAATTAAATGAAATACATATCATATTTTCGATTTGTTCAAGTGTTTTCTTATACATCGATGAACTTGTTTTACCCGTGTGTGCATTTGGCTATGTCATTTGCATTTGTGCAAAAATGTCAATATGTACATTCACTACTTTCAATGGTCATTCGTTCCACTTAATTGACCCCATAAAGAATATCTTGTTATTAATTATTTCTTCTGTCTTATCATTCATGTTTACCCTATTGGAAAAATCAATAAGAGTGAAGATAGATACAAATCCTTTAAGGGACGTGAGAGAGCTAGACACATATAATGTGACAAGAGAACATCTCTGACTACTCATAAGCGTGAAGTGACAAGTGAGGTCCTCGCTAATAAGGTTATGAAATCACAGGGTCGAGAATTTATTAAAGGCTTAAGTATGAAGTTAAAAATAAATTGACAACTGTGAAGTCATAAATACTAATCTAAGGAAAATAAATTACACGGTGTCTCTAAGGGAACACGGATGGCAAGATGTCCCCTTACATTGAAAATAGACGATCTGATCTGTGTCGTAATCGTTACAAGTTAAAGCAAGGATGCAATGCAGAGTGCGTAGATGTTCTTGTTGGATTGAAAACGTGAAACATGTTTCAAAGTCTTAATTCAAAATTCCTTCTCGGCTTCAACCACTGTTGTTGAAGTAGATAAGGGGGGGGGGGTGTCAGGGTTTTCAAGCAAGACTACGTGTCTCATTCGGGTGCTGGATATTTGATTCACTGTACTCCTTTTATGTCTGTGTACTTACTTCTCACTTTTTGGTATTTACCCCTATTATGGCACTTGTGCTTAATTGATCATCACATTTCACATTTCATCAACTAGCTCCTCTTGCTTAATGAAGTGTATAAAAATGAATTATAGTCATCCATTATTTGTGTCAGTAGGTCAGTAAGCGTCAATTAACGCATCATTATAAGAGGCCAAGACCTAGTTTTTTATGAATCAAACGTATCATCACCATATGCACTACCAATCAAGATCAAAACTGACGTCTACGGAGATAATAAATTGTAGAGAATCCCTGAACATGGCTATAGGTACGTAATTAGTGTGGAATACGGATTATAAATATGTGCTGAACAAGAAAGGTAAAGTTTGTATTTAGTACTTCACAATCAATCAATATACGACTATGACTTAAATCCAGGATTAGTAAGACTGAATCATTAAAAGAAGCGACCTGTAAAAATATGAGAACATTCTTTTAAAAATACATCCATGGTTTCACGCGTGGTGTTTTTAATTGTTCGGTCCATGATGTGATGTCTTCAAGCTTTCCTAGTTTCGTTTAACAATGGAAATTAAAGAATGATGTACCAAATACAGGTTCTGTGATACAATATTCAGTAAGCAGAAAGTGCCGATTCATTATTCACAAACTATGAGCTAATTTTCATTAGATTTCTATCCATTATGATTACAAGGTGACATTCTTTACTTTCTCTGAGAATATAATGGCATTTATCTTAGAAAGTCATGATTGATTGCCATAACATACTGACAGGACATGAAGTTTCCATTCCAGAGATATTAAAATTATGCATTTCTGCTTCTGTAACGATATCGGTCAAGTTAAAAGAGAAAATACGGAAGCTAAAACTTCCGATACCGTACTCAATCAATTCACGTTTCTGAACGTTAACCACAATCGCAATAATTAACATTTAATCGTATATCCTTTTTAGAAATTATCCTCATTGGCAATAAGCCCTCGTTCTCTGATAGAGTATGTAATCACACTTATCTTAATGCAAGTTTTTGAGATGACGGAACTTCATTATATTCATTCCAAATTCGAAGATTACAAGTCCATTGACTCTAAATGTAAATCTAATATATGAGCAAGAACCAGAGATTTGAATCTTAATGTCATTTGAAACAAGGTTTGCTCAAACCGTGTACAATTGTTTTCATAAATCAAACTTTGTTAAAAATTGGTAGGGTCACTTCAAAGTCATGTCCCGAAATTAGAATGCAAAGAGGCATCGATCATGCAAATATGTTTTGGTCCAAATTGATCAACGGTTCGATATTTTTGACTTGGAAATCAAACCATATCCATACAGAAAATCGTTAGCAGAAAGGACGAGAGCGATCGTATGACTGCTAATGGCTTCGGTTTTTGTATTGAATCACATAGCCAAGCTAAAAGACCCTGTGACCCCCCTCTACTTGACTACACACATCTCACACAGTGGGGATGTGTGTAAGGGTGGGGGTAGGGTCACAAGGGCTTGTAGCTAAGACTATGAATCACAAATGTTGGGTCATGACACCAGACTTTTTCCTTTCAATTAACACGGATGGTCCTTTAGAAGCTGAAGATGACAACCTTGCAATAGATACTGTTTAAGTTTTGAACGTGATCTATATTCGACAGAAGAGGTGTACTAGTATTACTTAACATTAAGAAATCGCATACTTAAGACCTTATACACAGTTTAAAGCACTTTGGCTTATAGTCTTACCCAATGTGGTGAGTGAAACTTTTCAATTTAGTTTCAAAAAGTTGATTTTAAAGGACTTTTTGTTCGAATTATTAGGCACGTATTTCAAATCAAATATTGTTTGTCACGCACAGACTATTGTTGATTAATAAGTTACATCAATGCATGACATATTGTTTATTGTATCTTTATTATTATTTTGTTTTGAAAAAATTAAGAAAATTGGTTGACTCAAAATCAAGGAATTAACGCATTACAGAAGTGAAGCAAAGTCGAAATAGGCCAACATTATTGCTTTGAGCGTCTAACATTCAAGAAAAATATTTTGAAAAAACTGAATGACATCGAAGCGTATCCCCGTGACATCATTTGTTTCGAAAATTGCAGGAAAATATTTGAAAACTATACGATGGAGAATTTGTCCCAAGTCTCATTAAAAAGTTTGTTCAGACTTTACAGGCGACCTTTGAAGCATTACGTGAAACATAACTGGTAAATCGAATAGCAGTTATTATACAAGGCGGGCTAGAAAGTCCACATTCTTATTTTGCTGTAATCCTTTTTTATAATTCAACGATTTCAAAAGTGTCAGGACACGAGATCCTTTTTATCTTTCTGACATAAAATCAAATCGATCTTTACAATACAATTCCTGATCGCTAAAACAGATAGTTACTTGAAAATAACATCATAAGTCCATGAGAACAAATGCGTCTATGCTGCATGTGAAGTATAAATGTTTTACAATACTCTAGATGCGAGTAGAAATAATCTTGATATACGCTATTAAAAGTTCGGAATTCAGTTAAAGTGATGTCATATTTGGAGTCTACATGTAAAATTACGTCTAGAAATGTGGTTTTGAAAGAAGTTTATCAACTTTGAAAATTTAACTTTCTTTAATTAAAAATGTGACTTCAAGGTCAGGGAAATTCCCCATAGACCCCATGTTGTAAAATCACAAAAAATGAAATATATTTTTCTTGTATTGGGCAGATAATATTTTCTTTTACAGGACATATTTTAAGTTGTATAACTATCAGATACATTAGGGGAATATGAAAAGTGAACCACTAAAACTGATGAATATTCAAGTTTAAGGGAAGCGTGTAATACCCTGCCATGTTATTTTCCCCGAATTAGCCACCTGGTGGCGAAACTGGTAACAACCAACTCGCATCTGCGTAATTTGAACTAAATTGAACAAACGGTCCGTGGGCTATTATCTGTGAAGGCGAGCGAACGGACGGCCAGACGGATCGACGTCACTTCGATACCCGATTAGGCTCAATAAGTGGGATGATGAGAGATTTCTCGTTCTACTGCATCAACCTTAGATGCGTATCGGAAAACTTGATTGGCATCTCGAAAACAAGGAGCAGATGAAGTTGATTAGGCTGAATAATTCTACACTATCACAACTAGAATTCAAGACTTTCCAAATAACTTTGAAACTTCCACTTAACACATTTGTCATCTTCGATTTTTTCATTTAAACATTAAGAGTAGCTCTCCCATTTGGGTGTTTTATCATCACGTTTATCACACCACTTATCTATTCCTTTAAAATAATTGAAAAACATTTTGACTTTCAGGCTATCTCCCATCTATCGCTGACAAGTTCCTCTTGGTTGGGGGGTGCAAAGTTATGTCGCTCTCGGTCTAATACATTAAACTGACGTCTGATGCAATTGAGTTGTCAGAAAAAGCCAGTTAAGATATCTGATAAGATTTCCTTTGACTGGTATCAGGGTTTATGGAAAAATTAGGAAACGGGGAGAATAACACTCACAACGACTTATTCAATTATCTCGTCATCTGGTCTCCCAGAGAGATTGTTTATAGAAAAAGTGGAAATATATTTATAAATTACTTTATAGGCCAAATAATCAATCATAACAGAATTATAGCTATTTTTTAAATAGTTATACCCTGTTAAATCGAAACATGCGTTCTAAGCAACACTTTAGTTGGCCTATATTCTATAGAACCACGAGTATGTTGAAATGTCCAAAACGTCTATCATATCTATCATAAGACATCTCACGGCGTTCTATAAGATCATTTGACAATATGTATCATCCAGTTTAAAGGGGTTCGTGTTTCAGATTAAAATCATGGGAGCACAAAATCATTGTGATTTAGCTAATGGTATCGTTCGACATATTCCTACTTTTGTGACTACCATCTATACATTGCTTTTAAATTAATACTATTACATCAGCTTATATGATCCTAGCATATTAAGCTAGTGACATCTATTCGTAACATAAACTGTTGGATTTAATTTAAAACATCAAAAGGCGGAACTGAATTCATCATAGTGACAGAAGTTGATGGAATGCATATCATTACTGAATGAATATATATCATTCAGGAATATATATCACTGGTTCTATTGAGTCCGACGCACCACCAAAGTAACTAGAATCTAAAACCAGAAAGACACCTATCTTGTTACGTTGAAGTAACTGGATATATGGAATTTTAATGGAATTTCGAAATAACAATTTTATTTTTTATCGTTGATCCGAGAGGAAAGTCGCCTTTTTAGCAACAACACCTAGATTTGTTTGTTTTTAAGACTGTTGGAAAGACCAATCGATATCGTCTCACAAACCAAACTGATATCTCTCTTACAATCCTAATTTATAATCTAGAAAAGGATATAAGATCAAATATAGAAATTATTTATGTTGCAGAAATGTCCAAATTTTATTAGTTCTGAAAATGATGACGTTTACTTTATCAAAAGTATTGCTGGACAATCTTACAAATCAAAGGATTGTCATGAAATATTATCAGAACTGTGAGACATTTAGAAAATAGGTATGACACCTTATGTCGATAGCGGAATGTATTGTAAAATCATTACCATTTTTAGAAAGTTAATCGCAATTTGTCTGAGGTCTCCATGTACTTTTGATTACAGTTTGTTTGAAACGATTGTATTTTCATTGGATGCCTATGCTTTGATTTCAGGATTACTTTAGGCTACATTAGATACAGGCCGGAAGTCCTGTATAAAAATGTCTTCGCCCCCTCCCATTTTTGATGAAGATGTGCACTTGGTTAAATAAGATGAGCCACAATATCCGCTTATGTTGAAACCCTTTGTGAGTTATTTCAAATTGTATATGTAATTACCTTAATGGAATAAACAGCATTTAAAAACAATAAAATAAAAGGTGTACCAGTGGAAAGGAGTAGACTGACACAGGTACAAATAATAAAAATTTCCATTGTTGTCTCTTTGACGTCATTATATTTCCACAATTTATATTTTAATGGTTTATCCGATAACGCACAAACCGAGGTATTTACACTGATACAATAAATAAGATACATTAATTACAATATGCGTAGAGTTGGGACTGAATAAATACATATACAAGTGGGAACAATAACAGAAATTATAAATGATTCTAGAAAAATTACAATTAATAATAAGTCTCTTATTCAGGAAGTATTCCCAATTGAGTGATTGGTTGATAATCTCACAAAAGTCAATGGTACTAAATCGATTCATGATCCTTATCAATGGCACATCATGTCAAATGATACATTATTTACAAAAAGTGAATTTACAAGGAAGGGATTTTTAAATTTTGCATCGACGTATTTCTTTTTTGTCGCTACCATTTGCGGCTGCTCTTCATTTTACTTTTTACAGGTTAATTTTGCTAGAAGCACGCAATATGGAATACTGAGCGGGTGCACACAATCGAAACATCATCCTATTTCAATATCTGACAATGCATTTTTACACATAATTCGGAAGTAATGGTAAGAATTCTAAAAGTGACGTCCCTTCAAAACTACTGCCAAATACACTGGTGATCCACTCGATTACGCTGGAACCGTTTCGGTAACAAAATGTCGGACCGTCGAAGGCACGTTACCGAAACGGTATTTCGAAAAACAGTTAAAATCTGCACTTTTAATCCTTTCCGTTTATGTAACTTAAGTGAGGAATTAAATCGACGATTCTGTTGTCTTCTGAGCTATTTTTTCGCAAACATGTACCTTTTATAAAACATATGATACTAATACACGTTTATGAGAAAAAATGTCGTAGGGATTCTGCCTACAACGAGCGAAATAAGCAAAAAAGAACAACCGTACCTTCCACGTTCCGACATTGTGTTACCGAAACGAACCGTTTCGGTAACCAGCGCAATCGAGCGGATCATCAGTGAAATACCTCTAAAAATAGGTGACTGGGTTTTAGTTGTTGGTATTGTAATTGTATTGTATTGTATATTGTATTGTATTGTATTGTATTGTATTGAATAATATTATATTATATTATATAATATTATATTATATTATATGTGGACGTTTTTTTGTTTGTTTGATATTGTATTACATGCTGTTTGTGAATGAATTCCAATATACTTTTATTACTAAGCTGTTTGACGTTTCTATGTTTTACCGATGTTGTCATCCGTTTTAAATATCCTCCTGTGCAAACAAAGTATAACTCCACGTAACTTGCGTCAATGAAACTGATATGGTGAATCACCAATAAATCGAACGCATTATACGCTACGGAATTACAGGTGACCATAACAATATATTGTTAAAAGCATATACGTACTAGTACTCCTACCCCAGAAGGGAATGGAGATAAAAGGCAGCTCCAACTACACGTTTGACATTAGGCCATAAAAAGTAGATTCTTTGTTTTGCGTCCCCTTGCTTGCACGATTGTGAGTAAATCAGAAAAAACAAACACGTCCAAATAGTAATCACAAGGGTCTGACAGTACCATCGCATTTCGTTCAATCAGACGAAATCGCAGATAATTTAATGTGCTTCAAAATTGACAGTGGTATTGATTACTTTGGCATACATTGTGAATTTTTTTATTTTAATCTTGAATAATAGCTATGTTTAAATATATTGTATAAAATGTATAGACATGCGTTTGTAATCAAATTGGTGTGTCATCCCTTTTTATGCCCATAAAATGTATACATTTCTCAGCAAACAAGTTTGTGTTTTTTCTTGAGTTTGTGTTTGTTTTCCTTGTACCCTTGCATGATTTGGATTTTGCCAGGACGCAAAACAAGGAATCTACTTCTTATGGCTTTATCGTCCGAAGCATTATGGTACACAATATAATTTCCTTCCTTATCAAGTGGGGAATAACGAGCATCAGAAGGAGTTTGGAATATTTTCCTTTAAGGCTTTATATCCATTTATACAAATAGCCCCCCCCCCACTATGAAATACCGAGACAGATCTAGATGAACACTATAGAAATTAGTTTAACCCAAATTTCAATCGAACTGAAATATATAGCTACTGTATTTTGTAGGATACGAAATGCAAATTTGAGCGGATTTATAGATTAAGATCTTTGAATCTACCAAGTGTCATGCAGATTGGATTTTTTATACATCAAGTCGTTGCTTCTCATTTGCAATTAAACGTCGCTACGTCATTATTCAGGCGAGATATGCACAACGATTATATCATAATGTGTTTTCAGAATTGTGTTGATTAGAATAGATGTATTTTAGATAGATCTCGTGGCAAACCTAACATTATGATTACAGTTCCTGTTGCATTATCTAGCCAAATAAAACATGATGTTTTATAGTTTAATTGCAAAGGAGATGTGGCCGTAAAAATAGTTTATTCCAGCACGAATACAATCCTATAGCTAATGGGTTCGGTAATAAAATCAAACGGGCAGATAAGTAAAGGGAGCTTCAAACGTAAATAAAAACATGATATACACATAAACGTTATACCACAAGGTAAAAATTCCAATTTGAACAGCGCTTTCTGATATCATATGACATGTGAAAACATGTGAACATAATTGTGTTGCTATAATGGTGATATAAAAATAGTTTGTGGGTACGTGGGTTATGTAAGATTGAGTTCTGTTGAGTTGGGTGCGTATATTTAGCCCCTTTTGGGTTTCACAATCTTACAAGGCTTCTGGATGAATTATAAGACACCGAATCTGATCTTAATTGTTTTCTTTTCAGTATACCTTGGAAGAACGACGTGCTGTAATTGAATTCCGCGCTTTTATGGAGACAATCGGATATGCGATGCTATAGACTTTACAGTGATGATCATGGAGAGTTGTCTCCGCAAAATCCAGAATTAAACAAATCAGTATACGTGTAACATCTGAATGAAAGCAACAACAAACAGTTTGTGCACTCTACTAAATTGGGAGAAACAATGAGAACATGACATGCTAAACTACAATAAACGAATCACAACATTTTTTGGCATGACTTCTTGCAGAATGAGCCGTTAGCAATAGAATATCAACCGCCTTTTTAGAATATGGTCTCTGCGGAATTCACGTTTGACCAAGTCTCAATTCTTTATTTAATCTTGATATTACTGGAACCTAAAATGTCACATTATATATCAAAGGCTTGAGTGACAGGTTGGACTGAACTAATGCGATGTAAATTGATAAGAATTTAAAAGAATCTCAATATCTCACAATTTGTGAACCTCATTGGAAATAATCGATGCATTTTCTGCCAGTTTGACATACGGGATATATGTTATCCAAAATTACTTCAAGTTCTGGACATATATAAGATGAACGATCTTGTCTCTATAATTGCAAGTTGTCAATATGATATAGACACAAACAAATGAACGCCATTACTTGATGAAATAGCTATCGACACTAACTTGTCAAATCTGACTGCAGTTTGATTCACTGACAGAACCGAACTTAACAATATTACAATCTTAGATACCCTGATTGCATTTATTATCAGATTCAATACTGTCAGTTTCGTAATCATTTACAACGAAGGGATATTGGGAATGTTCCTATGTTCGGTTTTGAAATTCATTGTGATAATACGGTTCTTCGTATGTACATGTTTTGCAGATCTCATTACAGTAATGACTGGATAATGCCATCCAGATAACAAAGTTCAGAATACATTCAACGCGATTAAGTGAATGCATTTTCGGAAATTAAGAACCATTATGGTCGTCCTCGTTGGAAATAATAGTACTATAGTCTAAGAATGGCGACCGGTTGGCGAAATATAGTAATTGAACAAGGATAACAAGAATTACGAAGTTACCATGCTTTAAATTAAGACGAACAAAATACACATAGTCTTTGATACTTCGATTTCCATATTGCACTACACAATTATTCTTATTAACTGTTATCTATTTCAGGAGTTTGACCTTTCCATACCGCTCGCGAATAATATCAGCCTGTGCTCCTCATCTCAATTAATTATTAGTCCTTGATCTATTGAATGACCTGAAACACAATATTAGGAACAGGTGAAGTTTAAATGATAACCGTGGTTTTCATTTCGAATTAGTTTCCAAGAGCTGTTTACGATTAACATCAGCAGTAGTTGTTTTTATTTTACATTAAGATAATTTTTTGAAAAATTCAAGAATTAAATTTCAATGGAACTGAACTGGAATTTATTGTACCTTCTTTAAGATATATTATGGAGCACGGGTGACAAAAGAGGCAAACCAAACTGTATTAAAATAGTAAGGAAAAGAAATATTAGAACGTTATAAGCCATAAAAAACAAATCCACGATATCATAAAATCGGATGCGTTTTGAACATTGCATACCAAGAGTATATTTTGTTGTTTTCCCCGTATTCATTGAGTGTTCATATTGGATAAATTCAGGTAATCAATCCCCTCTCAAGTTATAGCATCTGTATCTAACAAATGTTACCGGCGTAGAAAACAATTTAATGAACAGGTTCTTAGAATCAAATCCTGTAGCTCATGAGAGGTGTCTGGTCTTGACATGAAGGTCAAACTGACATGAAGGTCAATGTGATCTTTCCTTCCTACACAAACAAATTTCAAGTTTTCCTGACCATGCTAGAGTATTGGTCATCGTTTTGAACGATTATCGGACCTGATTAGATGACTGCACTTCACGGTTTATATTTACGAATTATGCATTGGTGATTCCATTGTGCGAAAATGCATATTTTACAAAGTTATACTTCAAATATTCTGGAATATTTTTTTCTGAAAATGTGTATATTAATTGCAAAAGCACACACTAAACTGGTTTCCAATGATTACATTTTCTAACTGTTTAAGATCTTATTGCGTAATAAGACACTGTATTTGGCGAATGAGAATTCAAAACTTTAGAAAGATAGAGACGATTCGGAGAATTTGATTGAATAATCCTATGTACGGTTTCCTGGATTAACAATTTACGATTTAGACAAACACTCACATCTGACATAACATTTTAAAATGTTCATCAGTATCCCCCTTCTTCTCTTATATAACAGTATGTTCTAGCAAGCTATACGTTCATCGAGATCAGAATCAAAATCATCGTCTAGAGGAGAATATTTCCACACTCAATCTGGCTTAGCCTTTGTACAATAGCGAAACAATCAAGTTAACGCTGATTCGCTTATACTTAATTCAATACACAACATTTCGTCTACCTAGGGGAAATTAAAAAAGTTCATATAATCAAATACTTCATATAATCAAATAATTATTCCAAAAATTACAATATATTGTTGTTTTTATGCAATTTTCAACCGACAACTCAATATTGAGACCTTGTTGGCTTTAATTAGAAAATACATAGGCATAAAATACATCTCAAGTCAAGATGCATGCACCTAGGCAACCTAATCACATAATTACAACGTAGGTACACGCATAGAAGATAAATCCATCCTCTTTTATGGTATTATGAGTTTGTTCACCAACGATGTATCATGGTCATAGTATTTATTGGCCATAGTTTGATGATTTATCCGGTGCTTATAGGTGGATAAATTCTTTTTCACCTTAGATGTAAATATTACTTAGATGCAAACTATGTTATTACTAACGTAATGATTTGAAACGGGATAACATTGATAAATGTTTCCAAGCTATGGTCGAATCGTTCATAAAGTTACCATAGGTGTTAATGTTATTGTGCGAGTAGATACAAACAGAGTAATTACCATTACTTTACTAAAATGCATTACTCTTACCTAGAAACAAGCAAATGATTGGTAAAGACTTGTAGACTCGCGTGTAGCTCAGAAAATATGAGCCACCCAAGGTTAAACTTCAAGATCTAATGGCTAAGTCTAAGTAGAGGTTGAGTTATTAAAAGTAATTTTAAACCTTGGAACAGTTTATGTCGTTTTCATCGGCAACCTTGGTCGACCATAATTTGCTGCATATCCGTTTAATGGTGTTATTGAATATGTACGTAATCAAATATCAGGTAAATCAATGATGAATATTTCAATGAATGTGATATCCCGTAACTTTGAAATGTGGGTTTTATTTCTGAGTTACTGACGCACGTGATTTGAATACTCGCTTGAAAAATCTAAGATGACTAAATTCGCTTCCAGATAAGATCATCAATAGCTACCAAGATCGGATTAGGGTGTATTGATTTACTTTCATTCACTGTCGAATATATAGCTGATTATTCTTGATTAGTGCAGTATTAGTAACGCGACACACGTTTAACGAGTGTTGAAGACTCGAAACAACTGTCTGTTATGTAACTATCTGTATTTGATAAACGTGGTTGATTCCATCGTTACAATCCTGGCTAAAGATCTATGAGAGGTGTTTATCAGGATGACATTTTGACTCCTGAATTATTAATCTCACTTTGGGTTATATAACTATTTGAATTTAGTTCCCTAACGTATCAGTATGAACGTCATAATTTACGAATGTTGATGACTTTCGGCTATGAAATTTATCTGCATCTTGTAATGTTTCGATGCTAGAACTGAAGATTAATCTTTTTCTGAGACTATTGTACCGTCTGAAAGCGTTATCATGTTTCCCAATTATTGAATTGTTTTATATAACCATGCACGATTATAAAAGATCAATTTACTGTTTATGTAATGTTAAAAGATTGATTATTCGACTTGGCCAGGTTTCATGAAACCTATCGAACCAAGAAGAACCTATCGGAAACTTGACATTAATAATTGAATGTTCATTCGCTTGAACATTCCCATTCCTCATGAATTCCCAATTGCGATAAGATAGATACGATTTAAAAGAAATTAAAGTCCCAATGGTTGTCAAGCATATCTGCTAAAAGAAATGTTCAATTCATTTTATGTTGCAGTATTATTCACGATTATTATTCGATGCGTAATGACTTTACGTGTCAACCATACATTATGTATTTGAAGTTGAAGATATACATTTAAAAATCAGAAAACGCAACATCATTGATTCAAAGAGAGCATATTTACCTGTAAAGAACATGTCTTCTTTCATGTTGCCCATGTCCTATTCAGTCAAATCGACAATCTACCAAATGAACCTTAATTTGAAATAGTGTAGCTTCTCTATCTTTTTTAGTTTTATCTTGATGTAGTTTAACCTATTACTAAAATAGTGATTTAAGGTGATGTCTACATAATACGACATGGTTAGTCTTATAAAATCGATGTTATCGGGTATTTTGCGCATTTATGAAAAAATATTTTGGGTTCTCTAAGTTGAATATTTCTCCAAAGTTTTGATTTTGGGAATACAGTTGCAAAGCCAAGTCAAAATGCTTCAAAACACTTCAGTACAACGAATCATTATCGTAGCGTAGTTGACCAATTGAACCTTACGATTGTAAAAGACAGTTTTTATTGTCCAACTGTCCGATTACGACTTATATTATGTTTGTATATTATATTTGAATTGTAACTACTCAGGATAAAGCAAGACGGCCACTTATACCAGTTTACTTTGTTTTTTTGTAATTCATCGTATGGCGGTGAGACTGACACCTGAATGACTAAGTGATACTTAATTGCGGAGATTAACGATGCAGCCATGTACTAGGATGGATTATAGAATAAATAACTATCTATTGAACACAATCCATTGATATTTAGACATATTTACATATTCCCTATACAGAATGAATGTCACTATTTGAATGATTGCTTCTGTGAATCTTTGAACGGTTCTTTGATTACGGACTGGTTGGCAATCTAACTACCGTCTATCTGTTAAGCTACTTATTACATAGAAAAATGGTATGATTGTATATAATGTATATAACCATCAATATTTCAACATTTCATTATAACGTCCTCGTTTTTATTGCACATGTTTTAAAATATGTGCACATTGATATGCTGGACACACAGCCTGATTAACATATGTCAAAGTGAAGATTTAACCCCTTTCACAAAATTGTTCCAAAAAACAAAATATGACTTTTTCTCATAAATCATTCCCACGTCAAGTTTATTATTGTTTCATTGATAGATTCAACCCAACCATACACCTGGAATAGTAAATATGACGCCCTCATACTTACTTTTACCCTGTGCACTGACCTTATTTAAAAAAAAAAGACCTTACCTAAAGAATCATAATATTGGATGTGTCATCTGATACCAAGTATTTCATTAGGCAAAAGGCATTGTGAATGGAACTATTTCTAAATTACAAAACTGTCAATCTTCATGTTGCACTTCATAACGAAATGGTAAGTAGAAGTAAACAAACAAAGGCCATTTAATCAAAAGAATATGTTTAGTCATTTGAACTTTGCTTTTGCAGAAAAACATATAGTATAACTTAGTCATTTCAACTTTACCTGTGCAGTAAATACACATAGTACATTTAGTCATTTGAACTTTGTTTTGCTTGCAGTAAAATATATGGTACATTAATATTAGTCATTCGAACTTTTCTTTTGCAGTAAAACATACATTTAGTCATTTGAACTTTTGCAGTAAAATGTTTAATCACATTTAGTCATTTGAACTTTGTTTTTGCAGTAAAATGTATTACATTTAGTCATTTGAATTTTGCTTTTGCAGTAAAATGTATAGTACATTTAGTCATTTGAACTTTGCTTTTGCAGTAAAATGTATAGTACATTTAGTCATTTGAACTTTGCTTTTGCAGTAAAATGTATAGTGCATTTAGTCATTTGAACTTTGCTTTAGCAGTAAAATATATAGTACATTAGGTCATTTGAACTTTGCTTTTGCAGTAAAATGTTTAATTACATTTGGTCATTTGAACTTTGCTTTTGCAGTAAACTGTATTGTACATTTAGTCATTTGAACTTTGCTTTTGCAGTAAAATGTATAGTGCATTTAGTCATTTGAACTTTGCTTTTGCAGTAAAATGTTTAATCACATTTAGTCATTTGAACTTTGTTTTTGCAGTAAAATGTATAGTACATTTAGTCATTTGAATATTGCTTTTGCAGTAAAATGTATAGTACATTAAGTCATTTGAACTTTGCTTTTGCAGTAAAATGTATAGTGCATTTAGTCATTTGAACATAGGGCTTGCTGCTAAATAATCAATTGACTAGATAAGAAACAGACAGTTAGCTGCATGGATATTCAATGGGGTTTTGCTTTCATCATGTAATGCGATGGTTCATTAGATTAAAACATGTGTTTAGCGTGCTAGTATCAACAACAATAAAATAATTTTCCAATACATGATTTCAATAAATGTGTTTATCTTCGCACTCAGCAATCTATTAAATTACTAGTCTTCTTATGTCGTTTCATTTAATTCATGCATATAATATCAATGCAATTCATGAATATTAGCACATCCTTGTTCTCTGTTTAAAATGCAATGGAGTCCTTACAATTTATTCATGTATTTTATACATAGTCTAAGATATAATCAAGGGTATCAACGATGAATGACATAGATTTGTGTGTTTGAAGAGCTCACCAATGTTTATCATCACACTGGGATTGCGTTGAATCGACGTGTGATTAACATGCCAAACAGACAAGCGCTTTCCGCAGATACGATGAACACAATGGTAAAGGAATAAAAAATTAGCGACATAAGTGTGTATAATATCCCTGACCATATTTATATTTATGACTATAAAATTAATTCTATGTTGTTTATTCTGTAAGAGATAATTACAATAGAACGCTATAAAAATGATGCTATTTGATAAGTAAGATACCAGATACTATCCATATTATATATATATGTATATAAAGATAAGACAATATAAGCTGTTATTTGTTTGGTAAGTTTGAGTAGTTACAGCGCTTTAGCAGACCCACTGTGTGCGTGTGCGATGCCGATGCTGATGCCGGAAGTCGGCCATTTTGAATCCTGTCTGGGCAAGTTCATGACATCATAGCGGAAACTCAACCATTTTAACTTCGTCTGGGCCATCGCAGGAAACGGAAGTTTAGCCATTTTGAATTTAGTCTGGACAAGTTGATGACATCACAGCGGAAGTTCAGCCATTTAAGATTTGGCCTGGGCAGGTCGATGACATCATAGCGGAGGAATTAGCCATTTTAACTTTAGTCTTGTCTGAACAGGACGATGAGTCAACCCTAAGTTTCGAGTCTAGGTTGAATAACCCTAACATTATATACTTTGACAAGTTGTAAATAGCCCCAACCCTTAATTACAACTTATTGGTCCAGGCGGAATAATCCTAACCCTAATATACTATGACAAGTTGTAAATAACCCCAATCCTAAACTTATAGTTGTTAGAAAGATCAGCTGATTGTCCGAACTTGCCAACTTTAGAATCAAAACAATAATATGCGCACGCACTGTTTCATTGACACCAATAAAATGTACATAGAACCCTCCGCCACCACCACCACAGCCACCACCACCACTATAAAACCACATTCAATTGTAACAAGTGATCATTTGACTTCAGACGTTGGTGGAGTCACTTGTATGTTTGACGATTAGGTTTGAACAAAGTGAATTAAAGTGTACATTGTATTTAAGGGGAGAACTAGGCTATAAAGATGAAACTAGTTCCTATAGACACAAGCCAAGATAAATGGTTAGCCTTCATGGAAGGAAAAAATAATCAAGTAGGAGCAGGTAGAAGATTCATAGTTGTTCCAGATGTAGCAATTCAAAATGGCAGAGGAGAAAATATTACTCTTGTGTCTCCCAGCCAGGCCACTGTTGAACGAGCAAAATCTGATGCATACAATTATCAAAGAGTTAATGCTCAGAAGGGACGAGGACTGAAGAGAGTTTCAGATTCTACTGAAGTAAAGAAACCAAAACTAAAAAGGTGTGGCTGCCATAACAAAAATGATATAATGGACTGCGTCAACAAATAAAAATAATCCAGTGGCCATTCCAGTTACATCACCACCACCACCACCACCACCGCCGCCGCCACCACCACCGCCACCACTTCCACCATCGCCACCACCGCAATATATTTATATATACGTTATGTTTAATTAGAGAAGTCAGTTCATAACAAGACATTGTACGATAAACATCATGTACAAGTGCTCAGAATGTCCAAAACGATTTTCGAGGAAAGATAGTAATAAACGCCATATGAGGATTGCTCATGGTGTACCTGGTTCGGTCAGCGCTATCATATCAGATGGAGAACGTAAACTTGTCCTTAAACACCCCTATACGATGGTTTTAGCAGGTCCGTCTGGATGTGGCAAGACAACATATGTCAAAAACATTTTGTTGAGGATAAATGACAACATGACGCCGCCACCAGATAGAATAATGTGGGTTTATTCAGAATGGCAACCCATGTATGATGAGCTGTCAGATAAACTACCAGGAGTCGAATTCATCAAAGGTGTTCCCAACAATTTAGAGAAATTATTTGATCCTTCGATTGTTAATCTACTTATCTTAGATGATGTTATGGGGAGCATCACTAGAGATCCTAAAGTGGCTGATTTATTCACCAAAGGTAGCCATCATCGTTCACTGTCTGTCATTGCACTATTGCAAAATTTATATCATCATGGTAAAGAAACGAGGACAATGACATTAAACTGTCACTACATTGTCATGTTTAAGAATCCACGGGACAGGGTCCAACTGATGTCACTCTCTCGCCAGATGTACCCTAAACGTCCAAATACACTTCTAAATAAATTCGAGCAAATGAAGGAAGAACCATTTTCATCCCTGTTAATAGATCTAAAACAGGATACAACTGAAAAGGACAGACTTAATGGAAAACTTACCTTTGATGAGAAAGAGGAGCAAATGAATGATACAAATAACTCACTTTATGGGGGAAATTATGTAGTTCAGACTGGGGGTGCCAAGGCAAAATATTCCAGACCACCTGGACAACCAGTATATCCAAGAAATCGTGATACTCCTGTTGTGTCCTCGAAGCACCAAGGATCGAAGACTAGAGACTTGTTTCTTCCTCAAAGTGGAGCTGGTGACAAAAATGGTGGTGGTGTATCTGATAATGCTACTGTCGGCACTGATGACATTGCTATGTCGAGTGATGACAATGATGGTGGTGTTGTGACTAGTAAAACTATTGGCGATGTAAATGACATTGATATGTCTAGTGATGATAGTGATGACGCAGAATCTAGCTTAACTGTCAAGAAGTCTAATGGTAAAGAACTTTGGCATAAATTGATCGTTTCTATTCTTAATAATGAGGAAGCAGAGTATCAAGATGAAGATAAAGTGAACAGCTATTTGGCTGATGGATATACTAAATCTGAGGCATTAACGCTTTTATATAATCAGTTTATTTCACGTGTCAGCAAACGATTTAGAAAGGAAGTTGCTGATTTAATGCTGTATGTCCATAGGCTATTGAAAGATGATACATATAAGAAATTGATGCGCACTGCTCAAGATCTTCATTATCAAGGAGGTTATTCCAGAGAAGAATCCATCACTGCAGCAGTGTCTTTGAGGAAACATTTGTTGAATAAATTTTTCAAAAATACTAGTGAAATGAACTTTAATGAGTCTACCTCTGATGATTCAGATGCTAGTGCCAGTGGAAGTGAGGACTGTAATTGTAATGAAAATGACTGACTGTAAATAGATATAGATACACATATTATGATTAGTTAAAAATTATAAAGTATTGTTTATATTGTATATATAATTTGATTGACTTTGCAACAATAAATAAGATTAAAACAAAATGTGTCCTGCCTTGATAATTAATACCTAGATTAAGTCCTGACCTTGACATCCCGTTACACTAATGTAGAGAAGTTCTACCTGATTACCAAAATCAATGAAGTGACTTACCAGAGCAACACAATCTGAAGTTTTGAAATATATCCTGTATTTAATTCCTATTTGTAAATCAAGGTATATTAATATCAATGATATGTTTTATCAGTAATAATCATATACACATATTTTGTCATGAATTCTAGTGAATTCATGACTTGAACTTCGGAGTTTTATTCATTCGTCTACATCAGGTCTAAAACCAAGCGTAACTACAGTGCTTAAAATAAACTATTGCATACATGTACATGTATATGTATGAAAGTTGCCAAGAAATCGATAAAGGTATATATAAACCAAACACACTTAAATTTGGAGTGAAATGACCTAATCTTTATTGGTTTATTGATTTAAGCATGGTCAATGTTGATTGTTCAGTCTGAGTTATATGTACGTCTTATCCAGGTAAATGAAACAGTGCGTGCGCATATTATTGTTTTGATTCTAAAGTTGGCAAGTTCGGACAATCAGCTGATCTTTCTAACAACTATAAGTTTAGGATTGGGGTTATTTACAACTTGTCATAGTATATTAGGGTTAGGATTATTCCGCCTGGACCAATAAGTTGTAATTAAGGGTTGGGGCTATTTACAACTTGTCAAAGTATATAATGTTAGGGTTATTCAACCTAGACTCGAAACTTAGGGTTGACTCATCGTCCTGTTCAGACAAGACTAAAGTTAAAATGGCTAATTCCTCCGCTATGATGTCATCGACCTGCCCAGGCCAAATCTTAAATGGCTGAACTTCCGCTGTGATGTCATCAACTTGTCCAGACTAAATTCAAAATGGCTAAACTTCCGTTTCCTGCGATGGCCCAGACGAAGTTAAAATGGTTGAGTTTCCGCTATGATGTCATGAACTTGCCCAGACAGGATTCAAAATGGCCGACTTCCGGCATCAGCATCGGCATCGCACACGCACACAGTGGGTCTGCTAAAGCGCTGTAACTACTAGTTTGTGAACTGGAGAAACGGTAGCCTTTCACTATTATTTGTTACATGTATATGATGCCAATAATAGGCTTTGATTTGATTTGGTTGGCGACCATGTGAACATGAGAAATTCGCTTACCTCTGGAATGGTTTTTGATCTTTCCCACTATTGCATTAAGATCATAATCATCTAGATACTGATCGTCAATGATACTAATGTAAGGGTCTATTTCAAACACATTGTGGATGGTTGACAAATCTTGCATTATTTGGATGAGCTCAACCATGACGTCATTACATTCGGAATTGTCTTTCGAGCGATCGTGGAAATTAGTATGCCAAATCAGGGATACGTGGTAGTAATTAAATTCCAACAGTAATTTAACCATGGCGAAACTAAGTTTTATATGTGGTGCTACTATCCGTGTTAATATTGGAAAGTCGTCTTCATTTCCAAATGACGACTTCAACCCACCTAGTGTTATAATGGGCAGTCCCCATAATTTGTTATATCTTGCTACAGGTGGAGAGTGCATATTTACAACACGGACCCAAAAGAACATCAAGTTTGTGCTCATATTGTAGCCTAATGACCTCCAAAGGCGCGTACAAATCGGAACATTTTGAGTCTACAAAATGCCACTGCAACTCTACTCCTTTTTCAGTGAGTCCCATATCCTGGGCATGTGCCATTGTTAGCTCCAAAGATGGCTCAACGTGTCCAAAGGGATAACATGGATCCTGAGTTACGTCGACTGGATCACTCGGTAAGATAATTCCGATATTAACATGATATCCCGTTGTTTCATCTAACATAAAAAACACGGCCATTAGAGGCAGTAATCTCCAGCTTTTGACCAAAATTCGTTCTGCACCTCTTTTTAATTGTTGTGAGCACTGTAGAAATATCATCATCTTCTTTCTTAAGTATTCCTTATACTATTTTTACGTTCCGACGAGTAATTACAAATACTCCTGTATACTATTCAGTGAATTAAAGCGAGAGTTCAATACACGGTTTCCGTTGCCAATATCAACAATGAAATCTCGGTTTTTTGCTCAGTATACCTGAGAAAACATAAACATTATTTACGATGAAGCTCAGTTTGCACGCATCTCCTCTGCTCATAAACCATGGTATTAAAGCATAAAATACTGCAGCTCCAGCGTAAGGATCTGTCAAGATCTGAGAGGCGTTTCATCTTCACTCACTGGCAGATTCAGATGAAAATTCAATAGTCTATCAATAGAACACTGTTAAAAGGTTTGCTTGACTCCGATATGTAAATTCCATATATCATCTAGACAAAAAGGGTCGTCGCAAATTCATCTAACCTACTTTATTATATACTTATCAATCTACGGCTTGTAGCTGAAAGGAATCAATGAATTATATGATCATCGGCTTTTATATTTATTTACGATGCATATCTAACCAATAATCCCAGTTCTAAATGGCACACTAAAATTATTGTTTTAACTTGCTGCCGTTCTGAAGAAAAGTGTTATCATCATTTTCACAAACACCACGTCAACTTACAAAAAAACATTCAAGTATCGTTCCGATATACATATCAATTAAATGAATGAAAACAATGTTTTTAAATTGCTCTGGGATTTAGACATCAACAGATCAAAGGATGTATGAAGTATAATAGCTACTAGTAATGACCTACTACTGAAAAATTGGTTATAATGATTAACTCTTGACGCCTTTGCTGAATACGAAAATAGAGGATAGCTCCTTCCGTTTCTACTGCTTCGAACATGGAAAGAATCTCAAATACGTTTCTTTGATGGAATAATTCGCTGAGGCAGATGCGCTTAATAGTTTCTTGAATACGAATTGTGTTTGATGATTCGAATTGTCCTTTAATGAAGGGGTTGAAGCAAATGATGTAATATTTTTCTTACCATTTAGTTTGACCCCATAGGGATGCCATTACGAGAATTTATAATGTTGCAGCTCCAAGGCCTATGGATAGTAATGAAATGACTATTTATACCATCAATATTGTTAGCCTAGCCTACAAATTCATTATGCAACTAAGCATTTTATGCTTTTCTCATGAGGTTGTTTTTTACCGATCTCGAACAAACGTTGGTAATACAGTACGGGATCTCAAAGAACAACTTTCATGTGAATACACTAGTAATAGATGTCCAACCTATTATTATTTGACATTGGCCTTATTCTTGACAGTGTTTTTCATGTATCTATTATATATTCTTGAAATAACCCCTATGTAAAGTTAGAAGATCCCAATTCATTTAATCAAATGATCAATTATATTAACCATGTTATCTGTACAATACAGTCGGGGGCTATGGTGGTTTTATAATAAACATCTTCACCAAAAGCAGTTATACAAATTATAGAACTGTAAATACTAATATATAATGACATTTATGCCGCTTTCCTTCTTTTATGATCTTCATATCATAAATATTCTAAGGACACCCGGAGGATTCTTTGGCGGTATAGTGGTGCAAGTATCCTCATACTCCTCAACCAGTTATTAAAAGCAGTTACAGTCAGCAAATGAAAGCAAGCAGTATTTCTTGTTCACTTTCAAACCCCACTTAGATAGCAACGCAATTGAATGAGCTATGGTTTATTTTAAGGAATGTCCAGCTGTAACAAAGAGGCGTGTATTATTTTCCTATTTTTAAGGAATGTACACTTGGCAAGCTATCCAAAATCAGCGTGGCACAAAATACCATTGACTGTCACATGCAGTGCATTGACGCTGCGCTAATTACCACTATTCACACATTCAATAGTTGAATTACTCAGATGCGAGTAGGTAGTTACCAGTTTCGCCACCAGGTGGCTGATTCGGGGGAATTAACATGGCAGGGTATTACAAAATTCCCTTAAACTTGAATATGCATCAGTTTTAGTGGTTCACTTTTCATATTACCCCTATGTATCTGATAGTTATACAAATTAAAATATGTCCAGTCAAAGAAAATATTATCTGCCCAACACAAGAAAAGATATTTCACTTTTTGTGGTTTTACAACATGGTGTCTATGGGGAATCTCCCCGACCTAGAAGTCACATTTTCAAAGAAAATTAATTTTTTAAAGTTGATAAACTCTTTTCAAAACCACACTTCTAAATGTAATTTTACATGTAGATTCCAAGTATGACATCAGTTTGACTGAATTGTGAGTTTTTAATGACGTAAATCAAGATTATTTCTACTCGCATCTGGGATATTGCCTCGGCCTATGGCGGCCTCGGGTATTATTCCTCATAGAAACAAATGCTCATAGTTTATCCAGAACGGACAGCTATGCTCAAATATTGTTATGCTGGTTTACCTTCTGCACATCATTCGCCAATGTTTAGGCCTATTAAAATACAAATTTTAGGCTTGCGGCTTTGATTGTCAAAATGATTAAATAAAAATTTGTTTTATTAAACATCGTTGTCATGATGCTATGCTACAATACATTGAAGATGTCGGTGATGGCTGGAAGGTCAATACAGTGGACGAGTCGTATCACCAGTACTTCTACCTCCACGGGTTTCGGGGCGCTCCGAAGTATACCTGATTGGGGAAGGAGGTTACCCCTAAATGAGAGTTGGCATATTATTGAACTATTGTCAAGTCAAAATGGCCGATAAAACAACTTAATTAGCACTACACAGGTGTAGGAGAAAATGTGAAATAATTATACTCAGGAGATATGTTCATCGAAGGAAAGGGTGTTTTGATTTTTAAGAGATTCCACAAGGGTTGAATCAACTACGTTATACTTGCAATGGTTCACATGGTTGTTGTAACAACCATTTCTGAGTGACAATACGTGATATCAGATGTCTATGAAGTGTAGCAATAATGCAGAGAAAATGTTTAGATATATTACTCCTCAAAATGTTTTTAACAGTGTTTTCAATACCTTTTGGTATTTCTCCTTCTGGTATTTGAGATAACATATTTGTAAATTGGACACCATGCGTAAACAGTTTTTATTTTAGCAAGACTTTTTAGCTTTTATTTCGACTCACATTTCGAAACCAATCTAGTTCCCTTTTCAAATTACATTTGAACGGAAATTGAGAAACTTTTACCTTGCTGAAATATAACACGGAAATAAAAGGTAAATAAAAACCTATGAAAGGTAAAGAACAGAAGCCAGAATATTGGTAAATCAAGTTGAATCTTAGAATTGAAAACCTAATGAATCCATTAAGGTGGCTTTGGAAATGGTTGTTTGACCTTTCAGGCCTGTAGCCAGGGGGGAGTGTCCATGGGTTCGAGCGAACCCCCCATGGCCAAAATCATGCAGTTTTTCACCATTCTGAGCACTTTTTAGTTGGCCATTTTTTGACCAAAAGTGAACCTCTTGGAATTTTTCAAAAAATGAACCCCTTGGTATATCCTGGCTACGGGCCTTCCTCTTGTACTATATTGTTAAGATTGGATGCTGTCAGTCCAACATCATCTGAGACTGGAAATAATATTATTTATTACCACCTTGCCGGGCCAGTTCTAGGGGTTTTAGTGCTAGTTTAGAAGGCGTTTATTTTACTATATCGACCTGAGAAATGTGTGACGTCATAGTGGTGGTCCATATGGACCGGTCTAGAATATATTCTGGACCGGCAATTTTCCCCGGGAAATTAGATATCGTTCAATGCGTAAGATTTTCTTGCTGTTTCAGTCCTGGTCGTTAACGGTGGTAATAATACTAATAACGTCATTTCTGCGAGCAATAGTGAAATATTGGACCTTGGGCCTTCGGCCCTCGGTCCAATATTTCACTATATCGCCCTAAGAAATGACGTTATTGTACTAATGATACTTCTTATATTTTGTAATTTCTCATTCAATATGTATTGTGATGACTGGGGTATAAATGGAGTGTCCGACTGTCTTGACTTTTGAATGCACGTATGAATGAATGAATCGTCCGATTGTTTTATTTTTTGATTGTGTCGAATGTGTTTTTATATCTGAAATATCTTCAAGTGAGGGGGGTGGGTGGGGTGTAAGACAATCTTTTCATGTGTTAGATTACAGTTTGTTCTTTTGTCGTACATATGACTGGTCATTTTCTTTTTGTTGTTGTGATGCGCTCTGATCTCCCATAGGCACTTGTACTTAATTATATCGATAGGCACTTGATACATTGTTGTAACGCATTTGCAATCAAGATATTCCTGAGTAAATCTGATGGGAATCCGGCTCAATTTGGATCTGTTCTATTCTAATCGATGCACACAAGTCTACAAACAGTTCTAATACGTTATAGACAGGGCGATAATAGATGACTTCTTAATAACTTTTAGATTGTAGTTAAGACAAATGACTTTCGGCAGGGGAAAGAGTCATAATGAGGGTACAATACTGATAGAATGCACAGACACTATCAATCCATAAGACTTCTTCAAGCAATAAGCATCTTAAGAATATTTATGTTGTTCAACTTCCGATTTGGAAAATGATACCTTGAGGCAGCTCCATATATCTAGATATATCTGAATCTAGACGTATTACGAAACATCTTTATATTTCTCTCTATCAATGGTTGATTTACCATCACATAATGACTAGGTTTGTACCTCTTTATTAATCTCTTTCAGTCAAAACCATTAAGACACATTTAACAAAGTCTGTATTCGTGAATGCAACTTTCGGCTAGCGGCTACCAGATTGTTTGCAATCTGAGGGCAAACTCGTTTAAATATGAATAGTACCTGCCGTGTATTCCGGTAGCTGTAAGCTTTCGCGTTGAACCCAATCGCTGACCTTATACGAACTTGTAGGTTGAGTAAGTAGTGCAGAGACGTATCCAACGATCTGGACCTAGTGTCAAAATATATCGAAGTTTGGATACTTTCATCAAATTACATCAAGGCTAACATCTATTTTCATTAGCTACAAAGAAAACCCCCGAACGAACCTTATTTCCGCCGATATTCACAATCAAATCAAACCAAATCCCCGAAAAACTGCATGATTTTGAAAGAATTTTTGGCCGGGTGGGGGGGGGTCGCCCGAACCCATTGAACCCCCTGGCTACGGACCTGGTTACAATGGTATAGAAAATCATGCGATCACTGGTAACTGTTCGTCGACTTGTCGTTAAATCAACTTCAAATGAAAATTAATAGATTAATCCGGTAGCCGACAGTCGAAAGTTCCATTCGCGAATACAAGCTGCAGATTTTTTCATGTTCATCAATCTAGAGCATTAACTGATTGGATCCTTCATATGTAAGCAAACAGTGCCAACGGGAAAAGGCCAAATACAAAACACAACCGAGACAAGCAGACGAAGACGACCGATCATAAGGGAAACAACCAAGAAGATCCCAACTGCTATGAATTAACGCTCGAAGAAACAACACACTCTCCCTCGCCAGACAAACATTTAGACATCTCATATGCAAGAACAGGTAAAAACATTAGAAATTGCATTTCTACGTTCTACGTTTAGATTAGCGAATATTTCAATTATTACTGCAATATAGCTTAGGAAATAGAATCTCGTTTGAAGTCTCTAATGAGATCTATGAGGATTTGCATATATTTATGAAGACTTTTGTTCTGTTTAAACTTCGTGCAATGAAATTGTCTAAACTATTCAGATTAATATGGGAAATCGTTAGACAACATACTGTACTAACCTCTTGATAATATAACGACGCCAAATTGATGTATATTTAATACAATCAGTAGATATTTTATCCAGGACGCTCCCAATTAGTTTTCAATTAATTGATTGTGTCTTATGCAACATATATTTTCCGAAATTATCAGATTATTATGACAGTAACATCTGTATATAATTGGGCTTCCAATAAAGTGAACTTGTTAATAAAGACAAACGAAACTGATACTCTGCATTATTCAAGCACTGCTCTAAGGAATACAAACTATATCAGCATTTAATTTGGTTTGATACACCACTCGATCATGCGCCCTGACATCTATTTACCCGATTTATTTGTAAATCAATTTTACTTCGTATAGAAATCATCGATCTGCTATGGTTACAAGATGTAGCTACATCTTTTCACCGCAAATGGATGGAAACGGATTGAATGCGTTCTACTCGGGGTGGAAAATTTTCTAAGAGGCTCCGTTAAGGAAAAAATGACTTTTTGAGCTGGATGGAATTTCTGTGTATTTTTTATTCTATTAGGGTGTCCTGCATAAGGGATTTCGCCTGCGAAGCATATAACTCTTGCGAACATATCTAAATATTGGTCCGAAGAAGACATACCTTGAATATTTTAGAAAAGAATTGGCTAAAAATGGAAACTACAAAAAGTCAAAATGTTCAACTAAAACAAAGTTGTAGCTATTCTATATCAATATTATGTGTTATGTAAGGTTTCTCAGATGTTTCAGGACCTTCATTAGTGTACTTGTGTCTAGAAATGTGACATTTAAGGACAAAATTTGGCATTATTTAATCATTTTCGCTTTCAGCATTAACATATAGTTCCTTATATCTTGAGTTTAATGCTGACTGGTTGTTTCATTTTTGATTAAATCTGTGCTTGTACATGTGTTCTTCCATTTAAGGTATAGAAAATGTATAGTGGACAACCAATGTTCATATGAGAGTGTTCAGATCTCCCCTACCCCATTTATTATACAAAATTACCCAAAAATATAAAAAAATAAAATAACTTGACATTATAAACTTTAACAAAGTTGTAGCTATTCTATATCAATATTATGTGTTATTTAATCTTTTTAAGATATTTCAGAACCTTTATCGGTATACAAGTGGCTAGAAATGAGACATTTAAGGACAAAACTTTGCATTTTTTTTATCATTTTCGCTTTCAGCAGTAATATATAGTTCCTCATATCTTGAGTTTTATGCTGTCTGATTGTTTCATTTTCAATCAAATCTGTTCTTGTGCATGTCTTCTTCCATTTAAGGTATAGAAAATGTATAGTGGACAACCAATGTTCATATGAGAGCGTTCAGATATCCCCTACCCCATCTATTATGGAAAATAAACGAGAAATATGAAAATGTAAAATAACTTGAAATTATAAACTTTAATAAAGTTGTAGCTGTTCTATATCAATATTATGTGTTATTTAATGTTTTTAAGATTTTTAAAAACCTTTATTGGTATTCAAGTGACTAGAAATGAGACATTTAAGGACAAAACTTGGCACTTTTTATTCAATGCTGCTTTCAGCAATAACATATAAATCCTTATATCTTGAGTTTTATGCTGACTGGTTGATGCATTTTTGATTAAATCTGTTCTTGTACATGTCTTCTTCCATTTAAGGTATTGATAATGTATAGTGGACAAACAATGTTCATATTAGAGCTTTCAGATCTCACCTACCCCATTTATTAGGGAAGATGACCGGAAAATATAAAAAAATAACTTCAAATTACCAGTATACTTGTACAAAGATGTTGCCATTCCTTATGTGTTATTGAATGGTATAATCAATGTTTCAGGACCTTCATTAATATACTAGTGTCTAGAAATTAGACATTTAAGAACAAAATTTGGCATTTTTCATCAATTTTTCATCATTTCCACGTTTAGCAATAACATTACTGTATTTCCTTTTATCTTGAGTTTTATGCTGATTGGTTGATGGATTCTTGAACAAATCTGTTCTTTTGCCTGCCTACTTTGATTTAAGGTATTTAAACATGTAAGGACAGCCTGACATTATATGAGAGCTTACATATCTCCCCTACCCCATTTTGAAAAAATAACCAGAAATATAAAAACCAAACAATTTCAAAGTATAGACTTTAACAAAGTTGTCGCTATTCTAGATCAATACTATGTATTATTTGATATTTTTCAGATGTTTCAAGAACTTCATGAGTATACAAGTCTAAAAATTAGAGTTGCAAATGGGGCGGGTATTCTCTATCTTTGTCTATTTGGGCTTTCTGGTAATAATACGTTGCAAACTGCTCATGGCTCTATGCAATGTATAGTAGAACACTTGGAATATATTTAAATGTAATGGGTTATAGTAGTGTGATAATTATAACCAGTGATCAAGCCATATTGGTTGAATATCCTTAATGCGAGTAGAAATAATCTTGATTTACGTCATTAAAAAAAATTCACAATTCAGTCAAACTGGTGTCATATTTGGAATCTACATATAAAATTACATCTAAAAGTGTGGTTTTGAAAAGAGTTGATCAACTTTGAAAATTTAATTTTCTTTGAAAATGTGACTTCTAGGTCGGGGAGATTCCCCATAGACCCCATGTTGTAAAACTACAAAAAGTGAAATATCTTTTCTTGTGTTGGGCAGATATTTTTTTCTTTTACTGGACTTATTTTAATTTGTATAACTATCACATACATAAGGGTAATTTGAAAAGTGAACCACTAAAACTGATGTCAAGTTTAAGGGAATTTTGTAATACCCTGCCATGTTGTTTCCCCCAAATAGCCACCTGGTGGCAAAACTGGTAACTACCTACTCGCATCTGAGTGATTCCCTCATATCAATTGCAATGTTGTCAAAGGCTTGGTGATTTCCATATTACACCTAAGGGTGGTGTAATTAGGAAGTTCATGATGGATATTGGGCTTGGGGATATTTTGGTAAATGCAAACATTGTGAAATGAAGAAGTTGACACTCTCCTTATGGCCCATGTCTATTACAGTGCTGCAGACAAGACAAAGTAATTCAATGTTGAGAGAATTTGTACTCAGTCTGATGATACAGAATGGTAAAGGGACCTATACGTTATTGCTGAAAGCGAAAATGAAAAAAGGTTTTGTCCTTAAATATCTCATTTCTAGTCATTAGAATACTAATGAGGATCCTGAAACACCAGAAAAAGATTAAATAATACATAGTATTGACATAGAATAGGTACAACTTTGTAAAAGTTCATAATTTGAAGTTATTTTACTTTTTATTAATATTTTCAGGTCATTTTTCCTAATGAATGGGGTAGGGGAGATCTAAAAGCTCTACTATGAACATTGGTCATCCACTAAACATTTTTTTATATCGTAAATGAAAGAAGACATCTACAAGAACAAATTTGACTAAGAATGCACCAACCAGACAGCATTAAACTCAAGATATAAGGACGTATATGTTATTGCTGAAAGTGAAAATGGTAAAAAAGCCATGTTTTGTCCTTAAATGTCTCATTTCTAGGCACTAGTTTACCAATAAAGGTTCTAAAATCACAGGCTGGTATCGAAAAATTTGTCCGCTGTGACGGAGCATGCTATTTTGCATAGAAACACTAAGAAACCCACACAGTTTATTTTTTTACTCATATGTTTCGCAATACCAAAGAAAATTTCTTACTCCATGCAATGGGTATATCATTTGCGGGTAATTTTAACTTTTGTTTGAAGTCCAACAACGCTAAGAGTAAAAGCTATTGAAAACGGCGCCAGGGTATCATACTCCAAAATGTACCATTTGTTTTATTTCTTTTTAATGGTACAATATAGTGACATGATAATATTTACATATGTTTTCAGCATAACTCTGAAGGTATTAATGATATCTTGATGTATTGGGTATTTTAAATATTTTTTATAAAAAATAATGTTTACATTTTTTGTCAGCTGTGACGGAGCAGTTTTAACTGTGAACTACGTTAAGAATTTAAGATTCAAATTATATCTTTTAAAAGTACCCTTAGAAGAGAGAACGTCACAAATCACTTTCCTAAATAATGACAAGCAGCCTCTTGGAGATATAGGGTAATGTAAATCTGAGATATAAAAACGACCACTCTTAGTATTTTTCGGAGGTTTGTACTGAAATTAACATGAATCAACATGATGTAAACTCAACATAATTTTTCTAATACGTTTTCGCCTAGACGTCTTGAAATGTCACGTGTAGTGTAAATAGGGCTAATATGAATTTACTTATTCGAAATAGCGCACAGACATCATGCATGCCGACAGATGTATAACCTTTTACCACATAATATTATATTACTGTATATAAGATGATCCCAATATAGATTTAATTTGCAATTATTTGAAATTCATGAAATTCATCGTTTTGCATAGACTAAAATTATAAAAAAAGGATTTGTAAACGTGCTGCACTGTAAAACCTGTATCAATGAATATCTTTCTCTAGTGAACACCTCTTCTTATCAAATATTCCTCTGACTTCTGTATGAAATTGCCTCTATGGAGTGAACATCTATACCAACTGGGAACACATTTTTGGGCTCCATATGTGTTCACTGTACACATATTTTACTGTAGTTGCATCAGATAGCCATAACTCTTAGTCAAATAAAGAACGATCTTAAAATCAAATTTTGCATTTTCGTATTTCAAGATACATTCAACTTACCTTTTGGAACGACTAAAGAGGGTAGAACAATCCACAGTCCATACCATTATATGTATTTAGCTTCATCTTCAGCAAATCATTTTACTTCAAATAATTAAGTTACCGTAAAAAATGACCATGTCAGGCCGATGGATCCACAGAGGGCACTACGAAAGGCAAATACCTTTTACTGAAATGGAAGTTGACTATCATTTTCATGAGTTACCATGCATAAGTTGGATTGTAGTACAAACTGAGAAAAGAAGCTTAAAGAGTGGTCGTATATACATCTCAGAATTTGAATTGTGTACTTTTGTTACGTTTCATTTTTCAGAATACTTTACGAAAGAGATTTGACACGCTCGCTCCTCTAAAGTTTAGTTGTAAAGAAATATATTATGAATCTAAATTCTTAACGCATTTCAGATTTGAAACTGCTCCGTCACAGCGGACAAAAAAATTAATTATTATTTTTTATCAAAAAAATTAAAAATACCCAATACATAAAGATCTCATTAATACCTTCAGAGTTATGCTGAAAACATATGTAAATATTATCGTGTCGCTATATTGTACCATTAAAAAGAAATAAAAGAAATGGTACATTTTGGAGTATGATACTCCGACGCCGTTTTCAATAGCTTTTACTCATAACGTTGTTGGACTTCAAACAGAATTTAAAGTTACCCGCAAATGATATATCCATTGCATGGAGTCAGTAATTTTCTTTGATATAGCAAAACATATGAGTAAAAAATAAATTGTGTGGATTTCCTAGTGATTCTATGCAAAATAGCACGCTCCGTCACAGCGGACAAATTTTTCGATACCAGCCTGTGAAAATATCTTAAAAAGATTAAATAACACATAATATTGATATAGAATAGCTACAACTTAACTAAAGTTTATAGTTTCAAGTTATTTTATATTTTCATATTTTTCTTATAATTTTTCATTATAAATGGGGTAGGGGAGATCTGAAAGCTCTAACATGACCATTGGTGGTCCCCTATACATTTTCTATACCTTAAATGGAAGAAGACATCTACAAGAACAGATTTGATTAAAATTGCGACAACCAGTAAGCATAAAACGCAATATATGAGGAACTATATGTTACTGCTGAAAGCTAAAATGATTTTTAAAAATGCCAAGTTTTGTCCTTAAATGTCTCATTTCTAGGCACTAGTATACCAATAAAAGGTTCTGAAATATCTGAAAAACATTAAATAATGCATGATATTCATATAGAATAGCTAGAACATTGTTAAAGTTTATAAATTCAAGTTATTTTACATTTTCATATGTTTCAGTAATTTTTCATAATAAATGGGGTAGGGGAGATCTGAAAGCTCTAATATGACCATTGGTAGACCAATATACATTTTTTGTATCTTAAATGGAAGACAACATGCACAAGAACAGATTTGATCAAAATTGCAACAACCAGTCAACATTAAACTCAAGATATAAGGAACTATATGTTACTGCTGAGAGCGAAAATGATCAAAAATGCCAAATTCTTAATTATCTTATTTCTAGACACTAGTACACTAATGAAGGTCCTTAAACATCTGAAAAACATTAAATAATACATAGTGTTAATATTAAATAGCTATGGTTTTGTTTGAGTTTAACATTTTAACTTTTTGTAGTTTCCATTTTTAGCCAATTTTTTTCTAGAAAATTCAAGGTATGTCTTCTTCGGACCAATATTTAGATATGTTCGCAAGAGTTATATGCTTCGCAGGCGAGATCCCTTATGCAGGACACCATAATAGAATGAAAAATACAGAGAAACTCCATCCAGCTCACAAAGTCATTTTTTGCACAATTCTCACACCTTCCACCCCGAGTATTCACTATTTCCATCTATAAATGAATACAGAATTATATATCTGTTGATTCCCCCGATATGGTAACAAGATAAGATATAAAGATGATCAAATTGAAACAAATCTCTGACAACTTACTCACTAAACTTCATTGAATCATGGTGCAGAGTAGGAATATGTCGAGGACACCAAAGAAAATCGCAATTGTTAGGTTATGTAAAAGGGATATACCGATTTCTTTCATAACGATATTACTGCATTTGATTCTACTTATATGCATTCAATCATACTCACCTGTAGGTTGCATTAACACCAATTAGACCCCAATTTTCATGAAACATCAGTCATCAGCAAGTGATATGAAAATACAAAAAGGAAGAATATTAAGTTAGATATAGAGAGAAATGCATATGAATAATGTCAGTGTAATATCAGAACTCACATGAATGTAAATGCAAGTTGAAGTGCTCTTACTTAAAACCATTTCGAACCATTCGATGATATCGAACCATCATAGACACAGGGTGTTAAATTCAAAACTCAACATACTTTAGAAATAGCCATTTGTCATATAAATTAAGAATGCTTGCCAAATGACTTCAAAAGGAAGAAAGACGAACAGGGAAACACTTCTGGTTTCTTTATTACGAAATCACTCTTCTTGCTATTTGTGCGTTTATATGTGTAAATGAAAGTACACGTTGGCTATATTTACGTTTTATCAACATTGCACCCATTGGTTATGACATTGAATATTGGAACAGCATGAACTAGACTTAGTTACGGATCATTAGATAATGTTATTTATCACATTTCAAAGAAAAATGATTTTTTCGGATGATGCTGTACAGGGTGACACAATAAATGCATTTCTGGATTTTAACCCAAACATATCATCAATAAAATCCCTAACTAGCCACTTTTTGGAATAACGCTTTCATTTAAGGCAATGAAAATTGAAAGATCACTGGCAGACATTCTTGCGATACATTTAAAATAAGCGTATAACATGTATAATTAACTATATCCATCTGTTCAGTTACAGGCTCATGATAAACCAGGCTATATAAAAATATACTATTTCTTTGGTTTTATAAACTATAATGATGAATTATTAAAGAAATGTATTGTATAGTATGCATCATATGCCTGAAGGTATATACGCAACGTAGGATTTACATAGTCAGATCCAAATGCAGATAAAGCTCTTTTTTCTTTAACTATTGGAGTACTTACATTCAACCAGTAAGAGTGGGCGTGGCACTTTTAATTTAAGTTATTAGAATAAATAATCAGATCATGCATTTGAAATGTCATACATTGCCACTTTTCTAGAATAGAAGTATACATTTTGAATCAAGTCCCCATAAGTATGCGGCATATGTGCAGACACTTTATCTAGGTCAATATCAAGATTGGTTTCTATTATTTAAGAGTGACATTCTTCTCACAGATGCACACATTGTGTACCGATTTTTGATATAACTTAGTACAGTGCACGATGACCCGGGAAACCCAATCGTTATGTATCTGGTCCATGTAATTGATAGGGCATCACTCGAGGTTCAGGTATTTTCTGGAGCTATGTGCCAGACTGTTTTTAATCAATCGATATATGTCAAAAGAAAAGAGTTTTAATGAAGAACTTATCATATTGAATCGATTGGTACAATGTCTTGTACCAATATTGACTTAAACTGGTTGTAGAGCCCAAGGCATTTCGTATAGTTGAAGTGCATCATCAGTATATTTTACATTTTTTGACTTCCCTCCTGGCCCTATTAATATATGTATTCACAAAAATTACAATTTAAATGTTAACGTTTAGTTATCTTAGCAGGGTCAAGTGGTCAAATAAACACGATCACTTAATGTTTAGATATCAAATATGAACAGTCCGATGTCTGTGTGAAATAAGATTAATCAGCTTAACATGTATTTGGGACAGTCAATCTTATAATACACACTGATAATACAAATATTTCTGATAGTAAATAGGCGAGCCTTTAGCGAAGAACAGAGGATGGAGGTATTATTTCCCGATGTCGATGAAATATAGGTTAATTGAATTTCCTTTGCAATTGATACTTCACATGGATTATATACTGGTAATCTCTCCGACTCCTTCCCTCGCTTCTTCTAAAATAGTTTATGGCTACAGCTTGAGACACTAATCAGTGCGATTTAAAATAAACCAAGTTGATTTGCCTGGCGTGACGCAAAATTGTGTCAACTCTCAATTTACAGATAATCAATTAGATCACGAAATCCGTCTCACGTGGCCTTTATTGAATTCAAATCTCCGAGCATTTTTCAATATTAGCAGCTCCAATTCAGTATCATGTTCAATTCAAAGTCTTCTGGGACTTCTACGTTTACTATACCATGCGCATATTAACAGGTATTTGGTTTGTCTGTATCATAGGGCTTAGTATAAACACTAGTATTTTGTACTCCCTTCTCCAACACAGCTAAACTATTCTGCTCTTATCAATAAAATAGTTTTTCTTGGGTTTAATATGGTATATCGGTGTACAGCATTTTCCTATACTTTTGAAATATGCCAGACATCGCTCTTCTAAAAAGTGCCACAGCATATATTTTTACAAGAACCGGAGTTTTTTATACCCGTTTTGTGTTCATATGAATATGAAATATATACTAAGGGGCCCCTTAGGTCAGCACTAAAGACCAAAATGAAATAAAGCAATAAAACACATTATAACACTATGGCTGAACGACTAAGATAAATACCTAGCAAATACATTTTAATCCTCAGTGAATAGTGAACTTTCCCTCGCGAGATGATGGACAAGACATGCTATTATTTTCAAGTTTGTCAATCGTAAAAGTACACTTTGTGTTTTCGAATTAAAGAGCGGCTATTTACATTTTAAATTGTTATTGTTACAAAAAACTAATTAATACACCATTAAATACCATATTCATGTGTAAGTGGTTAATAGATATTAATTTGCAATCTCACTTCGCAGATTGATATCAAGATATAAATGTCAGTTGTGATAGAAGAATTTGATTTGATTCGATTGTGATATAAGCAAGTCTTTTTAAGTCAATTGTTTCTGTGTTTAACATAAGTTTTCAGGTTTTGGAATGTGAAGAACGCTGTTTATATATTATACATGTTTTTGATGTTTGCTTTGCAGATCACCATGCACTGTCTCGAGAATCCGCTCTAAGAAAATCTTGTTCCTCAACAGAAATCGAACAGGAATATCAATCACGAAAAAACCTAAGGAAAACGAGAATTTTCAATTAGAGATAAGAGAAAAGCAACAATTTATAGTGTTTTGACGACTCATGAGGGAAACAGCACATTGCAAAATGGTACTACTAAAATTTTGTTAACTGCCATAACCATTCTCCACATGGGGAATCTGCTACCGCAAATTGACATAACTGTTGCACTAGAATAAAACTCGATGCTTGATGTGACACAAAAGAAGCACAATATCAGAAAGTCAATTGCTATTTTTTAGTTTAGTTAAGATTGCGTCACAATGCACTCAAACTAATTGACATAGTTATTCACATTCAATACACAATCACTGGAGGTTTGTCAACAACCAATTTGCAAGACTGATATTGCAAGATATGTCAATAGCTTTTAAATTGGGTTGATTTACTGCATGCTTTACAGAAGATATATCCAATTTGAGAGAAGAAAATAAAAACTATGGTATTGTGTTTAGCCTGTTCGATGGTTTGCAATTATGATTTGTAATTGGTTTATGTATGTATCATCCTTTAAAAAGTATTTTGAGAAAGACCAAATAGTGTCACAAAATACAAAAAAAAAACGCAAAGAAAACGAAGTATTTTAGAGCACAGCCAGTCACAAAAAACAAACCACCAATATCCCAAACATTGAAACAATGTCCATTGTCCAACACTCAGACCGCCCATAGTCAGGAATCATTATTGTTGTTAGAGACAGAATGGAAGATCAACACCACAACTTGATTCAATACTGTTCAACACTTCGCAGGTGCATGCACAGAAATATATAATATATAGCCATAGTTTATATATTATATGTCCTTTATCTCCCTTTTGCCACTCCAGCTTATATATATATCATGGTGTTTATGGTATGCCTAATGCATCTTGGTAATAAATGGATCGCTGTATATGTAATAAATCGGCACGCAATCGATTAGAAAATACAAGTTATACTTGCATCTAACATTGTCAATGTAGATCAGAAAATACCGGAGAAGTTCAGACATACGGATATTATGAATATTGTATCAGATGCTGGCACAGTTTTGCCGGAAGTTTGCAAGAAGTAACTTTTGGCAATGCAGTATGTTAGAGTAACCTAGTAGGTGTAAGAAAATATAAGGTGATGGCCTTTAAAGTGGTAAAAACAATTTTCACGGCCGAATTGGACTTCAATTCCTGCGATTTCAGGGGGTACTATAAGACTATTTCATAACATAAAGGATATAGTTGCTATTGTTCTGCTTTCTACAGCACACATTACTAGTCCAAAGATGAATAATATACTAAAGTTATAGGCCGATATCTGTATTGGTCTCAGAAATATTGCAATTAATAGGAAAAAAATATGCAACTTTAGTCATTTTTAAGTCTCACGTATCCTATATTTGTAGCTTCCAGCAAAAGATGGTAGCTTAAATAGCTCAAAATTGTTTTCTAAAAACTAATTCAAGCTTTGTTTGATATTGTAATACAATTATAATAATGATAATGTACTATTTATGATTTTTAATATGACTTTATAGTACCCTACCCCTGGAAAGTGGGCGTGGTCAATGTTATCATTTTGCAGCATACAATTAAAAACTTGTATTGATAGAAAGCAAATCAATGCATTTAAAACATCTTCACTTGTTACTTGACAATGTAATTCATTTATTATTAAAATATAGGACTCCACATATTTTATATATACGATTTCAATTTTGTACAATGTATCATAATGAAATCTAATAGGCTGTTTCAATTTACCAGCTTTTTCTCGGATCACCCTTACCTTTTGACAAAATGATCTACTATATGACCAATAGCCACAAAAAATAGCAGAACTGATCAACGTTTAAACCCCCCCCTCCCCTACCCCTATGTTTGTTTTGTATGGGGTCCGCCACAATGCAACAAGTCCATTTTCAGTGCTTACTATCACATGGAATATAAGTCACAATGTTTCCACAATATCTGGGCAATGAGATAGTGCCATTAAGAATATGTATGCGCAGATTCAAGATCATGGTGTAAATGCTTGCCGATCTATCGGCTTTCAAAAATGTGGAAAGCTGTCTTGAGTGCCGTTTCAACTAATTTTGAATTAAAACTGCTACTTATGAATTTTTTCTCAACAACTGTGATTTGGTTAGAGTCCAAACACAGGATATCAAGACATAGTGCTACCAAATTCTGGTATTGAAAATTTCAGAGCTTTAGATCAAGTATTCATATCTGCATGGACTCTTAAAAAGACCCAAAAGACACAAAATGCAGTCAGATATCGCGAAAAAAAATGTGATAAAATGCACTATTCAGAACAATTTATCTCTTAAATTTTACTTTTATTTACCATAATTTCTGATTCTGCCTCTAGTTAGTAATACCAATAATACATATGAGTATACTTAAGGTCATAGTAAATGTAGTTACAGATTTATTAACATCTAAAAATGGGAGAAGCAGTGTAGCAAGTGCAATTTTCACCTATAATTCATAATATTAAACTGCAGCTTTCAGGATTTTCTTCTCTAAAACAAGAATTCCGTGAGACCCCAAAAGACAGGATTCCATATCACTGTACCACCAAATATATATGAGAGTAGTTTCAGAAGGTTATATCAAATAATCATTGAACCATTGACACCTAAAAATATGCAAAATACAGTCAGAAATGGTGAAATTGTGATTGTGAAAAAATGTATGTATTCTTAACAATTTTTTAACTAAACTGTATTTTATTTAGAACTGAAACTTGAAGTGCTTACTAGGAGTTACATCTAGTTATTATTTATTAAGCGACTTCAGCATCCGAATTGATATAACATAGGAATATCATATAGTTTTGAAAAAATATCATTTATATCCAGGAGTGGATATTGATATTTTCATGAGTGAGCGCAGCGAGTGAGTGAAGATATTTGTATCCATGAGTGGATATAATTGATATTTTTGAAAAGAAAAAAATATATCCCATGGGAAAACATCATTAGCGAAAAAATGTGAAAAATATAATTTGAGAAAAAATTTGAAAAAATAATTGAAAAAAAATTGTGAAAAAATGTTGAAATTTTTTTTAAATATTTTGGAAAATAATTAAAAAATGTAAAAAGAAATTTTTTTTGAAAATATTTGAAACCATCGAATATCACTTTTCAAACCATCGAATATCACTTTTTAAGACGTGTTATTTGATAGTTTAAAAGTGATATTCGATGGTTTGTGAATTTTTTGCTAAAATATGATAACTTGATCCACAAATATATCTTCATGTGATATTCGATCTATATCCTTGCAACCATGGGATAATCACTGATATGCTTAAAACCAAAAAACCTATAAAGAATGTTATTATTGAATACTGAGAATACATTGTTTTTACATTACGGAGCTTTATTTCTACCTGAAAGTATTTTGGAACATATCTCTTGCTTAAATATTTCATGCAATGTTACTTTCAAAAACTTTCTTAGAACAATTAGTCCATCCTATACTTTCACATGTTATTCTCAATTTCGTTTTTAAAAATTGTGGGAGTTTTAAACTCTAGAAGAGCTTAATTACCAATTATACCATGCACCCTCTTTGCCCTCCGTCGCATTTTTCTTAGGATGGCCAGGCATATTTCAAATTGAAGAGTAAAGTCAGTTAAAGTGATATATAGCTGTATATAACAACGTATCTTTCACTTGATACTGTGATGTCAAGCTTAAGCATTCAAACAGTGTATTTTGTCCCAAGATACAATAAAGTACTGATTTCATTTATTTATCAATTCAGATGCCTTGGAATTAAAGTAAACACTTGGTATATATTACCAATATTATTTTTACTTATTATTGGTGGTACAATGACCAGGTTTCCTTTAATGTGTTTGGTCTTACTGTGCAGTTTGTAAAAAGAAAATTCAGAAAGTTGCAGTCTTAAATGAAAAACTGGTGAAAATCATACTTGCTACAGCTTTTCCCATTTTCAGAAGTCAATAGATCTGTACTTCCACTTACTATCATGTTAAGTCTTCTCATATGTATTATTGGTGGTACTAACTGGAGGCAGAATCAGAAATTATGTCAAATAAAAGTAACATTTAAGAGATAAATTGTTCTGAATAGTGCATCTTTCATATTTTTCACGATATCTGACAGGTTTTTTGTCCTCTTGGGTCTTTTTAAAAGTACATGCAGAAGTGAATATTTGATCTAGAGCTCTGAAACTTCCAATATCAGAACTTGGTAGCATTATGTCTTGGTATCTTATGTTTGGGGTCTAAAAAAGTCACAGATGTTGAGAAAAATATTCATTAAGCAGGAGTTTCAGTTCAAAGTTACTTAAAACTGCACTCACGACAGCTTTCTCTATTTTTGAACGCAGATAGATCGGTAAGTATTAGTATTAGGACCTTATAACTGCTCATATTATGTAGTCTTTGTGGTACTCATTGCAAAAGTAATTTGGAAACACTGTGACTTACATTTCATGCGTTAGTAAACACTGAAAATGAAACAGCCTATTAGATTTCATCATGATACATTGTACAAAATTGAAAACGTATATATAAAATATGTAGAGTCCTATATTTTAGTAATGAATGAATTACAATGTCAAGTAACAAGTGAAAATGTTAAAAATGCATTGATTTGCTTTCTATCAATAAAAGTTTTTAATTGTATGCTGCAAAATGATAACATTGACCACGCCCACTTTCCAGGGGTAGGGTACTATAAAGTCATATTAAAAATCATAAATAGTACATTATCATTATTATAATTGTATTACAATATCAAACAAAGCTTGAACTAGTTTTTAGAAAACAATTTTGAGCTATTTAAGCTGCCATCTTTTGCTGGAAGCTACAAATATAAGATACGTGAAACTTAAAAATGACTAAAATTGCATATTTTTCCTATTAATTGCAATATTTCTGAGACTAATACAGATATCGGCCTATAACTTTAGGATATTATTCATCTTTGGACTAGTAATGTGTGCTGTAGAAATCAGAACAATAGCAACTATATCCTTTATGTTATGAAATAGTCTTATAGTACCCCCTGAAATCGCAGGAATTAGAAGTCCAATTCGGCCGTGAAAATTGTTTTTACCACTTTAAAGGCCATCACCTTATATTTTCTTACACCTACTAGGTTACTCTAACATACTGCATTGCCAAAAGTTACTTCTTGCAAACTTCCGGCAAAACTGTGCCAGCATCTGATATATATGAATATAATCACAAGTTGAAGGTCTGACTTGTTGCTAACAATGAAAAATGTAATTGCTCACTCATCAGTGAAGAGATATCTAAGTTTCATAGGGAAAATGAGTGAATGATTGAACTGAACATATTGCATTTTATCAATTCGTATGCATCAGTTATACCCAGATAGACATGGCAGAAGACATAGACGAGGGTAAGACGACTGACACCCCTGTTTAATCCGTCTTCTGTCACGCAATAGCAGATTTAAGCATATCGTTCGTAAATCAATCGTATCATTAGAATAATGAGATTCTAATGAACGCAATATGTGTTGTCAGAAAACTGCATTCAAAGTTTTGGATATCAATAATACTTTTTACTCTTAAATCTAAGTTATCAATATGTTCTTTACATTGTACTACTTTATATTATGAATTCATTAACTCATGCGATAATTCAGAAAACTAATTGGATTAACCGTTACGTTTTATTACAATATTTTTATAGTAAGGCCATTAACCCTTTTCTAACACGTTAGAGTTCAATACCTTGGACATTTAAGATACAAGTACTGATTTGAGGGTAACCAATTTTTTTAAAAAGCATGATTTATCTTAAAACGTTAAGTAATCAGGATGACAGTGTTATTAGACAAACCCGTAATAGGCAATCAGTGGCAATCAATGTTGGTATACAAAAAGAAATATTATTATACTACTATAATATTATATTATCATATATTTAATAATGTCCAATAGGATCACAGTTTTTTCATGTGAACCTAAATTAATTTTATATTGTATATTTCTGTCGCATGTTGAAATGAATGTGAAATGACAGTGCCGAATTGCAAATTATGTATGTTTCATTGTTTGAGTAACATGCAACAATTTCATCTAATATATATATTATTGGATGATAGGAAAAAAACTACAATGATCATACTGTCTGGTGAAATTGCTAGTCCTCGTAGTATTAGAAAACACGTTTTGGGCAGAATTGGCCATTTTATCCAGAAAAAAGCAGAATTGAAGTCTTAGCCCAAACTTCAGAATGTTATTTGGAACATAATTATACTAATGGTGTGTAATGTTATAACATATAGCAGTAAAGTTGGAACATATTACCAGTAATCCCATATCATAATGATGACAACTTTATATGCTCGCAAAGGGGCCACTAAATCATATAAACGTGTTATTGTGTTTTATATTTAATTTCTCAAACAGAAACGCTTCATTGATTGATATAGAGTTTTCAAATCAGTAATTGCTATAATGCCAATACAATTAATGTTTTCCTTATTTTAATTGGAACATTGCAACGAGTCCCTGAATGATTTTACTGTGATTTGATGAAGATAGACGATTCCGATGTCATAAGGGGCTATTTGAAGTCTACTGATGCATATGAAACCGTATTATGTTCAATCAAGATAGAGCATAGGAGTAACATTATATCGTTCAAACATGCCAACTCCAGTCCAACACAATACAACGCCAATTAATGCACAATCAAAGATCCAATTAGTTTTCTAAGATAACTTTCCTTAATTCCGGAATATAGTGCTGTAGTAAGATCGGGACTGTATCAGGAAGTGCATTAAATACAATATAGGAGATAAGTCCTTGAAAACCATTAACTTCATCCTGTTGGTGCCAAGCCCGTCCTTTAGCAGTCACTTCAACTGAAGTATCTCATTGATTACTAAAACCATAAACGATATTTTGTTAAACGATATGTGTTAATAGCTTCCATATGTCTAGACTACATTATGGATATTGATAGTCATCAAATAGTCTTAAATCGAGTCTCTGAATCCCCTCCTTGTCTAATCCACTTATGGATTATTCTTGGTAAAGGTAAGGAGAGCATGAGAGCATCAGGGGTTGAAATAAAGACGAGACAATTAACATTTCCTTACATTTTTCCTTAAGAGAATGTGAAATTCTTACAGGTACAAGAAATGCTTTGCAGGTTGAATTGCTAGTTATGATGTGAAAAGGGGTCTCGATACGTTTTTTAACTTGCATAGGTTCATATTGTTTATTGGATGTTTTTGTTTGTCTTGTTCTATGTCCCTAGTGTTGCTTCCAAGGCCTTTTTGATTGCATTGTCTCCTCAGATGTCGAGTTTGCCTTCCCATACGCTAGCCTCCATCAGTGCTAGTCTTAACACGTCACTCATCAAAGGTAAATAGAAAAGAAATCCAGAAAATGATTCTGTGTCAATGGCTGATGTGGAAAAGTCAGTCCACCCTAGTGGGGCTCGCTGACTCGCTTACCACTTGTATAATGACATTCTTTAAGATCGGGCTTCGCTAGCAGCTATAAAGCAGCAATGGAATTAAGTAAAATACCCATGGACCAAGGATGGTATGAATACACAAGGGTTTGCTTTTATTTTGATTTCCTTATGTAGATACAAGATCAAAACGCACTAGCTAATGGTTCCATTTGTGTGGATACTACAATTAAGATGCTGCTGTTCTTTTTGATTTTCTTGAGTAGGCACTAGTGTTTGAAGATAGCAATTTGTAATAATTGGTCAATTTATTCAATTGTTCTCGTGATCAAAGATTCTTCAAAGGTATTCTGATTTTCATGTGTTTGATAAAAACACTAGGAAATGGTATCTGGCGTTTGCATTGTTAATTAGCAAGATACATTGACTTGTATTATCAGTACTCAAGTGAAAGAAAGTGAGATAAATGATACTTTATTTGGCGTCTTATTAAAGTAGTTTTCTTTTTAACCTAGGAACGCAATGTCGATATGTAATTGCGGACGGATTAACCCTTGGGAAACTCGGACATTAGCAGAAGAGAAAGGTCTTATGGTTATAGCCAAGAGTCTCCATCAATAAGTAACTTCTCATATGAGCTCAAGATAATATGTTTCATTTTTCCTAAAGGAACAACAGTTTCTAAAACATCAGCTAATGTAATAGTGTTCATATGATTCATTGTATTTATATTATTTCCCACCTTTGCGTAACAGAGATCGCATGGTCTTTTATTTTCTTCGTCTCATGCCATACCATTGCATTGCATAGAATGCAAAGAGAGTAACACCAGACAAGAATTGTACTTTTATTAAAACAAAGATGCAACTCCTTTGTTCAAGTCGTCACCTTACCATGTCACACATTATAAATGGAAGCACATTGTCCAACATTAGAAAGATGAAGAGTAAAAACCAAAATTTTGAACCTGTTTCTGTCCAGAACACTTTTTGACAAAGCCATTACCGCATTATGCAAATGGCAAAGATGATCAACTGAATCAGACTCCTTGATCAACTTATGGAGCGTTTAATCTATTTTTCAATTTGGGGAGTTTATTTGCAAATAACTTGAGAAGCAATGCCCTGGTGAACATGAAGTCAGCTAATGAATGCAACAAATCCCATACAGACCAATTTGTGTTTTGAAATAGTTTTTGCATCGGTTATCAACTAAATATATCCACCAAAGAAGTATTCAAAACAGATTAAGTTCAGGATCGTGATTGAGCAATACTTCTCAGAATATGAGACATGACAGTTTATTGTAAACCCTCATCAGGATAAGTAAATACATGCAATGGTTGCAACTTGCAGAGGTTGAGGTGTCATAAAGAAATGGAAAACGGTTCATTTGAATGAACCAGTATATTCGTTCACATGATTAGGTTTGAATTAATTGAGAATCAAGTCATCACCATAACAAACTAAAAGCAATCACAGCTTGTGTCCAAGGACCTAAACGCATTTTGATTTAGAATTACTGAGTCTGTTCTCGGTACTTTTCCATGTTTAAATTATCTATATAGTCTCTGCTGTTTTGGTTTTGGAGGAATATGTTACACGTATATGTATACTAAAACTTGTTTAATATTGTGCCTTTCTTGAAAACTATAAAGGAACCGTCTTAATCACCCAAGTGCCCAATTGTGCTTTCTAATCATTGCACAATATATGCCAATGTCTTAACGTGGTGGTTACGTATTATAGTATTTGCCTCCTCACTTTAAGTAACTGATCCAACTATACCAAGCCATATTACATAACGTATAGACAAATATTAGAGAAGGTGGAACAATATCATATGCAAACACTTGATGAACGAATCGAGTTTCTATATATTTCTATCTATAGACTCACCATCCCTCCTTCAAGAAGTGAGATTGAATCTGACAGACCCATTGAGAAAGTGAATTTGCTTTCATGTATGTCTCAGACTAACAAGATAAAGTCTTTGTTTGTATTGCATAACACCAGAAAGCAATGATAAAGGTCATTATAGCACGAGGAGATTAATAACGGCTAATATTTTTTGTAAGCATATGGAACTTCTTTAATTTCAAGTAACTCCACATTTCAAAATGTCTGAATCAGAGAATAGAGTAATATTAATTACTCGTATTACCAGGGGTAGTGTTGACGAATATACCCCGGGTGCAATGTTGACTTTGTTCACAGTTTATAGAAGGCTTTATAGACGGTGAATACAGTATAGTAATGTTCTAATAGTATAACCTGATAAAACAATGTTTGCTCGCCTTCAAATATTCAGGGCAAGGTGGCCACTTCTTAATCAAATAGTGTTTTTCAATATTGTTCTAACTGAATTTAGAAATGTACAGTTTCATTGTAGAGATTTAATACATATAAAACAGTAGCACTTGATTAGAAATTATTTTTTATCAGATGTCATATGCAAGATGCCACTATGAATGATAAGAAAGTGTTATCAAGATTAGCATAGATAAGAATCCAATTGTAATATTCAGGAAAATAGTTTTCTTACTTATAATGGCATTTATTTTAATACAGTTATAATGAAAGGTATTTCTATAGATCAATGTTTTCCAAGATATCATGTCTAATATTTGCATAATTACGGAACATGATGGTATCCTAGAAGGAAGAACAGAGTTGAGAAAATAACCTCGGCAGGTTTGTGTTACTGACATGCAGGGCTATTGTAGAGTTATGTTGGGATAGGATTTCATTGTCAAGCAAGTGTATTGTTTCTTTGACGTATAGCCATAACAACTTTTTTTCAAATGACATTCACTTTATTTGTTAGGTTCCATTAAAAACAACCTATCAATAGACGCTGTATTTGCATTCTTGCTATAATATAGAATATGATACACAGTGTCTCGCAAAAGTTTTTGCTTTGATGCTTTTCAAAAATATGTGAGGTACTATAGATCCTCTATTAACGATCACTTACTTGTTCAACTGAAATATCAAATCAGTGAATACAGGATTATAATTCATTTATGATTGGCTAAATGGGCATTTAAATGAAACTAGTAAATTACACAAAGGAAAACGGTACGGCGTCATAGAGATAAATTGTTAATATCTAAAAGCTATATATAATCCGTTATAAAATCTTTGAAAAGAGAAAGTCAAGATGTTCAGCATACTCCGGCAATGTTGGTATGTTTTTATGTAATGGATATTGACACCATAATTGAATTTACTTAACCCTGTCATTTATAATTTACTAAATTCTTTTGTAATTGTACTGAACCATAGCCTGAAGTACATAGATATTTTGTCACTGTTGACAACAACATTGATCCATTTTGTAAGTGAAGATCGAATCTAATAATAATTCGATTGCATGTTAATTGCTAAATCATAACTGACATTTCATGAATAGTACTTTAGTGCCTAACAAGTATAAATTTTAATAATTTAATAATTACATTATCACCATAGAAATTAAATATAGCTTTAGTATGTTTAAAACATACTAAAGTGTCATCTTGTAAAGTTTTCAACTTAATGCTACCCTTTGCAGTCATTTGACTTCGCTTCTTAAAGGGACCCAACACCTTACAAAACTTCTTAACGGAGAGGAATAAGGGAAAATGCTTGCCGGATTCTGAATCTGATTTTTTCACCGTCTTAGAATTTCAATTTTTTCTTTTGAAAAAATGAGATTTGCATTGTTTTCCAATTAGAAAAATGAGTAAACATGAATAGCTCGAAATCTAACGGTGAGATTTTGTTTTAAAAAATCACGGATATCAAGGCTAAATATAGCTATACAATGAACATAAAAAAGCAATGCTTGGACTCTTCATATTTACACAAAAAATTAATTAGTAAATGAGGTTTGATATTTGTGAGAATAAGTTGTACGAGGTGCAATGCTCTACAAACACCAGACAACAGGGTGGATTAGGATCAATGACACACATAAAAAATAATTAAAAAATTTTCATGATAATTATCTCAAACAAAAGCAGTTAGCGAAGGATACATTTCATTACACTTAATAAATAGTTATCACTTTTGACTATATATACATATCTCATGGGAATGAATTTCTTTGTTTTCTTAAAAATTGATGGGTTTACTGTGAATTCAATAAATTACAATTTGCAAGGGGTAAGTATACTGTATGACCTTAGTTGCAAAGTACTGTTTATATATGCAGCTCAATAGCATAAAATATGTTGAATGAAGCATATGGTATGGATTAGTCGTGTGACACACAAACTGACCAATACATGAGGGTATTAGCTACTTTTCACAGAAACCAAAGGAGAACAGTGCTTTTATTTCAACTGGGAGCTTACCTCCACACGACTGATCATGTGACCATGGTGGTGGGTCCCTTTAAAAGAGAGCCTCATCCTTTAGTTTATAGCTAGACTCTGCGTGCTGGAAAGATAATGACTTTCTGAACTATGAATTTCCTTTGAGAAAGCAGCCTTGATATATATTTTTGTATTCTAAATTAGGACATTATCTTCTAGACCCATTATCAGCCGTTACTCATAATGTGCATGTATTTATATAGATAACTAGGTTTGACTAAACATGTCCTTTCACACTTTAAAATTAATCAAATTGTTTCTCATTGAGATATATCTAATGTACATTAGATTGTTTGTTAGAATAACCTCAGAACGTGGTCACCTGGTTAAAACCGGATTCATATTAGAAAAAAATAATTTTATCTTCATTAACTCTCTGAACAATTTGAAAATACTTTTAAGTCCGAAATAAGTCATCATTGGCTCAAGAGAAATTCATTGCATTACATTAATCTGCTATATATGAAAGCAGTGAAGGACCTATCTCGAAGGATGGAAATAAGTCAGAATCATGTCACTGTATTTTATCTAACTATGGATGGAACACTATGAGTCCATGATTTAAACATCGCGATGGCTTCTATTCAAATTTATATTAACATACATTACTAATTAAAATATATTTAGTCCTCATATCTTCAGGGGTTTGATAGGTCAATGCCCATAGTTGACATTATTTCGATTCTAAAAGACATTGAAGTTTTGGTGTCAAACGAGTTTTATCTTTGCGTTTATCTCATAATACTTTTTAAATGTTGAAGGACATATTACAAATGTAGTCGCACACTTTACATATTTAATGTGTACCGTCATAACATTTATCTAAACGTGTAAGCCACCCTCAACAATCGTCCATTGTATTATATACATCATCGTTATTACTTCAGGTTCAGTGTGAATATCACCTGAAAATGACATATGCGGAGAGTCAATATTCGACAAGAAACACTAATACTGCATTTCAAGGAAATGAAACCAATTATAGGTTGACTTAACGAACGTAACGTACATTTCATGATCCTTATAGTTTTCATTTTGCTTATGTCAAAGAGATCTTCAACTATAATGCTCCGTCCCTCAGGGTATAGGTAACGCGTTTGATTGGTGTCTTATTGGCAGCAACACGACCCTCTGACATTGCTGACAATCACGCAAGGCAGTACAGTTCTGATACTAATTTAATACGGTAGTCTCTGTGTCGATTTTAAAACCCTTTATGGGAGTTTGAATGTGAAAGGAATCCCAGCAGAAAAATAAAGTGCAATGAATTTCTGTTTGTCCATTATCATAGTATAATTTGATTTGATCAAAGATTATCTTACTTTTTAAGAGTATGGGCAAAGTCGAGCTTTTGCAAAGGATATCACATCTCGATAACGTCGTGTTTAAACAAAGGTTGTTCCCACTTCTTACCTGTAGCTCTATACACAATGTGAAGGAAATACGCGAACAAGGATAAATACGTTGTTAAATCCAGGACATAACAAGATAAAAACTCTGACTCACCAGAATAATTAGCAGCCTCTGAAATAAGAAAATCCCTCCAATTGTGTTTTTCAAGAAAAAGCCTGAAACGAGATGATTTGATCTTGGATCCAACTTCGAGAATGTATGATTGAAGTGCACTCACAGCAAGGTAACAAAACCTATCCATAATTGTCCCATGACCGTTGGAAGTATAAAGAACAGCCATCTTATGCCAGTCAAAATGCGTGATTAGTGTAATCAAATACTCTGATAGGGTTTGAAAAGTTACCCCTACTCGTGTGAGTAAATCAAATTCAGCCGTTTTGCCAGTTTTTCTCCCAAAGTCATGAGCAAAACCACCGGGAGAGATGGTGGGAATGTTCCAGTGCGGGGAATACCTTGCTATGGGAGCCAATGCGTAATCACAACATGGTCCGAAATAAACATTCACCATGTTTTGCATGTAAAAGTCAAAGGCAGCAATGGGGGCATCTTTCCCATTACACTTCGAATCTGCGTATTTAACATCAAGTTTATATCCCTTTGGCAGTATGCTCTCATTATAGACTTTAAGAATGGCATAATCCAGAGCAGGGGCAACCCTTGAAATACTGAAAAGTCTGGCATTATCTTCGGGAATAATAGCTGCTATTTTCACTATCTTTGAGGCCTCTGATTGTGTAAAAGTCGTCAGACAACAAAAACAGAATGCACACACAAGCATGGACATTTTTATCATTCTATTTGGTATATTTCTGCCTTTATTCATGTAATCCATATAAAATGCATTTAGTTTCCATTCGAGTGCCACTTTTTTTTCTGCATCTTGGTATCCTCTTGAGATTACTTTCGCATTGCCCAAAATATCCACGGGCTCCAACTGTGTGTTAGTTGTCTTCAAAGGTTAAGCTTACAAACATCTCAGGCCCTGTATTGATATTGCAAAACACCTATCCTCGACATGAGTATTTCTCTTTATGCTGGTTTTATTATTTCTCCATTATTTGATCATTTGCTTTAATTTCCTCTTCCTTTTAGCCAATTGCTTATTTAGGTGAGAATAGTCAATATTTGCTTCTTAGCATCGTTTTTAAAAGTCCTATTAGATTTTCTTGGTTAATGATCCTTAATTATGGACGAATGCTGGCCATTGTATATGCAATAGTTTCCATAATGTTCCCATTCGCATGAAACAGGTTTAATCCACACATCAATATCCTCCCACAGCTTATAAATCAACGGTATCAACAATTGTGTCAGAAATCCGAAATTAGGCACTGTGGTCCATTTTACTTAACTTTAAGTTAATTTCAGTAGTCGTATGCAATTCCTTCCACATGAGACATTGCTGTGTTTTATATCTCAATGAGCTAAAACACACGAAAGGTAATCGAGGGCAGATGTTAGATCTACACAAATGTGTACCTATAGTCATTTGTACAGATTACACCAGCTTCGAATGCTTAAAGTGGTTAGATTTTGTACATGCGCAGTCGAGTCCTATCGCACTTATCAGTGACTTTTTGACGTGTGGTGGTGAAGTAAGCATGTTTTGTTCGAGTGGGTATATTAGAAAATGGCAAATAATATGTGTACTTTGCTGAAAAACGAACTGAATTTATCAACGTCACCGTAGCTGATATCAACGCTATAAGAGAAAGATAAGCAGGCTTTGGGTATTATAAATTTCATCATACGGTCCAGCTAACCTTGATACTGGTTGATAATTGAGAGATCTGTGAAGATGTCTGTGATGATTGTTCATACAACCTGGGAAAACGATCCGTTTCAATTGCCTAAATATGCGTGATGCCCATGGGATGTCTAGTACTAAAGTACAATCAGGTGCTGTTTTCAGTTCAACAACTTCGAAAGCAATCGCAGTATTCCTTGAATGTCGACGAATGTTGATCTAGTTCTGCGACTCATAAAACCAGTGCAACTATTGTTCATGACTTGAAATAGTTGTTTCGCATATAAAACTAATTTGTCTTCGCGAAAGGTGGATTGAATGTCACATTATGTCTTTGATCTAATTGATCGTGATGCAAACTCTGGGTCGATTTGAATTATTCGTTGAAAAGGGGAAATGTAACAGATCCCTTTAAAATGTACATAGTTAATTTTACAAAATGTATCCTAATCGGCTGAACAAATATTACAATCAATTTTTATATTTCCAAGATGAATATCGCCAGTTTATGTTAAAATAATAACTTGTTCGGTGAAGATTTATCAGTTTTTGTAGGTTGAGGTATCCACAGGTTTCCAGACGCCGTGACATAAATGCAACCAATTTCCTTAACAAATACTGTGCATCTTTGGAGACATTGCTCATCAAATTAGATATAGATTAATGTTATCATTATATACGCTAATAACTAAGGTGCTCCGGTCAAATCATTTCCTATGTTGCCTTTCCAACTGATTTCATCCAATTGTTTATCTTGCGTTACCTTTGTAGGTAAGCCAGACGTAGATTATGTACCCAAGTTGCTGGAACGTTCATCGAGTATTTTAATTATAGGAAAACAAAAGATTATCTTGCTCCCTTGTATCTAGTTATTCTGGTTAACGTAAACTTGTCCGTTATTTCATAGCTGAATCTTTCTGAAGGGAGTTCGTGGTCTAGTTGATATCATTAATTAGGCCTCATCAACCGACGCTTCTCTCCGGAGATGTAGAGAGAGACCGGTGTGATTTATGTCATGCAAGACCATAGTAATCATGTCTGAGAATATAACCCATGTAGCATAGGATGGGGTTTTCAAATGTTATATTTCGACAATAAGTCTTACGTAAATCTTAAGAATAAGTATTTATATCTTATTTTATGAATTGCTGTTATTTATTTTTCGAAAACCTATCAAAGAAAAATAAAGTGTAAGGTTATGACGATAGTGTTTTGCTTTTTAGAACCAAATTGTTCTTAAAAAGAGAACAACGAGGATTCTAGTCTCGTTTTGGGCTTTCATGCGTGATGGTAATATGGCTTTAAATTGCTTTGGGTAAGACTTCATTATTAATTAAGTGTTGAGCGTTCTATGTCTTGCTCTTTAACAAATAGATTTATGGAATGAGCGATAAATGGACGTTTTGACTAAAACACTTTTCTCTATTTTGTCTGCTTTGGGAGTTAGTTGTTATACTATGCTTGATACAATTGTAAAACCACAATTCTGTTGTGATTAGTTCATCTTGAGATATTTTTGTTTTTTTTACGTTGTGTTTCCTTTGATGTTTTAATATTGTTATTTGGGTGTTTCTATATTCAAGAAAATTCCATTAGCCTATGCGTTTCACCATCGGAACATCTCTTTCAATATACACAGATAATCCTCCGTGTGATATCAATGATGCGCCATGATGTGTTGTTTTAGTAGGTCATTATCTGAACCAAGGTGTTAGAACAGAGATAGCTAATATATTTATACACGTCTTACACACCTATACTAATTGCAACATTTCTTTCGAGGTCAACTCTCAAGCAGAAACAAGATAGCATTATCGCCATAGATTTTCACCTACAGTATGACCTATAATGGTTTCTGTCTTTGTAGAACATACATTTGGTAACTAAATGATGCTACAGCGACCTAAAATTTGTTTTAGATCATATCTACAAAGTATATTTACACAATGTAATGATTAAATGTAAATTAAACAAAGGTATCAAATACACAATCTAGAATAACAGGCATTTGTATGTATAACGCAACAATCCCAAATATCCAAATTGGTCAATGTATACAAATGCAGTCCTATTACCACACCCAATGAGACAAAAGAGTCTTATTACCAAATCATACAGAAACCATTGTCTTCGTGCTTGTGTAAACAATAACAGAGTTTAATAATGACCCCATCCATTCAAAATTCATCCTTGGTCGCAATAAATTGAGTAATAAGTGAAGTCCTTTGAATAATGGATGTTCAAAATATCCAGATATCATCAATAAATGAGTTTCACTTAGAGTGAATTTACAATATAGTATTCGCTAGATACGATATGATACTGCTGAAATAAAAGGTGCTGAATAAATAAAAATGTACAAATGCCAAGGGGATTTTTTTTAAAAGTAAGAAATACAATAAGACAAATAAAATTCAAGAGAACAACTGCTTGTTGGAAACAAACCCCAAACATCCCCAAATGATCAAACATCAAACAAGTCAAATGCAAATGACGCTATACAATGCTCCAACATCAAAAATAGTATAAGAAACAGAAAATTAGATATCATACGATGTGTGTGTTTATGATATTGATACATAAATAAAGAACATTTACACGCTTTTTTATTTTGCTTGATAAATCTTTTGACCCGAGTCAACCTAAAAACATACCCTTCCAAGTGGAAAATAAATATCTACAAGCTGTAAAAGTCAAAGGCTAATTAATTTGCGGTTCGGTGGATCTAAATAGCGAGGATGCCACATAAATTCTCAACATCTTAAACTAAAAATATTGATATTAACCACAACTTTCCTATGATAGGAATTATTGCGTTAGTAACATATTATAGACAACTCCATACATTAAAATGATAGTTTACTTATTAACACGCTTCAGTCTAGATCGACTTTACATTACGTGATGTTGTCAAGATCCTAGCTTTAGCAGATCTATTATACAATAGCTTATACTCTTCAATTACTTCCATATTTTTCACAAATCCAAATAAACACTTAATTAGTGACAAACATATTGTGCAATAACCGTGTAGTACGAGACCACGACCTTAGGATTGATTATTAGGATTCATTCCAAACGTACATACAGGGTGTCACGAAATTATGCCCCCCACCCTCCTAAGCAGACATATACCAGTGTCGTCATAGTATGTGTCATATATCATTTTAAAGCGTATCCAAATTACATTGATTTGCCAAGTATCATGGTTCAACTCTCAAATGGGAAAAAGTGACAGTCATTTTAAAATTCAGTGTTTGGCCAAAATAAAGTTCAATTTTACACCACATTACTAGTCAATGAGTTCTCCCCTGGCCATTTTAACAGCAGCAATTATTTTCAGATACGACGTTAAAAGCTCTTCAAATAGTGGTGTGGAATTTTGTAATCCTTTTAAAACCTTTTAAGGCACTTTAGAAGAGTTTCCTTGGAGTATCTCCCCTCACCGTTCTATTTTTCCAGCTCATATCCACCTGACCCAAAAAACGCTACTGTTAAGATGGCCCGGGAGGACACAATGACTATTGATTTGATGTAAAGTTGAACTTAATTTTGGCCAAACACTAAATTTTGAATTCGAAATGCCTGTAATTATTTTACACATTTGATAGTTGAACCATGATACTTGGCGAATCAATGTAACTTTGAATAAGCTCTGAAATGATATATGACACATACTATGAAGACACTGGTATATGTCTGCCTAGGGAGGGGGGGGGCATACTTTCGGGACACCCTGTGTATTGCGTAAAGTGATGAAATACATGAATTAAAGAGGTAAAAATTTAAGTAGTGAAAATCTCATTTTCTGTTTGACTTTCGTATTACCCAATGCGTTCCTTCGACTTTTAGCTTCGTCTTGTAGTTCATAACTAGACTCAAATTATAACAATATATCAGTCCTCTATTTCAATGATCGTAACTGACTTATTAAAATGTACACAGTTGATTTTACCGAATACCGATTAGAATATCCAATAAACAAATAGTGCAATTAATTCCCACTTGGACGACAAACTGTAGCACTCGTTTATGCTAAGCAAATATGATCTTAGTGAAAAACGTCAGCTTCTTCCAAGAACATTTAGTAGTTGTGACATAAATGTGTTTGTGACCAATTTCTTTCATAGCCAATCAATTAGCCCTATCAACCAATGCTTCTCTCCAGAGAGAGAGAGAGCGAAAGATAGAGGCATGTGATTTGTGTAATGAACGAATATAGTGATCATGTTGGCGCAAAATTATCTTGCTTGACCGTACCGATATGTTTGAATTATTGGGTAAGTTGCTTCGATATTTGCTATAAATATTTGTCTAGTCTAGCTAGAAGACCCCATGACCCCCCTCATACTTGACTACACACCTTCTCATCATGTTGTAGTGGGGATGGGGGTGTCACAGGGGATTGTAGCTAGACTGGTATCACAGTGTATGTGACTACAGTGATAATCTATTTACAAAATGTGTGTTGGTAGTCTATGGGCTATAACTATCGTTTTGCTTCCAGAAGCTTACCATTTAAGACTCTAAATTCAACTGTTCAAATTTTCAGAATTCATTGAAATAAACCTATAATTATGCTTTTTCCCTCCCTCCTTTTACTTTTAGTCATAAATGTCATATCTATTGTAATATTTCCAAACCATGCTGAACCCTAAGTGTAGAGTGAACCCATGACCTTCATCCTGGGACTTAATCTATTATAGTTTTATATTGTTGCAATTTTATATTCTTATATAATGCCTTCTAGTGATTGAAGAGACTTACTTCATAATATTTTATAATGAAATAAATATATCTTAATAAAAATGCAAATTAATTTAATAAAAAATTCAAATTGCATTATGGCTATCCCGCATAATTTTAGACTGAATGCTCCATCTTCTATGAGTACTGGAATAGTTGTTGCATCTATCAATTCATAACAAAAACAAAACAAATCGTTTTATTCTGGTTAATTAATGACCATATATGGTAATGTCATGAAATCACTGTCTCGCGGTCTTTTATGTACGTTTTTTAACGATGTTGTTAGTTTGTCTTCGCCTTACCCCATTTGGCATCTGGCTCACGTATTTCGATCCCTTCCAAATATGCCATTAATCCTCTCAACTATATCGTGTTATCATTTGCACCATGTGTTGTTTAGTAGGCCATTATTTATCTCGACTAGGGTGCCATGGCAAGGTAATTTCAGAGATAGCCGAGATATATAACAAGTCCCTAACAACTATACTACGACCTGCGACATATCTGGATGGCAACTCTCTAGATCTATCATATCAGGCAGTACAATTTCCATTTACGACTAAATCTTGTGTGACTTTCATCTCCATAGTTCACACATTATGTAACTATGGATACCACATCTATAAAATTGTTACACTTATAAATATACATTATTGATATTATATATTTAATAACACAACAAATCAACTAAAGAGGAGAAGTGTAACATTACTCGTTTCTCCAACCGCGTAAACGTAAAGTAAAACAGTGTTTTATTAAACATTCCTATAATCGTAAGGCATGTTATTCTATTCTATTAATCAATTATGCAACGTGTAATAGAAAGCATCTTGCATACTTATCTTTGCACTTATGTCCCACTGGAGTGCACTTATCAGCTTTGTATTTCACGTGTCACATTTTGTATTAAAATGGTTAAGTCAGTAATTGATTAGTTTTTTATTATTTTTATACAACAAAATAGTCAATTCATAATCCATATCTGCAGGTTTTGTTTTAGCATACCATCACTTGAGTCCGGGAAATGTGATAACTAAACGTATTATCGTATCGATATATCTGATTAAATAAGATTGCATATTAGTAAATAAGCTGCATGTTACGTTATAAATGTATAATTTATCGTTTATGAAATCTAATTATTCAATCTAATCCGACCCTTCGAACATTTATTCGCTTCTTTATTTTGCTGAATGAATCTTTTGACCTAAACATACCCTGTATCTTACCAAGTGGAAAATAAACATTTACAAGCTGTTAAAGTCAAAGTGTAATTAATTTGCAGTTCATTGATTCCAAGGAGGATTGGCTCCCAGAATGCAACATCGATATTCTGTCCCATATATGGGCATATCGTGATACAAAATTCGAATTCAAACAGCCGCCATTTTGTTCACTTCAAAATTTGAATCTTGAATTTTGGTCTTATTTCCGAATGAAAACGAAAAATATCAAATCGCATACTCATTTGGGACAGAGGCATTCCATTAACAGCCTTCAAAGATCATAGACAGAGCAAAAATGTACACATTTATTTGACGACAAAAATCTTAGTTTACTTTACGGTTGGGTGTTTTTTGTGAGGCTATGTCACGTGGTGCCACGTTTAAGTTGCCATATCAATAACACCACGCGAAGAAGAAACATTTCAATTATGATCAGCAGGGACTACCCCAATGCCATTTACCATAGTCCCCCTAAACCCCGACCTATAGATTCCTCCCAGTTTATTTCGTTCTTCATATTGTGTAGGCTATATTGGAACAGATTCGAGCCTCATAGATTTGCCACTTGTTTTTTCTTACTTGATTCCCAATTTTTCACAAATTACAAAACTCTTAATGACAATCATGTAAAAGGGCTGATTGATTTTCATGTTCTCTGTGATACGAAACAACGTTCCCTTCCTGGAGTTCACCAATGCGATTTTTATATGATCATTCTTTGGTGTTTGATATGCTTGTGCACGTAACAATTACTGTAAGGCATAATTTATGTAGGCTGAAAGCACTGTCAACACATGTAAATTTTGATTTCGATTTTTATTAGAAGTTAAGTCAGTTAGGGAATAGCGATTCAAGGGTATATGGGCATCGATCAATCGGCGACGAGGGATTTAGAACTCTTCATTGAGATGACGTATTAGTAGTTGTAAGTCCGTGTCAGAGTGTTTAAACTAATAGTCTCTTATTATGTCTGGCAATTTGTGATATTTAACGCGAGTCCAGCTACTTGTAATATATATGTTATTGCATGACTAATTGTCTTGTTTTCAATGAACAGATCTGAACTCAAAATTAATCATGTAACTTGGAGTTGTACAATGTACATACTTGTTTGTCGTACTTGTAAGGTCGTACATGTTTGTCCACCTTAAATTATTAATTGTTCGTGGATTTCAGCATCACCATTTGTGTCGGTAAGAACCCACTTAAATAGCATTTGAAAGATAATATAATCCATACCATTATCCATACCAAAGAAATTCAAAAGCATCTACCACGTGCTATATACATGTACAGTATGTGTTTTTAAATTGATAATGGATACAAAACACAATACAGTACACGTATCGTCAAGGAAGGAAGTCGTAACCATCAGAACAGTTTGGCAACAGTAAGAAAAGAGAAGACTAATGAAATTCCCAAGGCTTAATATTCATTTTTTGAATGTCGAGTACAGAGTGTATTTCGCCAAAGGAATTAACTTAACAAACATGTAACACGAAGGTGTTTTTCACATTCTATCTCTTGGGAAATCATCACACAGTGAAATTGCCATGTGGCGTGCCGATTGTGCAATTCGTTATAACGTTACGCAATATAAGTATTCCATATTCATATAAACATGTAAAATCATGATTATCGTTATATATAATAATTGTGAAATACTTTGCTTTTTCGTGACTTGTACTGTGTTTATGACAATTAACTTGAAATCATAATTGCGTATCATTTCGTAATATTGTATGTCCAGGTGAAGCAGCTCATTAGGTTATTTCTATGTTTAGCTTCTCTGGATTTAAAAGATAGTCTACATCATATACATGACAATGGCATAGAATTGTTTTGGCAAATAAATGAATAAACAAAATATAAAAAAAAGTTTGAGTTACTGATAATCCCGAAATTGATTCTGTGATTATCACTTGATTGATTATGGTATTGCTATTTGATTGATAACCGTATTACCATTACGGGGATAGATCCGCTCGAAAACTTATTACATCGATAAGAGTCATCCAAGAAAAGTGACTTATTTTGAAGAATAAAGTGATTTAATAAAGACTGTGTTGACTCTTCAATGATAAATTACTATCAATAGCTAATCACGTAGTAACTGAACAAGAAATACTTCTATAATATAGCTGCAGTCTCAGTCTGTGTAACGAACTGGCATTAAATTAATCTATATTGAAGTCGTGTGATGAAAGAATTTATTTTGCAACTGCCAAGGTTGGTAAGCCCTATGGTAAAGATAACGTCTATAGTGCACATCTTGTTTAAGCAGAACAAATACTGAATTTACCTTTTAAAAGTTTATCCGTTAACATGAAATAACTATGTGTTATAATTGTATCACTGCCTATAATGATGCATTTGGCGATTGAAGACAATTCTGTAAATGTTACTAATGATGATAATTGATAAATAAAAAAAAACTGCCTATGATGATCCTATTTTGAGCTGTTCAGCAACAAATACCCAAGGTAGTTCTTTAAATTAAATAACTTGATTAAGAGAACAAATGCTACAGTTGACACAACACAAATCCTATTCACACAAAACATGAGATACGTGCCAAATGTAGATAATCTATGCTGCAATATAAACTGAAAACATTGTCAATGACATTTTGAAGAAGTAATACAAGTAACGGTACAAAAAATGTATTATTCAACTAATCCTGTCTGTCCAAAATCGAATTTCTGTCTGGACATCGAAGGATCAACCGAGCTCAAGAGTGACTCAGAGAGGCACCAGGCCAAAGATTAAACGTCTTTAGCATTCAAAGTGAAGTCAATTACATCTCTTACGATGACATCTCCGACTCCCACATTGAAATCGAACCTTTCTTCGAAACAATTCAAGATGCGGCCAATAAATGTGGAATGGTTACTCTTAGAATCTGTTCCACTGCTACCAACTGGATTACCCAAAGACTACGATCAGGAGTTATAGTGAATATCGTGTATAACATATTCGAATTTCAATTCATGGTCACTAAATCAAACTATTGTAATTTGATTGTTAAATATTGTCCATATATTGTACCATACGTTATATTTACTAACACAGCAATAGCACAACTGAATATTTGTAATGCTGCAACTGCAATAGATGTGGAATTAACTTGCACTCATAGCATCGACTCAGCCCTAATAATTCTGAGCTAATGACAAGAAAATCTAAAAAGACTGTCTTAATCCAGATGTCAGACAAATGATGCAAAGCTAAATTAACGATCCTTAATTTGGCACATTGGACGGAACATTTAGAAATAATGGACATGACGAATGTCCGTGATCTTAGTGAAGTGAACCTAGCATAATGTGGCGACGTTTATAAAGTAATGAGGGTTCCTATATCGCATTATATTAGTTGCTTCTTGTACAAATCCGTTACTACATAATGAATTAAACAGTCAATAGGTTGAACATAAAATAGACCGCGCAACATTAAATTGCCGCGGGCATGAAAGTTTTTTTGGTATTTCGGGAGATTGCCCTGAAAATAATACCCTTCAGGCATAGTCAAACGAATGCAAAGGGTATGAAAACAAAGCAATGGCGCTTCAAAGTATGGATAGGCTATATGGACATAACGCGACATACTGGTTAATAAAGATTACCAAAATAAAATGAAAATGTTTAAAGAGTATTTTGACAGTGTGGCCCAAAACTTTGGAGTGCGTTGTAGAGGTTGGAGCAACTGACGCCTCATGAATCAAGATCGATGTAAATTGTTTATATATCTTTTCATGAACTGAACCAGGTGCTGTTGCGTCATATGTCAACACTTTACAGCGGTTAGATATATTTGTCTTTAGTCTTGTGGTTTTATGTAATCAGGCATTTAAGTCAATTTGCACCAAGATACCTAAGATACCTTTAATTTCAGTTCTTCTTATCCCCACGTACTCGAGTTTCTGCTTAAACGCATAATTCAAAAACAAAAATAGTGATCTAATACTTTCATTTAACAAAATAGCTTCTACATTTTGCAGTTTTAATATAATCTTGTACGACTATCTAGTACATGACCATCTCCTACATTATCTTTATCAATCATTTGTATTGCTTCAATCTAAGTATCTGTGGAAGTAAATGTTGCAATACTAATGCCATCTAATAAAACCTTTGAGATCAAATCCAGTATTTCATTTCCGAGTGCTGCAGAGTACAGCGGTAATGCCATCTAAAGAACTTTAAGGGTTTTACATGAACAGTATATAGAGTATATCAATAATTGGTTTGATAAAATCAGGTTGAAGAAATCATGGTTTCTTTGTTTAGGGACTACAAGTTATGCATATAGCTAATTTCAAAGAAAAAAATAATGCAACCAATCAAGTTCGAGGGATATTTGTCAGGCCCGTAGCTAGGGGGCTGGGGAGCGGAATCATGCAGTTTTTCAGCATTCTGAGCACTTTTCGCATGCTTTTTTAGCCAACTGTCGTAAGAGTCTCCCCCACCCCTTGGAAAAAGCTCCCCTGTGGCTACGGGCAAGTTTGTGGACTATATAACAAGAATAGCACCTGCGATAACAGAATAACGCTTATAACTACTGCGTTAGTAAATAGATGGCATATCTAACTATATCTAGCACATCGTCACACTTTCCCCTTTACAAAAATATATCTTCATAAACTAGATATCATTAAAACATTATTACCTGTCAGTAACAATGTACCAATGAATGTTAAAAATTATCTAGCTATTTTCTTTATCTATTTTCTCTTTTATTTTATACAAATTTGCGAATTCACAAAGTGTAGGGTTGGAACAAAGAGGATTGGCTCCCAGAATGCAATCTTGATATTTCCCAACAATGAATCCTACCTTGTCATGATTTTCACTCCAAATTTCTTATTACATAAAAAATTCAAAACACACAAGAAGTGATCAAGATATTAGCTCGAATCTTTTGGATTAAGCGGATTATGAACTAATAACCAGTTTAATGTCTAGACAATAACGATATTCTGACATTTTCATTGTTGGAAAATATCGAGATTGCATTCTGGGAGCCAATCCTACTTGGTGTTGGAAGTATAGACATAATTATCTTCTGAAATATAGCTGCCTAGAACTAGATCTCCAATAACCCTTCAATTGCCAATCCATCATTATGATCATCTCCATCTTGAGTATATAGCTAAAGCAGATTGTTCTAAAACCTAATTACACGACGCACCCTCACGTAGCCTATCTAATAAATAAGTTGAGCATGGTATAAATTTGTTTACCATGCTCTCTATACAATTTAATCTCGATTTAACAACTAAACAAATGATGTTATGTGTTTTTCAAACACGGATTGCTTGTCTAAGATACCTTACAATAAGATTGCCTTTTCCGAGAAGGACGCACTTAAGAATTGTCTTCTTTAATAAATCATTGCTGATAGCTCTAAGTGATTGTTAAAACCCAGAAACGCTTAAAAATAAGCATCGTGTTTGTGAAAAGACACATTACGAGAATTGTAACAATCAATCTGAGTAATAGAAATCGCATAAAATACAATCGTTATTTGCAGTGTACGACGATAAGTATGACTTTATTAGATCATAAAGAATGTTCCATTCTCATTTCTCTTAATTGGGATAGCGTGTGATGGACATGATATGAGCAACAACGCTATTGGGCATTCTAAATCCCTTTGTAGAGATGTCACAAATATAGATTCAGACCACTTATAGCCTATTAAGTTAGGATCGCGATTATATATTCCCTTTATGCCAAGTAGTTAACTATTTCTTTACATTGATCAGACACCAAAAACATGGCTTGGTTTAATAATCTTGTTTTATTACCAACAATTCTGTTTTGCCCCAATAAACAAGTGTACTTATCATTTTGGATTGTTCGTTCCCACTGCACCACGTACAGTTCAAGTATTTAAAGCAGCAAACATGAAAGTGCCATAGTCAACAAAAGGGTAAGCATTCAGGTCACTCAACGATAACGTTCAGACAGTAACACACAATTACATTAAGAAAGTCACACTCAGAGGGTATCATTAAGACAGTTACTTTCCGCAGGTAACTTTAAGACAGTTACACCCAGGAGGTAACATTCAGACGGTTACGATCAGTGGGTAACATTCGAACAGTAACACTTAACGAGTACATTATGACAATTAAGCACAGGGGTCAGAATTCAAACAGTTACACCCAGGGGTAACATTAAGACAGTTGCACTCAGGGATTGCGTTCAGACAGTTACATTCAGGTGATAACATTCAGACAGTTACACTCATGGGATTGCATTCAAACAGTTACACTCAGGGGTAACATTAAGATAGTCACACTCAACGATAACATTCAGACAGTAACACTCAGGGGTTACATTAAGACAATCACATTCAAAGGGAAACATTAAGACAATAACATCCAGGGCGTAACTTTCAAATAGTCACACTTAGGGGTAAAGTTAAGTTACACTCAGTCTACAGACAGTTACCAAATTATTAGGCAGTTTCAGGATCTTGATCACTAAGCGGAAAATGAAACCAATAAAATCCAAAACTTGCCGCAATTAAATCTACAAGATCGAAGCAGTCCAGCATGAGATTCATCGTAACCCTCTGTTAGTCTACCAGACTCCCATTAACATCAAAAGCGCGATTCCACTTCAAAATAACACAGCTGTAATCTGGCGATCGAGAAAACTTACAAGTTATCAGAATTTTGTTTCAGATTTTAACAGATACTTATTATATTGATTAGAATCTGTTAACATATCTGTTGAAATGGTCTATCAATTTGACACACATTGTCTTCAGGCTACACTGCTGTCAGTATTAGCTTTGAGTAGTTTCTATCCACGCATGTTTTTCCTTCACGATGTTCAGTAACAGTAGAGGCCAGCAGCTGACAATCGTTTAATGGAAATGACTTGAAGATGTGACATGATGGATTACGACAATGCATACCCTACTCCACGAGGTAAATGGATGTAATACCTTAATGGAAGGACTTACATTTGTCATTATTTCCACATGATAAAGTACAATTAAACCCCTGGTTTGAGTTATAATAATTGGAGATTATAATAGTTTGTATTTTGTATACTTAAAGAAATTTCTCTATACATCATCTGCCTACTCACGGGGAAATATATTTCCGTTTTCGTTATACAGAATGCCATAACTGATTTATTAGAATAATACGTAAGATGAGAGAGCTATACGAATATCGTAAAGATTACTTAGAAACCAGCTTTAGGACTGACCCGATGTGACATCTAAAATAATGCAATAAAACAATTCTTGCATATGTCACGCATAATAAGCACTGGGGTAGAAAACTGACATGGTGTTATTAAATCTAGTTCATTGTATTTTGAATAATATTAATCGTCCAATAACCTTTGTTCACGTCATGTCCACGCGAAGTACGGGTTACGATAGGGATTGCTTGACAGGACGTAAGACGTGAGAACTATTTTTAAACTTTTTTAAAAACAGAAAAATGATGCAACCCTACATTTCAATAGACACACATAGTCAACAGAATGCTTACATGTGATTTGAATCAAAATATTACATTCCATTTTGACCTTGGGGTCAAGGTCAAATATATAACTTTCGATACTATCATGTTGAATGTGGATCGAAAATACCAACGTTTACCCCAACTCTTTACATTTCTTTAAAAACGAACGTTCTTTTTATTTTAGTAAGTGGCATCTTGTTGTATATCAAAAAGTGTGATAGAGATAAACCAAACGTGGCATTAATAAATCTGATTCGTATTCAACATATTAGTTATTATTCCGGATCGATCTACAAACTGATCAACCTTTTGGTCTCTAACCAATAAACCACTGAACGAAAAGCTACGGCTCACTAACGATTGACAATATTTGAGGAAAGTATGTGAGAAGATATATAGGTATATTGACACTTGTGTTAATTAATTGTTATTTACATCATCGTTTATTTCAGATTCAAACAAAACGATCATGGATTCGGCATTGTCCAAATAAAGGAATAATGCATTTCGAGGAATTGCACTGGAAATTCCAATTGTATACAAATAATAGCCGGTCAGGTCGATTTTGTTCCAAAAGACCCAATAATGTTAAATATAAAAACGTATAGTCTAAATGTTTCTAAAACCGATACTTGATTTACGGTTACATTTTTGTCAAGGCGATCACATTGATGTTATTAGTATTCATATGTGTTTCGATATCTATGGGAAAGAGAACATATGGTTCATTCGTCTCGGAAACATATTAGGACATTAATGACATCACGTTGCATGAAATTATTGCAAGAAACGATCGTAAAGATGTAATGACTTTCTCTAATACGAATGAACGCATATTGGTATACACTTTAGGATCATCATATGATAAATGCTTTGCAGTTTTAGACGAGACAGTTTGCTTTCATCTACTAAGGTTATCGAAACAACTCGTGTCAGAACAATAACAAAAAAAAGAAAACACTTGTTCAAAACCATAGCAAAACTCCAGGGCAAGATTAAACGATCGGCGATGCTTTACTGTTGTAAGCCTATATAAAATTGTGTTTTAATTGTTATGCTAGCAACCCTTTTGTATAATACGGACAGTCACGGTAGTGTGTCACATGGCCACACCTTCAACAATAGTAACACCCAAAAGCTGAAACACAGATGAGGTATTTTAACGTCCTGTCATAAACTTGGCAAAATGAGGTGTGAAATGGGTTCAACCATTTTGGCATTTTCTTGAATATTGACAGAAAAATCAGCATTGCGATAGCAATACCTCAAAGTATCTCAATATGCCCTCGCACCTATAGGTCAAATGGGGCATGGGATAATAAGTTTTATCACACTAACTTAAGGATGGAACTGACAATGGGTATATAAACTACATTTCTTGATGACCTCGAAAGGTCACAGCCTTAAACTAGTTCCTTTCTATAATGCTAGTTTTAAAATAGAAATAAGTGAGTTTCAGATTGTTGTTGACGTTTGATAAAAGTAATGTATCTGGCGATGCAAGAGTGGCCAAGCCACGAATAATCTTCTATGAATAACATACATAACTGATGGTGTTCTTCGTTTGAGATGCGAAATCGAAGTCTTGAAGTAAAATTGCCAGGTAGATGTACAACAACTGAACATCCAGCCTAGTCAAATTAAGCACCTCATCAATTCAGGTTGAAGTACATCTTGAACTGTTGCTTTGTTCTACCTACCGAGTAATTATCAATTTCCTTGAAAATCAGTAACAGGAGTTATAACTGAACGAACACAGACTGTCAGCATTTGTAATAGTGCGAAGGCTTTAGAGATACAAACGTCAAAGAAATATTCAGTAAAAATCTCATCGCGAGAGCTCGACGTCGTGAATACTCTTTAATAATTACAGAAATGATTAATATCAAATATGTATAACAAAGAGAGAAACTAACATTTTCTATATCATTTCATGTTAAAATTGAAAATAAAGACGCATGATATTTTAAGCTTCAATTGAGATTATTAAGATCTCGTTTTCATCAAAATTTTAAAAATCATTTGTAGTTATCAAAGGGTTGTGTGGCTAGCAATGCATATGTTCAGGGTATCTGGGTATCTACAGTATGAGATCCCTTCCTTTGATTAAAACGAACATCATTTACTATTCAAAGCACTTTTGGCATCTATAATGTGTCATGGGTGCACTACCCTTACTCTGTTTGAACGTTGTTTCTATTAAAAAGCTGTTTAGGGACTTCAATAGTATACAACAGCACCATCTTTTGATATAAAATGCTCTTCAAATACTGTAGTTCTCTGGGTTACTTAATGCATATTTCCTTTAACTTTTGGACATTTCCCTTAAGAAAAGCAAACACCTGATGCGTTTTACATCCCCTGATGGCCTATGATTCAACACGGAATTAACATTCCGGAAATGAATCCATTTGTTTGTTTTTCATTTTTATGTTGCCTTTATATCTTGGGGAACACATCTCTGATATTCACGAAGAATGTAAAATTAATAGTGGTGCTTGAACGTTTGTTCTCGGGGTGATTCTATTTGGCCCTTGGAAATTCCTTAACAGACTCATCGTTGGATAATTCGATCGTTTGAGGCATTTGAATAATCTTTTTATGTAGTTGAAGAAACACAGAGAAGAGTTGCAGTCGTAAAGTTGCAATAAAAGTATCTTTATAAGACATAAATATCCCAATTTAGACTTCAAAAACGAATGTTGTGAGCGTTTGGTTGCATCTGAAGGCATCGTACCGTCATACTCCAATTGTTTGTATATCATGGGTTTTCAATTGATTAAATTGCAATTGATTCAGTGAGCAATATAACGTAATTTATGTACTAACTCTCATAAAACAGTCGTTACATAGAAAACTATTATCATTAAAAAGTAGACTTATTATTAAAGAGATAAACCTGACTCGTAATCATTCCTCATCAGAATATACAACGACTTTCCACATTTTTCTATATAGCTGCAAATTCGAAAACGATCCGAGTCAAACTCTATAATCACTAACAATTGTCAAATATTTCTGAAAGGCAAATACCAAATTTCATTTCTTCTAAAATACTAATTGTATTTAAAACGATACCGAATCAAACAGACAGTATAAATGGAATTGAGGTGGCGATCCCATTTCTTTTCAACACTGTATGTTATTTTAGATAAGCTAAACAGTTAGATCACTCTGCCATGCTGTTCTTTGTTCTCTCAGATATTATTAAATACGAAGGTTGCATGTATATATTGAAGACCATATTATTGATGCAAGTGACACCGAATTTGAGAGGAACCAGTAACTGGTGGTTTCATCGTAGCTGTTTGGCCAGCCCTGTCAAGATAATCCACAGACCTTTTGCCCCCACACATTTTTATAAGGAGGGCTTCGCAAATTATGATCCCCAATTCCTCTTTATCTTAAATAGAGGCTATGATTTCTAAGTCGACTTCGTATACAACATTACTACTAGCTGGTCGGCTTCAGAGTACACGTCTAATAAGTAGCAACCGATTCATTTAGTGGCATTTGTTGACGGTAATCACGCTATGCATTCGTAGCAGCATTTAGGGGATAAAGATCCTTCTGATCCATTTAAGTTTGTATAAATCATCTTGACAAGTTTGTTCTGTTGGGATGAACTACTCTTGCATTTGCCTCCAACTGAATGTACGCGATGGTGATGCCCTAATTGCAATCAGGTTGATGTATTACACTACGACTTACGGTTGTTTGTGGTAATGTAACGCTCGTATTACCCACTTGGAATTTAAAACGAAAATCTATAAGTTATTACTTCGAAAACTAAAAGGGCAAACCTATATCTTATAATTGAGCAATTTCAAGCCCGGTTGTTTGGACAGTTATGCATTTTATTGCAATCTAGAAATTGCTGGTCTCAGCATGTATTGACTGATTTAAATCCATTTCTCATTGGCTCATAAGGTTGGCGAAGTTCGTAAATGTCAAAATGATAGAGTAGGCCTTCAGTTTCATGTCACTTCGATCAACAGTGAAGATGATAGCACTTTATCAAATTTGAATACTTCCTGCGCCCACATCTATAACAGCCAAAGGAAGAGCACTGTATATGAAGGAACATAATGGAGCATTGAATGGTACAATCAAACACCAATATCCTAATGAATGGTTCCAAACGATGGTCCAAGAAAGAATCGGTGTAAAATGACCCTCTTTTACCACTTTCGAATAACCATCATCAATATTCAAGTGATACTATCACATTTGGCAAATTCGGTGATGCTAAAAACATACTACCCTGGCGTTATCCTAACCCTCTGAGGCTTGAAACATCTGGCAGATGGCGTTCTCTTTGAAACAAACTAAATTCTTGAAAAGGGTAAAGTCACACTCGATCTCTTCAAAATGGATTAAATATCATTTTACGATTAAAAACAATCACTGGCAAGAATAATTCGCTATCGACGCTAGACAAAAGATCCTTCGAGACATCCAAGAATGATTCTGAACCTAAAGTAGCATACTGAAATATTGATTGTCAATGTATTGTTCACACAGAACTTATACAATGATGTTGCACAATGCAATAATACTAATTGTATCATCACGCAATGCGTAATTCATGATATTTACTATAGCTGTTAAAATTATCTCTCGTGGTTTATCAAGGCCTCTATTAATCTTCGCTGAAAGTGGCCCAGTGTGGCATAGCCACTGCTTCAGGAAACCTGTTGCAAGATCGGGTAATCGTGTGGTACCAGATGGTCCCTTTCCTATTTATTTACCTGTTCTGGCTGAAACACAAAGTTGTCTTATGATTATATCTCCGTATGATGTTTTTATGTGTTACTAGCCAAACTGGCCAAACACGTCAGAGAAGAACGTTTCATCACATTCTACTTAATAGGTGTCTATGAACAACACTTTGATAATTATGTTCTTTAAATCATTTTCACATATGTTTTTCGTTTTATAGGTTATGGATGACTTAATCATCCAGTTAGACTTAGTTAGACAATAAGGTAATTTATTAATTTTTAAGAGTATGAAGTAATGGGGCGTGGCATGGCCAGTGTTGTCTAAAGTTTGTGTTGCCCAATACTTTAAAGAATATAGTTGTCTGCGGTATTTCTGTATTTAGTCAACTCTTGAACAAATCTTGATTTGCAGCATTGGAATCATCAAGCAGTGTACTTGTTTTGGATGGCACTTTATCCGATCGACTTTACGACACAAACATGGGAAATGGTTGGCTCGAGGGCTTGCCACCATCTTAACGATGACTTTGAATAGAGAGTGGACAACCCAATGTATATTCTACATCCGTAGCTTGATGCACCTTATATCAAGTGTCTGTGACAGGTTCAATAAACAGTAAAAACATATTATATTGTTGGCTCAGTTCCTTTTGTGCGCCATGGATTATGCCATTTCCTGCTTTCAGCCACTTTCCTATGTCTCTTACATTTCCACCAGAAGTCGTATTTAAGACTAAACTGTCAGTTGGCTAATGCCTCATTAATTTCGCCACATCAAAAGTTGCCAAGGGCTTTATTAAGGAAACAAGTTCACAAATAGAATTGAGCCTCTTAACATTAGAATGTTAGTATGTAAGTTGAACTTTCGAATGAAAAAGAGGTATGTATACTTGCGTAATACAAATATTTCTTGACTGTGACAATTGACTAATTCCTATCATATAAGGCATTTGATAATAACAAAATTAAATTATACACTGTGCTTGCTAAGATCTATAAGCTAAAAGGTATTCTGATAAGAAATACGAAGAATTAAGTAAACTTGAAATAGAAGTACACACACATACGTATAAGCACATACATATAATCATTCACAACAGATGGCATCTCCCAAAAATCGTGTTCACAATGTAATACTGTCTGAAAACAAAATAGTATCCTTACCATTGTGCCAAGTAATTTGAAAATGCGCAGCTTTGTCCAAATAGGCAATCTTATATGTTCAAAGCCTTTATCGGGATCTTCTTTAGGTATGGCGTGGCTGCCAAAAGGATAATTGCATTTTTAAACATCAGAAGATACCTATTAAAGTATTACCTAATTGCATCTCAAACGCAGATATTCAAAATGAATAGTGATGGGGTTTCAATACATTTTTCGAATTCGAGATGACAATGGGTGATTTGGACATTTCAAGAAGTCATCGTTGATTCGAGAAAAACCAAAGTGAATGAATATAGATATAATATAATGCATTTGAACTTATCAGAAAATATGCCTAAAATTAGCCAAGGTATTTCTAATTTACCTCGAAGCTAACATGGATCGTACACCCCTGGTGGTAATCAGAATCCGACGCACATTAGGTCTGACATTTTCAACTTCAAAAATATTTTTGTCTATTGGCACATTTTTGAAATATATATCAAAGGCTTCATGTAAATCTATCTTCCTCGAACATCAACACTAATGTTGCTTTTCTCACATCTGTCAATATATATGTTTACAAAACATGCTATCAGTTCTCGCTGAAGGATCGGGAATAATAACATAATGATATGTATATCCTATAGCTATTAGTTTCGATTTTAATCAGATACACTGCTAGTGCCCCGGACAGGTTCGATCATTACAGTACATAAATCCATGCTCAGCTAAACATGTATAACCATGTTGGCAGCACCAATAAGAACACAGTTCTGACATTTCATCGATTTTTGGTAGTGCATGATGACCTGTTTTCCGATCATAAAATCGAGTATGTTATAAAATTTCATCTAATATATGCTACATCATTTTACCAAAAAAAGCAGAAGACAACTTTGAGCTATGATCAAAAATGAGAGATTAATTTCGTATATATTAAAAACGATATGTTTATCAATCTCATATTCAGTTTGTTTTTATCTTATTGGAGATTTAGCTTCTTGTAAATAGAACACAAAATAGAACTTATAACAGAACCACCCGATAGATGTTGTTGAGCTGTCAAAATTACAGGATGTATACTTACTAGGTCGATTCTATTTATGTTAATAAACCATTTAGATATTTTGTCATGTGTTCACACAAACATGCGTTTACAAACGATTTTTTCGAATATCAATCAATAGTAAAACAGACAACACATTCGTTGCGTAATCTGCTTGCCTAACAACCGACGGTGTCTCATTTAGGGTACAAACAACAATGAACTGAGTTCTTGCGTATTATGACTAAGAGTGATAGAATCTTGCACTTCTGAAATCTTTCCAATTATTCCTCTTTCAAAATTCATTCTTTTATGTGTATAAAAGATGCCGCTGCCTACGAATAAGACTCAATCAGTCCAGTCTTGGTACATTATCTGATGTCACAATACTACATTTTAATTTAATTTTGCAAGAATAAAATTATTATAAAGAGTTGTTGGATTGCTCCTGGCACCTTTTGAACCTGTCCGGGGTACTATGAAATCAATTTTTGTTAAAAAACGTATTATATGTGATAGGTAAAAGATATAATCTCAGCTCTGCAAATCTTGAAATTATGTAATGTACAGGCCGGGCCTAAATATCGGAACATAACTGGAGCTTTTATTCTTCCGGATATACATGATGGAAGGTACATGTAACTCCTGAATCATTTGCCGACAATTGACCTGATTATGTGTGTTTGTTGTTCTGCCAATGTCATCCTCGAACAGCTTTCTCTTTTCTTTTGAAGGAGCGTTTTAATGCTCATTCAAAGCAGAAAGACCTAGAACAACGTGAGGGCAACATCCAAAGAGAAATCCAAAACATTTCACTGGAATTATTATCAAACGTGATGAACAATGAATCAGTAAGGATAAAGGCTGTCATCATGTCTGAAAATATGGATTGGTTTATCTGTACTGTTGATATACTTTTGGGCACATTTTTGAGACACCCTGTATATGATACCTGTCAACTAATGTCACAAATTGCTACATTGTATCAATTGAGGTGACCAAAAACTAAGAAACAAACATGGCGTATTTGGCAGAATTTTGAGAATCGGGCATCAAAATGTCACAGTAGTATATGGCAGTGAATGTAACTAATGTGTAGATAGAGTTCGAAATGTATAAAATAGAGGATCGGACTTATATGACACCCTGTATCTATCATTTTTTGTAATACCGTATCCTTTATACTGCAATGTTCATATTTCAAACATATTTCCACGACGTTACTGAGTTTTCTGAATGGTTAACTTAATAATTAACATGTACTTTATTTGACATTCAATTGATCTTTTGGACACATTAATAAGAAAATACACTGAATTGAAAAATGTTTAGCCCAACCTGTATATACCAATGCAATTAATAGCATGCGCATCAAAACATATTATTTTCTATACCCAGGGGCGAAGGTATCCGTGAAAAATAGATAAATGCGCTGTTATGTTTTTATAACCTTTCTGAAATAAAAACATTGGATTTTCTGTTACTCCTAAGCTGTGATGCACATTGACTAAATATACATCAAACTACTTCATCTGTATAAATAATCCTGCTAATGATATGTATTGGAAAGTATATGGCGAATATAAATCATTTCAATCGGGTAAACATGAACTATTTCATTAATCTTTAAAAATAATAGGAAAGGTAACCCTGTTATAATCCGTGAAACAGATTCTCAAAATATACCAAATATTGGAATATTCTATCAATCACTTCCCAACACATTCCAATATTTCGCAAAGTGTTTGCTCCTTCCGAATTTTTGGTATTTTTGAATTTTATTAATCTATTAATAATTATAGAACAGAGACTAAAATATTTGATCATTCATAATTACACTATTAATCTTAATTACAATTCGAACTATTCGAGAATTAATATCCAGAGTCAAATAATTCAGTTACAGATACAGTGGTTGGTATGTGTATTGTGTCCTGTATTGTGTCTTTATTAGTCAGAAGAATCATTCCAATAACTTACATTTTCATTAGGAAACATGACACAATGCATTTATCAGTATTGGAATATGTATGTTTCTTGCCCGTGAATATCAAAAGGACAGGGTTACTTATACGAACGATCGATACATTTAAAGATTTACAGTTTGACACGGCCAAACTTGACTTGTGAGTAAATTATACTTGTTTCAGACCAAAATATGGATAAACTATTGGACAATGTTCTTAAGACTGTCGGTGTTTACATTCCTATCTGTCGAACCTAAGATACGAAAACTGCGGACTAGAATTACTAATTGACTTCATTACAAATAATACATCTATTTTCCAAAAACAGAAAAACTAATTTTTCATAAACTTTTGAAAGTATATATACTCCTCTGAAATTCAATCGGAAATGCAATGCGTTTAAGTGCAGATTATAGTCAATTACGAATATCATTTTGTAAAATTAAATGTTCCAACTAATTATTTGAAACGTTTCGCAAACTTACCAGTTGCACAATATAAGTCGGTTTTGAAAATCATCTTTGATTTATTTTTCGGAAAAACTAAATGAATTTGACTTTCAATATATGTAATTGTTCCAGAATATTTGTTGAGAATTATTTGTCGAATCAAGTTGGCGATTTAAGCAAACCATGTAGTGATTGGATACCCTTTAGTGAATACCTCATATTACCATTGGTTTTCATGGGGATACTATTTAAGGTTCATTTTTATCGTAAGGTTCAGGCATGCTGTATATTGTTGATGGCATTTTGCTTTTGGGGAACGAGATGTACAGGGTGTCCAAGAATTAAGGTGAAGGGTCTTAACAGAGAATCTCATAAGATTTTACTTAATATGTTTAATGCAATGGTCTTTTGAATTCATGAGTGAAGTTCTCACAAGCTCGGTATTTTCTGCAACTCGGGAGGTATCGTTCATGGTGTCTTACCCAGATCTTGCGCATGTCATGGAGAGCATATCCTGTTTTCCCAAGTTTCGACCATTATGGGAACATATGTTATACTTGAAGGCTGTACCCCAGACATCCTCACTATCTATCACCAAAACGACTGCATGCAACTTGTACAAACACTTTTGATGCGAAGGATTAGTATTGAAATCGCTCAAGACATTCTGAAACTCGGTGGATAGATAGCTTTGAAAAAACATTGTAAAAAAAGATGCAGAAGGGGGTACACGGTAGAGCCTGAAATATATATAAATCGTGCCATTGACGGGACGGGCCGTTCATGTTGTGCTTGCATGGCGCACATGTGGTATGCACAATTATGCTAGGTGCTCATACATTGCCCCTGTGTACGTTATCTAAGAGGAACATGGAGTTCTGTTAAGACGAAACCGTCGGATGCACGAATTCTTTTTTGAGGTAAACTAAAGTAGCATCAACAAAATTTCCTTTAGGGAACAATCCCAGATTTATGTTACACATGGCAGAACTTGGTTCAAATTGTCTCTGATATATTTTACGAGATATAATAATTGAATGATATGTATGTATATGGTTCATCATGTTTTGTGGATTATGTACATCTCAAATATTATTTCGATTTATGTGTCTTCGGTTCATTACCAACTGCGATAACATTCCCGGCCAATGAATGAACGTGATTTAACAAGAATGCTTAAATCATTGATTTTAGTAGTTATAGAACAACTAATAAAGTGTGTTCAAATGACTTAACACTGTCGTCTATTTAGGAACATTGCTTGCATTCTTAACTACTTTTACCTGTGACTGCAACACACTTTGAATTAGCTTCATCAACTACGTGGAATGATATTGGCAATTTCTTTGATGAAATAAAGCAGTGTACCAATCTAATTGTTTCACGACAGATAGCAGATTTCTCGGTGAGAAGGAAACAATTCATCTTGTGAAGAGAGCTAAATTGAAAGCTCTACGACGTATTTCTTAGGTCTGCTCATATAGATTAGCTTATCTCATATCAATATATCCCAGAGTAATCCACAATAACTTACATCTAACGGCTTTTGGGATTTTTGTTCATTTCGTTATTTCTGATTACGTCATACGTCATTCGCTAAGGATGTCAGAATCTGGAAAAATTGCATCTGCTGATCTACTAGCATCAGTTGATGACCGATGACCGTACTAATATGTTCAATACATAAGGGTTATGTACTGGGAGGTTTTGGATACAGGTTTTATCCCAAGGGAAATATGTGTATATCCCGAGGGACCGCAGGGACCGAGGGATATACACATATTTCCCGAGGGATAAACCCTGTATCCAAAACCGACCGTACATAACAGATGTATTTCATACCTACTGATGTTCTAGGTACGTCATATACCTTATCCAAATATTGACAAATAAAATTTGAAAAAAAATTTGAAAAAAAAGTGAAAAAATTTTTAAAAAAGAATGTGAAAAAAAATTTGGGAAAAAATGGGGAAAATTTTTTAAAAAAAATGTTTGAAAAAATTCAAAAAAAAAATTTGAAAAAAAAAATTTTGAAAAAAAATTTCAGGAGCGGGACCGGGATGGATACAGCGTGTATCCATCCCGCCCCGGGCCTTGGCTAGATACAGTATATATTCCCGCTCGTTATGTACCTAGAACCTCAGTAGGTATGAAATACATAAGGGTTATGTACTGGGAGGTTTTGGATATGGGGTTTATCCAGAGGGAGATATGCATATCTACCTGAGGGACCGTAGGGACCGAAGGTAGATGTGCATATCTCACGAGGGATGAACCCAATATCCAAACCGACCGTACATAACTGCTTTATCCTATACCAAGTAGAGTTTTCTAATTTTCTTTCGATTTTTTCAATTTTTTTCACATTTTTCTAATTTTTTTCAATTTTTTCAATTTTTTCAAATTTTAATTTTTTTCAATTTTTTTTCATATTTTTTCTTTTTTTCAATTTTTTTAAAAAAATTTTTAAAAAAAATTTCGAAGCGGGAAGATATGCGCTGGAGCGGGAGATATGGCGGGAGATATGGAGGTTCAGGATATGGAAACCTCAATACGGGATATATCTTACCAACTTATCTCCCTAAAACTCTACTTGGCATAGGATAAAAAGCTATACATTATATGAACAACTTAAAACTATAGAAACCAAAACAAAGTTATCAATGAAACGTGTTAATTAACTCAAAGATTCGATCACTGACACAGCCGCCACTTGCATGTCACTGTCAACCAATTTCTTTATGCAGCTATACGCAGGGAATAATCAACAAATAATTAGCTCACAAATCACATTGATAAGACACATGGATCTCAACTAAATACGATGGATTTTTTCAAAGCTCGAAAAGGATAAAGAAAATATCGATTCCCCAGCACAGTATATGCGACCCACATACATGTAGCTACTGTAGTGTATTGCTTTACATATTCGTATACATATACAACGTTGACACTAGCACTTCTATAATATATTGAATACTGTCTACTGTCTAGTATGCTTATTAAATGAAGTTATTTGATCAATTGCGTGTTTTTGCGCAGTGCCATGGCCAATAAATGTGGTAAAATTGTTGACACTCACTGAATGACTTAAAAGTAAAATAAATGAAACAAATCGGGGGCGAGCAACATTAAAAGTAAATAAATATATGAACATTGTTTTTATAATATTTGAAAACGATTTTGCAATTGACCATACCGTTAACGCGTAAATGCTACCGCCATTTAAGTATCTACCTTTCGTTCTCGATCTAGAAAATGGATAATTACTAAAAAAAAATATAGGTGATTATTTACAATTTCTGAGAACAATGTCTGCAAATGAATGGACGACATTTAGAGTAAATGTTGTAACGCTCATAAAATTTTACCCACTTGAGCTACATATCTGAAATTGTTGGAGGTGCTTTGGCACTATGTCTAGTCTACTTTGAATGTGATAAAAATAAGTCTATATGTTAATAGAATGACAAGTTATGCAACGTAAGATGGGTGTCATTTTTGTGTCACCCTGTACTCATCAACCAAATTAATCCGGTGTTGCAGGGCGATTTCTTTACCACTGCTAATAAAAGTAGAGGAAATTTAAAAACATTGGCTTATTAATTCCATTTATCTTTCGAAAAATGATATATAACTCACAGGAACTTCAGAAGTCTCAAATGAGGATATAGCATAATTTGTATATAAATTAGGAATTACATTGACTCTAAATCAATGTAATGCCTCGTCCGACATTAATCAATTTCCAAAGATGTAATACATCAGGCAACTTATAATTATGAATGCCAAACTAATATGAATGTTGAATAAGTGCAAAAATAGACCATTGTAAGCATTAATAAAACTTAAATATTTCTTCTATAGCATCATGCTGCAAGGAAATTGCATACATGACAAATATCATTGACGGAGGTTACTTGTGAGCAGGCTTATAATGCCTAATCAGCATATTGTATACACGGCTTGGTATTCTTTATTGCACAATTACCAACCTACATACATATCATACCACCTTGAAAACGATAGCGATAATTTTTCTTCTTGATACATAATCTCGATGAAGTCTCGTTTTTAATGAGATTTTATGAGATTTGCACACGGGGACTAAAATGTTTCGTGTACATTTCCGTTTATGTTTCTGTCACTCCAGTATTTTTAAGATTTCTACAAAATCGGGGTAAATCCCATTTGACAAATTCTTGAATAAACTAAAAAAAGTCAATAAGGGAACAAAAAAGATGTAACGACTGTGAAAATAAGTTAGATTATTATTTCTACTCGGCTATTGATCAATAAAAGGCGAAGATTAGCTAACTAATCCATCATACGGATGATGTATAATTGTTTCTTTTTCATGATCTCTAGTTAAAGGAACTTTGAACATAATTGAATCGAATGCCTGTTTAATCAAACAATCATATCTACGTCTAGTAATAACAATTCACATCTCAAAGAGGTTTATATCGGTTATTTATTGTTTTTAGACGGGATGTAGCTATATCGAAATGAAATTACATTCAAATATACTCGTATAGAATAACTAATTTAAGAAGGATCTAACCTGAGTGGGATGAATCACGCCTTTTTCTGGTGAAGTTGTACAGTATGAATGGAAGCTTAATATACGACAACGAAATGTCTCTGTCAGAGTCGAGGGTTGAACTATAATACGTTTACATCGAGTCCGGTTGTAAGTGATACGGGAAACACTCAGATTAGGTGATCGATGGGACATTTTGGGATTTAATGAGACTCCATAATGTGGTATTTGTGACTTAAATGTGGGTACGTTTGTTTTAAATATTTGCTTAGATTCGTGGTGACAGACTAGTGTACGAGAATATTGTCCTAGTTCCGTTTTTATTGAGCCTATCTGCAAGTCGAATCAGGTGTATGTCTGGTATGAATGTTTGCATACTAGTGTGAAAGAGACCTAGTTTTATTGAGCCTATCTGCAAGTGGAATCAGCTCACCATATGAATCATGGAAAGTAATTCTCACTGACTAGTCTATATGGTCACTAGGGTACACACTGGCACAATACTACTGCAAATCTTTGGAACAACCTCCGATGCAAGAACATCAATGTTTAAATGATGAGAAGGGGTCAGATGACCTATTGGGAGCTGAATGTTTTGAAATTGGTGATAAAGATATCATATATTCTTGTTTAATGTGGCAAAAGTAAGATAACACTAAGGTTATCAGCTTACTGAAGGTGCCTTATAAGTAACACGGTAATAAAATATGCTATATACCATCTAAGAAGGATGCACCATTGAAATATAATTGCAATTCATTAATTCATAATGAATACTGATTCGCATTTAAATGAAAGCTTAAATTGTTTTGATTTATCGATTGTTGGCCTTTAGTGCTACCATTTCCCAATCATTGTAAATACCATTATGTGGTACCTAATACTCCCCCTTGGGGGTCATAGCCACCACAACCTGTAAATATGATGACCATTGTGAATTATTGTGTTTTATGGATTATGGCGACGGCTTTTGTGAATGGATGTTGACCCTTTGAAACGCCTATGGACCTGGAGACTGGATTTTATCCATCCCACATCATTTGAGACTGAATGCTCTATCTTGTATGAGTACTTGTATCTACAACTATTTTTGAGGTTGTATTGGTTATCAATTTCTAGTTTTTTCTTCAACATGTATTGTAATGACTTCAGTATGAATGAAATGTCCCTTGGTCTTCTGGTCTTGGATTGTGATATTGGTTCTTGAATGGTGGGGGAAAGGGGGTATTAGACATTGTTTCTTTTCACGTGATCATGGTTTTGGGCTATATTGGGTTTGTTTTTCTTGACTTGTATGCACTTAGAGTTTGCCTTTTCTTGCTAAGTTCCATTACAACTTTTGGTCATTTCCCTTTGGCACTTGTGCTTATATATTTACATTGATTTTAATAAAAAATAAAAAAATAAAATAAAGTATAAAACTTATGTAACTGTGTTAGATGTGTCAATACCGATTATCTATATACCCATACTCTAGGATGAATTTACCATCCTAGCCAGCATTGTGTGAAAGGTTCTTATGTTAGTGGGAGGGGGTTACACAGTGGGTTGATGGGATTCATACATGTAGAACTGTCAAATTACACGAAGCACCACAGCATAGTGAGGTATATAAAATGGCCATCTTATATGAATCAATGGCAAATTAAACAAATATGAGGGGTGTTTTCAAGCCTGTTTACATATATTGTCTTTTGTATGCTGGATGTATAAGATTAATCCCTAAAAAGTAAAAATCAGATCATTGAAATGTATTGACATAATACGTTGAATAAATTTGGTTTTAATGGCCCTTGATACTCAGAGCAACACATGCTGGGGTATTGATGAAAAAATAAATGCAATTTCGATCAAGTACGAAGCATTTCGTGATGAATAATACTAGTATATACGAACCATTTCATTTTTATGTTGATTATAGCCAAGTTATAATTATCTAAATTACTTATACTTGACCTACCTTTAGTTAAAGTGTATAGGTAGTTATTTATCTACTATCAACGTTGGTTATTGTGTGATTGGAGACAATAACGATACTATTAAACTATACAAGTCATATAAACCACTAGAAATAAAACATTCACCGATGATGCAATAATTACGGTCATTATCTCGTCAATAATGCACAATCTAACTTCTCATAAACATCCTTTCATCAAGCATTCAGCAAAGATCTTACATTCAGGATAAGAATGTCGTTATTTTGCATTTACATTGTGGGCCATTAATAAAAAGGTAATTGGCGTGCTTAGAGAGAGGCATCGAGGAGCTTAGGCGCTGATCTGTCAGAGGTGAATCCCATGGGGGCTGATTCCTGAAAGGGGATTACGCACATTCGAAATGCAGCAGAGATCGATCAGGTTCTAATCAAAAAGACAAGACGCAATAAAATGTAATCAAAGCAACATGGCTGGCATTTATGACTTCGAGGGTCAAATAAGTCGATGTTCAGGAACTACTGTAAAGCAACTCATAAATGTGTAGCAACTATCATAAAGCTCCATAAAATTCTAAAATTGCATCTATTATTGGACATTTGCAATCAAGCCACGGGATGATTTACTAGACTACTTGACTCACATACGAAAATTATTGTTTCGAAAAATTCTGAACTCGTATATTCTGTCTCACATAGTCGTGTTTAATACAACAAAACGTTCATCATCGCCACTGACTTCAATAAATGAATCTTTTGATTTTGTCATCAGTTTGTCATTTGATATCAATATATCACGTCTGATAAGAGAAGCCATCTATCCCGAGCCACAGTATCAGCGTAATTAGTCTTTTATCGTTTGTTCGTTACATTATTTTATTTACAGTAAATGTCTTGCATGCTAAATACAAGTAAGATGAAATGAACCCTTGGAACGAAATAAACCTATCAGACATTTAAACATGGTCCTAAATCTTTTTCGGATACAATTAAATGTATTACAAACATATCCCAGACTAAGCGCATGTTTCGATCGCGATGTAATGGCCAATGTCACGTTAAAGGCAGAACAAACCTCAAGATATGAACAAGAAATTGTCAGATTTTGGATGTTATGTCTTTTCAAGGACGAATCTTATTTCATTTCAGGGTAAATGAGGATTGTTAGCGAAACATTGGCAAGATCTATGAAAAGATAGCCTCCATTTTACATTTCTATCCCTCCTACCTTTAATTCACAAATTGATTTAGCTTTTTTTATTCTATTGCTCGATCTGTCCTCTAGTTTCCCCCATTCATTCAAGTTTAGTTCACTAGTGATCCGCTCGATTACGCTGGTTACCGAAACGGAACCGTTTTGGTAACAAAATGTCTGAACGTCGAAGGTACGATTTTTCTTTTTTCCTTATTTCACGCGTTGTAGGTAGAATCCCCACGACATTTTTTCTCACAAACGTGTATCAGTATCATATGTTTTAGAAAATGTACATGTTTGCGAAAGATTAGCTCAGAAGACAACAGAATCGTCGATTTAATTCCTCACTTAAGTTACAGAAACGATTGGGTTAAAAGTACAGATCTTAACTGTTTTTCGAAATACCGTTTTTGTAACTTAAGTGAAGAATTAAATTATTCTATTCTATTGTCTTTTGAACTATTTGTTCGCAATTAAATATGTACATTTTCTTAAACGTATTATACTGATACACGTTTGTGTTAAAAATGTCGTGAGAATTCTGCTTACAACGTGTGATATTAGGAAAAAAGAAAAATCGTACCTTCGATGTTCCGACATTTTGTTACCAAAACGGTACCAGCGTAATCGAGTGGATCACCAGTGTAGTTATTAAGTTACGTATTTATTTATTTGCCGTCAGACATTGTCTCTGTGGGGCATTTTGTCTCAATGAAGACATGTTGCCTAATCCAATAAACTAAAATACGTCAAGGAACGCATCCTTCTCAATGAAATATTGTAGAAGTACTTCAAATACATCGTAATAACATCCGACAGTAAAATAGATATCTGTAAATGTCCATTTGAATTATGGTTTTTGTGACCTTGAGAAATGGCAGGTCACACATTTTTTGGTACTTCCGGTTGTATTGGGCAACAGAATGTACTGCTCTGTTAAAGCACAAACCCAAAACCATTGGTCTAATATCAAAGTTCTCTTATCGTATTTTCATTTAATTTTAACTTGAAAGATGATTATTCGATACCAAGTGTCTCTGGTACATGAATTGTTTGACATGTGTAACACAGCATTTGAGACTTTCGAAGTGATATTAACAAGACAATTTGCTAAACAACTCAGGGACATATATTGGCGGTCCTAAAAACAAAAAATCGTTACATAGGTCATCAATGTGAAAAATTATTTCATACAGTATCAATCAACTCAATCAAGGCCATCAAGGGCCATTTACACATTTACGAAAGGCCAATAACACATAAGGGCAGATATCACAGAGAGGCTAACTCTAAGAGGAACACAACTACGACCAGCACTGAAACAAGTTTGACAATCTACGACTTGATTTTGGCCAACATTGTGGGATCCACAGTCTCTACACTCCCTTTGAATAGAGAGGGTAGGGAGAATCTCTCACACGTTTCAGAGACAGTGGTTGATCAGAATGTTGGCCTTGTACTCCTCTTGTAGTGTTATCAAGTTACTGTTGACAATTTCAATTCTTAGACTATCTGATATTTCAGTTAGATCATGCAAACCTGAATCTACACATACAATTAATGTACTGTTGACAATTGCAATTCTACTATTGAAGATTGTAAATATGTTGTGACCTTGTTTATGTTTATGTTTTATGTTTATGTTTATTCTATTAATCTAACAATGTAACTATTTATATGAAATCCGATTTGAAATCGGGAATAAAAGATATTTCAGTTAGATCATGCAAACTTAACCTGAATCTACACACACAATTAATGTAGATGCTGATATACATGATTTGTAACAGGTAATGAAGCATATCCTGATTTGTTTGGATGTATGCTATCCAAGACAATGATCACTGACATGGCAAAGATAATTCAACCGAAAAGATCAAACAACAGAAGTGAAAGGTTAGCTTATCTCACCAGAACTACAATTACATACTTCCTTTACCACCAGCCCATCTCCATTGACGCCACCAGACCTTATTACTGAAACTAACAGTGTTATTGAAGTAACACTTACAACAAATACTCACGTCGTGAAAGATTTTCCCAATAAATAGAAATCAACAAAAGTGTGGAAGGTTGGAGCACTGACATTGAAAGCGACGAACAATTAACCAAATCAATCATAACTTATAGTATCGTAATAACTTCACTGGGGGGTATCGTGATGCAACAACACCGTGTTGTTGCATCAAGATGGCCAGACTTCCGGTGATAGATTTTCGTACGATGTTTTGTTTTCCCAATTTACACCCATTTCTAGGACGAGTTGCTCAATAATCATACACACGCAGTTAGCGCATGATCTATAATTTAAAAAACTGTCATTGGTATACATGTAGCATCATCAAGAAGCGATAAATTCGTGGTTTTAATTCCTCACTATTGATGCAACAACACCACTCTGTTTCTTATCGATGATGCAACAACACCAATGTGATGATGCAAAAACGCCAATATAATGTATCATTGAACAACAAGAGAAACTGTTTTATGTTCTGTTTACAGGTGTAGGTCGGGACATGAATAAAACGCGTGAGTCAGTGGTCCATGAACGAAACGTATTTTGTTTGGTTTCTTTGTCTATATCAAAGTTAAAAGGATAAACAAGGCAAACTAAATAAAGTACATGTACAGAATCCCCGGGAGGCAATCTCATTGATATTGTATCTGAAAAATAAAGATTGTACATTTTCTAAATTAAATGCCCTTGATTTACCGTATGGAAATTGCTTACAAATAACTAATATAATTTTGGAAAGACAACAGATATCAGTCATTTTGTGTTGTTAGTACCTCAATTGAAATACTCAATTCTTATTGGTTGATGAGCGGTCAACAAAATGTATTGTATATCCTTTGTTATCCCACCCAAAGTATGATGTCATATATCAAGTTGAAGAGTTGTATACGCTGCTCAGGAGTTTACGCTATCCAGGAGTTGTACATCGTTCTCAAGAGTTGTATAGGAGGAGTGTTGGTTTAATGATATTGCAGTTATACAATGCTATTATATAAAGGTTATTTACTGAGAGGGATTCAATATTGGTTTTATTCCAAGAGACAATATGATATTTCCCGAGGGCCCGGGATATCTGGGATAACTGCACACCTATCAATTTACCTTTTTGGGCCCCTAATCTTATCACGTTTGTTTACCTTTTTACTCAGTCGGGGAGAAGGAATCCAAAGAGAGCAATAATTCTACATGTGCGTCGTGCAAGATTTCCATTAAACGTGTAACTAAACGGCCTCTCTAATAAAGTCAATTAGACGTTTTTACACGTTGGCTCTCCAAATTGGAGGAAATAAAGAATCATATCATATTATATCATAGATTAAGCAATCATCCCATCAACATAAGCTCACAAATGTCACAGTTAAACTGTTTTAGTTATAATTTGATAAACAGTGGTAACGTACATCTACTAGTTTATCACTGTTCCACAGATGGATGACAGATAATTTCCAATAGCTCATCATGTTTACCGAGAACGAAAGATGTGTGTCCACAATTTTGAATGATATTAACTGGAGTCAGGGTCATCAAGCTATGGAATAGTGGTTTATGAAAATAGATTGGGTTACTGAAGCTTGCCATGTTAAAGGCGATTGAACTATGTTATAGAACAACGTCCAGTACATTATAATATTTAAAAGTATAAATTTTTGAAAATGCATATAAAGGATCTTCCCCGAAGGACGTGTATTTTGAATGCCTTTGAAGAACGCAAATATGGGTAATGGGTAACGGTGTTGCAATCGTAGCATTTAAAAATCTGTTCTTCTCGAGATTTATGGTCTTCTGAAATTATACTATTAATTGGTGTTGCTGCATCATTGCTCAAATCTAGAGGGGCGTTGTTGCATCTTCGGTTTGGTGTTGTTGCATCAATAGTGAGGAACTAAAACCGTGAACTTATTGCTTCTTGGTGATGGTACATGTATACTAATGACAGTTTCTTTAAATATAGATCGTGTGCTAACTGCACGTGTATGGTTATTGAGCAACTCGTCCTAGAAATGGGTTTAATTGGGGAAACAAAATATCGTACGAAAATCTATCACCGGAAGTCTGGCCATCTTGATGCAACAACACGGTGTTGTTGCATCACGATACTCCCCAGTGAACTTGGCTAGCAGGAAAAGCTACAAGTACTGATAGCATTCTGATTGGTCAACTTGCAACCGGCAATACATGTAGATAGGTATGTCTCAATCCTTTCAGCCTCGCAGATGAGACTACCTTTTGGATTGCAGATTTGTCCGAGTCGTTTAAGGCTCTAGTCATTAACTAAATTTAGGCAAAGACGTTGACTGTGCTTTGAAAAATCAATATAGAGTTTTTTTTAAATTAAGGTCCACCCAACAATAGACGAAAAGAGCCAATCCACCAAAGACATGAAGGTCAAGCTGAGACATCTTTACTATCCTATCAAAGGTAAAGAAAGTAAAACTGTTTCAAAACTATCATTTTCATAAAAAGGCACGGACAGTGTAACCTACAATATTGATAGTTCTATCTAGGTTGTCAAATATATACATACATATGCTTTGTCATCTATCATTTATTCAATCAATCGTGGATGACGAACGTGTATCAGTACACAATGTTGAGATAAGTATTCTGTTGATGACAGTTATCTATTGACATATGTTTTTAAGTACTACACTTCATCATGTATCGGTTTCAAAGTATACAATTAATATTGATTCGAATTTAAAATGTACACCATATTACAAAACATGTAAGGAATCTAATGCTCCGGATAGCGGTAAGTTCTAAACATAAACTAGGTAAGCCTATTGTGCAGATATTAAAAAAATTGTCCTAGTTACATATATGTCTCGAAGAAACCATCTCAAATGTGTGCTATTTGCATAACGAGTGTATAATTTTATGAGGAATCTGCTGGTAACACATACACGTGCTATTTACATATTATCCAGTGTACATTATTATGAGTAACCCACTCGTCAAATGTTTACGTCCTATATGCATACCCAGTGTAAATTATTGTGAGTAACCCACCCGTCAAATGTTTACGTGCTATTTCATACCCAGTGTACATTATTATGAGTGACCCACTCGTCAAATGTTTACGTGCTATTTGCATACCCAGTGTACATTATTATGAGTGACCCACTCGTCAAATGTTTACGTGCTATTTCATACCAAGTGTACATTATTATGAGTGACCCACTCGTCAAATGTTTACGTGCTATTTGCATACCCAGTGTACATTATTATGAGTGACCCACTCGTCAAATGTTTACGTGCTATTTGCATACCCAGTGTACATTATTATGAGTAAGCCACCGTCAAATGTTTACGTGCTATTTGCATACCTAGTGTACATTTTTATGAGTAACCCACTCGTCAAATGTTTACGTGCTATTTCATACCAAGTGTGCATTATTATGAGTGACCCACTCGTCAAATGTTTACGTGCTATATGCATAACCAGTGTACATTATTATGAGTAACCCACTCGTCAAATGTTTACGTGCTATTTGCATACCCATTGTACATTATTATGAGTAACCCACTCGTCAAATGTTTACGTGCTATTTGCATACCCAGTGTACATTATTATGAGTAACCCACTCGTCACATGTTTACGTGCTATATGCATACCTAGTATACATTATTATGAGTGACCCACTCGTCAAATGTTTACGTGCTATATGCATACCCAGTGTACATTATTATGAGTGACCCACCGTCAAATGTTTATGAGCTATTTGCATACCCAGTGTACATTATTATGAGTAACCCACTCGTCACATGTTTACGTGCTATATGCATACCCAGTGTACATTATTATGAGTAACCCACCGTCAAATGTTTACGAGCTATTTGCATACCCAGTGTACATTATTATGAGTAACCCACTCGTCACATGTTTACGAGCTATTTGCATACCTAGTGTACATTATTATGAGTAACCCACTCGTCACATGTTTACGAGCTATTTGCATACCTAGTGTACATTATTATGAGTAACCCACTCGTCACATGTTTACGTGCTATTTGCATACCCAGTGTACATTATTATGAGTAACCCACTCGTCACATGTTTACGTGCTATTTGCATACCCAGTGTACATTATTATGAGTAACCCACCGTCAAATGTTTACGTGCTATATGCATACCCAGCGTACATTATTATGAGTAACCCACCGTCAAATGTTTACGTGCTATATGCATACCCAATGTACATTATTATGAGTAACCCACCGTCAAATGTTTACGAGCTATTTGCATACCTAGTGTGCATTATTATGAGTGACCCACTCGTCAAATGTTTACGTGCTATATGCATACCCAATGTACATTATTATGAGTAACCCACCGTCAAATGTTTACGAGCTATTTGCATACCCAGTGTACATTATTATGAGTAACCCACCGTCAAATGTTTACGAGCTATTTGCATACCTAGTGTACATTATTATGAGTAACCCACTCGTCATATATGTGCTATTTATTGGATTATTATATCATTGTGATAAATGGGATATGGTCTCAGCTGTGCAGTTCTGATCTGTTGTGATTATTAAAAGTAACTACCTCTTAGTAAGATGATTCTACACCTTGGCTCAGACTGAAAACTACAGACACAAAACAGACACAAAAACGGCAACATATTCAAATGGGGGCATAGTTCCCATTGTTTTAATACCACTGCCTATATGTTATCTTATAAGAAAAAATGAATTTGAGAATATCATCTTCAATCTCTGTTTTTAAGTTTCTCTCATAAAGAGTGGACCTTTCACAAAAATTCAATCGGATCTTCATAGTATTGCATATGTTAGTTTTTGCTTCTTTAAACTCTGTGATTTCATCTCCATTTTAATGAGAACATCTCCAGGCTTGGTGCAAATTTATACCTAGGTAACCTTCACTGATATATGATTTCTTAGGGGACGTAGGTCGAAAGTAGATCTAAAGTGACTTATCCGGAAAATTATGATCTTAGACATTGAGTCTACTGATTCAACAAAATGATACTTTTTCTGTTTTAACAATTGATTTGCACTATCGATAAAAAAAACTTAACTGTAATTTTCAAGTTCTTGAAATCTGAGACAATTGATCTGCTGGATTATTAGATCGACCAAATGTTTTAAACAATTTCACTAAATATCCATAGAACAAAATTACAGCAATATAAGAAGTGATAAATCACGGGATCTTGTGACGTAAATCCAAAAAGAATGATCAATCTCGAGACAGTGTAAATAGCATGTGTATATATGGAAGGTTATTGAAACATCTTAATGTTTATAACGGTTGAAGAGATGTTAAATGCTAAACGTATCGATGACATGTGACAAAATCAAATCGCTGCAAATGTAAATGATGTAAGAAAAAGGGGTTGGTAAGAGGTTGTGCCAATGTAATGAATAAATAAATGGAATAAGATGCTTATACCACAAGGTGAATTGCAACTGCCAAAGTGTGTTATTGACAAAATAATCACATCAAGTTACATCTTTTATCATGAACTCATGAAATTGAAAACCTGATTGATTAACAGTGTAACAAAGAAGTGCATTTATGGGGTTGTCGCAGCGAGACAAGAAAATGTCACTGAGTACCCATCTTCTTATACACAAACGATATACCCATAAACAATTATATCATCCATCAAAACCTGTGACAACAAGCAATCTGAGAAACAACGAGAAAACCAAGCTAGCTACATTAAACAGGTGATAATTCAATTACTATACCTTAACATTAACATTCAACTAGTCAAACTATTCAGCAATAACACAAACGATCAATTTGTTTAAGAATGGCCACATAAAAAACCATTGCATGTGAAGTCATTTTTTATAAATTAAAGGAACATAAATGGTGTATAAACCAGATATTGTGATTAACGTTGCCGTCAATATGCATTCTCTAGCATGTATAGTTCTATCTAAATAAAGTCTTGTTTTGATTTACGATTCAAATGCTAAATTCCAAACATATTCATTGGGGGATTGATTCCCATACAATGTCATTAAGCAGCACTGAGATTCCCGACTGATAGCGCATACCTTGCGTTTCCATGAATGTAGTCCTGACATGCTAATCATGTCTTAGTATGAAAAGATCCATTTTGATAGGATCTAAATGGCTCTTATATTAACAATATAGATAGCTCTAAAATAAAGAAATTGCTATTTATTGATAAGCGCTGTGGCTGGCAATCAAGTATTAGATTCCAAAATAGTACAGAATACTTACGAGGCGTAGGGGGCGTAGACGGATTTTTAACATGCCACCAACGTAAAACTTTTACAGATAGCTCATTTAAAACAGCAATACGCATTTCAAAATTTTGAAAATTCTTAAGTATCTAAATGACACCTATCAATAATATCAGGTCTTAATGTGTTTTAGTAATGAACTCCATGTTATGACAGTTTAGTGTCTATGTAAAACAGTCAGATGAGTCGAATATATGTTTTAACAGTTCATTATATGCAACCCATTTAGGTATGTCGCTGATTGAGAGGTAAATAAATACGTATACTTCAAAGAGTTTGTCACCAGATATGAGAAAACGTGCCATAACACAAGTTTTTAGATTTGTCTAAAGCATTTGACATAATAACCAACAATATCGTGACAATAAAGTATTACTAATGATTAGGCGGACTGTATTAAAACTTCCAATGAAAATATAGCGTAGAAACCAATGAATATTCTGGGTTAAAGTAAAAACAATATTCGAATAACATGCATATAATGTCCTTCCTCAAGGTTCTACGGTTGCAACGTGACGGTTGGTGCTTCTTTAATTTTTCATGAAATAATATCCTCAATTAACATTGATTAACAGTGTGTGCTATTTGACCCATGTCTATAATTTGTTTGTAAATTGATCGTTCTAATCACATATACCAAATATTTTCGTGTTGTTTGTTGGATGTTGTTTTAATGGTTTTCTTAGTAGTTTCTGATGTGTTTTTGTTGTATCTATCTAAGTTGAGTAAAGCACGGAGATAATATTGATCAAAACATTTTCGGGAGTAAGATGTCAGAACAAATAAGTTTGATTCCTTTACCTACAGTGATAGTGACAGAATAATTTCTTAGAATTTAATTCCATGAAATGATACCGAAGTCAGTAAACTACAAACCACTTAGACCCAAACTCGAAGCATAAAACAAACCTGTAATTTGATTTGAAATATCCTTTTAAGAATTACCATAAGAATGTCGATCCAGAAAAAGAAACAGCATTATTCGTTTTATGATTAGTTAAGTACTGGGTGGGAGCAATTATAGTCTGAAAAATTGCCTGCCAATAAATATAAATAGTATACATATCGTATTAAAATGTTTATACTTTCGATATTTCTTCAATGGGAGTGTTTTATAAAATTAATGTAAACTTAATATTTCCAATTATTTAAGACGAAATGGAAACTGAGAATAACACAATTGTCACGATTTATTTACCATGCCTCACTAAACAACAATGTTTCCCAGTATACCTGAGCTTTGTGTAGCATATCTCATTAAAGAAAATGTTGTGATATATAATGTGTATACAGCATACTTAATAATACTAAATAATTTTAATCTATATATTCAAACTATTCCGATGTAGGATATAAATAAAAGCAAACGTAGATTGATTGATGGTGTGTCAAACTAGTATTTTTTATACATTACTTAATTATGGAATAAGGATAAATCTTATTGAAGGTAACTAGGGTTGGATTATAATGCTTTTGTTGACATTTAGAAAACCTGAGATACAATATTTATAGAATAAACAGTGAATCTAATAGGTTTTTGTAACAGATATCTAAAGCAACCTGATTTTGCAATTTCAAAAAAGAAAATACGCACAAAGCTGAAATGGCAATAACGTATCACAAACTACAAATAAGTTGAAGTGCAAAACATACACGCAGAAGTAAATTAGTTTTCAATGTGTTGAGTAAAAGTAAAAGTTATTGGATTTGTAAGATGCGGTGCTACGACAGCATGTTGATGTTGCAGCTCTGCAACACATCAAACAGTACGACGTTGTTTGATATAAAAACAACAAATGCATCATGGCACTAATTCGAAAACAAATCCATGGTGGCACTTAGTGTGCATAAATGTTCCTGCAAGTCATGTTCAAACAAGAAATATTGGAAAGAAGTCATGAACAAATATTTTATATAAAAATCACTATAACTTTTTAGTTGTTAATTTAAAAGGTGATACTCCCCTTTGTTATATGTCATAAATACTAATACAATATCACGGTGAATACAAAGTCTGCTACCAAACACGTGGATGCAATTTGTGCAAGAAAACTAATAGACTCTCTGAAATATAGCTTCAAAGTCAACTGGCTGTCATCTCGTTGAAGACCTTGTCTACCATGATTGTTTGCATCTAGCTAATTTGTCACATTATAATTACATCGGTTCTTTTCATTCACAGCAATTTCATTCATTTTCTGAATGCAAAGATCGATTACATTCGTAGCAAAATGGTTTCAGGCTGATTGTTTTATAAATATTATTTTTGTCGTATTGGTCTTTGGGATTACAAACACTCGACTTTTATAATTGTTAGAAAATATCGACATCGAATTGAATTAATTAAATAACTCCGAAACATTGAGAATTCTCTTGATATTATATGGCAAATAACGTGCTCGTCGACCTAGTATCCCAGTCGATATATCTAAGATTTTCATTTACGGACTATGCTTTGGGACAACACAAAAATGGCATTTAAAGATTTACTATGCCCCGTGGGATTGAACAGATTCTTCAAACGGTTATCATCAACTCCTGGAGACAGTATATGATCGAGTCGATTCAGGAACAACATAATCAACCATGCATGATGTCCCAGTCACGTGATTCGGGCTTGTGAATTGATCGAGATTGCTTTGGGCCTTTGGGTTGAAAGAAAAAATACTGATTTGTCTAATTACTGAATCAAAACACCTAATCGTGTTACATACAAATTACCTTCACGGAAAGTACTGAACCACAGCGGTATGTGGAAAGCAAACGGCATGGAGGAAACATAAACGCTCTTATCGTAATGAGACTAATTATTGATTGCCCATTTCTAGATTAACAGGAATGCTCGTCTTTTCACATTTTCGCCCTGACTTTGTGACCAATTGACTTTGTAGCAAAACTGCACGGACATCATTGATGTTAATAAAAAATAATAAAAACGTTGATGTCGTTTTGCAAAGAAATTAGTAAAAACGAAGGATGTTATTTCTTCATATTGCAAAGCATATTTCATAGAGTGATCACGTTTTCGGATCGATCTTTGCTTGGCTTAATAGACAAAACCTGTTACGAAAATTTGATCCTCATGATTGAAATCTTCAAATAGAAAGTAGCAGAGTATAATCTCTCATGGGCCGTCTTATACAAACGTGTCACTGTGATCTATCTCTGAAGGTTTGATAGTAGATATATAGTGTCACATTTGGGGTAATTACTATAAAAACTGGCTTGGCAAGTTTATCCAAAAGTAATATGATGTCACCTTCGAGAAAATTACCATAAAACTTAGTTAACTAGTTTGATAGAATGATCACAACTTTTCCGCAATTACCATTAAGGCAGTTGCCACGTTTAATAGAAGTAATGCGCTACAGCCTCCTCTGAGGTAATAACAACAGAAATTAGTTGCCAGGTTTTGTTAAATGTCAGATTTACGTAATTAAAACTCAGCTGCCAGGTTTGAACAGTAATATGATATCAGATTCGGTGATAACCATTAAAACTCAGCTTCTAGGTTTGAAACAAGTAATATGATATCAGATTCCGTAATAACCATTAAAACTCAGCTGCCAGGTTTGAACAGTAATATGATATCAGATTCGGTGATAACCATTAAAACTCAGCTTCTAGGTTTGAAACAAGTAATATGATATCAGATTCGGTGATAACCATTAAAACTCAGCTTCTAGGTTTGAAACAAGTAATATGATATCAGATTCCGTAATAACCATTAAAACTCAGCTGCCAGGTTTGAACAGTAATATGATATCAGATTCGGTGATAACCATTAAAACTCAGCTTCTAGGTTTGAAACAAGTAATATGATATCAGATTCCGTAATAACCATTAAAACTCAGCTGCCAGGTTTGAAACAAGTAATATGATATCAGATTCAGTGATAACCATTGAAACTCGATTGCCAGGTTTGAAACAAGTAATATGATATTAGATTCGGTGATAACCATTGAAACTCAGTTGCCAGGTTTGAAACAAGTAATATGATATCAGATTCGGTGATAACCGTTAAAACTCAGTTGCCAGGTTTGAAACAAGTAATATGATATTAGATTCGGTGATAACCATTAAAACTCAGTGACCAGGTTTGAACAAGTAATATGATATCAGATTCCGTAATAACCATTAAAACTCAGTGACCAGGTTTGAACAGTAATATATAATAATAGGATTTTATTAGTACTGATGCCCTTTTAGGGCCAAACGTACATCCAATATACAATTTTCAATAACAGTAAATATAGGCAATAAAGTAAAGAAAATAGGATTACATTCTTCAAATGACATATAAAATGTTACTTTGATATAAGAATCCTGTCTCTACCAATCATTAGATACTTTATCATGTCAGCAGATTCTTTTAATATGATCCCCTCACTCGTCAATAGAAAAATTGTCTTTTGGTGGTCATTCATGTTTTTAAAATTACGACACAGGTTTTCAAGTTTTTCAATATGGGATTTTCTGATAAACTCCAATTTTTTACATTTGAATAGAATATGATATTAGATTCGGTGATAACCATTAAAACTCAGTGACCAAGTTTGATAGAAGTAATATGATATCAGATTCGGTGATAACCGTTAAAACTCAGTTGCCAGGTTTGAAACAAGTAATATGATATCAGATTCCGTAATAACCATTAAAACTCAGTGACCAAGTTTGATAGAAGTAATATGATATCAGATTCGGTGATAACCGTTAAAACTCAGTTGCCAGGTTTGAAACAAGTAATATGATATCAGATTCAGTGATAACCATCAAAACTCAGTTGCCAGGTTTGAACAGTAATATGATATTAGATTCGGTGATAACCATTAAAACTCAGCTTCTAGGTTTGAAACAAGTAATATGATATTAGATTCGGTGATAACCATCAAAACTTAGTTGCCAGGTTTGAAACAAGTAATATGATATCAGATTCAGTGATAACCATCAAAACTCAGTTGCCAGGTTTGAACAGTAATATGATATTAGATTCGGTGATAACCATTAAAACTCAGTTGCCAGGTTTGAAACAAGTAATATGATATCAGATTCGGTGATAACCATTGAAACTCGATTGCCAGGTTTGAAACAAGTAATATGATGTCAGATTCCGTAATAACCATTAAAGCTCAGTTGCCAAGTTTGAAACAAGTAATATGATGTCAGATTCCGTAATAACCATTAAAGCTCAGTTGCTAAGTTTGATAGAAGTAATATGATATCAGATTCGGTGATAACCATTGAAACTCATTATTAAAGTCAGTTGCCAAGTTTGAAAAAAGTAATATGATGGCACCTTAAGGTAATTACAGATGCCAACAAATGTAATGAAAGTATGAATTAATTAAATCAAATGCAGGAATATTAGTTTTCTCACAGCTCTCACGTTACATTGACAGAATGTTCAAATACTTCTAAAACACTTCTGCACGCAATTTGAGAACTACCTGAATTGATATTTCAACATATTGTTTAATATGCCTCTTGAACATAGGCGTTGAAAATGTACACACGATTGACTTTATATCCTGAAAGGTTTTCAAAGATGTTGAACGAATGTCGAGGTTACGGAAACACATTTTCAACACAACATGTCAAACTAATGGCTTTCTATCATAACACTCTTTGGACTAATGTATACTTACCAGCATATTTGTTTCCGACTTGTTCTGTTAAGATACTTTTGAAAGTAGTTGAACTCTGATTGTCCGGCAATTTGAAATAGTCCACCTTGAAACCTTCGTCTTCAAGACCATAGTAAACTGCCTCAATAGTCAGATGGCATAATCCTATCAAGACATTGTCCTGGCCGTCTTTTTCATACAAAATTTTCAATTTTTTCCATTTAAAAACATCCGAGACAGTTTCAAAGAACTGAGTAAGGGTGTGAAAGTTGGCGGTGCTAGCTCGAGTCAACATGGGATAGGTGATATTGCGCTCTTTTCTAAACGCTCTGGCCAGTCCCCCGACTGTGATCATTGGGATGTTCCAAAAAGATAGTTGTCGTGCAACAGGTGCTAATGAGAAATCACAAACTGGACCAAAGAAAACATCGACCATATCTGACATGTAGAAATTTATTGCTTCATTCATGCCATGCATTTCGCTACATTGAGAGTCGCCATACTCTACTGAAAGCTTACCCCTTGGTCTAAGGATGTCGCGATTAACATCTGCAATAGCAATTTCCAACGCTGGACGCACCCTTCCAATTGAAAACAATCGTGTCGGGTCCTGGGGCAGCACAGTTGCTATTCTGACGTTTAATGGTTCCCCTTTGGTTTGTTTGGAACTAGTTGTATCTCCTACCAGCTCCATTAGCAGAACTAACCCCAGTGATGCTACAAGTCGCATATCCATAATAAACATTGTATTTCAATAAAACTTCAATAAAATCGTCGTAGATATAACCCTCCAACAAAACAAACCTGAACTACGTTTCCCAGGTGTAGTCAGTCATCATCGGCAAGCGTAGTTTTAGATAAATAATTCGGGGCGTATAATTTGCACTGTAAATCTTAGATTACTGTAGAATTACTCCAATTTTCCATTTTATTGCAATACCTTCTGCTCTGAAATATGTTAACAACCCAAGCCAACTCACTGATCAAGATGAGAATTCTGAATCCACAGATGCAGTCGCGCTAAATCCTGCTCGCTATGCGCATTAATAGCATCTACCTATAAATACAGCAACTTCAAATCGATAGTAGATGTTTTCCAAATTGCTTGATTTTCTTATGCCCCGTTAGCAAATTCATTTCGGTTTCAAATTTCGGAGTCATCAATCCAAAATTAAGCAAACTCTTCTATTGATATCTGATAGTTACCCCGAGCAAAAGCTAATCCTCCAAGTTTGATCGATTTCCACGGAAGTCGGCAGAGAAAGATTGTTTTCTTGGTATTACCTTCAATTATTGTGACTTTTACTTATTTAAGTAAGTATTATGCTAAACCCTTTCTCCGTATTATTGCTTATTGGCCAAATTGTCCTATATTCGAATTGAGCGTAGATATTTGGCATGTAAGCCTTTGATGATGAAGATTCTTCCTAAGTTCCAGGCGTCCTGAATTGACTATCATTGCACGATACAGTCATATAGCATTCAGCTTATTAAATTGGTTATTTTCATCTTACGAACCCATCTACGTTTAACTCTTTATGTTTATCCTCACAAACAATAATCTATCTCCTGTCATGTAAACGGGCAACCAAATGGCATACTCTGAATACTGAGATTTCGTAACAGGCTCCTATCCTTGATTTGTTTTTACAAAATATCGCCCATGTTCCCTGTCATGAAAGGGCCAGGTTGTATCTGTTATTAGTTTCTATTCAAGTTTGTTTAAAATAACTTGATGTATATTAAACCAGAATGGCTGAGTGTTTATCTTTAGGTTTCATGCTCAGCATAAATAAAAAAGTTATTCTCTCTAAAGGACCATTCAAGCACTCTTATAGTTATAGCATTTTTATTTAGTTTTATTGCATAGTTTACTTTCTGACTGCGGGGATCAGGTCAAATGTACGCGACCACCATTAGTTATTAGAGGAAGTATAAAAAGCATCGCCTTCTGTGTTTTCGCAAGGGAGGATATCCATTAGTTTCATTGTATCTTAACATAAAGGGGAACATTTGTAAAATATTTACAATTCAGATGGAACCAGGTGAATGTCAGCAAACGGCGAAGCTTCTGAACGGAAATCTAAAACATACTAATGTGTTCGTAAATGTTTGTGAAAGTGAAAACGTTCCGATAAATGTAAATAATAACAGTTTGACTGATATTAGATTTATATTGACCCGATGTCAATTTCACATCTTCATCGCATAAAATAAATACTGTGTAAACACAAACAGTCACAAAGTCTTGAAATACACCATGCGTCGTTCATTCAAAATAAAATAATTTGAGTGCAAAGGATTAATGTACATTTCCCTCGACAGAAGTTGTTCCATGAACGTGCCCAGGTGGTAGTATACTGAAGTGTGGTCACTAAGCATTTCGCAATATTTCCATATGATTTATGGCATCCTCATCAAAAGTTGTTTGTCTTAAATATTTCATTTTTCTATCCTTAACCTTATTCAATATTGGTTTAAAACGGAAAACGCTCGGAAATCAGACTACCTGCGATACACGCTGCTCTCAACGATGGTATCTAACCTACACCTATTGTTCAGTTCTTTACCATTAACTTTCCGTAAGAAGCATTCACAGGGGCGATCTAGTTATGGTCTTCCTGTGTACTCGGTTTCGTATTAAGTACATGACAAGTTATATACCTATAATGTATTTTAGAATGTCAACAACATGTCAAAGTGTCTCAAATTTTAACCATTATTTCTCATTTTTGGTTTGTGTAGTTTTGATTTAGAGGTTGAGTTGACCAGTAAACAGCTCACCTTTTGATTTAGACCATAAAATTTCCTTCTGACTAAAGACTAAATGCAAATAGAAATTATTTTGATATTCGTCAATTTGGTCAATTTGACCAGACTTGAAACCTAGATATAAAACATGCTTTTAAATATCGTTTATCAACTGAATATTTAGTTTGGTTTGAACTTTTAGATTATTTTGAAATGTGACTCCTAGGTAGAGCAGATTCCCCATAGCCAATGTCATAAAATCATGAGCCTGATATTATCTTTTCATGTATTTGACAGATAATTTTTCCTTTTACTGGACATCACCTAACTAAAAAAAGTTATTCTACATAAAATTGATCCGATAAATCCAATGAATATTGAAGTTTAGTGATTTTTTCCGATACCTGCCATGATCCGCGATGTTATTAAACCCGAAATCGCATTGTGTCGATACATGGAGTATACGTAACGTGACACTATAAATTTTATACTTAAACAGTCTTATTTCCTATTATGCCACATGCGGAGGTTCCTGCATGAGTACCCGAGCATAAATTCTTGAAGAACTTTGATAATTCTTCTTTATTGAGTTGAAGTCGAGCTATTAGTATACATTTTTCAAAGCAAATCGTGAGCAGGTAAGAATATTAAAAAGAGCGACTCTAATATGCTATGTTTTCTACTTTCTATTACAAAACGGAGTAAACATTTGGGTAAAACAGCTTTAAAATATACAAGAATGATTTGAGCAAGATTCGAGAAATGAAAGATGGATAGACATTGACCTCGACCTGTGCGAAATGTGCCCCAACGGATTGGTAATGAGGACTAATAATATTTGCAATCGTGTCACCGTGTTCGGGGTTTTCAATGGTATTGTTGCAACTGGCACCATTATCCTGTTACGTTCTCACCTGAATTGGTTTAGGCTTCTTGGGACTAATATGAAATGATGGCGTTTGCGTGATGATAGTATACACAATGACAAATTGTGAAATCCAACAGCAGACGTTCAATTTGATGCAAACCTTTTAAGAGATTATCTTTGATATCATGAGCTATAAGATCATGAGTGTTTTCTCATATTGATATTTCAAAGAGGAAGACTTACGTGTTAAGATTGCATCCGGCAATTGAAAACCATAGAGATCTCCAAGATGTATCTATTTCCCTACTTTGTGGTTCTCAATCTTTGTCTGATTAATAACAGATATCATACTATGATGCGTTCGTATTTATTGTAACGTGATTTTCTTTTAACGTTGCTTCTACAGATTAGAAATGGATATGAAGCCCTGATATGTCAATCAAAGGATGGAAACAGTAATTAGAGGTATTTGGAACAACAGAGATCTATGAAACAAAAAACACTTTGTTAGGGAGCAAGATATGAGAGCCTGAGGGATAACTGTACAAATTGAAAAGTATCAATTCAGATTGACTTTGCAAATTGATTATCTGAGTTATCTTGCTTTCATGATTCTAAGAATTCGAATAAATAATAATACAACACGACTAAAATGATGTTCTAGACCAGACGTTGACAGTCAACCGAAAAGTGATGTCGTCCGAAGTAAAATATAAAAAGTTAACTGACTCCAACTAAATAACATTCGAACTCATTACATTCCGTCCACTGTTCCGCTAGTTCATTAATATGAATACAATTAACCGGCTTTACATTACGCGGTCAATAGTCTTAACATTTCACCGCTCTTTGATCACTCAGAATCGAGTGTTCCAACAGAGGCACTAACTATAATCATTGTGCTGATACTCGAAAACTGAAAAAGGAATAATAGAATACTACTTAATCCTTCGAAATTAAATGTAGATCAATCAGAAACTTGTTAGAATTAAGGGTAATCGTCAAGAGAATAACACACAGAACACTCAGTCAAGATCTGTTAGGTTAAACGGAGCATGACTTAAAGGTAAAATTTAAAGAATGAAGCAATGCATTGAGCAATTGAACATTACAAGAAGCGTTAAAAGGTTCCCTTCAAATCAACCTGGAAATTACATGCTAGGCAATGTAAAGGTATCTTATGATCGTGATGATTGACCGATTACCCTAGCAAGGTTTCGAAGATGAGAAATTAAGTCAAGCCCTGTTTAGCTGAGTAGGCTTAACCATAATCGGAGCATACATATATTTTTGTAGTTACGGTTAGAAATAACAATAATCGCACCAAAACAAAAGTCTTAGTAGTAAGGCATATGAGAGAGAGGTAGAAATGATCCCTTTAGTGTTCAAATAAGAACTTGTTATAATGATTTAGTTGCAACGTTGTTCCAATCTATTTTATCCTGGGCAATGTAAATACCTTCGTTCCCAATGGGATCTCAACTAATACAATTAAACCGTGTTCTTTTAGAGAGTTCTTTGGATATAAAGAAATTAAGAATGATCTATTTCATTACTATCGACATATCAAGTAAAGAATGAATCTGACGATCCATGCGAATTACAATTATTCTTTACTGCACCATCAAACTTACTTGGCTAAAATAGATAAATAAGGGGATGATATAAGAACTGATATTTGGAGGTGCGCTCTTTCTAGGCTGTAATTGCGATTTGCGTCTTGGTCTTCATCGTATTTGCACAATTCCCATTTCATCCGTAAAACAATTAATCTGTTCAGTTTTATATTTTATACATCAGACATGACCAGTCACCATGATGCTAATTTTTATTGACTGTCAACACTGGACAATCGAGCGCAATACCGTCAACCCTCTCCTTATGTGTCGATGGAGCAAAAAGACCAAAGGTAAATGCCTATCATGGATAATGCATGTGTTCATTGGTAGATAGCCTTTTGGTGGAGCGCCATTTAGATGTTTGGCATATGTACCATATGAGTCATTCATCTGATATCGTAGATCGAAAATAAGACCTCTAGATAGTTCTTCAAGATGAGCCGAAATTACCAAAAGTAGAAGACGAGAGTATGCACCACCTATTGGGATTATGACTTAAGTTGATATATGAGGGCATTGCTCATAGACTTTGACATTTTCATTTGTACGACAGATACGTAAATCATCGACAGTAGATTATGTAGCGTTCATTTTTCTGTAAATTGAAAATAAATCTCCGGGGATATTCCATTTAACAAAATCTTTTGATCTGTTTGTAGCTCTCTATAACGTATATTCATATTGAATTAATGTTTGTACGAGTCTCTCTGCTATAGTTATATTCTTCACCTTCAGCTGTATTTCTACAGGCCATGATCTCATTGCGAAAAATGGGCACCATTACAATATCTTGTATACAACATGACAAAGGGACCAGTATCTTACGATTAATTTAAGAAAAAATGCTCGACCAGATCAATTATCATTCATCAAACTCAATCAATTCACGTTTAATCCAAGGTGTTAAACCACTTTTTACTTTTACTTTTGATCGCAAACCAAACATCACGCTGGCCCATATGGCCACCGATGCATATACGTGAATTGGTTTCTGCTTTGGGGTGTTTTTAATTTATTTCAACCTTTGGCATACGTTAACTTTCTGGTTTAGATCAAACCATTTTTAACATAAAAGATGGGTTCCGGAAACATCCGCATACGCAAAACTCAGACAAGAATTTTCCGATTTATATAAATGGCTAGAAATGGAAGGCTTCTATCTATTTTGTTTTGATGAATCGTGTAATGTATTTAACCCTATTGAAACAGATGATTGGGAATCCAGATATGATTTATTGCATATGCCATGCTATAGATGCAGATACAAAGAAGTAGCAATGATACTAATTTGAAGCACAATATAGATTGGATTATGAGAATAGAGACACCTTCTTTGTTATAAATACCAATATGGTCGGCAATTGTATCTACGTTTTCCAATACGCTCTGCTCTTAATAAATCGTGATCATTTCTAATCGACAACAAAATGGGCCATTCGACATTTTATAAAGCTTCAAATAGTATGACGTGTCGCAAAAAGGTGGCGCATTTGTTTTTTAAGGGTATCGCGTGAATGTAACTTTGATTCCCCGGATTATAAGATAATATTCTAATTAAAGTTATATATCATTTTAAAGCTGTTTCGATGAAGATTTTAGATCAACTACACTCCGTTCACATTTTTTGCGCGTTCGTTTTTAAAAAAGAGTTTTTTACCAAAACATCTGGCAAATATCCCATGTTGACACGTTACATTTTGAATTATTTTTCGTCTTTAAACGCTCATAACTCAAACAATATATGACTATTATACTTATTTTTCGTCTTGATAAAGGTAGACGGAAGTTTTATTTCAAAGGATGAATTTTAGTAAGCGTCCCATATTGTGACGTCATAGAGTCTGAAAAATAGAATCTGTTGACAGCGACCTTTTTTGCTCATTTTGTGGTACCTTCAACTTTTCAGGTGTACATTAAACAAAAAATACGAGATCAATTTTTAATAAATCATACATGATTATTTTGCTCCTAAACTCTAGTTTATTAATAAATAGTTGATTTTGTTCACAAAAGTATGTGTTTTCTGTTGTATGTGGAAAAGTGGAGGACGAAAGGTTTTCAAAATTCATTAAAATAGGGCTAATTTACGCCATTCGCCTATTTTCAAGCACAGCAACACGTATATTTATTTCACCTAAAATATCAATTAATTCGTGTTTTATGATGCTCCAAGCCCATTAACAATATATATATGATATCAGAGTTATTCGTCTAAAACGTTTTGAGATATAGAGGTAAATGTGGAGGACGAAAGGATTTTCATGTGTGTACATTATTCTCAAAAACGTCACATTCTATCATGTTAAAAGCGAGGATCCTCTGGATTACGCCACAAAATGTGTAACAATGCGTGCGCGAGCTTTTTGCGACACGTCTATGTATTAATTTCTGGTTTATTTACCAAGATTGTAGCTTGTTATTTCACTTTTAGAGAAAGAAATATGTATTTAGAATATGCTTACATCGACTCAGACATCACATGGACGTGCAGTATTCAGAAACTAGATGGTGAAAGTTCGGACAAACGAAGATGGAAAGCAAAAGATGTAGTCTGGGTACATCCCTGAGGTCAATGGCGGATCCAGAAGTTAACAAGGCGAAGGGGGGAGGCAAATTTTGAGGTAGCTAAAAATATTTGAAAATTTCGGTAATTTGGACTAAAAAGGACTAAAAAGGCCTTTCGCCCAAAAAGGCCCATTTTTGAGCTCTTACAAAATGTTTGGGCCCCAAAAGTTTTTGGGCCCTAAATTTTTCTTGGCCCACAAGAAGGGGGTAGGTTATTATAGGCGGATGTCCATGTAGATAGCAATCGAGGGAATCATTTTACGTATCAAAACATAAGGGCAAGCGATCAAATACAACACCGCGTGTATATTTGAAGTATAATATGGTTATATAATATACCATGTGTTTCCCGGCAAAAGAAAGGGCGAATCATATCAGCAGATGTGTTTTACAGATCAGAGGATTGCAGATTGCAGATGCAGGAAAGAAAAAAGATGGTTGGGCAGGGATTAATGTCAATGATGGGCCAAATATGCAAGTAACCTTGGTTGAAAATGATGAACATAACATTATGGATACAACAATTATCTTTAGCATTGATACTTTTATAACGGCACGTTTCAACTTTGAGTTTAGAATGACCCTTTTCTCAACAATCTCGTTTTTCCACAAATGGAGCACCTTTTAATAACAGGGAGGGGGTTTCCATAGATTATAATCTTATGATGGTCACTTTGATCTTGGAACTTATTAAACAATTTGATCTAAAATACATAACTTGATTTTAAGCCATTTCCTGTAAAGGTGAATGGGTCAATTTTTACAAGGTCAGAGTCAAACCTCACCTTTACAAAAACCATGTCATTTAGAATGAGACACATCATTTTAGATTATACAAGAAATTCCCATTCTTACATTTACCCCAGATATCTATAAAATGGGCTCCTAAGATCTAGCAGCACATAAAGAAAACAAGATTGATGTGACCTCTTTTGAGAGGGTGTACCTGTACGCACTCCCAATGCAATGCAACGGAAAAGCCAAAGACTGTTCTAACAGAATAATTGTAGATACTGACATCTATAGTTTCATTAGGGTATTCTTTGCAACATTACACTCAGATCTCGCTCTTGCTTCGACTAAAAATCAATGTAAGTAATCATCGGAAGATGACTGACATCTTTAAATGGTTAGTCCATATGATTCTATATACATGTACGGTACTTCGTTCTTTATCTTTCTAATAACACTTAGTATAGTCCCTTAGAGTCGAAGCAACTCAAACATTTCTAAATCTATTTTAAAATGTGATGTATTGAACGGCGTATGCCAGGCCCGTAAGACACTTTTCTCCAAGGGGGGTGCGGTTTTTAGCTTACTAAAGAGAATAAAAAAATTGTCATTTTTTTGCCGCGTAAATCAAATCGCGTAAGACAGAGGGGGGGGTCAGTTACTCCCTATATTGGTTTGGAATTAACAAATGCATGGCAACTTCCAAACGTTCCAATTGTTTTGTGGGGGGTGTGAGGAGTGGTCTACTCCCCCTAGAAAATTTTACGGTTCTGAGATGCTATTTGGTGCTTTCTGGGCACTTACAAAGTGTAAGTTTCTAAGTAGTACGCCACCACCACAAGAATAAGAGTTGAGTGAATAAAAAACCGAGCATTCAGGGAGGTCTGGGGGTTCTCCCCCAGGAAAATTTTGAAATTTGGTTGTATTTGGAGCGAATTTGCAACCATCTGGTACGCCTGTGCGTAAATCAATAAGAAAAATGTGAAATTTTTCAAATTCTTTTGGGGGTGTCAAAGAGGATGAGAGGGTGAAGTGGGGTGGGGTGCCAGTAGGGGAGCAATGGGTTGTCCCCCAGAAACATTGACCATATCAAGGTGCTATTTGATGATGTCTGGGCACTTAAAAAATGTCTGAGACAATACATGAAATTCAGAATATTTTCTTTTGTTTTGTGGGGGATGTGAGGGGTAGCTAACTCTCCTAGAAAATTTTACAATTTAAAGATGATATTTGGTGCCTCTGGGCACTTTTAAAGTGTATTAGTCAATAAAAACATTGAAAAACAATCACAATTTTTTTCAAATTTGGGGGGTGTCAAAGTGGGGGGGGGGGGAGGGGTGCCAGAGGGGGAGCGAGTGTTTGTCCCCCATATCAAAATTTACAATATCAAGGTGGTATTCGATGAAGTTTGGGCACTTTAAAAGTGTCTGTGCCTAAAAGTGCCTATTTCCCAAGAAAATTTTACAATTTTAAGATGCTATTTGGTGCTTTCTGGGCACTTTCAGAGGGTATGAGTCAATAAAAAAAATCTCAATTTTTTTTTTTGGGGGGGGGGTGTTAAGGGAGGGGGGCTGCCAGAGGGGGAGGTGGAGTGGGGATGCCAGAGGGCGAGTAAGTGTTAGTCTTCCAGAATCATTAACTTTATCAAGGAGCTATTTGATGATGTCTGGGCAATTTAAAAGTGTCTGAGACAATACATAAGACAAATTCAGAACTTTTCCATTGTTTTGTTTGGGGTGTGAGGGGTGGCCCACTCCCCCTAGAAAATTTTACAATTTTACGACGCTATTTGGTGCTTTCTGGGCACTTTCAAAGTGTATGAGTCAATTAAAGAATTTGAGAAAATCACAATTTTTTTTGGGGGGGGGTCAAGGAGGGGGGGGGGGGTTATGCAAGTGCAAGATGCAAGAGGGGGAGTAAGTCCCCCAGAAACACTAACTATTTCAAGGAGCTATTTGATGATATCTGGGCACTTTAAAAGTGTCTGAGACAAAACTCTAAAATAAATTTAGAACTTTTCCATTGTTTTGTGGGGGGTGTGACAGGTGGTTAATACCCCTAGAAAATTTTACAATTTTACGACGCTATTTGGTGCTTTCTGGGCACTTTCAAAGTGTATGAGTCAATTAAAGAATTTGAGAAAATCACAATTTTTTTTTTGGGGGGGGGGGTCAAGGGGGGGTGCCAGAGGGGGGGGGGGTTATGCAAGTGCAAGATGCAAGAGGGGGAGTAAGTCCCCCAGAAACACTAACTATTTCAAGGAGCTATTTGATGATATCTGGGCACTTTAAAAGTGTCTGAGACAAAACTCTAAAATAAATTTAGAACTTTTCCATTGTTTTGTGGGGGGTGTGACGGGTGGTTAATACCCCTAGAAAATTTTATAATTTTAAGATGCTATTTGGTGCTTTCTGGGTACTTTCAAAGTGTATGAGTCAATGAAAAAAAATTACAAAAAAAAATATTTTTCAAAAAAAAAATTTTTTCAAAAAAAAAATTTTTTTTCAAATTTGTTTTGGGGGGTGACAAAGGGGGGTGCGGTCGCACCCATCGCACCCCCCCATCTGACGGCCCTGTATGCCTTTTCTTTTTCTGCTTGTAGTACATTATCATCTAAGAAGTAAAATAAAGAATTAAAAAGGGAAATTGAGAATCAGAGCTAACGTAAAAATGTCACGAGATGTTGTATAACTTTTAGCCATGTTCAGGGGTGTAGCTAGGATAAACAAGGCAAAAATCTAAACGAGTGGGAAGTCCTTTCACATTATAAGCATGGGCGCAGTCAGGTATGAAACAGGTCGAGGCAAGTGCCTTCCCGAAATTTTACAAAAATACAATTAAGGACGATTTTTCAACCTAAACTTTAGATTTTAAGTCTAAATGTAGATATATACCCCACTGTGTCATTATCTATCTATTTACTATAATTGTTAAACATTAATCAATATACACTACATACCCATAATAGGGTATATCAGTGCATATATCAATACTATTAATTGAAAATAAGTTACAAGGTGTTTCTTTCGAAAAAGCAAAAAATTATAATTCGTAGATGTCATGCTTGTTCAAGTATGAACTACAAAAAAAGTCAAATCCTTAAACTATTGTCAGATTTGAACTCCTGGCAACTTGTAGATGATTTTCAAAAAAGATTGGTCAAATTGAAGCAAGTTGAAAAATAACTTATTTTTACTGTTTTTTGACGTCAAATATCTCAAAAACGGTAAAAATTTGATGCTGACATATATTGAGCAATATGTAGGGAATGCTTAAATGTAGTAATAATGTAATTCATTGTAAGAAATGATCAAGTATGAGGCAAACTTTGAGAAACATGTCAATCACAAAACCTGCCATTGACTTTATACATGAGAAAGTTTCCTGAAAATGACTGAGTCCTACTTTTTGTCAAATTTTATAGAGTAAACACCAAAAACTGTAATTCCAAGAGCTTTGAAATCTTCAGAGGACATAAGTTGCATATAAAGCAACTACTACAAGTTATATGAACGTTCTTCTTCAGCAAAGTGTCTAGTATTTACAGAAAATTTGACTTTTTGACGTCAAAATCCGCAATTTCTTGGAAACCGGGCGAACTTGGGAAATGGCGATGATAGGTCAAATAGGCATTATGGATATGAATAAAATGAATGTAGTTACGACTCAATCCGAATAGCAGTTTTAATTTGTGCGGCCAATGTTGACGGACGGACGGACCAACGGACGGACGGACGCCTGGTCGATCCCATAGGCTCATTCATTCATTGGTTACAGCACAAGGGGTCTTTGGACCTGTGTGAGCCAAAAAATCATAAAGAAAATAAAAACGTTACGATACAATGTGGAAAAACAATGCTGCAATGTATATGCATGTTATGCAAAGTGTGTAGATTACATGCTAAGTCATGTAATAAAACATAGACAAGGCACATGACGTGAATGAGATCACACCATCAAAAAGCCTTCAAAATGGCCGCCAGAAAAATGGCTGCCCAGAAATTAATCAGCTCTAAAACTTGATATCCTAGATATCATGTGTGCGACTCTGGAGTCAATCCGACAAGCAGTTTTCCTAAAATGGCGATGACAAGATTTATCGGAAAACCTCCAAAATGGCCGCCAGAAAACAAGATTGCCGCCCAAAAATTAATCAGCTCTAGAACCACTTATGTTATGCTGGCCTGTAAACGAACTTTTAGTTAGTGCACTTAATGCTACTCAAGCTGGCCTTATCAGCTAGTGAGTGACGTCACTGCTAGGATTTCCCACCATATGGCCTAATGCTTACACAGAAACTCTTTGGTATCTAAAATGTGTGATCATCTTAAAAATAGTATTACAGCTTGTAATTAATACTGAGTTGCATGGGTCTTGAAATTAACACTTTGTGAAAGTACTACCCCTTCCTCTAATGTTTCCAGGGTTTCTCTTAATTTGGGTGAAAGTTTATCAGATTAAAGCACCTTGATGACAGGCTGGTTAGTTTATAAATGTATTCTCTCTGAACATTCTGGCAACTTGAACATTAAATCTCTCAAAATTGCAGGAAGGGATCAACTTGATTCAAAATTGTTCATTTAGAGAATTGTCTTGCCTATGCAGGATTGAAAGAATTGTTTTGATCCCTTCCTGCAAACGCCCCCCAGACATATTTTACTAAGACTACCCCCAAAATTGGGAAACCCTAATCCTAGTTACATCTCACAAGCAAGTGGCTGTCTTATAATAGCAACCAAATACCAGCAATGTTAAAAAGGTCAAGTTACACATTAGCGCTTTAGTGGTAGTCAGCTATGCAGGCTTTGTTTACATTCTGCAGCAGCTGATAGCAGGTCACTGGCTTTTCCTAAACTAAAAGATCACTGCTTAACATAAGTGGAACCATGATATCCTCTATCATGTATGCGAATTTGGAGAAAATTCGACAATGCTACATATATATGCATGTAGTTGTATATGCATGTTATGCAAAGTGTGTAGATTACATGCTAAGTCATGTAATAAAACATAAACAAGGCACATGACGTGAACGAGATCACACCATCAAAAAAACTTCAAAATGGCCGCCAGAAAAAATGACTGTCCTGAAATTAATCAGCTGTAGAACTTGAAATCCTCTATCATGTGTGCGAATTTGAGAAATTCCGACAATCCGACAATCCGACCCGAAATGGCGATGACAAGATTTTCCGAAAAACCTTCAAAATGGCCGCCAGAAAACAAGATGACCGCCCAAAAGATAATCAGCTCTGGAACTTGTTATCCTCTATCATGTGTTTGACTTTGGAGACAATCTGACAAGTGGTTTTCCTGAAATGGCGATGACAAGATTTTTCGATAAACCTTCAAAATGGAGGCCAGAAAACAAGATGGCCGCCCAAAAGTTAATCAGCTCTAGAAGTCACTGACTTTTGCTACCATTTTGAATTGGACCAATATAACTCAATTAGCATTGAAGAACACTGTACAATGTTTCATTGTTTTACATGTGACCCAACCGATACTGAACGACTGATCGAGTTATTACAATTTGTTTGGTTACCGTTTTTTGCTCACCCTGTGCTAAATGCTTTCCGACTCAAAATCTTATTAACTGGGTCGTCATTTTATGTGACAATTACTGATTTTTACATTGAAAATGCTACAAACAAGCTATATCTCATGTTTAGAGAGTGATAGAAGATGTCTTTTTTCGAGGATGCAAAATCAATGTCTTGCAAAGGAAAATTAATTATGATCTGTAGACAGCCAGCGTGTCAAATCGCTCGGTCAGATGGGAAATGCAAGACAATAATGACTAAAGGAAGTAAACAGTCAAGTGAATTGCTCTAATTTGAAAATACTGAAGCTCGCAACTCCCAAGAGACTGAGCCGAGTTCTTCTTAAGATACCCACGCGCGACTTGCAAAAATAGATATATAGCAATGAAAATTGACATTTATGATTCTAATAAAGAAAGTAGTGTGTAGGTTCAGGCTGACATTTCATCCCTCCCTATTGTTTACATAACATACAGCACATCACCTGTGACTTTTTCTCAGTTACAATCTATTTTCTCTGTTATTGCGTAAAATCTCATTTAGTGCCTCGATGCCTTAATTTGAACTTAATGACAAAGTTGGAAACTAATGTCTAAGTTTGAACCTAGCGCCTCAGCTAGTTCGAAATGCCTCAGTTTGAACCTAATGCCTAAGTTGGAACTTTTCGTCTAAGCGAGAACATAGCCACTCATCTAGATCACATGCCTCAGTTTGAACCTAATGCCTAAGTTGGAACTTATCGTCTAAGCTAGAACATAGCCACTCATCTAGATCACATGCCTCAGTTTGAACCTAATGCCTAAGTTGGAACTTATCGTCTAAGCTAGAACATAGCCACTCATCTAGATCACATGCCTCAGTTTGAACATAATGCCTAAGTTGGAACTTTTCGTCTAAGCTAAAACATAGCCACTCATCTAAAGCACATGCCTCAGTTTGAACCTAATGCCTAAGTAGGAACTTATCGTCTAAGCTAGAACATAGCCACTCATCTAGATCACATGCCTCAGTTTGAACCTAATGCCTAAGTTGGAACTTATCGTCTAAGCTAGAACATAGCCACTCATCTAGATCACATGCCTCAGTTTGAACCTAATGCCTAAGTTGGAACTTATCGTCTAAGCTAGAACATAGCCACTCATCTAGATCACATGCCTCAGTTTGAACCTAATGCCTAAGTTGGAACTTATCGTCTAAGCTAAAACATAGCCACTCATCTAAATCACATGCCTCAGTTTGAAACTAATGCCTAAATTGGAACTTATCGTCTAAGCTAGAACATAGCCACTCATCTAGATCACATGCCTCAGTTTGAACATAATGCCTAAATTGAACCTTTTGTCTGAGCCATATCATATCAGTCAGAAAATAGTCTCAGTTAGAACGGTATGTCTCAGTTAGACCCTAATTGTATTGAATTTCGATAACCGCCTTACACCCTGAATTTCATAACATGCAAACCAATTTATATTAACCGGGAATCGAACCCAGTGTGAGTGAAATGATGGTCCCCATGGATTATGGTCCCCTTTCTTAACGGCCCTTACTGGCCCTGATTGTGTATAAGATAATGAGGGAAAGAGTTGCATTTAGGTCACCATATTGATCAATGGAGAGTACCGTAGGACCATAATTTGATAGGACCTACACTTTTACACCGGGGCTAAGCGACAGAGGTAACCTTGACTCTGCTAATGAGCCATAGCGGATGGTCCCTAATCACTTTTCCACAGGTGGATGACTCTAACTGCAGTTAGCTTCATTCAAGATGGATGCCGAAATCCTTTCGTTTTCGATAAACCTCCAGTTTCAGCTAAACTAAGTAGAATCTGGATTCCAAATGTTTCGCCATGCAAAATAAACCTGCCGCCTGGAAGCTACCGAACTGAATGACATCATTGATGAAAGAGTAAAGAGATTAATAAATCAAAATAATTCAAGGACCCACTCAGGTTGACCCTTTTGTATATATTATCAGTTAAAACATAGTCCAAGACCACCGGAGTCTCCGGCGGTAAATTTCTTCGCATGCATCTAATGTGATTTCGTTCTAATTTGAACGTATCAGTTTTCTTTCCCATTAAAGTAATACTCTGGATAACTTAACTTGAAAGCTCGATAGATTACGTTACCGATCACGTACATCTTGTGATTGTCTCATTTATTAGTTCGTTGATGCCGCTACGAGCGACAAGTTTAGGGTAAATGCAAAACTGAGAATGAAGTAGAATCAAAATATCAAGACAAGTCAAGGTGACTATTCCTACAAAATCACATCGTGCCATGGCCCTATCTTCATGTAAGGGTGAACTCCTATTTTATATGTCTATAAATGACATCAAAGCACATCATATCTTTGTTGATTAGTCCAAAAATCAGTATTGATCAGTCGCTAATAAACAAAATGGATGATTCAAAAGTTAGTAAAATGAACAATAAAATATTAAATGTTCTGCCGATTTTTTTTATGGATATAGTGATGATTTGAAAGGACAAGGTGCAATTATTGGCAAATATCCCTATGGTCAAAATGAATCATTCGTAGGTGTAACATGAAGAATAAAATGTCATATAATACTTTGGAAAATATGAAAGTGCTCGGACACACATAAGCTGAGATAGGGATCATTTCGTTCAGTAAGGTTGTATTGACTTACATGGGGCTGTGCACCATTGACTTAACATGAGGGTATCAGCAGATCCCAATAGAGGCCATTGGTTTCCATTGATTATCACAGAAATACCAAAAATACACTATGACCTGAATCGATTGCAAACTTAATAATTTCACAATACGACACAAATGGTTTATCTCTTCAAATGTGCAAATATGAAGTTGGCAATCGATTCAGGTCATACTTAAAATTAAAAGATTGTACATTTTTTCATCATTTTTTTCCCCTACAAAATGGCTATAGAAAAATGCTCCAAAAACAACTTTTACACTTATCAAATATCATACAAGTTTGTAAAACCAAAGATTATACCATTATATTTCATTATGTAGTAACATATTTGGATAAGATGCAAATATGCGTAGGATGTAAATGGATTTTGACAGACACAAAAATACTTCCTGGTTTGGAATCTATGCCTTTACACTTCATGATTGAATTATGACCCTAATAAGTGGCCTATACATCAATACAGTGCTGAATATAGGTCAACAAGATACTAGTGTGCATATAAATGTAATAATTGAAGCAGAATACTCATTTTGAAAAATCAGATGAATTATTTTTTTCCCATGGGGAGATCCCAATGGAGGGTGTATAAGGTCCTTTAAATCAAGAGAATACAAATCATTCATGACATTCGTACATACAGGATGAGGGATATTCCATTATTTTAAAATTAATTAAGTACCAAAATACGGCTAAAATGAGACCACTCGAAACTCAAAACGACACCTCTTTTGTATAACTTCATATTTATCTATCTTAATCAAAATGTCAAATTTTCGTGAGGACAAACATATTTCTCATAGTTTTCCTTATATTGATGTGAAATGCAAGATTTCTTTAAAACAACAAGATACTTGCAAATACAGGACCTAGATTTAGAACAATCAAAATAGGTTAAATTTAAACCTAACTGTGGCTAGGTTTTCTTCCCTCTTAATTAGATATACACCGAACGAAACGATAAAGTACAGTAGTCAGACCTTTAAAATGATTTCAGTTCTCTAACTTGATTTGTTACATATTGGCATCAGATGCGCAAAGTTGATATTAGATAACATCTACCCGATGAGGCGTACAAATTCATCATCAATTATCCAAATACGTACAATTTAATACCGATGAAAGGTATGTAGGTTAATAAGAACATCATCGTACGTATGTGTAATAAATACCACTGAAGTTTGATTTACACTTTATTGATCAATTGACAATTCGTGTAAAATTAGCGTCACCTTTATTGATCAAAGTCTAACTTGGATACTTTTAATGTGTTGTGATTTATCGGATGTTCATTGCAGTAAATTGCCATTAGTTTTTGGCCTTATCAAGCAATACAACCTACATGCTTGAGATAATGGCTAGTAACTATACGGGGAAAGTAGCAACCATTCCTCTGATCGTTTTCACAAATTAATGTCCTGTATTTAAGGATTTGTGGAGCGTATCTAGAATTCTTACGAATCGCATATCAATGTAGGCAGTATAAAACTGTTATTCGAAAAACGAATGGATGATTTAATTTTTTTAGTATCCAGGATAGGTATTTTGACCTGACAAAATATCTGCCAAATGTATGTTTTCCTGTGTCGCCATGTGAGAAAAAACCGAAACTACGTGAAAACCAATTCATAATAGAATTATGCAATCGTTTAATTGAACATTAGCCTTAACTTATGAATTAATCCTCGAGTCTCAGACTCGTCTTTAATTAAACTGGATGCATTGTTTCTCTCATATACTTGTGAGGACATTGTGCTCAACTTTTTTAACAAATGTGGATAAGATTGTGATGTCGAAAGGACCTGCGAGCTTCTTAGCATATTTTACAAGACCACTACCAACATCTTCACCAGATAAAATAACTATATGATTTTATTCTAATTAGACATCTTGAGAACGGTGCTTTTAGTCTTTGGTCTTATCAACTGGTACAATCTACAAATATGGCATATTATCTAAGAACTCAGAAAAGAGTGATACCCGCATTTAAAGAACGAGATGAAATATTACCAAGAAATATGTCAAGTCAGAGCTTTTGTTGTGCCGTCTTAAATAATGTATATTCAAACTCGAAATAAGATCAAGATTGAAGTTTTATAATAGTATCTTTTAAGGTTTTATTATGGGCCAATAAACGTATAAATTTAAACCAACTCTGAATAAGACATACATATAAATTGTTTTTACAGCTGGTCATTTAAATGGTTAGTTTTTTGTTGTTGTTTTATATATATTTTGCAATAGATCGATACATTTAGCTTAAATCCGCTATATTTTGTTTCACCCTAGACTGTTTACATAGGAATACATATCTTTTAAAAATATTAAAAACGTCCATGTTCATCCTCTAACCCCACTGTCCTCTTTCTGGGGAACCATGTACGTTTCTTAAATCATTGCAATAAAATAAAATGTTCATCCTCTAAACTTAGAGTAACGGAACCGAGTTATTTCCCGTACTTATTCTGAATAATGTAGCTTCTGGAGGTAAATGCTTGTTAAATCAATTGTCAGTAGTTGCATTCCTATTCCGGTTATTGAAATATGAGTATTAGTTAACTAGAATATAAATATAGCTGTTAATGGCAGTATTAGTGTGAAAAAACATTTGTCTAGAGACGTACGTAATATACCACGCTGTTAAATCCGAGATACAAATCGCACGCAGCAACATTGTTTTACTATCTTGGGAGAACGCGGCCATCGATACTGTATGCTGGTTGCCCTTATGAAAGATGATATTGTACATCAGATAATAAATATTATCTCTTATCTGATGATGTGTCAGTACGATGGGCGTGTAACTGGAACAGCTAAAAGAATAGTTTATACCTAACAGGTAGGGGTGGTAGATTATATAAAAAGATACTGTACAGTCACAATCTTTGAAAATACCATTGTTGGCACATGTATATCGGGCATGGGCTATATCTGGTAAACCTTGTGAATCATTTTTACTCTCTAGAGTTACGTTGATAAATTGCCCCAATAATGTTTTTATTTTTATTGCATAAAACATAAAATGTGTTAAAAACCTAGAATTTTAAACAGAAGTTTCATATGTCACAAACATTGGGTAACTAATATCACCGGGGATCAACTGGAAACGAAGACATGATGTCTTCGTCTTCGTTTAAGCATGGCCAGACTTTCGGTTTAATTTTTGTTTTTGTTTTCTCAATTTTATCACCTTTATCCTTATAATGTCAAGTAAATATTTGACCTATACATATCTAGTGCGTATATGCTCTGGTTTCGAAAGGTTATACCTAAGAATTACATACAATGATTTTTTGGGCAATTCCCTCGCTCAGGAAACGCTAGGTTAAGGGGTATGCAGAGTCACAAAAAGTTCAGTCCTTCCAAGACATCTATTCTAAAGTGTAATTTCAAGTGCAAATGTGGCTCTTCATGGGGATATTATACGTTGATATATGCACTACTAAAAATCTTCGTCGCAAGTAAAATATATCGTCGTATCATTGTTACAAAACGTCGAAAAACTGTCTTCGTTTTCAAAGCGATGGAACTAGTTTGTAAATATCGAAATAGTTACTTAATCTTTCTCTGAGATGTTGTAATCCTATTTCAAAAGCGGAACCTACACAATACATACTTTAAATGGACAAAGGTGAAAACAACAATTCTCAGCAAATTTTCCTACCAGAGGTTCGGTCATGCTGAAACAAAGACATCATGTCTTCGTTTCCAGTTGATCTCCAGTAAAATGTAAGCCAACATAGTTAAACTTCCAATGTGAGTCTATTTCTTGAATTCATTCACGAGAATAATTTAGCCAGTTACAAAACAGTTTTATGTTAAAATATGAATAATTGATATCAGATGTTGTACAAAAAATGTAAAATGAAATATGTAATAGTGTTAAATCATAATTGTATCACACTTGAAGTCTATCCGAGTCAGATTTATGACTAAAATATGTAGCCATTCTTAAAACAAAATGACTGGCCAGTGAAAACCAATTACTAAGAAAAAATAACTAACTGACCTACTCAGAGAGTTTCAGTTTTCTTTCGGTTCTTCTTTGGATTGTTAGATTGAAAACAGAAAGAAGTGACGAGTAGCAGAATGAACTAAGCCTGAAAGTAGGGAAAATGTTAGAATAGGCAATTACTTACCACTGTACTTGTTCCCCAAATTCTCCAAAATGACTCGTCGGGCAGTTTCCTTCGAAATGCCACCCGTAGTAGATAATGTCCCTAATAGTTTGTAATCAAAAGATAATTTGCCACTCAGCATTTTGAAGAAAGTATCAGCAAAAAAGTAACCGATCCTTGGAAGGATGTGATCGTGAGATCTGTCTTGATAAAGCAATAGTACACGTTTATACCCAAACGTATCCAGGGCAGCGACAGCGGCATCCACTGCGCCGTTATACGAGCTTCCTATTCGGGTGAGGAGGTTCCCATTTTTCTCTTTATTTTCAAGGAAACTTAATGCCATGGCACCACTTGTTATCATCGGAGTGTTCCAGAACCATATCTGTCGGGAGACGGGGGCCGCAGCAAAATCGCACACAGGGCCGAAAAATACATCGGCGGATCTATTTTCCCGAAATAGGAAGGCTTCGTTGATACCGTACCTAATACTACATTTTGAATCTTTAGAATCTATAACTAATTTGTGTTTTGGTAATAGATCTTTCCTTCTGTTAATCCTCTTTGTAGCTATCTCTAGAGCTGGAACCACGTGGCGTATCGAAAATATATGTGAATTATTTTGTGGAAGAATCACAGCGATATTCACATTCGTTCTCCTTTGTTTCTTACTATGGACCTTTGTCATTGCCAAAACCAAACAGACCACAAAGAGATTGAATGTGAGCTTCATTGTTAAAGGTCTCTTTTAGCTTTTTTTATATTTAGTTCGATAATTTCTCCCGATCGTTCACGTTCCTGTTTGTAGTTTGTCGTTAAGCCGTATATCTATTAATCCAGTCTTATTAAAGTCACATCAGCCACGAATGACTGTTTGAAGTTGAACCATCCCTCTATGTTTTCAAAACCAACAATTCATAAAGATCGGTAAATTGTAGTAAATGGTTTATGTAATCCCTACTTACTACCAAATCAGTAGATCAGTAGCCGAAATTGGTGGTTTTTATTGATTCTTCATTTTCAAAAGCATAAGAAGCTGAAATTGATGAAAACGATGAATCTCAAATGTATCACTTTACCGTTTCAACTCAGATTTAACTTTCTTACGTGGCGTTGCAGTTATTGTATGTTGAAATTGATATGATGTATTGATCTTCAAGTAGGTCACTAATAACACGATCCACCATGGCAGCTAGGGCAAAAGGACCTTTTCAAGTGATACTCGTTCTTCCATTCATTGAACATAGATTATAACTTATGTTATCTGCTCTTATCACACGACAATTATATATGCAGCGATAGACAAATATCTATATTGGCAATATATCCATAAAAGTATTATATGATTATATCCTATTGTGGTCCGCACTGAAACAAACATCAAATCGCCATCTGTTAGGTCCACGCGTTCACACAAATCCTTCAACAAGTCGGCAACATTTTATCCAATCCACGGGGCACTTAATTTTGCTTCCATAACTCCAAAGGGTTATTATATTATGGATATGACTTAATATATTTATTGGAGTTGGTACTTCAGCGACTGGCACTTATGTAATGCTAAATCTACACCTATATCAAGAACATATCCAAGTACGTACTATTTTTTTCATTCTCATATTCGCCATCCATATTCTCTCAAAATGTATAGGATTTCAAAAGATACGGTTGGCAATTATTTATCCTCCCATTCTCTTGTTACTTTATCGAGGATTGCTCAAAGCCATGTCGGATAACTTTCAGAGTGATATGCCGTCTCAGCTAGCTAGTGTTTTGTACATACACTGTCTGAAATCAAAAGAATAATTACCATTATGCTAAACGTGAAAATAAGAAAGAGTACAATATACAATTGTTAGTACCTCAGTTGAAATGCTCATTCTGATTGGTTGATTAGCGGTCAACAATATGTACTGTTGACCGCTACTAGGTACTGTTGACCGCTACTTTTGAAAAAAGATTTAAATTTTGAATATTTCTTTCTCATTATGAAAAAATGTGAAAAAATTACATTTTTTTTAATTTTGTAATTTTTAAAAAAAATTTAAAGACAAATTTTGGAAAAAATTGTAATTTTTTTCTAAGAGAAAACGTTTTTGTTTTACAGTATAAATAAAAAATTGAAAAATCAAACTACTTTTTAAAAGTGATTTTCGACGGTTTGGGGGATTTTTTTGCTATAGTATGATATCTATACTTATTCCATAGTTAGCATGATATTCATAGGATAACATGTGAAAATAAAAACGGTATTTTTGTAATCAGTGGTAAAATATGATATTTTTGACAAATTTTCACTTAACCATAACATACGGTTTTTTAGCCATGACATACGACGTCGTATGCGATGGTTTATGGATTTTTGCTACTTCAGATTCAAAACAAGGCTAAGTGTCAACATCGCCGGATCGTTTTGAAATTCGAATTAAATAGCTTAATTTCCGACGATTCTGATGATGAGTTTAACTATGGAATCAAAAGAACATCCTATGATTTACTCGTGATATGATTTTAATCCACTCATGGATATTGATATCTGCACTCTCTCGCTACGCTCGCTCGTGCAAATATCATATCCATTCGTGGATAAAAATCATATCACTCATAAATCATAGGATATCCTCTATTTATCAAATATCTTCACGTGATATTTAGGACTAACAGAACAATTGTTAACCTCTCTATTCGGTGAACTGGCAAAAGTGTATACCTCAACTGTAAACCCTCTAAGTACTGTTGACCAAATGCCAATTACAATTGTATACTGCACATATTAATTGTTTGTGCGATACCATTTGCACATGTGTAAAATTAACAGTTTAATCCCAAAATGTTTTCAATCTAGATAACGAGGAAATAGGAGGTCAAACAAATTTTTGAAGCTGGATAATTTAAAGCATTACAAAAACATTGAAGGTTCAGTATCTAAGTAACGATATTCACTCCCAAATGGAAAACAGTGATTTAAGCGTTAATCAAGTTAGGACGCTAAGAATGCTTATATGAGAGCATATTAAAACAATGGATTGTATTCCCAATGATAATAGATAATACATCTTTTGCTTGCAAAGATAAATCAGTTTTGAAATTAGTGCACTACAAAATGTTAGCTATTCCCAGGGCATCCATTCCATTAGAATAAACAAATAATGGAGGATAGATACCTGGTATCTACGGGGAATCGTTACTTTACGTTTCCCTTTCTCTGATAGATATTTATATACTGTATCTATCACGTCACTATATCAAAACCTATATATTTTTAACAGCCATCAGGAACGCAGAGAAAAAGAAGAATGTCAAATGTCATTTTGCAATTACAATTTTTGGTTTATTATTAGTTTTCCAAGAATCTTTACTTTTAACAATGTAAATATAGGAATACCCGTTTCGAATACAGGCTTTAGGTTCAAGTCCTGATTCCTCAATATGCATATCATTTTTCACATCGGTTCGCCAATACATCGCAAATCTGCACTACAATGCACTAACTATACATTTAGACTCACTATTCATCCTCTCTTGATGCCCATACTCTCACCTTTTCCAATGAAAATATTGACTATAGATGGATGTTAAAAGAACTGTTTTATGTAAATTCAATATCTTTGATTTGAAACAAACAATACCAGATTTAAAATCCGAGTCTACTGAATGGCAGAAAATTCCAATAACTCGATCTCGAGTATCTTCTCGATTGCTTTCAAGATATTTTTTGGTAAAGAGAAGCATGATTGTATTGCTTCTATTATTTCGTTTCGTAATTACTATGCGTTCCCTGATGTATTATGATGTAATTTTGATACATTACTCTAAGTGTGGAAATTGTTTTCGTCTCTCTGATTGATTACAAGTCATCATGAAACAATCAAAAACTGTGTGCCCCATTACACTATGTAAAATCCTTTGATTAATTAAGGAATAAAGACCGAGATTGTATGATTATATGACATTTTATTCTGTTCACTGTTAAATACCGAAATCGCGTACAGCGATTAACTTTTTGGCAATGTCCAGAATAAAAGCTGAGGTGATATATTTGCCATAAATCATAGAATCGAGGTATTCTATTCTAATAAATCATAGATCATGTTTGCGTTAAGTTTGAGTAAACGGTGCGGTTGGTATCAGTGGATATAATCGTGTATCATATTATATTACAAATTTGTATAAGACATAACTAACTATATACCATACGGAACATTGAGTATCAATCTCCAATGATAGTTTTAACAAGAATGTACCCGAAGATTACACGCATCAAAGACGCAAATTGTCCGGGTACCTGCACATTTGATACGCACTTCAGCATCCTCTCATTTTTAATTGAGGAATAATGAGATAATACACATTCAAATGTAAGGAGTTATTGAGCAAAATAGCGCAAAATAGTTTATCTTATGAGGGAATATCATATCTATAGACATGTTTGACGAAGTTAGAATATACAGGGTATTAATAGGGAGATTTCTGTACTTTATATATGGCACTAGCTATTTCGTCACGTGAGAATTCGTATAATTTTACTAACTGCCATTTTTATGAAAAAGAGATAAACATGGAATCTTATTATTTGAAATACAGGCTTTAATCCCAGATACATGCCCAATGTCAATTCCCTCTCATTAAGCTAGAATTCAGTGTGAAATTGTTTCTCCAAATTTCAAATTGTCATATGTGATATTAACTGTTTTAACCAATCAACCCTCTTAGAATTGGTCATGTGATGTGGAGTTCATTACAATCTTATATTAAAACACAGCATGCCAGTATGCGTTAACGCATAACTATTGTATTTAGAATGAATAATAAAGATTTATAAAACTTTAAAATTAATTTCTCAAATAAGTACATTTATTTCTTAATTTTAATGGAACACCCTTCAAAAGGCTCCATTGCCTTTGAAACTAAGGGAGAAGTACAATGCCCTTAAAGACAGACTTTCTGAACCACCTGGTTGCTCATTAGACCTTATAAGGCAAGTCACATCCATTAGGCTTGTCAATCAAATCCTTATCCAATCAGGTAATAGTGATGCTTTATGGGATAATATTTATGTTTATAAACATAACAAAAGCACATGTTATAATTTCATTACCCTTTGCATTCGTTTGACTTCACTTCTTAAAAGAGAGCTTCGTCTAGTTTAACTAGACTCTGCACGCAGGGTATAATTTCATACTTTACAGTCAGTGAACATGAACTGAAGGATAGCAATTGACCAACATTTTTTTAACCAAGAGTCTTCATACATTTTGTTATGCTTGCTACATAGATTTTCCAGTTAATATATGTAAAGTAAATGTAGGTCTCCTTTAGGTAAATTGATTCATGTTCTAATAATCCCTAACATCTAAATTTGATATCATAAAGCAATTGCTTTTGGGGTCATTTCAAGAATTAAATGTAGATACCAGCACAAAAGCTTGAAATGTATGGGAAATTCTGTACAAATTGAAAACTTGTATTGGTTCTTTCATCTGGTCCCTACCTACCACAAAGGGTTGCACTAAGTCATGCCCTTCATTTATGCAATAATTCTGCACTTTTCAACCTCTATTACCATGTTGTACCAGGGTGTCTCCAAATTTGAAATTGATGATCTCTTATATTTATGTAACCATATGCAAATGGTAAGAGATAATGAATTGTCCCATTTCCTAGGGTTGTTCCATATGAGGTCCGTTCCTTTAAATTTTCTCTAAGGTAAAAACCCTTTGTAAACAGGTTTTTGGACAAATGGAACATCAAAAATAGTGACTTTGTCCTTGTGTTGTTCAGGAGACCTCATTCTTACACAGTCATTATACAGTGAACATGTCTCAACCATCAGAAAAATAGAGTGCTGATGTTCAAGATTGAACTAACAGGATATGAAACAATAAATTAAAGACAGAGCTATCTTCACACTGACTTGCCAAAAGTACTCGTAGTATAGATGGCGTTCATAGAACAGTGACTTGTACATTTTTGAGCGAGGAAAGATCCACTATATTGAGAATATAAACATTCGTAGTGCAAATTTTCTGAGCAGTTGTGGATTATAAACGTTCTTAGCACAAAACCAAACCACTGGATTACGAGATAATCATGTGTACGGCGCAAAAACCGATCACAAACTTTTTTCATGAAAATTCTTTGAGCACTGAAAAACAAGATGGCGACCGACAACCAGTGAAAAGGAGAGCTAAAGATGATGAACACGGAGACAGAAAATCTTCAGGAAAGTATAGTGAGTACGAGGGTGACTTAGATGAAGATCACTATGATGATGCCTTCGCTGAGACTACTCTTGAGAAAGAGAAACACGTAGAAACTACTGTTGGTAAGCCAAGCAGTTCTGAAACCCCAGTAATGTTGAAATCTGATAATACTGCAGCACCGGTAACCCAAGGCTGGATGATGAACTATATGGACCAGTTGATGCGATCTATTGATCACAAAATGGAACAAAGTATTGATAAGGCAGTGACTAAAGCTCTGGAAAAGTCGAATGCTAGACTCTCGAATATTGAAAGTGAGAATACTAAACTGAAGACTGAAGTCCTCATCCTAACAACAAAATTGGATAAATTAGTATTAGACGTTAACCACAATGCCCAATACTCTAGAAAAAACACGGTGAGATTCCTCGGAATCCCTGAAAAAGAAACAAAGGCTGATAGAGACAATGAAAACTGTAATGAATCCATTTGTGAAGCCATCTTGCCATACATGCCTGGTGTTATCACCTCAGATGACATAGAGGTCAGTCACAGACTAAGGCCTTACAAACAGGATGATAGATATCCGAGACCTGTAATCGCTAAACTTAAATGGAGGGGCGGAAAGGATAATATCATATCGAACAGGAAAAAGCTTAAGGGGTCGAACATTATCGTGTATGAGGACCTGAGTCCCATGAACAGGAAGTTACTACAAGAGGTCAAAGAGCACCCAGATATCGAACAACAATGGTCAACAAACGGGAAAATCCTTGGAAGGCTAAGGAGTGGGGACATTGTCCTATTTAACGTTGGCAGCGAGGTCAGTGATACGATTACACAGCACCGTCGTAGCAGGGCCAGTGCACCTGACGCAAATACCAGCAGACCACAAACTTCTGCCCATCGCGGCGGAGCCAGAGGAGGACAAAGGACATAAACTAGCTTGTCAGAATGGTTTATAAATGACTTTGTCGTCAAAAACTTTCACGCGAGTGGTAGTATGAATGTTTTCTATTACCATATGCATGATACATGTACATACATTCATGCATTTCATTGACTGATTTAATTGAGTCGATCCAATGGTTTCATCTAGTGCCTATTAATTTTTTTACTTTTCTAGTACTGCATATACTGAACATTCTTGTGGTGTCTAAATATAAGTATTCAAAGTGTGCATCAACAGAGAACATATCTTTTTCATTACAGCTGATCTGGTAGGACCACGTGCATTTGTTGATAAACAGTAAGGTCACGCAAGTGCGCATGCGCAATGACACATTTACTGTACAGTACAGTTAGGTTACCGTGCCAAAGTTTCACATGATTGTCGTTGTTATTACATTTCGGGAATTCGGAAAGATATGGGATAAATTCATTGCAGTAATTTTAAGGTACGTTATCCATCTATATTCAAGTTTAGTCACTGTAGCTTTTTAATTTAACCATGGGCTGGTGGTAGAGCCCATGATTTAACTGAACAGTGAATGTGAACTCGCCATGTGTCATGAGCTTTCTAACCAGTACACCGTTTTTGACTTGCTGAAAAGCCAGAGCCAAATTATTCTGTTACATCGAAAGGCAGTAAAATACCAGCATTTGTATACAAACAGGGCCTATGGATAATGTTTTATGCGTGTGTTTTTAGATCTATTTTTATGTTCAACTACTTGCACAGTGTACTGCAATGTTTATAATATAATTAGGTTACATACAGCTATAAGACTACATACACGTATGCGTAATATTGTGATCGATTACCCTGCACACACTTGGTGGCGTCCTTATAGGAGCTATCGGGCCTTCGAGGTTTTGAAAACATAACGCTAATTAGTGATTGGCTGGCGTATGAAGGTTATTACTTGTTTGCAGAGTGACGGGATAGTTGCTAAACATGAGAGGGTAGTATTTTGTTCAAATTTAACATTGAATATCTATCTTATTTTTTGTTGTTCTCTTTTATATCATCTACGATTATAATGAAGCAGTTTGCATTATGTAATGTTACTTGAACTGTTACTTAGTATATGGACTGACCAAGAAATTGTGTTCTTTTTCCCATTGAACTATAGTGGGTCTTTCCTTGCTGATTAATAGCTTGTTGCATTTATGACATCATCTAGACTTAATACCAATGTCAGATCTGCCTGGATTAGTTTTCTGAATATTACAGTTTATGTGACTCTTAGAACTTCTGGCAGGACACTTAACTCTAAATCAGTTTGTCTTGAATTGTTTTCTCATGGGCATTTCTTGTTGTTTTTGTTGCAGAATGAATTAATTGTTGGTTGTAGTCCTGCAAGAGATGGCATTGGATAATGCCTGTTAGTTTACAAATTTGGAGATCAGCAGTGGGGCTCTTTAACTCATATAGTATTTCAGCTTTCCATTCAGAGCAGAAATCACCAAATTATGTCTTTGATATCCAAATGTTTATTTTAACCCTCATACTAATCTGTGTAGGGTTATATTGCTTATTGACAAATAATTACCCTGTTTTATTGAAATATTTAGTGTTTGCCACAATCTTTACAAGCCATGTTGCCAACATATGCCTTTGTTCCATGATGCTATACGGTATATTCAAGAAATTGTTAGGGAGACATCGAAATTTATCTTTAGTTATTGCCAAAACTGCTGTAGTAGTTGCAACTTTAAGTTGTGTTCCTGGAACAACATTGCTCTTTTTTAATCCTAGTATCATATGTCAACTGCTTCTTCTCATGTCAGGAGATGTTGAGAGCAATCCTGGTCCAATGGATAATTTAAAGATTTTATTTAGTAATGTTAATAGTATCAAGGCAGATTCATTTGCTAGGCTAGAGTATCTTAAAGAATATGCATCAAGAGAGAATTGTCACATAATATCACTTTGTGAAACAGGCAATGTTACCACGGATGATCTAGAATCAAATATGTTTAATATAAGAGGTTTTGGCAAACCAAAGTATTCAACGAACGAGGGAAGAGGCCTTATTCTATGGGTTCATGATACTGTTCAGACTAACGTATGTGAGTTGGACATGTCTAAAGATCTAGCAAATTGCTGGATATCAATTAAGGCTGAACATAAGACTTTCAAGTATGGATTTTTTTATCGGTCACCATCCTTAACTGCGAATGAGACTAGACAATATTTATCAAAATTTAAGGAGAATATCTCCAATGTGTTAATGCAACCAAATGATGGGGTCATTATCAAAGGAGATTTCAATGCCAGAAACAATGCCTGGTATGATAGTGACATTAATAATATGGCTGGTATTGAATTAAACAATGTTCTGACTGATCTTGGTCTTCAACAACTTATTTTTGAACCAACAAGGATTACTATGAATTCCAAATCTTGTATTGACCTACTGATTACAGATTCTGAACATCTTCTATCAAGCTCAGTTGAACCTCCAATAGGAAATTCTGATCACTGTACACTTATTACTAAAATAAGAGTCAGCATTCCAAGAGAACCATCAATTAAAAAAACGTGTGGTATTATGATGATGCCGATACCAACCTGCTAAATCTCAAAATTGCCGAAGTTGATTGGAATTTTGTCTTTGATTTTCAAGTTAACGATGCTGCTATTAGATTTGCAAATACCTTTCTCTCAATAGTCAAGGAAGTTGTTCCTAATAGAACAATTTCCTCACGGTTTGATGATCAGCCTTGGTTCACAAGCAAAATCAAAAAAGAAATATATAAAAGAAACAAATTTCATCATAAATTTAAAGCTTCGAATAATCCTGTGTTCAGAGAAAAATATGTTGTTCAAAATCAAAAAGTTAATCAATTAATCCAAGAAGCTAAAGCAGAACATGAATTTAATATTAGAAATAAAATAGATAATTTATCTAAAGGTTCTGTGGACTATTGGTCACTGATTAAAGAACTTCTTGGTAAAAACCAAGTCTCATCCATACCTATTCTTTTTGACCCAACATCAAATTCATCTGCAGTCAATAGTTTTGATAAAGCAAATGTCCTCATGAAATATTTTGTCAATAAGAACATTGAGAACATCAATGACAACTATATTCCTTATTTTAGACCAAGAACTCAAAGTATCTTGCCTGACATGTCAACCTCATCTGAAGAAGTTCTAAATCTAATTAATGATATCGATATTACAAAAGCACATGGTCCTGATGAAATATCAAACAAAATGCTCAAATTATGTGCACATTCTATCGCCGAACCACTTTCCTTACTTTTTAATAGAATATTTCAAGAAAACACTTTTCCTGATATTTGGAAGGAAGGTACAATTGTCCCAATTTTCAAAAAAGGAGATAGAGGACTAGCTTCTAATTACAGACCAGTGACCCTGCTTAGCTCAATCTCCAAAATCCTAGAATCAATAATCCACAAAAGACTTTTGACTCACCTTCTGCAGCAAAATCTTATTTATCGGCTTCAAAGTGGTTTTCTACCTAAACATAATACTGTCAACCAACTTATTAACATAGTGCATGATATTCATGAAAACATCGATGATAACAAAAATGTCAGATCAGTATTTTTAGATTTAACTTCTGCATTTGATTTAGTCCCACACAAATTATTAATATCCAAACTTAAGGGTTATGGGTGTAACCTGAACTTTGTCAAATTAATGACGTCATACTTAGAAAATAGGAGAGTTCGAGTCAAAGTAAACGGTACACTTTCAAAATGGTCTTCCAATAGTATGAATAATCAAAATGAGCCTAATATGCAGACCGATAATTATGTCATCAATGCTGGTGTACCACAGGGGTCTGTCCTTGGACCCCTGCTATTTCTAATATATATCAACGATCTGCCTGATGAGCTTGTTTCAAAATCGTTCATTTTTGCTGATGACACCTCAATTTATTGTCCATACGAAAAAAATGAAGTGTTTTTCAATATTCACGAGCCAATCCAAAGTGATCTAGACAAGCTTGCTCTCTGGGCTGCCACCTGGAAGATGCAATTCAAAGCTCAAAAAAGTGCAGATATGATTTTTTCTAGAAGGAACATTTTATCTCATCCACCACCTTTGAGATTAGGTGCTGATTTTATTCCTAGCTGTGAGAATCACAAACATCTTGGCCTTAATTTTGACATTCACCTTAACTTTAATTATCACATTGACCAGATAATAAAAAGAGTTACTTCTCTTTTGAGACCGATGATAAAGCTGAGTAAAATTCTAAATAGTCAGCACTTAGAGATATTATATAATACTTACATTATGCCTCATTTTGACTATTGTGATGTCATTTACAACAAGGCATCTAACATGAAATTACAAGCTCTTGAAAGACTTCACTACAGAGCAGCCTGCCTGGTCTCTGGGGCTATACATGGTTCCAATACTATCAAAGTTTTAAACTCTTTAAACTGGAAACAGCTAACAACCAGAAGAATTGAGCACTTAAACATGTTTACTTTTAAATGCAGGTATAACATTAATCCTCCATTTATTTGTGACTTACTTCGGAAATATGAACATATACCGGTCCGCCCCTTAAGACATCAAAGAGATTATGTTCTCCCAACTCGCCTTAGCTTCTCTTTTAAAAAAACTACCATCTTCCAATCTATAACTTTATGGAATAATTTGCCATCAGATACTAGAATGGGTCAACCTATTTCTAGGTTTAAAAGATTAGTAAGAGAACACAAGAGCCCAGTCTCTTTAATTCCAACTTCTAAATTGAATGTGACCTTACCCAGACATATTGAAATACCTTTTAATAGACTCAGGTGTGGCCTTTTACTTAAAGCGCACCTTTATGCACATAACTTTAATGACATTAGTGACCCTTTGTGTAAATGTGGTGTTCCATTGACTACCTTGCATTTTCTTTTAAATTGCCCACTGCTCCATGATGAAAGAATCAACCTCATTGCAGGCCTTCATACTTACAATTTAGGAAACCTGTTTAACAGCTACAATTTGAATGATAAATTACAATTTTTACTTTTTGGAAAAGATGATTTAGATGCATCAACAAATGAAAAATTAATTCATATTGTTAGTTATTATATATACACGAGTTTCACTATCATATCACGTCTGTGACAACAGGTTCCGTTTCTTCATTTTTCTGCTCTTTCCTTTTTGTCATCATCCCCGCCCATGGGATTTCCTTGATTCAGTGATTTGGAATTAAGAATATATGTAAACCTTTTGTATTTTATATTATATCTATTATTTCATTTATGTTATATTATTTAATTGCCGCTAATGTTGCAAAACTTTGGCAATCAGCTAACTTTGTACATCTATGTTATTATTTGAAATAAATCGATAACATGAAAAAAAAAAAAAAAAGTACTCGTAAAAGCAAGTTTGAGCAAAAAGAAACTTATGTAAAATCATCAAACTCAAGAAAAGGCAATAGATGAGTTTCTTATATCAATGTTAGCCAAGTGAACCATGGCCAAGTACATTGTAGTAATCTCAAGTCTTTGGAACAGTATACGGTTATCTTGAAGTCTTTTACATCAAGCAAATACATTGGATTTTGTAATTATATAATGTCTTTGGAGTCATATCTTTAATATACCATATGTAGGTAAGTAAATGACACATTTCTTATGATTAACAGTAGTATGAATTGTGTTTTATTGAAATGGTAACATGTGCTTTTGAAAAATTTACAAACAAACTTTACATCATGTGACCCTGAAGGCTGAAAACCTCACCTCATTGGTTGAAATTTGAATTAGGCCACTCCTCTTAATTAAAAAAATTACCAATTTTCAAATAAGGATTTCTAAAAAAGTAATGCATAATTGCAATAATTGATTAATAGATTTCAAGGAGAATGTATTCATAAACATCTGTGACAATTTTTATGGTGATCTGTTGGCTACAACTAACAGAAAATCAAAATTATTCCTCTTGATTAGAACTTTTCATATTCCTAATATTTTCAAATTTAGAATGACTCCATTTTTACTGGTCAAGCTGCTTTTATAGTGGAGGCTCTGTCTTTAAACCAAGGATGTCTAGTACTGTCCACCGCATATTTCCCTCAGGATAAACCATTTAGCCTTGAATATTTCCGGTCTCCATGTTTATTGAAGGATATGTTAGAGATCTAGTACAGGCATATTTTCAATTGAATGAGTATTTGTTTTCTACTCTGTCGAGTACAGATGGATTTTAAAAAGGGGGAATTGAAGCTAACAAAGAAAAGTTGAAGTGGAGACTAAAATTAAAGTGACTCTGTGAAGAAATTGAACCAATTGTAACACTTGTAAAGGAGAAGATTGATGACGTTTCTAGGTGATGATGTACAAAGCTATTCTCATGCGACGATATATTTCAATATGGCAATTGTGTTATTTCTGCATTTCCAATGTTTTAAAAAGGGATTTTACATATTTTCTTATAGTATGATATTTCATATAAGATTGTATCTCTAGGAAGTAACATAAAAAATCAAGTTCCATATAGCAATATTCAGTAAGACCTCTAAACTTTCAAACCTTTAGTACAAAGCTATTCTCATGCGACAATGTGTTTTATGACCAATAGGTTGGTCCATAAATATCCATACGAGTATGTCTCAATTTCTTTTTGAAAGGACATGAATTTGAAAATATTTTTGCTGGAGACTCAAATCAACAATTGTTCCCTCAATTGCAAAAACATAACTTAACGCGAATTTTTCAGTAGTAGTCGAAATAATAGGAAATCTTCTATTCCTTTAAAACATATATAGTATGAAGGGATGTAATTACTCCATAATTCTAATTGATTGCAAATCTTACTATGCTTGGCATTTATTACATGATACCGATATTGTAATGGCAATTCACACTCCACATTCCCAGATCCCCTAGGTAATCAACTTTTAGTCACTACTGCTTGTTAAAGATGTCAAAACACAATGTTGTTCCCATCCTTAACTTGTTTAAGAGATATGAAATATGGCCAGGGAAGTTTGAAAATACAAGTATACCGTATAAGATGAGCAATAGCGATTGGGAAATTCACAAACAAGATATCTATTTAATGTATTCACATTTCAAACCTGAAATGATTCTGGTATGATAAATGGAGTTAACACATTATCTGTGTCACCCGTTTGTTGTAATTTGCTGTAGATAAGAATAGATAAAAATATATAACGGTAAAAAACGACAGAAGCGCGATTAAAGTTACGAAAGGGGTTTCAGGTGTTTAATTTAAAAAAGTTAAACTCTACTCACTATAAAACATATAATGGAGACTCGACGTTGTTAATAATCTACTAGATATTCAAATTAATCTTGAAAGTGCATATTTTTATATGTCCCAGATCTGAAACTCAACGACCCAGGCAAAAGAAATATACCCATGAAATACATTTGTATCAATCTTGCTTTTACTACCGTGTGTCACAAAAATGTTAAGTTCTGGGACAACTTTTGGAATTAAGATGCGGTCCCTGAGAGCACCCAATACGTGAAACGGTAACCTTGCCCAAGTCGGTCTCTTTTACTTATCTTGATTTCTATTATGACATGGTAATAATTCAAAATCAGATAAGTAAAAAATACCGACTTGGGCAAGGCTAGTGAAACAGTTGTATATACGTAAAAAATAGCAACTGGAGCGAAATAGCGCCTTACGTTTTGGCATGTTATCAGGGTGAATCGGTTTTTGTAATTTTATGAGTCATTTTGAATTGCTTCTATACATATTATCAGGAGATTTTCAAGAGTATATCCTATTTACCTTTAATATAGAGTAATTTCGTAATTAGGATGGTCTTATTTATCTAGATCTATTAACTATTGGGAAGATATTAGCAAAAAATCTACTTTTACAATTGAGAGCGATTTGGCATGAGTATACCTAGACTCAAGAAGGCATCTATTTTAAACTCGACGTCGCTGATGCTACATGTTTTAACCATTGTTGCAATGAAAATTTTATAATCTCAAGAAAATATGATTTGCATTATCCAAAGGAGTGTCCAGAATCCGTATACAATATATTTTGGGCCCATGTGGTCGGAGGATGTCAGAATTAAAGCGAAACAATATTCAGAAACTAGAGGGTTATTTTTTGTGTCACCCTGTAATGATAATCAATAATAAACATAACGAATCCGATCCTGATAATGGTCATAGTTTTGGAGGAGAATACCTTTTTCTCTATTTGAGTTCCGACTCCGAAATGCATTGCATCCATATTTTGAAGTAGATTTAGCAAAACAACTCACTCCATTTCCTTCAGAAATTGCTCCCAGTGATATCCTGATAAGCTATGTATATTACACATCGTTCATGTACTCAATATTGTACTATATCAAACGCTCATTTTGAAGTGTTTTGGTGTATTATAGTTCAGTTCATCTAGGGAAAGATTTCATGTCGTTGTAAAATATAATAAATAATACAATTCAGATGGATTTAGACCAATTTGATCTTAACGATCTTACGTGTAAATCTGTAATACATAATCAAAGAGATTCGGGACAAACTCACTTTATCACTCACTTTATCAAGATATAATCATGAGAATAAAGACTCTTGAAAACCCTTCTGATCTTTGTGAGTGTTGTCCCAATTTTTCTCTTATTACATATTTTAAACTTACTTGTCTGTGTAGAATGCTCTCAATTAGCATTTAGCAGCTATTATTCTTGAATACTACTGTTGATATATATATATTGTGATTGGTGTCATTTAAATCCCATCACAAAGATATCAAACATGTTTTGTTTTTATCTTTAAATGCTTCTTGGGCCCACCTTCCAAATTCCTTTTTAAGCTTAAAATAACTCAATGCTCCCATATCATCGTCAGAAAATGTATCCACTATCCATGGCACAAGTTTGTACCAAACAAAATAGCGTATAACAAATTTACGAGCGTCTTATCTCTACGCATGCGCAGAAACGATAACCTGTTTAATTAAGAGAATTATTGCTGCGAGATTACACTTACCAAAGGGATACTTATCAGATCGTAGTTACAGATCGAACTATAAATCGTACACCTGTTGACACTATTGATGGGTTAACAAACGCTTTAAAATCATCTCAGTTCTTTCATATGAAAGTGCTACATTAACAGTAAGCGAGAAAGCCTATGGGATCATACCTCGGAAATATCCATAAAACATTTCTGTTTGGGGATCTTTCTTAAGTGTTTTAGATCCTTGTAGGTATTAGCATAAGGGTTTCTGTCAATGGATGCTGGATGTATGCGTCCCTTGATGCTCTAAATTGATAAGGATGCGCAAAAGAGCTTTGCGCCGACTTTCTATAGTCCCCTTTCTAAGGTTGACGGTACCATTTTTTGTACAGCTGAAGCCAATATAAATCAGTGTTGTTTATATACAGGTTGGGCCAAAATATGTCAATGTTTTTTATTCAACAATAACTTTTTAAATAATGCGTGAATCTTTAAGATATTTTTGTTTGAGATGCAAGAATCACTTTTGGAATTGTTCCTTATATAGTTTAAATGATCCGAAGGGGTTCCTGAAAAAGAATGGTTAATAGACACAGGTACTAGGTCTAAATGAACATTTTACACTGATATTAATAGCCATTCATCTTTATTAAAAGTGTCAGATTGACATCTTAAACAGTATTGGAAAGACACATTGGGTATGATGTTCAGTATATTCTGTATCATTTCCAGACAAAAATGTATCAGAAATATAATAAATAAGACAAATAAGTAAGATTAAGAAAAACTCATTAAGAAAAAGGTAATTTTTGATTGAAAATTGAAATTTGAGATTGAGCTCACAAATTATAGAATTCGTCTTCTTTGATTTTAGAATTAATACTTAATCTAATCTTTATGCCTAAAAACGCAACATTTGTACCACATAAGCAATGGCGGTTTCATAAATGTCTTCCATTCATTGGTAAAGTGGTGTGAAAAATGTGTCCAAATTCGAGCAAAATATGTATGCTGTTGTTTTACATTTCAGCTCATCTTTATTTCGATAAACCGGAACGGGGAAATTATATTGGTTATGCGCGGACGTCAGTAAACACACTTCCTGTTTCATTACATATATTTTCGTAAATAATGGTATGTACGTATGTCTTGTCGATTATCAAATCAAAAATATGTCGTGTTATGAATATGTCAAGGTCATTTAGTCATCGCTACAGTTTGATACAATACTGTATAAGTGGTATTTAATCCGAGTGGTTTATTTTCCGAATGGTCAAATTTCATAATTTTCCTAATTTTAATTTTCCTAATGACAAGAAACCTCCCATTGGATAACATTATAAAGATAATATTTCCGACATTTAATTTTCCGAACCTGGAAAAAAATAGGAAATAGGCAAATTAAATGATTAGGCAATATTACCACTTATACAGTATATAGAAATAGAATATTTAGAGTTTTTTAAGAAAGAATGTCTGACAGCTTACAAGCACATTACAGTTAAATTAAAACGTTAATTTGAGGTCAACTATTTTGATAGGTACACGTTTGTCTAACCCATTTAGTAGTATGGTCAGGAAGGACTGATTGCTCTTAATTTGGTGAAATCCTTGTTAAGCCTCTAATTTGACCGGTCAAAGTCATGCTCTTTGATTTAAAGAATTAGTTACAGTAATTCACTACCTCTCTCGGGACGGGCTCGATAGACTGTCGATAGACGTGGGGGATATCCAATGATATACTTCAAACCAATGTATGCACGAGTGAACGAATGTATATACTAAGTATATATAGAGATTATCCTATATGAGGTTCAGGATATTGGGATTATCCCGAGGCCAATATAGTATATCTGCCCGAGGGCCATAGGTCCCGAGGGTAGATATATTATATTTGCCAAGGGATAATCCCAATATCCTGAACCGACTACATCGGACTACAACCGATCACATTTGTTCAATTGGCCAAAGTTCAGAAACTTAGCAACAAACCGTGGAATTATTTTAAAATATTCATGTCCAGTTTTGTATTCTTGTCCGTAGCCGGATTTTCCTGTTCAAATCTTTGATTATTAACGGGGCATACTGCTCCTTCCCTTCTTTAAAGCATATAACAGATCGCGATTGTCTGCGTTTTTCTCCATTGTCGTTTACAGTATGCGAACGTTACAAAAAGGACCAATACGGGAACAGCGATTATTATGACGTAGCGGGCAGATATATCTGCCCGCTCGGAGCGGGACGTAAAGCTATATCTGCCCGCTGATGAAAATATAAGTTTTTACAAATCGGCTTTATGTACCCGTAACACGTCCAAGTATGGGATAAATAGATTAATCACTTGATTATACAAAACAGTTGGGATTAGTAATGATCGTGAATGAGTATTTTTATCTATACCCTTTAATGTAATCATCTTTTGAATGATAAAAATGCACTTGTTTAATCAATCGGCGCCACCTACATTACCGTCGAAAATATGGATTTATGATAATTGATATGACACTGCATTACATAAAATTCCCATTTATCTCATAAACGCCATTTATGTAATACCAAAGGGAAGCAAAAAGATTAGAAAATGTTGTTTTAGTCGAAACCTTGATGATAGACCATCATCCATGCCATAGCCTGGTTAGGCTAGATCTCGGACAAGTTGGAATTACGCCTTTTATACGATCTTTTCAATCATTTTTTAAAATGAGTGATTGGCATCTGTACGATTGATTGTTCTCATCTAAATATAGCCCTGCCCAAGTCGGTATTTTTCTACTGCTGATCTTGAATATTATAAATTAAAACAAGCTACAAAAGAGACCGACTTGGGCAAGGCTAATCTAAACAGTATGAGAGTAATAATATATTATCACCCTATTTCATATTGTAGACATTTTAGCTCAACCACGAACATTGTATTTGTGGTTATGCTATAAATAAATAAATGGATAAATTAATGACAATGGACGTAGTTTGAAACATATTAATAAAATGACTTCTGTTCAGACAAAAATATGTCTGTAATTAAAAAAATCAAAAACTGAGCATTCATAAACTATTTGCATTGTACAATGTATGACATTTGATTACTCAATGACTATAGACACAGATAGACGATAATTAATCTATGTTACGATTAAAGGGAGGTCCACCATATGAGTACAACAATTAAAGGGTTACGATAAGCTTCCCGTATAAAAAAAGGACCCACGGTCCTGTGCTCACACAGTTTGGAACCTTCTCAGAGGAATGTATATCCTGACTTTCAAACAAAAATATAGATTTGGATATGTAGTCTCGAACTTTGAGAAACATAGATGTGTGACCTAGTTTGATAACATTTGACCTTGAAAATTTTACTTATTCAGAGTTCAGTAAGGTCTTTTGTGATTAAGCTGACCAAAATTCACAACCAAAAATCAATTTGAAAAATCAACATTTTTGACCTTTCGAAGGTCACTGAAGGTCAAGTAAAGGTCAAATCCTAAAACGTCAATAATGTAATAATAATCCTAATGTCAGATTTGAACTCATGGCAACTTGTAGATGATTTTCCAAAAAAAATTGGTCAAATTGAAGCAAGTTGAAAAATAACTTTCTTTTTGACGTCAAATATCTCAAACACGTTAAAAATTTGATGCTGACATATATTGAGCAATATGTAGGGAATGCTTAAATCTAGTAATGATGTTATTCATCGCAAGAAATGATCAAGTATAAGGCAAACTTTGAGAAACTTGTCAATCTCAAAACCTGCCATTGACTTTATACATGAGAAAGTTTCCTGAAAATGACTAAGTCCTACTTTTTGTTTTTGTCAAATTTTATGGAGTAAACACCAAAAACTGTAATTCCAAGAGCTTTGAAATCTTCAGAGGGCATAAGTTGCATATACAGCAACTACTACAAGTTATTTGAAAGTTCTTCTTCAACAAAGTGTCTAGTATTTACATCAATTTCTCGGAAGCCGGGCGAACTTGGGAAATGGCGATGATAGGTCAAATAGGCATTATGGATATGCATAAAATGAATGTGGATATGACTCAATTCGAATAGCAGTTTTAATTTGTGCGGCCAATGTTGACGGACGGACGGACGGACGGGCCAACGGACGGACGGACGCCTGGTCGATCCCATGTGTGAGCCAACAATATGGCGGCTCCAGGTGAGTCAACTGGATCAGTCCATTTTATAAGATATAAGGGGGAGTTTCGTTCCAGTTTATTGAAATCGTCTTTAGAGATAAAGTAGTCCGTTCACAATGATTTTATAAACATTTAGAGCGTGAATTGTCAAAAGGATGCATGTGCAACAGCCAATATAAATCATTGTATTAGAATTGATTTGTTTCATTAGGAGGATATTTCACAAGGACTGCTATCATATGATACTTTCGCTGGTGGACCATAATGTTGTGCTGTAATATCACTATGTTATTTTGCTTAACTTGTTTAGTAATCGATTATTGCACTTAAAGATGTCATTCGAAACCTGATGATAGCCGACGTATTATAAAAGCAGCCATAGATAACAAATGTGAAAAAATAATAATGTGATATATACTATTGATAAAGTAATCTTACTTCCTCCACTTTCTGAAATTACAAATGGAAATATTTGCAATACTCACTTGTTCAACTTGCTTTTGAATAGCCTTTTTATTTAGTTTTGTCTGAAATCTGGCCAGTAATAAAGTAAAAGTAGCAATTTTAACGGTCAATGATAAAGTATAATTATCAAACTAGTGACAATTCTGATAAAATTCTATGCCGAGCAGGATTACAAAAGTGTACTGATTTGGTAAGCCACTCTGTACTTCAAGCCATCATTTCCAATCAGATAATACTAATGCAGACAGTGTCAAACTAGCTTGTTTAATGAAGGATATAAGAAGAAAGCTTTATATTTGAGATACTAATGAGCACCCTGATTAAATAACTTAAACCTATTTATACAATTCAGAAAATGTTTATCTTTAATAGCAGAGATTGTTTTCAGGGAAGATGAACAATTGTAAAATCAGTTCTTCAGTTCTATTCTGTAACTAACACTCGTTCGCTGATGGTATATGACTGAATCATTTGGAAACGAGGCTCAATACTTTCAACATTCGACGTGTGTTGTTAGCGGAAATGTCAATGGCTGTCTTTCAAATATACTTACCGTTATCGAATTATTTCAAGAAACCAATCATCATCCATCATGGTTATTAAGTGATTTGTTCTAAATATCTATATTCACAAGTCATCCAATGAAGGGTCAGTCCCCTTTCCCCATTTCGTAAAGCTTATGAACAAATCAAAAGTGGCATGTCGTTCATTTAAGATTCATTCTTCACCATGTGTATGTCTTATTTTAGCGATTGACCCCACCCCGCTCATTCTCCTCATACACGGTGCAGTGAAAGTATATTTGGACCAAACCTCTTGGATAATGTGTTTTACCATTCTGACGCTCATTACATATTGTTCGTCTGAACCAGGAATCGAACCTGGTATCCCATGCACTAGGTTTTTGTTCTTGCTTCATGCCGTCATTTTCCGAAGATTTTGGAGACGGCAATCTCAAATTAATCGATTTAATCTGAATCATCATTGAACATTTTTATTGTGTGATATTAACCATAAATAACTATCAATTATCCATCCATTAACCCACAACGCTACATTTATTTCCCATCAATACTAAATTGATTTGATTTTTTATCTGAAGATCAGAATTACTTGATCGCACTTGTTGCATCACCAGAATGTTAGGGACAAACTAATTCCCCGCTTGTTGTTTAGTTGAAGTAACTGCTCAATAAGTTAATTCAAACTAGGGTCGGTTAAGTTTTCAATTTCTATGTTCGACATTATCGTTTGCCCGACAAAACAGGGCATCCCATATTTCATATAAAACCGGTCCTATTATATGTGACTATCAGACTTTTAGTTATCGATCTTGCACTGTCGTTCGACAAGTGATATCTACGATCGCTATGATCATCGAATGAATGGACTAGATGCGAGTAAAAATAATATTGCTTTATCCCCATCTGTCTTTCGTGAAACTCTTCAAACAGCGCCGATCGCAGCTAAATTAAAGTCATTGGATGGGCTTATTGAGCACTGTTCACAAAACAGGGTAAATGAAAGTATGAATAAATTGAATGATTTACTTATTACAACAGCGACATTATCTCTAAAGAAGAGAAAAAAATCACGACCTAATAAAAGGAATAACAAAGCATGGTTTAACGTCTCTTGTTCCGTTCTGAATAAGCGCGTTAGACGATTGGGTTTGCAACTGGTGAAATCACCGAACAACGAACAAGCTCGAAAATCCTATTTCCATGTACTCAAACAATATAGAAAATTATGTAAGTCAAGCAATAAACGATTCAAAAACAGTCTAATATTGAAATTTGAAGACTTTGAAGAAAATAACCCCTCTGAATATTGGAAGCTTCTCAGTAGCCTCAGAAAAGACAGCAATTCATTTAACCCCTCTAATGATATAGAGGCATCTGAATGGAAAAATCATTTTTCTAAATTATTTTCAAATAACAGTAATGATGACAACGATATTTTAACTAGATTGAAAAAACTAGAAAACGAGCCTAATTTTGACGAACTTAGTTACAAGATAACACATGAAGAGATCAATATGGTAGTAAACCAACTGAAAAATAAAAAAGCTGCGGGTAAAAGTGGAATATCTAATGAATGGGTAAAGGCAGGAAGGCAAATTTTAATTCCTCGCATTTGCAAGATATTCAATGAAATATTATGTAATAACCAATACCTAGTATCGTGGAATGAATCCTATATTGTACCAATTTACAAGAAAAATGACCCTCGAATACCAGGTAACTATCGTGGCATATTTATTTCGGAATGCTTATCGAAAATTTTCTCCAATGTGCTATATACTCGCCTTTATGCATTTGTCAAATCAAATAATATTATTTCACAAAACCAGGCAGGTTTTATGAAGAAAGCAAGAACGACCGACCATATATTTATAATTCGGTCTCTTATTGACAAACATGTTCATCAAAATAAAAGTAATTTTTATGCCTGCTTTGTGGACCTAAAGAAGGCATTTGATTCGATATGGCACACAGGCCTTATGTATAAGTTACAAAAGTCAGGAATTAAAGGGCACTTCTACAAAATCATTAAAACCATGTATGAAAATGCCACGGCGTGTGTAAAACTTAATCATTCAACTTATACGGAATCGTTTTCATGTGATAGGGGTGTAAAACAAGGAGACTCGCTCAGTCCATTATTATTTAACATATATATAAATGATATTATAAAAAAGTTTGATAATGTTGGGAAATCTCCGTTCCTTGAAACTCAACATGTTAGCAGTTTGCTATTTGCAGACGATCTAGTCATATTTGATACTAGTAAAAAAGGAATGCAGCTAAAACTGAACACTCTTGAATCCTTCTGTGATGACTGGAAACTTGAAATTAACATTGACAAAACAAAAATTATGAAATTCTGGAAATGTGGCAAAGTTTGTCAAGAACGATTTCAAATAAATGGTAAGAATATACAAAATGTTCAAAGGTATACATATTCTGGAATTGTCTTAAGTGCTTCGGGATCTTTTAAACCGGCCCAACAAAACATAAAAGAAAAAGAAAATAAAGCCATGTTTAAATTTTATCAATTGACAAGCGGCACAGAGATGAAGTCTTCACTGAAAATGAAATTGTATGATCAACTTATCAAACCCGTCGCTTTATACGGTTCGGAAATATGGTGTAATGATTTATATATCAAGCGTGACTGCCAAACTAATCGAGATATTGAACAGAAATACGAAAGTGCTTTAATTGAAAACAATCATATTCGGTTCCAAAAATATGTTCTCGGGGTCCATAGAAAAGCCAAAAACATGGCAGTAAGAGGAGAATTGGGAAGAATACCTTTGGTAGTTGATATTATAAAAAGACAAATCAAATACCTCGGTCATTTAGAGTTGAGTTCAAATGGGAGTTTACTAAACGATTCATTAATTATGAGTGAAACATTTGATTTAACAAATAACACATTTACATGGCACAAACAACTCAAACATATACTGTGCCATATTAAAATAAAAATGTCTGATGAATTGAATCTTGAAGATAGGGTAAACATAGAGATGAGCACAAATAGGCTTGCTATTAAAGTCAAAAAGAAACTAATAGAGAGATATCAAGTATATTGGAAGAATCTGATAAGTGGGAATGGGGGGAAACTTAGATTATTTAAACAACTAAAATCGCACTTTGGATTTGAACACTACCTTTCAGAAACGACACTTTCAAATGCTAAACATTTAACTAGATTACGTATAAGCGCCCACAATCTAGAGATAGAGAGAGGCCGATATACAAAACCAATTACTGATCTTAATAGTCGATTTTGTAAAATATGCAAGGACTCGGTTATAGAAGATGAAACACACTTTTTATTCAAATGTAAAAAATTGGAGTTTATCGGAAAATCCCATATTGAAAAACTTGAAAACCTGTGTCGTAATTTTAAAAACATGAATGACCACCAAAAGACAATTTTTCTATTGACGAGTGAGGGGATCATATTAAAAGAATCTGCTGACATGATAAAGTATCTAATGATGGGTAGAGACAGGATTCTTATATCAAAGTAACATTTTATATGTCATTTGAAGAATGTAATCCTATTTTCTTTACTTTATTGCCTATATTTACTGTTATTGAAAATTGTATATTGGATGTACGTTTGGCCCTAAAAGGGCATCAGTACTAATAATTCCTATTATTCTTCTTCTTCATTAAATATTCAAAATTCAGTCAAAGTGATGTCATATTTGAAATCAACATGTAAAAGTACATCTAGAAATATGGTTACGAAAATTGTTTATTAACTTTGAAATTTTTTTTGAAATTGTGATTACTACAGGGTGGGCCAATAAAAACGTCCATTTTTCAAATAAACATAAACGATGCGATAAGCTGGTGGGATATTTCAATTCGGTCAACCCAGGGTACTGTGAGCTCGATGATGATGATGCTCCTGCTGAGCTGTGATATCAGCAGCATGTCAGGACGGAGCTTGATGACTACCATATCCTGTGGGAAGACAAGTTTTTGGAAGAGGTCAGTTTTCAATTGTCCAGTCTGTTGTCTTGGTAAGATTGTTAGGCTTGAGTACAGGTTGAGATGGCTTCTGATGGGCCTTGCTACCTTCTTTGACAAACTTAATGAATTCTCGTCTTGCATTACCTCTACTGGTGTTGTGGGAAAGTCTTTGCTGGTCTATCCATTTGGCTACCTCTTGGAGGACTCTGTCGTGTCACCATCTGTATCTTCCGTCACCTAGGGCTTTGGGGCAGCTGCTGAGAATATGGTTAAGTGTACACTCAGCAGCCATATACTGAGAGCAATTGGCTGTCTCTTCCTTGCCCCAACAAACATTGGAGGTTTAATGGAGATGGTGGCAGGTGAGAGAAGGCTCTTAGTAGGAAGCTGAGTCGTCCTTGGTCCATGGGCCAGATGTCCTTCCATTTCAAGGATCACTTCAGAGCAGGTTCCCAGTTGGTCCAACTTCCCTGCTAAGCAAGGCTTGCAGCCTTTACTAGTCTTCCTTCCTCCGTCTTATCTGTTTCGTAATCTGGGCTCTCCTACCCTTGCTGGTCAGCTGATGTGGACCATAGTGCCCTAGCCCAAGTCTTCCCTTGCAAAAAGTTCCAACAATCTGTTGGTGACCCAGTCGGTCACTTGCTTCTGCTGCAGCATCCTGTGGTTTCCATACTCTTCCGCAAGTAATGCTGTCACCAGTTTTCCGGGCTTTTGGGTCTTTTGATTGCTCTAGAGTCATGACAGTTCTAACTTTGGTGGCCTTGAACTCCTCCACAACTGATGCCACTGGTAAGGAGAGATTGAAAGTTTTGCTGTACAGATGGACAGAGCTGAAGGAAGGGGGCTAGCTTAGCCATTTCCGAAGGTGCTTGCTGCATGTCTTCCCCATGGCCTGGACAGTTTCGAAAATTGTTTATCAACTTTGAAAATTAAATTTCTTTTTGAAAATGTGACTTTTACAGGGTGGACCAATGAAACGTCCATATTTTGTATTTATTTTTGTAATATCTTCGCTGGTATGTTAGAAATATCCATAAATTATATATCATTTGAAAGATAATTCGAGTTTCAACAAAGTGATGTATGATTGATAAAATATGAATGGCTATGGTGATCCCATGGTCATTTCCGTATCATGGGGTAGTAACAGTCGAAAACAAGATTTCGCTATATGTTTTGAACTTAAAATTCTTATGCATTGTAGTTTGTTATAAAGTAAGATTGTTAGATAAATTACATCTCCTTCAAACATTGTAAAAAAAGTTGAAATCTTCCCATAACCCATGATATAGAATGCATTTCCACAATTTCCTCTCTTGTGCCTATTATTGCATTATCTGCCATTCAGAATGTCAGTTAAGTTAAGTTATATAGGAACAACATCATTATTGATCATTTCGTCATAATTTTAGCCTATAATAGGCATGATTATATCCAAAGTGTCTTGAAATGAGTAAATATTCAAATATTTGATGCAGATTTCTCCGCGTTATCTAGACTATAATATTACCAATACCAATTAGAATGGAAAAGAACTCAATAATATTGTATTTGTAAATTAATTTGTTTTCATTTGATACAAAAATAACAATTTTGACCTTCTATAATTAGAATTATATCGCTAAAGTTGACAACGGGGTTATATCTGTCTGGTCAGTTTTTAGCGTTCCGTCTTTAGCAATCGGTAAATCATGATTTTGACCCCTGCGGTTATCGAAACATTATTTTAAAACAAATACTTATTTATTTGAAATAAATTATATGTCAGTCTGTTAGAAATTGAATTGTCTTTCCAATGATATATGATTTAAACATTTGTCTGTAGTATTAAAAATGTTGTAGCAAAATAAAAAATATGGACGTTTTTTGGACCACCCTGTAGTCTGGGTTGATTCCCCATAGAAACAATGTTGCAAAATCACAAAAAAGTGAAATATCTTTTCTTGTATTGGACAGATAACATCTTTTTGCATTGGACAGATAACATATTTTAATTTGCATAACCACGGTGTATAACCCAAACGCTCCTACATGCACGACGGAGCGTTTCATTACTGAAATTAAACAAAGAAACGCTCCGGAGTAGGAAAACTGTCTGGCGGGAATGATGAGCCGTCTGACAATTTCCCCAATAATGGGAATAAGAGGTATGAGTTACATATTTCGAGTATACCATTCGATGGGTGTGATATTCATGTTGTACGTGGCTGACTGTTGACGTTTGAAGCAATTAGGAAGAGCTGTACGAAGCAGTATAGTTATCAAAATTCAAAAACGTATTTGTCATTCTACCGGTCAAAACCCCTTTTGTCGATACATGTGATTAGTTGAGCCAAGATTAGAACACCAACGTATATTTTAGTCAAATCCCAATGCTTCAACGCACCATACATTATCGTAATAGTGATTTGATGACCGAAAATCCAGTCTTAAAAATGATGACATTCTCATATTCAAGAAACGCTCCGATCTGGTTAACACAGTGAATTGGAAACGCTCCGGTAGTCTAGATCAGTTAAGGAAATATATAGCTTGCCTTTCCTTTTCAGGAAGAGAAAGAAAAGATCTATTATACCCCTTGGCATCAATAGAAGAAAGATTAATTCACATATAACTTTTCGTTTTTTCTATAGTTTTATGATTTAGCACATATGTAGGCATGACATCATCTAATGTATAGGCTTTAATCAGCTAGTTGCACGTTTAGCACCACCAGGTTCAGATGTTTCAATTTGCCTAACAAGTACAACACGTTTTTGAGAAATAGATTCGATTCGGAACTCTTCTCTAATAATCTGAAAATGATATCAAAACAAAATGGTAAGAGCGTTTCTAAAATTGTGGTCTAAATCGACGGAGCGTTTCGAGGAAAACAAGCGATTTCTCGAGAACAAGTAATGGATTTGGACTGGGATTTTAGGAAATGAGAATATACGAGTTTGTGATATACTACTTAAACAGAAAGATTAACGTTTTCATAGAAATACTAGTTTAATTCGTAATTTGTGGTCAAATCGTCATCTTCAGATTCGTTCGATCTACACTACGGAGCTTTGATCAAGCAAATAACAGTTTACCACCAGAAGTTGAATAAATAAGATCTTTGCTCACGGTATTGTTCATCGAATGGTACATAATATTTCACCATGACATATGATATGTAAGAGAAACGAGAGAAACAATACTTACGGTCATAGTAGAATCTTCATTAGCCGCCATTTTATTTCGCCCCGGAGCGTTTCCGCGTAAATGTAACGCTCCGTCGTGCATGTAGGAGCGTTTGGGTTATACACCGTGATAACTATTACATACATAAGGGTTATATGAAAATTGAACCATTAAAACAGATTATTATAGGAAATTAACCGAGCTTGCATTCGTGAATGCAACTAACGGCTAGCGGCTACCGGATTAACTTACTATTTTATGACCAACTCATTTAGATATGAATAGTACCTGGCACTATTCCATTTATATTCAAATGAGTTGCCCATAAAATAGGAGGTTAATCCGGTAGCCGACAGGCGTTAGTTGCATTCGCGAATACAAGCTAAAAATTGCAGCGTGATACACCAAAATGAATTTCCAGAATGATATGGCCCAGATTATCTCCTGGATCCCTTGGTTTCTAGTATAATTTTCGATGTGATTATCAAGCTGAAATCTCAGTGCTCATACACAGTCAACGGCCGGGAATTATTTCTCATTGTGTGCCAAAATACGGAACAATGTTTTTTTCTGCAGCCCGTAAAATATATCATCTCAATTGATTATCTTGATAAGTCAAAAGAGATTGGATTTAATGTTTGTGAGTAGCATCCATTCATTAGCTCAAACCTGTCAATTATAGGCACGATATTTTTTATTTAATTCGTTTCATGATCTAAAATTGCGGTTGTCTATATTGGATCTAATGAGCAATTTTGTAGCTACATGAAGTAAAGTGTCGACTGGCAATTTGATCCTTTCATCTAAGCTGACACGCCATTTAATCAGCCGTTATCAGTTGCTCGTTATCACAGACTGGTATCGAAAGATTTGTCCGCTGTGACGGAGCATGTTATTTTTCATAAAAACACTAAGAAAACCTCCAATTTATTTTGAACTCATATGATTCGTTATATCAAGGAAAATTACTTACTCCATGCAATGGATATCATTTGCGGGAACTTTCACTTCTGTTTTGAAGTCCCATAACGCTAGGAGGAAAAGCTATTGAAAATGGCGCCGGAGTATCATACTCCAAAATGTATCATTTCTTTTTTAATGGCACGATACAGGGACACGTTAATATTTACATATGTTTTCGGCATAACTCTGAAGGTACTATTGAGATATTGGTGTATTGGGTCTTTTTATTTTTCTTATAAAAATATGTTTAATTTTTTGTCTGCTGTGGCGGAGCAGTTGCAAAAATTAAAAAGACCCAATACATCTAGATCTCATTTATACATTCAGAGTTATGCTGGAAACATATGTTAATATTATCGTGTCACTGTATCATGCCATTAAAAAGTTAAAAAAAGAAATGGTACATTCTAGAGTATGATACTCTGACGCCATTGCCAATAGCTTTTACTCCTAGCGCTATTGGACTTCAAACAGAAGTGAGAGTAACCTACGAATGGAATATCCATTGCATGGAGTAAGTAATTTTCTTTGATATAACGAAACATATGAGTTAAAAAATAAATTGTGGAGTGTTCTTAGTGTTTTTATAAAACATAGCATGCTCCGTCAAAGCGGACAAATCTTTCGATACCAGCCTGATGGTATTGGATTATAATTGCATAGATTGAATTCAGGGAAATGACTATTATTTGGCTCTGGGCTGGGGTGAACTGAAAATGAGAAAATTTGGTCCTCGTGTATGGATGATCATCTGTTTGTTCTGAATTTACACACTTTCGTTGAATGTGAATTCAGTCATGAGGTCTGGTAGTTTAAATAAAGATGAATATAGTAATTTTAGTATAAGCCCAAAATTTCAAAAACGCCTTAGTTAAGCTTCAATGTCCTGTTTAAGAACCCCTATTCTTACTATTAAAAATGGATTCTAGCAAAACTATCCATCATGAATCTAGTTGTTGTCTAGTATGTTCGGGGGCGAGGAAATCGTTGTGCGCGACTAAAGATTTCACGTTCGCGATGTGAGAATCGTGGTTCGAGTGCGAGGAACGTAGTTCGCGAGGTCAGAACTGATGTTCGCATTGCTGGAATTCTAGGAGCCCTGAAGTCTCAAAAAGTGCATTATTCATGTGAGAGAGTGTTGCTTGAATCCATTTTCAATAGTAAGAATATAGTTTTTTGAACAGGACACTGGGCTTGCTTTTTGTTGGCTCTATTTGAATCAGATGGTACAATACCTCCGCTGTTGCAACGAGTAAACTTTATAATAGGTTCGAGTTTCCAAGTACAAAGCAGAAAGAGTGATGTTTTGTCAATGTCTAACCAATGATTAAAGTAAACCGTAATTTACATACTTTGAATCAGAAACGTTTACCCTACTATCACACCAAACTAGTTCTCACTACGTTCTCGAACACTATCTTCAACTGTGTAGAACATGCTCAAAATGTTCTCGTGGTCGTCACATTCTACAATTAGAACGAGTGACAACGTACTAACGACGAGCTGGACGTACTACGAACGGAACCGTCGTACTTCAATCCTACTAGGGACGTTTTTACAACGAGTTGAACTGTCTGAGGACGTATTGAGAACGAGGCAGACCTAATTGCAAACGGGTTTAAACTGAGTAAGAACGTATTAAAGACTGCTTATGAACGAGTTAGCAAAAATATAGCTATCACACCAAACAAGTTGCCACTGCGTTTTTCAAAACTGGTTTTAAACTGTGTGCGAACGGAATGAACGTAGCTGCAACTTTCTAAGGTCTATTTACGAACTTCATGAACGTTCTCAGCCGGGAAGGTGATTCTAGAAATTTGAATCGATTCAAAATTCGATGGCGACCATACCGTTCTGTAATCAGGTCACGATGACCTTCTAGACGAAGGGACGCGTTATACGACGTTGCACACCGATCGTGGTACGACCTGAACGAACTGCGAATGAGATGGACGTATTGAAGACTGTTTATGAACGAAGTAGCTAATTATTTTAGAGATATTTCCCGACCACAGCCAGATTGACTGGCAAGAACGGGTAAGAACTAGTTTGGTGTGTAGGGGGGTTACTTTTAGCCTATTTCGTTTGTGAAACAACTTTGAATTCCGATTAATAACGGCGTGCATCAGTGAAATCAAACTAATTTCTTTCGAATGGAAGTACTCATCCATTTACATCCAAGTAACGACAATGTACGTTGAATTGTTTTTGGTTCAAACTACGAAAACGGAGGGCGCGTAACCTCGAAGGTACGACTTTTCTCACTTTTCATGATTTCACTAATTGTAGGCGAGTCGACATGGGGGTTTTTGGTACAAACAAGTGTTTCAGAAAATCTAATCGTTTTCGAACGGTTGGGTCATTTCGATTAGTCGAGTACAATTCTCATATGACCTTGTGCATTGCCGGAGTATAAATAGAACAATGTTTTATTGTTTTGTTTTAAAATTAAATTATTGTATGCCTACTATTATTTAACTAAGTAGTTTCAATACACCTCTGTTTTTATTTTATTAAATTTACGGTTAAATTATCAAGATGCGAAAAGACTATTTGATCCTAAGGGATAAAGCACACAAATGGTCAATTTGATATTGTCAAGGAAATAATGATTATAAATGGCTATCACGCCCTAGTCTCGTTATTGTAGCCCTAATAGCCATCCTGCTTCAGACAATTGATTGAAGGAATAATTGACATTATTAAAGTACACGCCTCTATGATTTCAGTACACTGAAAGACCTCAATCGTTTCCCAGCCCTATACATAACTGACTAAAAGGATTAAGTCTAATTACGTCAAATATGCTACTAGTCAAGTGAATTAATCAAGAAGGTAATGAAAAGGATGGTTGGTGATGGGTATAGATTATTCTAAGAATATTAAATTTAATAAAGAGGTTGAAAATATTTATATTGAAAATAATCTGTGATTTGATTATAATATTACTCACGAAATTGACTTTTCATTGAAAAAATAGTCTGGAATATTAAGGAGTTTCCTTTTCACCGATTGCTCACTTCAATGTTCCTTTTTGTGTTTCTTTATAAAGGGTGGTCCAAAATAGGACATTTCACTTCGCAATATTAGATTTGCACGGACCATATGTGTAAATACCACTGGAAAGAAAGAACATTCAATTTTACCTTTACTTAAATTTTGTATCGATATTATGGAATCTGAATGGGGATGTCATGGCCTCGATTGTTACACAATCACTCCTGATTTTTCAAAGAAAAATGTATTCTAGACTTAAGTCAGATCATACATTTGATCCCCTTAATTCTGTTAAAGAAATATACTGAAACCAACTGCATTGGATACAGTCATAATAAGAACATTGGCAGGTCTTGTCTAAGGTGCGAGAAAAATAATTCAACTGTTTTCCAAAAGGCTTTTGGTACTGTCAAAAGTCAGTAACATTTTGGCTAAGATTCGACACATATCAAAACATCGAGCCTTTTTGCTAAGTACATGAACGTTTTTATGCCCTCGGTTTTATACCCTCGGTTGCATCTTATTTTCTCACCAAGCATGACATAAGCCCAACTCTCTACTGATTGATATTGTATGTCTATATCGATCTAACATGCCCTGGAAACCCCATTAAAAGGCAGTTGGTCCTTAAAGTCATTCCTGTACATTATTTGAAAGAATCCTGATACTTTAGCTCAAGGAAGACAATACTTGATAAAAATCAAACCACTGAACCTATTAACAAATTACATGTTTGGCAAGCACACTATCAACAAAAAATCATTTCACAGTCGGCTAAACCCACCTGAAAATATTCAATGAGATGTACCTTCAAACTACTACACATACTTTGCAAACATACTCGCCTGTAAAAATCAGTTGAATTTTAATTCTCAGAATACTCTCAGAAGCTTATAAAAATATAATTTATTTGTGTTTTCACTTTATGAAGCTCGAGTTCACACTTATACTTTGGTCGTTCGTTTTCAAAATATTGAGGTGTTTAGGTTAAACCGACATTTCAAAACATCAAGAGGGTCATAAAAGGTTTCATATGTTTAATATAGAGAGTACCTGTTAAGTTAACCTTAGATGTTGGGAACGTGTATAAATTATAATGTATATTTGATAGCTTTGTGAGCACTTTACATATTTGAGACTATGTTACTTACATTATGTGTCATCATAGATATCCCAAATAATATCGCCTGAGCAATAATTCCAACGATAACACTTATAATACAGCGAATAAAAAATGTTCCACACTTCCACTGTCTGATAAGCAACTATGTTTTAAACAGGAAACCTATACTTACCTTTAAATTGTTCATCACTTGTAATATCTTAACTGCTTAAATTCCACATTGCCTAGTTCGATGTTTTACATTCCTCCAATTTAACTTGAACAATACAAAGTTCATTAACTTTTGGCATTTTTATTCGCTAGAAGATTTATGACTGCCGACTATACTTCTGTACAGCCCGGTATTTGATACTTTGACCAGAAGCCGATAGTACTGTAGATAACTTTGGCTACCAAAGCTAGGATAAGCCTGGGACAATCTTATCTTGGGTTGTTACCGAACTTGCATGTTGGGTAATTATTTGGGCGTATCATAACGACACTTCATTACTGTACTGTATGTAAATGAAACAAGAAGTTAAATGCATTTAAATAAAATGAATAAATTCCGTCAATATTACGTCACAAAGATTCTACAGGGCGTCAGAATAACATAGGATTATTATATATCATCTTAAAGGGAATTCATTTAGCTGATGACATACCAAATTTCAGATTGATTGGTTGCATTCCAAATTTTTGAGAGCATTTTTAGTTATGTCCATATTTCACATTTTTAAAGTCCTCGTGTAATGTTTGAAAATATGTTGTTATCATTCATTTACTATTTGTCATGACTTTAAGTTATTTTATAAAAATTTTGAAAAAAAAGAAAAAAAAACAGTTGTCAGCTTTTCATTTCTCAAATATTCAAATTTCCGCTTTTTTAATCATCAAATATTCCACAATACATTTCAAAGAAGATTATCTTTTAAACACCTATGCAAAGATTGGACAATGGACACACTATTTCAATAATGAAATGCCATATCTAATATGCCACTTCAATGTTTTAGCATATCAAAAATATATGACAACCAGAGTGATGTCATCGATGACTCACTCAGGTGGCAAAAAAATTGAAAAAATGAATTTTTTCTATGTCAATCTTTTCTAAATATGCTAAACTTCAAGAATAAATTCTCTGAACCTTTTTCATAGATTGATAATTAATTTTTTCGGCAAAAAACATGTGAGGATGAATGCTGTGCATTGGTATGAATTATCCCTAATTAAAAGATACGTGTAACCTCTAAAAGTTAGTTTTAAAGAAATTCAGATTGCAGCATTGTACAAATAGTGACTGCCATTGAGGGAAATAGTGCAAAATATTTTCCTCAGGGGAATATCCTGTCCACTGACATGTTCCCGAGGCTGCAGGCCGAGGGAACAAGTCAGTGGACAGGATGTTCCCGAGAGGAAAATTTTTACACTATTTCCCGAAAATGTGGCAGTCACTATTTGTTTTATTATATACCTGATAAGTACTCTGTAAACAAAAACAAAATGAGAAGTCTTTTCATTTCAATATCAAATGTTCACAGGTTCTTATTGGCATTTAAAGGCATTTTACCTTTCAACTCCTATAATCTCAGATTTGGGGGAAGATAAAACGTACTATTGACTGGTCACATGACCTAACTGGTGATTAGTACAATTCATCTTCCCTGAAAGCAGGGATTTAGGACTTTCCAGGGAATTAGTTCATCTATTCCATGTCATGTGACCATGAATAAGCCAATGAGCATCTAGAATACATTTGAGGTATATAATAAAGCCGTTTATTAATTCTCCATACATGAACGACCGTGCATTATGCCAGCATCTGGGAATCTGCATTGCATCGTGACGTCATATTTACGGCTCTGGGCAAGGAGGATTGGCTCCCAGAATGCACCACCGATATTCTGTCCCATATATGGTAGCGGTGACCTTTGACCTCACAGGTTTCAAAATGGCTTCCGTGCTAAAGAAACCTGTCACGTGTCAACAAGGTCAAAGGTCACGCTACCATATATGGGACAGAATATCGGTGGTGCACTCTGGGAGCCAATCCTCCTTGGCTCTGGGAATGGCCCAGCGACGGATTTTGACGCCTGAATGACATTAACTTAGTAATTTCACGGACCCAATCCCTGATTCTCTGAACAATGCTTGCTTTCATTTTTTATGTTTGAATCGAAATAAATATTGATTGGCCATTCGATATGGTGAAATTCCACACTCGTTGGAAAGAATGTCAGTACAAATGCATTCACCTTTGGTTCGTGCTTTGTACGACATTCTGTCCAACTCGTGCTGAATTTCAACATATTGAATGGCCTGTCATTATTTATTCCTTAATAAATAATATACCAAAAATAAAGTCGGTACTCTCGGATTTTTCAGAAAATGGGTATTACATGATAATGAGATTATGAAATATAAAGTTTTCCTCCCTTCATACTACCTTCTAGTCCTTAATAGCACTTACTAAGAGCTCAACAAGGCTATTGATATTTCAATAAACTATGTCTGGTTCACTTTTCCAAACTGATTTCAAAGGAGCGCAACTCATTACCGAAAATCTACTAAAATTAATCAATTGTACTTGCGTGGTCATGAATTCTTAAGGAAGGCACACCGTAATTATTCCATGTGACAATGAATGCGGAAATGATTGTCGCCTTCTTTAAGCAAAGAAGTATCGACTAAACTGAAACATGATAAGTCAGCCGGATATCTCTGACAGCCCGTAGACATGGTAAAGCATCCTCAAACGCTTAATATATAGAACATTGCAACACAGTTTGTTCACGAGAAATGTACCATATGGAGAAATAGATAGATATCTGTCATCGAAAGAGTATGGTGCATCATAACCATTTGAGTATGGTGTCTGACCATGAAATTCAATACTATATGAATAAGTAAACACATTAGTTCATCCTCATAAAAATATCTCATTTGAAAACCTGTGTGGTACTTTTCACAAAGGCTTGTTTTTTTATGCACCAAAAGAAGAAAATAATGAGTAGTGTTATGCTCCATGTGTTGAAGTATGAAGCATGAACAAAGACGTTATCTACCAGGAGGGAATGGATATGGGGAATATCACAAGGATGATATCAACTTGAATATTGAAATATTGATATCATCCCAGGGATATCCCGGCCTCATATCATCCCGACAGGTAAATAACATCCTTATACCATGGTCAAGAGCAATATCTAGTACCTAAATTCCTCTGTTGAATGAGAGAACAAAATGTTCGACTCTCAAGAATATTAAAGTTCCTGCCCTAACGTGTATTGAGAATTTTGGAAAAAAGAATAACATAATGCTGTATTTAAAAAATCGAAAAAATGCAAATTTTTGAAAACATTTTTTTTTTAAATAAACAATTTTTGAAAATATAAAGATTCTTTGAAATAATGAAATTTAAAAAAATGTAAAATTTTTTAATTCATCCGGGATGATACTATCAATATATCATCCCTGATATCATCCCTGTCCCAAATATGTGATTAATCACTTGCTATTATATACCTGATATTGCTCTGATCATGGGAAGAAATCGCATTAGAGCGTATTACATGAAAAAATCGTATTGTCCCCGGGAAAAAATCGTATTGGAGCATATATATATATATCATGGCAAACAACTCAATACGACATCTGTTATAAATAAAAAAAATAATAGATGCGATTGATATATTCTTGAGAGATACATATCATGGATGAGTTTCCAGGAAAATCCAATACCTTTATCACTGATGATGAATACTGGAAAACCACAATGTTCGCGAAGACTTCTCTTTTTGGCCGATTTATCCGACCATTAACATTGCAAATTAGCTTAACTATCGAAAGTTAGCACTAAAGAGATTTCGAATGCAGAGTACATTGACCGATCTACATAAATAAAGAATTGGTTCACCTTTTACATGAACTATTAACTGTTAATTCTGTAAATAGCTTTCCTGTTAATTGAACTTAATTCAAATTACCAACACAAACACATAGGTAATCATTAAATTGATGGTTTCTTGCTAACGTTACTCTGTCAGCTTTATGTTTTTTATGTGCGGAGGAGTAAAGAAGACAATACAAAAGCCAGAAATAATGTCGTGAGTGGACTGCGAAGTCACTGAATGCTTTTGAAATATAACAAAATGTGATCTAAGGACGGAATTTCGGCTGTTAATATGGAGTTCGCAGTATATGTGTACATGTACACTTCCTTCCAAAGGTTTGGCATACTATAAGATAGTCTGTTAATGTTTGATTTTTTTCCATAAGGTCGGAGATATGATAGAGGTCGCGAATTACAGCGAAATGCTTTGATTGAATGACAGAGATCTTATTATGACAATCATTATTCAAAACACAGAATTCAATTAATTAAAACTCGTGCTCGGGGCTAATGTGAAAATCGCTCCATCTCAGCGAGAGGGACTTAGATTATTGCCCAGAATTTGACAATAGAATAGAATTGGTGGAATCGATCGCTGCCATTGTACATTTTGATTTTAGAAGATTGTGAATTTTTTCTTGGGGTGTAACCGTCCTTATAGTCATGAGACTCAGGTGCAAAGTAACTTATGCCGCAGATGTGCTCAAGCTTCGTGTTATATGGTCTTTCAAGGGGCGTTTGAAGACATATCTGTTGAATTATTAATAGTAGAAATAGTATAGTAGTAATGAAATAGTAAGAGTACAGTAATAAATTCTTATTAGTTAGGAATCAGAAAACGGCCAATGTTTATTCACATTTTTCTTTCTGTGCAATGAGCTTTGTGCAAGTGATATCTACCAAGTGATATTCCATGTTAAGGTACCAATTTACACTACCCTACATAAGTGTTGAAACTCCAACTCTCCTATACGATCAAAAGTTAATACTTATGTTTGGCGGTTTAAAAAATTAGTCTTTGCCTCTTTCCAACCTCAATGAAACGGGAGAAATTAATTCGAGCTTTGGCAGGCTTTACCCTAATGTCCGCAACATTTTTCATAACACTACCCACTCCCACCACCCCCCCCCCCTCTTTGGCGGTTTTTATTACTTGTCTGATTTCAATAATGTTGGTATTATTGAGGTCAGGGAAAAAGTAACTTTCACCCTAGGGGATGTAAATTCTGTACATTTTGTGATAAATTGTCAATTTTCTTCCAAAACAATTTTCTGGTGTCAAAAATGTTGTATTTCCTAAAAAGAAAATCGATTTGCTTTCCAATGTAACAAAAATAGATTTTCTAGAACCTAACTTGTGCACTTTCAAAGATGTATCGCGAAAACTCATAGAAATCATTCGAACGCGTAAATGAATAATCAACAATTTCAAGTTCAACTTGTTTTTTATCTTTGACATTCATATCAAGCATCTAACCTTTATGAAATAAAGGATGTTGGAAAGGGATTTCAATGTGCTAACAGAGCAACAGATAATGATCACTTTGTTTTTTCTGCAGTATTAGAAAAAAGCACCCCCTCCCCCAGTAGACACAAATTGGGCTAACACATTCTCTAATGGAGAGTCGATAAAGGCGAGGGAGTACATGCGTTTTAAGTCCCCAGAGGCAGTCAGTTCAGTCGCTGATCTCAGTTGTGTTGCAATCGATCGGCATTTGAAATGTTGCGGGTTCAAGTCTTGCAGACGTGAACCGATTTTGCATTAGGGCAAGTAAAAGTTTTAATTTGGGCGATTCATAAATTCATCTTTGTCATCTATTCTGACTGGTTATAATTGTTGAAAAAAGTCCAACATTAACAAACGTAGGAGGGGTATAGATTCGACTGTTTTACTTTATGGCGTCCCAGACTAATCAGGAACAAGTCAGCGCTCCCACCCAAATACCCACAAACGCACCATATCTACTTAACTGATTTCACCTACCAGAAACTGAGAAATGGGAGATGGTATGGGGAATTACATACACAAGGACTCAAGCACCGCTGAGTGGAATATCATGTAGAACTCTGTAATATGCCACACTTGAGTCGGGTTTTCAAATGGCGAAATCGGATTCTCTTGATCATGAGTCTGTCAACTATTTTCTAGAATCGTTTTGAAGCAGTATAGATAAATGTTCTTATCTGCCTCGGGAAGGGTTTTAGATCCGTCGGTGTTTTTTAGATTTTCAAATGAAATCCGCGGGAATTAGGGTCTCCATTTTGAATTAAACAAATACATAAAGTTGTTTCACAAAAAGAATTAGCTGTTATACAGTGGCTCGAATACGTCAGGATTCATAGACTATAAGTTATCATTTTGCATATAACCAAGAGAAAATAAACAAATGTTAGCTTTCCTATTACTTGTAGCTTGTATTCGCGAATACAACTTTCGACTGTCGGCTACCGGCTTAACCTACTATCTTATTGGCAACTCATTAAATATGAACAGAACCTGCCACTAGCCCTATTTACACTACACGCGACTCTCCAAGACCACTGCTGCCCACCTAGTTACACAGACACTTCCGGGACTAGGTTTCGGTAAGATTTTTTTTATTTCCCGATTTACACCTACTTAAAGGTCACATTGTGGATCATAATTTGGCTCGAATTTAAGGAAGATGGTCTAGTTTGAGAATGTGTCGATGGTTTAAGGTTTTATACATTAGCGAAGACACAATTCACGTATTTAGTTCCTCGCTTTTGTTACACTGACGAACGACCAATATCAGTGTAATATTGGCAATATTAATGCCGATCGTCAGTGTAACAAAAGCGAGGGACTAAATATGTGAAATGCGTCTTTGTTAACATACCAAACCTAAACCCATCGACACATTCTCAAACTAGACTATCTCCCATAACTTCGAGCCAAATTATAATCCACATTGTGATTTATAAGTAGATGTAAATCGAGAAATAAAAATATCTTACCGAATTCAAATCCCGGAAGAAGTTCCGCCATGATACACTGACGATACGTCTGTGTAGCTAGGTGGGTAGCAGTGAAGACGTCTTGGCTAAAACGTTTTAGAAAAAGTATGTTGAGTTTACACCACCATTTTCAAGACGTCTTACGAAATATGATTGAGTTTCCACCTGTTTTTCTAAAAATATGTCCTAAAGACAGCATTGTGGCCTGAAAGACAGCAGGAATAGTTTGTTCATATATTAGGATTATGATAGATCGCCAGCCAAATTAGTTCTTCTCGATATATTTGGAATGATATTGGGAACAAGGGATAAGAGAAAAGAACCTTGCGACACATGTAAACAGAAAGTTTCAAATTTTTCGTTCAGCGCAACGCAAAAAAACCGGGCTAAAACCGATGGATTTATACTAGCCCTATTTACACTACACGCGGCATTCCAAGACGTCTTGGCCAAAACGTTTTAGAAAAAGTATGTTGAGTTTACACCACCATTTCCAAGACGTTTTACGAAATATGATTGAGTTTACACCTGTTTTTGTAAAACGTCTTAGAGATATGTAGGTTTACATGTAAAATGAAAAAAAGCAGTTCAGTACTCAAGGACGGTTCAGTCAATATAGCTACCTTTCCCGCTTCTATACTTTGTGCAAAATAATGCACCTGTTTCACAAAAATATGTCCTAAAGACAGCATTGTTAAAAGCATGAAAGAGTGCAGGAAGATTTTATGCATATATTAGGATTACGATAAATCGCCGGGCAAATAAGTTTTTCTCAATAATTTTGGGATGATATTGGGAACAAGGGATAAGACAAAAGAAAGGACCATGCGACATATGTAAATGGAAAGTTTCAAATGTTTAGTTCGGCGCAACGCAAACGTTTTGACGCTAAGACGTCTTGGCTATGACTAGGGTCCTAAAACGTTTTAGCTAAGCACTATTAGCCGAGAGCTCTTGAGAAAATCTGGATTTACATTACACTTGTAAAACGTTTTAGCCAAGACGTCTTGGGCCTCTAGTGTAAATCCAACAACTCGCTTGTAAAACGTGTTAACGCTAAGACGTCTTGGCTATGACTAGGGTCCTAAAACGTTTTAGCTAAGCGCTCTTAGCCGAGAGGTCTTGAGAAAATCTGGATTTACATTACATTTGTAAAGCTTTTTAACGCAAAAACGTTTTACCCAAGACGTCTTAGGGCTCTAGTGTAAATCCAACAACTATTCCATCCATATTTAAGTGATTCTGTCATAAAATAGTAGGTTAATCCGGAGACAGCCGACAGCCGAAAGTTGCATTCGCTTATGGGAAACTCATTTAAATATAAAAAAGTACCTGCCAATTTATAATTAAATGAGTTGGTAATGAAATAGTAAGTCAAACCGATAGCCGACGGGCATTAGTTGCATTCGCGAATACAAGCTCAATGTCAACGACCTTTGAGTTTATCATATATTGCTCAATACTATACTAGCTATCTGAACAAAAGTAACTCACCTGAACCTTTGAAGAGAATAATACTATCATCTCCGGGTTACAGCTAGTAGTTATTCACGCCATGTATGAAGAATGATATCGATAGAAATGTCAAAGGAATGCCTTTAACGAGAGATGCTTTGCCCGTATAGAGGGAAGTTCCATTCTTTTTGAAATATTATATATCCAACTGTCACGAACTGATGTTAAAAAGGCGATCTATGTTTTTTATAATCTAGATGGCCCAATGTAGTATTAACGGTTCGCGGGGATATTCAAAAAGTGTATTAACCCTACTATCACACCAAACTAGTTCTAACTACGTTCTCGAAAACGGGTTTCAACTGTGTACGAACGAACTGGACGTACTTAGAACCGTTTGGGGTCTATTTACATCATCATCGAACGCACTCAAACGGGTAGGTCCTCTAGAACTTAGAGCATGCTCAAAATGTTCTCTTGGTCGTCACGTTCTACAATTAGAACGAGTGACAACCTACTAACGACGAGCTGGACGCACTACGGCTTAAAACTGATTAAAAACATATTTATCAACGAGTTAGCAAAAATATAGCTATCAAACCAAGCAAATTGCCACTGCGTTCTTCAAACTGATTTTAAACTGTGTGCGAACGGAATGGATGTAGCTACAACGTTCTACGGTTTGTTTACGCACCCGGACGGGGAATGTGATCTAGAATTTTGAATCGATTCAAAATTCGATGGCGACCATACCGTTCTGTAATCAGGTCATGATGACTTTCAAGACTAAGGGACGCGTTATACGACGTTGCACACCGACGTGGTGCGACCTGAACGAACTGCGAATGAGATGGACGTATTGAAGACAGTTTATGAACGAAGCAGCTAATTATTTTAGACATATTTGACGACCACAGCCAGATTGAGCCCGTTTTACGACGTTTTCGTAGGACTGGCAAGAACGGGTAAGAACTAGTTTGGTGTGATAGGGAGGTTAGAATTTTAGTTCTAAAAAGTTCTAAGTATACGTTTGGAAATTAAGACTCAAAAGGAGCAAGATGATGCTGCGATCACTGAACTCATAATCCACAGGGACATCTTTTAATACATAAATTTCACTTACCACAAAGCGCCTCATTTCAACTTTGCATCACGTTCCATGCATATTACATCCGTCGTTATTTATAGTTAATATATAAGTCTAGTATAATTCAGGTACCCAGTGATGTGTATTATTAGAATTTAGAAAGAACATCTCTTGAGTGTCACAATGCTCTTAAAAAGACGGAAATATCAACATCACGCTTCCTACACACTTCATCATTATTTAGACATAACGAACACATGTGGCCTGTCTTTAACATCATACATTGTACATCAATGTGATGGTACTGTTCTTAGTGTTCGCTAGGTGAAGATTTACATATATATCTAATATTTGATAACACCAATATTCAGCTCATGCCATTTAAGGAATTATTGGTACTATTTTTCACTGATTCTGTTCAGCTATTTGTTCATATAAATCAATCAATATGTAATTACATAATTTAGTACTGATATCATTTTTTGATTTTAATGATTTAATACGCATTGACAATTGATATGAGGAGCTACGATTTGAGCCTTTTGTGAAAACGTCCAAGGTAGGTTTTTGAGAAGGAATTATCCTCTATTACGTTGTCAATAACTTTACAGGTTAACTTAACTTACAGGTTAATTTTGGCCAAACAGTAAGTTTTGAATTAATGCCTGTAACGTTTTCCCATTTGTGAGATGAACCATGATACTTGGCAAATCAATGTAACTTTGAATAAGCTTTAAAATGATATATGACACATATTATGGAGACATTGGTATATGTCTGCCTAGGGGGATGCATACTTTCGAGACACCCAGTAAAGCTATGAATTTATGAGAAAAATACCAGTAGTTGTACTTTAAATTGGATCTTTAGTCTGGTTATATCAACCATTTCATCATCTTTGTGTAATATGCAATATGTAATCATATCAATCCGGAATATGCGGTAGAAGATACATTGGAAATGGACTTTTAAAGACATCTACCAACTAGGAATCGGCTATACTAAACAGAAGCATCTAACAGATAAGGGAACATTAAGAGATAACTCGACCATGAAAAAGCAATGATAAATTAAAAAGTCCGCGTATAAATTTTAGCGCTCTTGAGATTCGTGCAATTAATAAAAAAAATTCTCAGGGATTTCAAGATTGAATGAAAAATGTTCCAGAAATATATTCGAAATATTTGGGAGCAAGCATTGATGAGAGAATGTCAACATTTTCTGAAAGTACACATTAGTTTGTTTCATCTAAACCTACAACCGAGACAAGAGCTACTCGTGAACTCTGTATTTGTTTACCCAATATCTTTACAGATGTAGTAGAGTGATTGATAAAGTTCGGAATGTTATCAAGGTAATGCATTTGCGGATACACCAGGACACTGCCAATGGTTTGGTGCAATGAAAGATGTAGACCAAGTGTATAAAACCATGCCAGAATTCTGTTTGAATTGATAAGCTTATAACGTTTCATGTCTACCAAAAAAGCCATTTAAGATTAGCATTGTATGTATTCTACAGTATAGTTGTGAACCAAATCTCTACACCTAAACAATTGGGGCCAGCTACCATCATTTGTTCACGTAATTTTCCTTGGAAAAGAATCTTGACGATCACCAAGATTTGATACTAGTTGCCAAATTACAAACATCCTAAAAACTAGTTTTCCAAGAAACATCTTACGGAATTCTTAGGCGATGTTCCATCACTTATTTAGCTTTAAAGATATCATTTATTTAGATGTCTCAGCAAGCATGGCATGTGAAATCGGTTTCGATAATTGGAATTATAAAAAGTTATGACAACTTTTCTAATTTTTCACATTTTTAAGAATGTAAACAAAGGAGGTTGGGACCCGAATGCTTTTTCATTCTTCTATCGTTAGAGATGTGTTTCGTGTCAACGAATATAGTAGTACAATCTATTCATTTGAGCTCCGATCTTGTTTGTGAAACATAAACTCAATTTCCGTAGGACAAGGTAACCATTTTTCATAAATTTGTCTGTTTTATTCCGTATAAATGTAAACAAAACGCACCCTATGCAGACAGAGCCTGTGGGAAATATTGGGTGCGGCGCAATTGAGCGGAGGGTGCGGAGCTAACGGTCATTTTTGAATTTAAAATTGGGATATTTCTGAAACTAAGCCGTTTTGGGACTTCAAATATACCAAGATATGTGTATTTGACACCAAATATCAATAAAATTGTGAAAATAGCAGTGCAATTCATTTTATAGCGACGCAGTATGCCTTAAACATTTCCCAGACCTATATATTTTGAGAGTATCCTTTTAATACTGCGTCCCCAGCATTCATAAAAAATGGTGTTCAAGATACACTACCCATGCAAATTATTTTTGCATCTTGGAAGCCAGGCAGTATCTGTGTGATTTTATAAAAATTCGGAAATGTTCTTCAGATATGAGCCCCTCTAAATATTGGGTGCGGAGCTACGTTTATGGAGCTGCTCCGCACCCAATATTTAGAGGGGGCTCATATCTGAAAAAATTTCCGAATTTTTATAAAATCACACAGATACTGCCTGGCTTCCAAGATGCAAAAATAATTTGTATAGATAGTGCACCTTGAACACCATTTTTTATGAATGCTGGGGACTCAGTATTAAAAGGATAATTTCAAAATATATAGGTCTGGGAAAGGTTTAAGGCACACTGCGTCGCTATAGAATGAATTGCGCTACTATTTTCACAATTGTATTGATATTTGGTGTCAAATACACATATCTTGGTATATTTGAAGTCCCAAAACGTCTTAGTTTCAGAAATATCCCAAATTTAAATTCAAAAATAACCGTTAGCTCCGCACCCTCCGCTCATTTGCTCCGCACCCAATATTTCCCACAGGCTCTGTCTGCATAGGGTGAAAACGACTAACACACAGAATGATATAAACATTACAGTGTAGCGTTTTATTCAAAAATTTCAAATAAAACAGGTAATCATGTCTGACCTGATGAATACCATATGCAAGGTATATCGGTCATTAATATCAATAAATGAACATGTTAAGGCAAAATTAATCGAGATAATGGATTAGAGGCACGGTGTCAGTGATCCTAATGAATATAATAAGCGGCGTTGAGACTTTTTACATCGAAATCAGGTCTACATACAAAATAATAATACTTGAAAATCGTTCTAAGGTGATAAGTCCATGATATGACTTCCGAATATGAAGGATCCGTAGCACACTATAGCGCAGCAACATTTGAAGCAATATTTAAGGAGGTGCATATGTCTTGCTTCTCTTAAAACACCATTTGCTGAAAAGACTTCCGGCTTTCGGAACGAAAAATTTCTTGCATCACAAGGGGTCAAAAATGCAAATATTTTGTTTCAGATTTTGTTACATATTTCAAATATGAACCAAGCAGATTCAACAAAATTGTTTGGAATATTTAGGTTATTTATGATAGCGAATAAATTAGTTTTCTTACATTTAAAACATGTCATTACCCGAATTTATCCATATTATCGCAAGGGGTCAAACAACAAATTATTGTTCATGTTTTATAAAACATAATACAACAACAAATAGGTAAGATTTATCTAATTAAATGCTGTTACATACATTCCAAGGGCATGTCAAATAATCAATTTGAGTAATATGCAATCGAACGCCTTACAATTCTTCCTCGGCTCGACGTTAGTACTGCTGGTTATCATCAAGTTTTCTGATGGTTGTTTTTTCTTTGACCTTACCGCTGGATATAATCAAATTTTAGGAAGAATATCTGAGTACGAGAAATAGAGTTGTAGTCGCAAGTAGTCAAGGAAGGGCAATATGCCCTCCTTTATTGATAATGTTCACCGTGGAATAAAAGTCTATATCTCAAAACGTATTGAGCCCAATTTTGTGAAAAACTAGCATAATTTAAGCATTTGTCATTCTAATATAAAAGTAATTCATTTGTAGCATTTATTTCATTAAAAGCTGAGAAACAATACAACACATCGATTCACTGATTACGTAATTTTTGGGTATTGGAGAGGTTAAGCTAACGATGTTTTTCACAACGTAACCGTGAACGCAAAGTACAAAAATTAACAAAGGAATGTATCGAGCGCTCATAGTTTTATGCGCGCTTAGTCTACTTCAGATACTCTTTCAGCTTCAGAGTTTCGGGTTTAGAACGGGAGATTTGAATATTTGACGTTGGGTCAACGGGAACCATTTAACTCGTGTCTATTGAACACTATGCTGTCAATTTTGATTTCGATGTACAGTTGAATTCTTGCTGAACACGATGATGTATGTCATGCATGATTTAGCGCCAAAAATCTTACGAAACGAGCTCGTTTAAAATATGTATTAGAAAACCAGCCATAAAACCGCATCAATGACATACTATAGAATCATTACACGCTATGGTGTAGTCTAAACAAACACTGGATTTGAACGGCTATTTATATGAGAAGGCTACATGAATTTGTATCTGGTCGAGTGATACGTACAGGTTCAGTTTCGATTATATATGCAAAGCTTAACCTCTCCACCGATAAGAAAAATAACCACAAGCGTATAGCTTAGAAACCTAAATCATATATTTAAAATCATTTTGTATTATTTTCTGTTGCATTGTGTACTCCAAATTACGAAAAATTGGGATTCTAGTTTTTGGTATCTTTTACCCCTGTTAATGACAGGCATAATTCAGCCTGAGAGCCGGAAGTATATTAAACGGTTATAATGAAAATTATTAAAGAACAATTAGAAAATTCCATGGTAGATTTTTTGAGAAAATGACACTTTAGTAAAGTCATATTGGTAGCAGTTTATAATGGCAGCCAATGGTGATTTTCCAAAATTCAAACGCCAGTATCTTTTGAACTAGATAAAAGAAAAAATTTAACCCTTCTTATTTTGAATATAATCATGTTATTATAACATACTAGGAATATGGGCATTATTACTCTAGAACTGTTCTGCAGGTTGTTTTTTTTAAGATTGATAAATTAACATGGAGCCCAGTGCAAAGTTTTCGAGGCCTGCTATCATCAAGTGGGGCCACTTTTCAACACCACTTCGTTAGATATCAAAAATGTATGTATTAAATATACTTATGTCAAAAAATGGTGCCATATATAGCAAGTGCAATTCAAGGGTTTTAATGTCATAACTGACTCCACTTTTACTTGTACTGTGAATTATGTTACTTTGGCGAACGCCTGAAAAGTGTAAACATTTATTGTCAAGTGTTTTATCTATGGAAAATGAAGTTATGAATTTTAAGTAAGAATGGCATGAATGGAACGAAAGCTGGATGAATGTGATAGTGGTTTGGACAAATCATTTGTTGGATATTGAATATTTTATATGCCTCGGATTATATGTGCAAGTAATGTATTGTATAATTGTATTTTATTTTATTGTGATTTTCCTCCAAAGCATGTAGTTTGCTGCTGGTAATTATATATAAAGGTCCACACTCAAATTTAAGATTATGCACTCTTAAAGTAAGAGGCATTAGGAGTGACCCGAAGAGGAGATCTATATTTTTATACGTAAAACGTTTTAAGAATGATGTATTCCTTCAGGAAACGCATTCAAGTATACATAATAGTAAGACATGGGAAAATGAGAAGTGTATATTTTCTCTTGGCAGACTTAGAAATGAACGGTGGCAGCTATTTTATTGGGTAACGGCAGTATATCCATCATGAAACAGTTGAGTGACATTGAAGGAAGATACATCATCATTCAAATACAAAGTGAGGGTAAAAACTACACGTTATGCAATATACAGGGTGTCAAATAAGTCCCGCCCCCCTGCTACAGCTAAAACCTTAACAGACGGTACTTAGTGTGATATACCATTGGAAAGACCATCCAAAGTTATGTTAACTCACCAACTCTCAAGTATTTTTGATGAAATTTACCTATATTTTTATGATGTCTTTTATAGTTAACGTGCCCTCCTTTGAGTAGCTTTTTGCGTCAAAATGACAAGGATATGACCTCAGAAATACGTCAAAAAGTTAATCTTTTTCGCATTCCACTTGTTACAAAAAGGTTTTCACCACTTTCTTCGCACCTCTATTTTCTACACATCTAACCCTATCCAGAAATTGGTTAAATTCATCGCCATAAACATATTTAGTTAATTTTTTGTCCCTTGACCTTCCTTATACCCGATTCTTAAAATCCTGCCAAATACGCCAAATTGCCATGTTTCGATCTAGGCATATGGTCACCTCAATTGATACAATGTAAAAATTTGTGAGATTGATTGACATGTGTCAGATATATGCCAATCAACGTAACTTTGGAAGACCTTTCCAATGATATATCACACTTGGTACCAAATATCTTGGTTTTGGCTGTAGAGGGGGGTACGGGACTTATTTAACACCCTGTATATGCTCCAAATGATGAAAATGCTAGGAAAGAGTTTTTCGATCATGTATCAGCAATAATAACAACAGAATTTTTACACGAAAATCTGATTCTAGGGGGGGATTTCAATGTTACTATGGATAATAGATTAGACCGATATTCAAGAAATGTTCAACATATCCAAAAGAATGATGCATCTCGTGGGGCCCTACTAGATTTAATTAAATTTTATGACCTTGTTGATATATGGAGGCATCAGAACCCGACAAAACTTCAATATACCTATGAATCTTATGCAAAAGATGACATGCGAAATTCCTTTTCCAAAAGTAGGTTAGATATGTGGTTCATTAAAAAGAATATGGGTACCGGAAGCCTCTGTAAGATAGCTCCATCGGTGAAGTCTGATCCCAAATGTGTATTACTGGACACAATGTCAAATGGAAATAACAAACGAGGCCCTGGCTTTTGGAAAATTAATAATAAACTGATTGAGAACGAAAAATATCAAACTATTATCAGAAAATTAGTGAAAGATGTCAAAACAGAATACAATGACCTTGATAGTATCCAAATGTGGGAATTTCTAAAATATAAAATTAAAGTTCAAACTATTGAGTTTTCAAAGCAAAAAGCTAGGGCACTTAGGGCCCAAGAGATAGAGCTTATTAAATCATTAGAGAATCTAGACAGTGAGTTGGTTAGCGGAAATAATCTCAATGCAGACCCGGGAATGCAGACAACTGTAAGAAAAACGATGAGACAAAATCTAAGCTAAATGACATTTATCAGTATAAAGCCGAAGGGGCCATCCAACGCTCAAGAGCTGAATGGGTTGAAAAGGGGGAGAAAGGCACTCAATATTTTTTCAATTTGGAAAAATCCAACCAAAACAAAAAACACATTACAAGACTTATTGTTCATGGAGCCATTATCACGGATGAAACAAAAATTCTTAGTCACATAAAAGCATTTTATGAAGAACTATATTCATCGAAATCATTAAAAGACAGTGAGAATTTTAGACGTTTTGATGAAGGAGTGCAAAAAAGGTAAATTAGATAACAATGAAATTGATGAATGCTTTAAAGCTTTAAAAAGATTTTAAAATGGAAAAACACCCGGGAGTGATAGTCCGAATGGTACAAGTATTTTTGGGATGACATAAAAGAATCCGTCGTTAATTCGTTCAATTTTGCCAAAGACAAGGAGTTATATCCCTGATACCAAAGGGAGAAAGGATTCAGAATTTTTAAAGAATTGGCGTCCAATTACTTTGCTTAATATTGATTACAAAATTGCATCCAAATCAATAGCAAAGAGAATAAATGCTGTCCTCGGTAGAATCATTGTTCGGATCAAACTGCTTTTATTGAAGGGAGGTTTATTGGAGAAAATGTTCACTATGTTGAGGGTCTTTTGGAATACACCAAGAAGAGGGAATGGAGATGACCTGATCCGATGGGTTAAGATGTTTCATAATGATATTAAGAGTTGCGTCCTTAACAACAACGTGTCAACTGGCTGGTTTAGTGTTAAACGCCCATGCAGGCAGGGGGACCCGATTAGCTGTTTCAAGTTTTTACTTGTTATAGAGATGCTAGCCTTAAAAATTAGACACGACAATGGTATACAGGGAGTTGACATAGGAGAGAAACATTTTCAAATGATTTTATGACATATATATGCATGAGTGAATCAATAAATGTATCATCTTGTTCAACAGGATTAAATACCAAGACTGACAAGCAGCTACGGTAATAAGGACGAAAAGATACACCCACACAACTACACAAATGTGTTATTGTTGTACAATGATATTTCGTTATACCATTCGTTCTTTTATATGTTAGAAAAAAGTCCCGGGCAATTAAATTTTCTAACCGTATCACATTTAAAATGTTTATATCATATTATTATATTGCCGACAATGTTGAAAAACGTAGGCAATAATATTGTAATGTATTTTATGTTATATTTGGAATAAATGAGAAATGAAAAAAAAAAAAAAAAAAATATTATTAATTATAATTAAGAATTATCGAACAAATCAGTGTGTGAAATTAAATAAAACGGCCAGGTAGGTACAGATGAGTTTGGTTGAGAAAAATCGCCAACACATCGGCAACTTTTATCTCCGCGATAAAACTCTGCCGGCGCCTGGGCGACGTCTAAAAATCGGCCGATGGTGCTCGATCATCGCCTGGCGCCCGTACGATGCAACCTCCTCGACGGCCGATTTTGAACAAAATAGTCATCGGCCGGGTGCCGTAGTGAAAATCGGAGCATATGTGACCAAGGCATAACTAAGAACATACATGCTCATTTCCCAGTTTGATTTTTAATCGCACACTTAACACATCGTACCTTGCAAATCCAAGATGAAGAACATATACACATTATTTATTTTAAATCTTAAAAGGTGGCTATCGATATGGTGAACTTTTTAAACACACGTTTCTCTTAAACTAGTCATCAAAATATTGCCATAATTTTTGAGTGATAACAATATTATTTGAAAAAAATGTATATACTTTTCTCTATATTGTTTTAGAAAACACATCAGACACTTCTTTTGTTCTTGGTATCACATGTTCGGAATGAAATGAAACATCCTATCCGAACCTCATTGGAACAAAATGACACGTCTCTCAATATTGTAATTGTACAAAAGAAAGTTTGGTTGAAATTAAAAAAATATTTTGTTAATGAAATAAAAGGTTTATCTTAAGTTCTATCTATTTTGGGGGGCTTTGTTTTAATTATTTGAATACTTTTTGTAAAATCAACCAAAATTTCATTTATATAACTATAATATTGAGAGGTATAAGAAAATGTTGTATATGCTATTTTGTTCAAACTGTTACGCGGTAAACACGATTCCGCAACGAATATGGCATATTCACTTGCGGTGTATGACAGATTCACCTGCGGTATATGGCATACACACTTACCAATGAGAACGTGATACGGAAGTACATAAAATCTGAGTCTCAGATAATATATATATAAATAATGTTCGCATGAAATTGTTGTAAATCAGTCAAAATTACATAATTATAAAGGATCGTGTTTTTTACAGAATGTTTTCAGAAATTGGTTAAGAGAAAAACATTGTTGAATTCAGTTGAATTCAGTTGCAACGATGTCGTTTCGAGGGTTGTTACTAATAAGCGACTTTATTTGAGCAGTCCCCATTCGTCATAAAGAAACCCATTTTACAGAACAATATTCCTAAATCCGTCCCTTTTACTGTATCCTTGAGTAATGTGCCCAATGCTTCGACCTCACTATACTAATCATTTCAGCAGTGTTCGTGACAACATTTAACACTGACAGATAATGTATATGTACCGTATGCTATCATAGTAACGCTTAATACATGTACAAAACAAACATTTATGATGGGACTTAAAGTGTCCAAAACAAAAGCAAAACTTTTCAGTTCCCCAAGTGTTAATTACCGTTAGCAGAGAAGTAAAAGATTATATTACTTTCATCGCTATTTTAAAACTATTGTTATTTTCACTAAAGATTGTTAAGTATGCATGTTTATTACTATCATTGATTTAATTAAATGAAGAATAAAAGTTATCATTCACAGTAAAAAGCTGAGATGAGTTTCATGCGTTGACCCGCTGTCAAAAGTTTTGCTGATATGACAGTGCTATCTTCACCTAAGTGGAGTGCGCACACTACTGATACACTGGACGAAACGCATATACCCTTACAGATCAAACCTCAATCTATCAGGAAGAATATGAAAAAAGTCAATACCCTCTGGTTTCAGAGCTATTTACCCTCATCCATCACCCTTCAAGATAAGAAACCCTTCTAAATGTTCCGGCTATGGTGCTATAAACAATGTCTTATCAATGGCCGCGTTATCTTTTACACCAATAGAACTGAGAACATCGTGTGTTTCTTTTGATATTTGCATTGCTTACATCAAAGGGAATCTGTGAAGACCATTCTTTTTTCTGATAAGTCACTTACTTTAAAAATCATCCGTTTGATGGGCGTCTGCTTATCATAAATTCGTTGAATTATGGACGACGTTACCTTTTCGGTCGGCTAAAAAGCGAACATACACATTCCCTTACATTCAACTCTTCAGCTACATGTAGAATGCAATTAAATTGAGAAGTTCTGATGAAAAACAAAACTACATCGATAAAAATTAATTATATAATGCCATATTTTCTACTGAAACCCAATACATGTTTTAATCAAATTGACTAGGTATACGATACAAATTGGGAAAAAGATCATGTGAAGACAAAACTACGCAATCCGATATTGTAAATTGAGCTATGTCAATCCAAACGATATGACACGTCAGCTATTTCTGCCGTGTTCACATTTGCCCGATTTTCAGTACCGGAGCCTAGCCGATGAGTTTTTGGTTGTTTAAAATTTCAAATGTGACCACGGCATTACAGTGGCATAAAAATCATGTGATCACTGATCACTGTTCGTTGACGTAACGGGCTGTTCATTTTTTATCAACTTTGGAATGACTCAAAATGGAAATTATCTTTGAGTTCGAGGTTACACCGGCGACCGGTAGCCGGTAGTTGTATTCGCGAATGCAAGCTCAGTAATTGATAGGCCAATAAAAGTCTCAAGTTTGGGATAAAATACCCGCTTCTTGCCTGACTGAAAAGAAAGAGATCGAAGTAGAAATTCCCAAAGATGTAATCATGTGACTTCTAATTCTAGTCATGTTATCGCAATAAATAGTTAGCTTTTCTATCCCCGGCTTTGATTGACATGACTATCTCCTGCTTATCTCTGTTGTGTGAATATTAATTTGTCAAAGGCGGAAAAAGTTGTTTGAACTGAAAGGGAATCCCTTGCTTAGGATCGGAACCTTTATTTACCTCAGGTCAATGTGGGGTGCTGAATTGTGATTTCTAATTAAGATTTAGACCAATTTAATCCAGTTGATGAATTACTATTTTGAAGTCGACATAATGTGAACAATATCAAATAACAAATAGATTAATGCGCCACTTCGATTAGAATATCATCATAAAGCGTACTATAACTAATATACTCTATAAAAGACATGGAATGAATATATGGAATCATCCACCCCGAGTGCCGGATGAAAGGTACACATAAAAACACACTTTCACGGTACTGTAAACACCTTCACTAGTGTCCTCACTCAAACATGTTTTTTTAATACCGTACATTATTTTTTATTGATTATATCTATACAGCAATGTTTTGTTAATAAACAGAACCGCATGTTTCACTTCATAGAATATCATCATAAAAAAGCAGATTGTAATTTGCGTCTTTGGGTGTTTACTTTTAGTGGAGGGTTTGGTTGTACGCCTTGATACTTAACCTGGGCACATCTCTAATTAGTCATAAACTACTTACCTATTTTTCAAATTAGCCCATCTTGCATGCCCTTAATTAAACGTTTCATTTGCTCTGGAACAAGGATCCTTAATAGCAATGGTTTGCATTACTGGCATATATCATTATTTTATTGCAACATTCGTGCACTCTCTTGATTAAAAAACTGAGCCTTGCACGGATTGACAAAAATTACAGGTAGAAACAAAAATATAAGTCATAAAATATATATCATGTTTATGTCATAACTACAGACACCCGCGGGATATTAACTTTTTATCCAGGAATGTGCATCAATAGAAAGAATGCATACCCTATGGTCGACACAGAAACAATATACAGAGGAGGCAAACTATTCGATTAAATAACAAGATAAATGAACATAAAGTGTGAAGACATCATGAACGGACTTCTTAATTAAAGAATTAAAAACGACGTTTTACGTGATGACATACCGAATAAGATTCAATGAAGTTTTTATATGATACCAAATTATTCAACGCTGCACAATAATTTGAGATTTTCAACCATGATTTCTTATCAAAAACATTAAAGTCATATAATGTGATATAAATACAATAAATGTATCAGTTTGATATCCAGCAAATACATGCAATATAGAGATTGATACCTCTATATGATTATCTGATCTTATTTCCAACGGAAATGTATTTGAATATTATACAATGTTTGTATGTAACATTATAGATATCAGAAATCTTTTTTAGTTTAATACTCAATATCACAATTTGTTATTAATGTCATACAACCGATTGATTAGGACTTCATTCAGGAAATATTAATGCGAATCTCCTATCAATTTATTACACGTCAATCAAAAATAAAATTGTGACTGATATTTACGATGTAGATACAATAACAGCGTAATAGGTCTACATATACCCGTAGATAAAGCAAAAAAACATTACACGCAGCTGTCCTATGCACTGGGTCACATTTGCTAATGGAATATTGTCACCCAGGCCCGAAGCCAGTAGTCGACCCTCCCCCCCCCCCCTTGCCAAACATGATCCAAAATCATGCAACTTTTCATCATTTTGCGTTATTACGAAGATTTTTTGAAAAGCTTTGTTTCTATTATTATGTCATTATCAAAAAGTGGTGACACATTGTTATGGTCTCCGTTTTTGTGACTGCTTATGGCGGGCGGCGGTTGTAACAAATTCTTACAACTTCCAATAACTTAACAAATACTGCTTAGACAGACTTATTCTTTTCTCAAAATCATCAGAGGTTCAAATCTGACTTTAGATTTGTGATTTGACCTTCAATGACCTCCTTCCTAAGGTCATAATTTCTTTTCAAAATTATCTACAAGTTCTCAGAAATTCAAATCTGACTTAAGATTGGACTCCTAATATTGTGAGCAACTGGGTGGTGCCATTTTGTCATGGTAATGCCTTCTTCAAATCAGGAGGTATAAGTTCCATTACACACACCGCATACCTTCATTTTCTATCACTTGGTCCTCATAAATTGTTTTGCAATGTAGTCCACTAAATACCCACAAGATAAATAAAAATAAAATGTGACACTTTGCTTGAAAAACAACCCAACCGTTTCAAAATTCTGGATGGAAGCCGACCATTATGAGATCCTGTTAGAAACTGGCAAACAATCAAAGCAACATAATTACAATCAAAATAATTGTTTTTAATTGACTGGTGTCTCATCATGAATAATTAAGAAGAGAGTTTTACATCCAAGAAGATAAATGACATGGTGTCTCATCATGAAAGATATAGAGTGTTTTACATCCAAAAAGATAAATGACATGGTGTCTCATTATGAAAGAGGTAGATTGTTTTACATCCAAAAAGATAAATGACATGGTGTCTCATCATGAAAGATATAGAGTGTTTTACATCCAAGAAGATAAATGACATCCCCGATTCTGTGTTCCTTAATTGAATAACTTATTAATATGCATGTTTAAAATGTAGAGTTAAAATATTTTCTTTGCCTGTTTGTTTGTTTTTTGTTTGTTTTTTGCTTGTTTGTTTTTTGCTTTTTTGTTTGTTTGTTTGTTTGTTGGCGGGTTCATTGATTAATAGCTTCGGTCTGTTGTGCTCAGATAAGTTGTACGTTAGAATTATATGGCGTGCACGGTTACTGTTTTGCTATATTTTACCATGGCACTAAAACTTCGTTTACTTATATACAATCATGTAAGTTGTCCTATGATACTGTCATGCATACTTTCACCGTGACTTTGGTTGTAAAACATATTAATTTCACTTCAACGATTCAGTTTAAGATAATGTGAGTAAAGTGATACATGTTCAACGGCAGCATTAGCCATCACAGACATGGACAACAATAATTCCCTAAGGTCATGATCATAGCGACTTGTGGGAATAAGATTTGACTCCAAATAATAAACAAATGTGTAGTCAACACATCTTGTCAGTATTTCCTTCCATGTAAAGTTAATGGAGTGATTAGTGTTATAATACAGCCATAATAATGCATTCTTTATATACTGATGAGTTGTAAATCTAGCTAGAAATATCAGATCTTACCTTACTTATGGTGATATCTTAATAAATAACCACTTTCAATAAAACAGATCACGTCAATTTAAATATTATTCCCTCTTCATAGCTCCTCATCGTTATATGCCATAGTCTTAGAACTTGTACAGATCCCTTTATTCGATAATGTTAAGTAACTCTCGTGAGATAGCTTTTTACAATAGCTTTTTAACGTCCCAAAGGTCATGAATGAGGGATGATGTAGTTAAATGTATACTCAGTTCAGAATCTCCCGGGTGAGAACAATAGTTGTTGATGAAATTAGATACACGCCGACGGGTCTATCATCATTTATCCAGACATTGTCATTCATCTTCCAAGAAAGTATCGCACTGTGTAATAACCCCTGGGGGAGTTCTGATTCTCAGGAGAAGGCACTCCTATGCAATGTTCATCCCAATGTGTCTTATTGACATTATAGCCTATACGGAGTGCAATGTGATCAAAATGTTTTTTAGCTCCTAGTGCAACACCTTTTATGTTGCATTAAAAGCTAATCAAAGAGCACTTACAATGATTATCCCGGTTACAACCAAATACTTAAAAATCAGAGTGAATCAACATGAAGTGGAGCCATTTTGCCCAATCTAGAATTTATGACTTCCATTCGTATAAGGTTCTCCTTATAAATGCTATGGTTCAGATACAAAGTAAGTTTATCGCTGTGGCTTTACGATTACAGCCTGGTTAAGTATAAGTGACTCTGAAATGGAGCCTTGATAGCCATAAAGTCTAATATTATATCAGTCAAAACCAGTGTTGTTATTATTGACCATTAAACTCAACCGGTTCATTACTTCGTCATCATTAATTCTACCATTAAGGTAAACCCACCTACGTCACAAACCTGAAATCACCGACATAAACATGTCCGGGATTTCATACATGTTAATTCAATAGTCTAGTAGCATACCATAGGCTGGGGGGCATCAAGGCCTTCTATCGGTTTTATAATTCAGAAAAATAGCCCATGAGAAAGTTCAAGAATGAAGAATAATTTCAATTTGAACCAAGACACCAGAAATGATGATGGCCAAGCAAAAATGTGTCACAGTAACCATCATGGCTATGAGTAGTTTCCCCCTATGAGTACCATTAGTCTACATGGATAGTACCCTTTTAACAGTTTGGTTTTGCTTCTTAAAAAGAGAGCTTTGTCAACACTGCTCTGACACTCTGACACTGGGTACATGGAAAATTATAGTCCAGATCAATTTCAACGAATCGGATCACTTGCATAGTAACCGACTAAACAGGTTCTTTATATGAACATCCTTCATCAGTCTAATTGAGGGTTATACGACTAGTGGATATGATACCACTTGTAGTAGCGCTCACAAATTACCCGACGTTGAATTGGTAATTACAGAGTGTTTCAGAAAAACTGGAACCCACATACCTAACAATCAATCTTTCCGCCAATGGAGCTTGAAAAATCTGTTTCGGCATTAGTAAAGTTGCTTACCGTTCTTAGAGCTGAGCAAGTGTCAGCATTCACTCCTAAAATGAGTCGTTTCGGCTCAATTTCGGCATTGTTTCAGCGCCGAACTTCGGTGCCGAAACGACGCCGAATGGACTTATTTTTCGGCACCGTTTCTTCACCATTTGCTCTCCACAAAAAGACAATCACTCGTCGAGCAGAGGTCCTATGCCCATGAGGCATATGCCTATAAAATCTTAACCAAATCCGCCGACCGGTATTTAAGTAATTACGGCCCGGACACACGAACTGATGGACGGACGGACGGAGTGGACTATATTGACTTCAAAACTGCATCTATGTCATATTGGAACAGATTTGTGGATTTTAATGAAAATCGACTTAAATAGTTCCTGGACTTGGCTTCAAATTGTTTTTGCCACGACAACAAAAATGGTGGCTATTGTGAATTTTTCAGACTTTAAAACCTCATTGAATTTTTCCTAAAATGTCAACTTTAACACATCATAATTATGTAAAAGATATGAGAACATGCATGTACTTGTAAATCTGAATGCAAATAGGAGCAAGAATTGCATAGTGAATTTCAGCGACAAAATGGCTGCCGTTTCGAAAAATAAGAACCAAGTCAGAAATTTTTCTGTATTGATAATGAGCAAAGATGATATAAAACGGGAATCCTATCAACAGAAATTTTAGAACGCGCCACTATTGTTGACAGACGGAGGAACGGTTAGACGGACGGAAGGACGGCAGACAAACGAGAGATTGCAATAGCTCACCACGAGAGCTACAAGGTCACGCGTTTGAAATTGACATCTAAAACTGAGGAATAATTGACAGTCCTTTTTCATAGTGTCTCGTTCGTTCTAATGACAGTAAATTGAATAGTTGGTTCGGATTCTTCTTTGTGATGAAATCATTTGATTTTGGAAAATGTATTCTACCATGACGTGTAGTAAATATGTACAGAAAAATGTGTATATATATTTTACCGATTCATCAATTACTGGTTATTAAAATCCTAAAATGTCAATGACAAATTATGATCACGCGTGTCAACTTTAAGTGAAATCAGACATAAACGCAGTTAGCTGTTCTTTAACGCTTGATTTGTAATAGTTGAAATCATATTCCTTTTATTAATAACGAAAGAAGCATGCTTTCTTTATACATTTATGAATTAATATAATGCAAAAGTGAAGAAATAAGAACATAGGGACCCAATTAATTCCTAGTGAAGTGGCAGAGCAAGCAGAGTGGAAGGTTATACATTATATTCCAATCTCCTAATGTCAGATTCAGCTCTCTATGATGATGATGTTTGCAATATGTGAACCCATATTACAAATCACAGATGATACTTTAATTTGTAATGTATAGGTTCAGGGTGCCCTGAAAGTTCAGAAACTCTCGTGTTTCGCCTAAAAATTTACAGGGTGTCAAAAATAAAGGCATTTCACTCTACAGCATTATAAAGACAATTTAATTCTGGAATTGCCTGAACATTGAAATTTCAGATTTATATTATATGATTTTTTTATGCAAGCGTATCCTCTTCTCATCCGTGAACATGTGAACAATCAACAATAATCTATTTTAAATCATTACATTTTCATTTATCTCGATACAATCTGTCTGTCAAACGAACCTTTTATCTTCGCATGATTTACATCCTGCTTTCTCCATTGCCTAAGCATGGCTCCTTGACTTTACCGACTTTGTAACGATTGTTAGACCCTCAGATTTTAGACTGTTGTCCACCCCTATCTTATATTCATACTCTTGTGATGATGTATCATATTAAATCCCAATTTCGATCAAATTTGGTCGTGAATCGCTATAATATAGCGTCTTCGATATCGTCATTGACAACGGAATCTGAATTTGAAATATTTTACAGAAACAACGGCATGTGGTAAAACAGTGTCCGTTGTCCCGTATCTCATTTTGATAGGTTAAATTAAAGACTTTGTTTCGATGGTAGAACAATATTAACTGTACAATGAGTAGAACGACACTTTGATTGATTGTTGTTCCAAAGGAATTTAGTCTGGGTGCTCTACTAAACATACACTTCATGAAAATCTAATTGAAGCGACGGTTATGTCCGCCATTTGTGACAACGGTATATCTGATTTTACCGTTGTCAGGCTATTCCGGTGTGAAGAACAGCAAACGTCGGATTTTCGTCATACACATGGCTATAATTGATCACAGGAGACCCATTTTACATATTTCGATCCAGTCAGATCAGGAACATGTTTATAAGGGCCAAATTACGATGCTTGATATATCAAAAATACAAAATTCGAAAATTAAAATATTCATATGGCGTTGATTTTTCTTGAATTGAAAGGAAACACATTATATTTCATAAATTCGTAAAGCTAAGTTCACACTAACGGCACACTGATATGAAGTGAGTAGGTCCCATAATACTCCTATTAATTCGCAATAAGAGTTCAGGTGTAATTTACATTAATATCTCCCATGATGCATCGCTTTGGAAGGGACAAATTTTCATTGGCCCGCCGAACGAGTCGAATACTCTGAACGTTTCTCAGCCTCTGATCTTCCATCAGCCCTCAAGCATAGTTATATGATCCAATCTATTGAATAATCAGAAAGATAATCGGATATTCAAAGTAACATTGATATTAGACAGGTTCCAATTTAAGATGACAGCTTAACGGGATGGCCATGACATTCTGTATGTAGGTTATCGCAAACAATTTCAGACAATTCTAACTTGAATTATGAATATTTTATCTTCAAGAAAAGTAAATATAATGATAATGAAGTTAATCAGACCAAAGTGATATCATGGGCTTTCAACTAGAAAGCCGATGGTGATATTAAAGGGAATGGACCAATCAACATACTTTTTACTAAAAATGTTGATTTTTACCAAAATGCAAGCTTTAATTACATTGTTGAATGCATTATTAGAATATGCTTTGAGACATGTTGTATTTCCTAAGAGGAAAAGTGGATTGCTCCAGAGACTTTAAAGATACTGAATTTGGATGACCAAAATGAACTGAAACCAATGGAAGGCATACATTTTTTCAATGGGGAAATAACATGGGGAACACTAATCTTAGGGGAATTTAGTTTTCCTTTCAAGAGCTATTTGATAAAAATGATTGCATTTTTGATGAATTCGATAGTATTTTCTGCATAAGATAGAGTTTCACTTGTGAAATTTATTGATTGACCTGAGATCGTACCATATCTTGATGCCATAGAAGCGAAATAGCCATATTGAACATAATGTTGTTTGCCACTTCTTTCACAATTGTAAAAATTTGGGGGTTTTGGGGGATGGGTACAATTAGGTTAAAAAATTATCTATCCTTAAATGAGCACTGATAGATTCAACCGACATAACTTTTCCAAAAATGTAAGTGTTATTTTTGGACCATTCACATTAATGTTTCGTCTAATTTTCCTTTAGAGTTTCCAAATCTTAGACCATATTTGTGGAGATATTTGAATGTACATTATTAAAATCTTGCCTTCCTTTGCAGTTGGAGAAGACTCGGCATTAGGTGTTATACTTGTAAGTCCCAGAGCACGATAAATAAAAAGGACTTGTAGGCCATATAAAATAAGTAACAACAAAATGACATAGAACTGATGAACGTTTTCTCTTGTGTGTGTCAGCAATGGTCTTCCAAATTGCTATTCAGTAGGCAGGAAGAAACTAATTTTACAGTTTCCATTTTAATTTCCCGACAGATAGAGCGATCTTCTGAGGATTTTTTCTATGATCTACAGGGTGTCAAATTAGTCCCGTCCGCCCTGCTACAGCCAAAACCTTAACAGAAGGTACATAGTGTGATATACCATTGGAAAGACCATCCAAAGTTATGTTAACTCACCAACTCTCAAGTATTTTGGATGAAATTTACCTATATTTTTATGATGTCTTTTAAAATTAACGTGCCCTCCTTTAAGTAGCTTTTTTGCGTCAAATGAAAAGGATATGACCTCAGAAATACATCAAAAAGTTAATCTTTTTCACATTCCACTTGTTACAAAAAGGTTTTCACCACTTTCCTTGCACCTCTATTTTCCACACATCTAAACCTATCCAGAAATAGGTTAAATTCATCGCACATATTTTGTCATATTTTGGTCCCGTGACCTTTCTTATATACACGATTCTTAAAATCGTGCCAAATTCGCCAAATTGCCATGTTTCTAGGCATATGGTCACCTCAATTGATACAATGTAAAAATTTCTGAGATTGATTGACATGTGTCAGATATATGCCAATCAACGTAACTTTGGAAGACCTTTCCAATGATATATCACACTTGGTTCCAAATATCTTGGTTTTGGCTGTAGAGGGGGGGGGCTGGACTTTTTGACACCCTGTATATGTCGCCATAGCAACTTCTGTTTAAGAAACATTGCATGAACAATAGAAAATGTTATTTTACCATAATTTTAATCATCCCACATTGTACAGACATAATTAGAATTAAAAATATGAAGAGAATGACAAAACCTCTAATAACACATTTCTTAGGAAACAAATAGTTTGGTATTCTTGTCACTATGGCAACAGATTTTTTTCTTTTTGTCATTTTTGTCATACAGATTACCTATCATACCAGGACCAAATCCTGAAAATTTGAAGTCAGTATCTTCATCAGTATCTGAGATATATAGGTTTCTTATAGTATCCCCTGCAGATTTTATCGGAGTGAAAGGAAAATATTATACTATATATAACAATGTATGCTGTAGAACTCAGAACAATAGTTCATATAACCTTTGAGTTATAAACTAATATTATAGTACCCCCTAAAATATTTTCCTGGGGGGTACCCAATTGAAAAAAGCCTATGGAAAATCATCTCCAATTATCACCTAACTTACTATTGATAATTAGTTTAAAGTTAGGTGTAAAAATTCACATGCAAATGAGCTAATTATCAACTTAATTAACGCTTAATTTGCAACTTAATTAACGATTAACTACCATCAATATGCAAATGAGCTATTTACGTAAATTAGTTGAAAGTTAGTTGTAAGTTTGATGTAAGTTAATCTCTAATTATCACCTAACTTACTATTGATAATTAGTTGAAAGTTAGGTTTAAGTCAGATTTGTGACATCTCAAAAATGACTCGCAATTTTTTTGCTTCCCTTCACTCGGAGATTTTTGCTTCATCTTGAACTATTTTGTGACGGAATATTCATCTTAATTAGGATCTTTCAGAACAGACAACATTGAACGTGAACTATTGAAATTTCACAGCAAGAGGAGGGAAAACCCCATGATTCAATTGATGACATAAGATTTCCTCCTTCGCACACCTTCTTTTGTCGAAAACGTACCCTCCATCTTGGTTTTTAAAGTTTTCAAATTGACCTAGATTTAAACCAATCAACGATCGACTCGCTAAACCAATCAGGGACGATGTCATCTCAATACAGATTTACATTATAAGCGTATGTCATCTTATAACCCTGGGGTTTCTCCCCCTCTTTTTTAATTCTATTTTGCAAATTTTTAAGATTCATGAAAAGCATGTGAAAACATCATTATTGCCATCAACAACTAAAATCAGAACACAAACATTAGACTATAATGTGACATAATAAGGACGTAACAGATATAATCAAAAATATGTTTTGAATGTCTTTGATCTAACAATCATTATTTAGAAGAGCACATTTGGATTACTTGTGAAATATAGGTAACCCATGTTAGTACCTAAATTGCATTCTAGGATTAATATTATATGATCTGATTCAAAAAGATTTTTAAATTCATAAACATTTCAGACAGAAGTGTGAATAAGATTTAACATACATTGTATTCATGTTCTACATACCCTTATAATAATGTTGACCAAATTTCATGGTAGTATACGCACCATTCACGTTGTAATTCTCAATTTTATGGGAGAAATATCTCTCACATGTTTTCTTTTTCCACCATCTTGAAATTAAATTTAGGGGGTTTGTATTTCTAAATCATGGGCCTAATTTACGACTAATTATCATTAAAACCATCCTATATGTTAACTATCAACCAATAATCTACTTCAGACCAAAAACGTTTTAATTTACCACTTACTATCACCCTCAAACATTTCATATCTTAATTATCAACTAAAAATCATAAATCAGCATTATTGTAAGTTAATTTACGTTGAACTTGCTACTGGTAATTAGGCCATAATTATCATTGATTTAATTAACGCTTAACTTTAATTCCAATTGCCAGCAGAATTGTTGATAATTAGTTGTAAATTAGTTGGTAATAAGTTGGTAATTAGTTTTATTTTTCAATTGGGTAAAAACGCTAAAAATCAGTGTCATGGCCATCCCGTTGAGCTGTCATCTTTTAATATCTTTATCAGCATGACAAACTGATCTAGAAAAATAGGTCTGAAAAAATGCCTCAAAAACCCTTTCCCTTGAGATATTCTGAAATTGAAACCTGTCTATATTTTTTCGATCTTCGATAAAGTCTGAGCAATTTCTGGGAAAGCAGTGACGTCACTGGAATTGGACGGCATTTTCAACTACAGATTTGTTCGGATTTGGGGATTACAGTTCGAAAAGCCTTATTATATATCTTAATTACATACATACCTATCATTTGCGCAAATGCAACTCTACATAAATGTTTATAGAGTCGCAGTGTGGCATTGAAAATAGCACTCCTGTGTAATCCAATGGGAAAGAACCCGGATGCAGACAAAGTTGTACCATATATGAGAGCTCTTCAAACGGGAGTTAACTAAACTGAACGAAAACTAAACGTTTTCACGTATTGGTATATATTCTTTCATATTCTATCGCATTCGGGGATTCCCCATCACACGATCTCCAATCAAATTGCAGGATATGATCACGTGAACGATCATGAGCACGTGCTTTCTCAGCGCCGCGCATGCGCAAAGTAAAAGGAGTGGTATCGATATGGTGAACTTTTTGAACACGCGTAACCGTCCGCTAAATATCTAATGTACAACTAATACAATACGTTACCGTCCATAGAATTCATACGTAGTCGTCTAACGACATTGCGTTTGAAACCTTATAATTTACAATATACTCCACGTTCCCCTTCTGGATTTGTCATTTTATGGCTTGTTTATACACAGTTTACTAACAGTTAATAGTTTGAGTGGCTCTGAGGCACATATACTGAGAAAACACGAGAAAAATTATGAACTTGGATATCTCAGTCGGTAAGTTTACAGCTTATATTCTGCTTCTGCTTCACCTGGCAGATTTGACCGAGTCTTTATAACCATCCATATATACGTCACCGAATGGAATTAGTTGAAATTGAAATCTTATCTGTGAATCTTGCCTACAGGCGAGAAAGAGGACATGCTGCCTTTCAAAACTACGGTAATACTATTGAAGTTCCTCGATCCAAACTTTCAGAGAATACTCATAAAACACAAGCGAACATTGAGAGATCCATTTCAATGGCAAATGAGGCCTGTTTATAAAATTGATCATCGAACGTGACAATATGAAAGGTGGGAATCCCCCCCCCCCTCCTGTTCGTAACCTTCGCAATTTTCAAAGAAATGAAAAATTAACATATTTTCGTTAATCGTTTAATAAGTCTGGTTTAATTTCAAATAAGATAATATTTATCACATTTGTTAGTTTCAAACAAATCATAAACATGTTTCCTTGGATATAAGCATTGAATGGTAAACATAAAAATGTAAATACCGTCAACGTTATCGTTTGAAATAGAAATGGGGAAGATAAGTTCATACAACTTTACATGTACAGTTCTTCCCCGATGCCCTCACTATAGGATCAAGTTTGTGGCTTCATTTAATATGGTTTCCAGAAAAGTGCGTCTAATAATCATGAATCCTCCAATACATATGTTTTGGAGGATACATTTATATTAGACTCCATTAATCATTTCAACAGTACCCCTCCTTTTACTATGTCATGGCCTACTTGATTACATCATACATTATAAATAATTTTGAAAAGCACAATATTTATTCATTTTCACTTCTAATATACAAAGGAAGTAGTGCACTCTCCATTAATTCATCTGATTTTTAGCTCTGTCGATAGGATTCCCGTTTTAAGTTATTGTTGTTCAACATCAATACAGAAAACTCCCAAATTTTCAAAATGGTCGCCATGTTGTCTTGCAAAATTCACTTTTGGGCCATTTCCTAGCTTTACAAACGATTTCAGGTGTCCTGCATTGTAAAAAGCCATGTCACTGTAAAGATGAAATCATTTTGTTACAAAAAATCGGCAAAAATGATATCCATTTTTTTATTTTCTGCCATTTTAGCCATCATTCACTTATGAGCAACACCATGTGAGCCCAGTACCCACGGTACTATTTCTATTCAAAATGAATATAGTGCTTTTATTATTACATTTATATGCACACTAGCATCTTGGTGACCTATATTCAACACTGTATTGATGTATAGGCCAATTCAATCATGAAGTGTAGAGGCATAGATTCCAAACCAGGAAGTATTTTTGTGTCTATCAAAATCCATTTGCATCCTACGCATCCCTATATTTTATCCAAATATGTTACTAAATAATGAAATATAATAGTGTAATCTTTGGTTTTACAAACTTGTATGATATTGGATAAGTGTAAAAGTTGTTTTTCGAAAGAGTACATAGAGTGCCACCTGGTAAACCCAATGAGAGAACCAAACAAAGGAGCAGAGCTATAACAGCCAAATTCCATTGGTTTAAAGACAGACAGAGGGTGTGGGATGCAAGGAGAAAATGTAAAGGATCAGCATATAGAATGGATGAGAGTTTCTGCAAAGAGGTGAATATGAGAAGAAAAAAGCTATATCCATATATGAAAGAAGCAAGGAACATGAATAAGAAATCGTTCATGATAGCAGATGTGCTACACATCGATAACAGGACATACAGACATACAGACATTTGTAAAATTCCAATTGTTCTCAAGTCTAATGGGGGACAAGACAAAGGCTGAGTAAAAAGGAGCTGGCTTTGGTGGACTGAATTCATTGATTAAAAAAGGATACATCAACGATATATTTCAACTTAAAAGAAGTTGATGGATCCTTTTAAAATTATTGCGTGTATTCTATATGTATGTATGGTGGGAATGTATGAGAGTGTGATACGTGTTATGAGTAGTGTTTTGAATGTGATTTTAGGATATATTTTGCATATGTTTTCATCTGGTATTTTAGATAGCAATATATGTCAACGTTTTACTTGCCACACTGAGACTACTGTTATTTTGAAAAACACGAGTAATGGATTCTAGAGCCATAATGAATTTTAATATGTTATCTTTCAACGTCCGGGGTCTAGGGCAATCAAAAAAAGATAAAATTTTGAATTGGGTCAAAAGTAAAAACAAAGATATTACATTTCTACAGGAAACACACACTACTCATGAATTAGAAACTGATTTTAGAAACAGGTGGAATGGTAACATTATTTTTTCACATGGTACGTCTAATAATAGAGGTGTAATGATACTTATTAAGGATTCACTTGATGTAAAAATTAATGATCAGATATGCGATAGACACGGTAGATACATTATACTAGACATTACGATTCAAAATGAACGTTTTATTTTGACAAACATTTACGGGCCGACAATTGATCAAGAGAAATTACCCTTTTGGACTAATATTGCCCAAAAGATTGAAAACCCGACACGAGAAAATACACGTTTAATAATAGGAGGAGACTTTAATGTCATATTTGACGAAAATCTGGACAGAAAGGGTGGGAATCATAAAGTGAACAAACCTGTAATCGACTTTTTTAATGAGTTCAAATTGAATTTAGATTTAATTGATATTTATAGGGTTCGTAATCCAGACGTAAAAAGATTTACATGGCGACAAAAAAAACTAGCAATAATGAGTAGACTGGATATATCGTTATGTTCGGATGACCTTCAAAATGATATTGAAAAGGTGGATATTGACACTGGTATTCTTTCTGACCACTCTCCAATAACTCTTAATTTAAATAATCTTCATATCAAAAGAGGTCCAAGTCATTGGAGATATAATAACAGCCTATCAAAAGATAAAGATTTTGAATCCGAATTAATTCAAAATATTGAAATATGGTCAAATGAGTCAAAAGATCTCAAGGATAAACGAGTTGTTTGGGACTTCATAAAATATAAAATTAGAGAGTTTTCAATTAAATTTTCTAAACAAAAGGCAAAAGCTAGAAGAAAATGTAGACAAGATCTTGAAAATAAACTGATAAAATTACAAGAACAACTTGATAATAGTCCCAATGATATGGCCATTAAAGATGAATTTTACAAATGTCAATTTGAGCTTGAAAATATATTTGAGTATATTACACAGGGAGAACTGATTAGATCAAGATCGCAAAACTTTATTGAGGGCGAAAAAGGTACAAAATATTTTTTGCAACTTGAAAAGAAAAATGCTGCAAAAAACAGTATAACACAACTTAAAAATGCAAAGGGTGATATAGTTAAAGATTTTTCAACTGTTCAGAAAAACATTTTAGACTTTTATAAAAATCTGTATTCCAAAAGTAACGCAAAAGTTGACGACAATAATGCAAATAAGTTTTTTAAAAATGTTAACATTCCTAAATTGTCCGATAAGGATAAATTATCAATGGAGTCCCAAATAACAATCGAAGAGTGCTTCAAGACAATGCAAACGTTTCAATTAAATAAGTCTCCGGGAAGCGATGGACTGACAATATAATTTTATATTTTCTTTTGGAATAATATAAAGAACTTTTTTATCGAGGCAATGAATTTTACTTTCACTAAAAAAGAAATGTCAGCATCTCAAAGAGAAATATTAATGAAACTTATTCCAAAAAAAGGTAGAGATGCTCTATTTTTGAAAAATCAAAGACCTATTTCCCTTATTAATGTCGATGCAAAAATAATAGCTAAAGTAATTTATAAAAGAATTGAAGCTTTTTTGGATAAATTGATACAATCAGATCAAGCTGCATTTGTGAAAGATAGACATATGGCCGAAATAGCAAGACTCATTGAAGATTCGATATTTTATACAAGTGATAGAAACACAGATGGCGCTCTAATCGCAATTGATTTCCTCAAAGCTTTTGACTCATTAAACCATGATTTCCTCTTTCAAGCACTAGAAACATTTAATTTTGGTGACTATATCAAATCTTGGATTAAAATACTTTATACTAACATACATGCCAAAGTTATGAATTTAGGATTTAGTGGAGAACAATTTAATATTGAAAGGGGTATTAAGCAAGGAGATCCTTTGTCCCCCATACTGTTTATTCTCTCAGTAGAGTTTCTGGCACAAGCAATTAGAGATGATCATTCAATCAAAGGGATCAAAATTGGGGAAGATAAGGAGATAAAACTTAGTATTTACGCAGATGACATGACACTTTTTGTAAGAGATAAAGAATCTGTACACCAAGCTATGAGAGTGCTAAAAGACTTTGAAAATTGTAGTGGGTTGAAAACTAATTTAGAAAAAACTGAACTCTTCACTATTGGCAAATCAAAAAATGAAACTTGGGAAATTGGTGCACTTAAACAGGTTAGAGAAATAAAAGTTTTGGGTGTTTTCTTTAACCATGATGAAACCAAGAAATATGAGCAAAATTTTAGAGTCGTGATAAATCACTTAAAACAAACTCTTAACCTGTGGAAAACTAGACAACTAACAATAATAGGGAAAATACAAATTGTGAAAACATTTGGGTTATCAAAATTCAATTTTATTTGTTCGGTCATAGATACACCAGATACTGTAGATACCTTAAAGAAATCAATGATATTGTGTTTAAATTATTATGGAATGGCAGGGATAAAATTAAGAGGAAATCACTAATTTCCGACTTCAAAGAAGGGGGCTTAAGAATGAGTGATTTAAAAACAAAAATTAAAAGTGCCCATCTAAAGTGGGTTCAGAAATTAATTAAAGATACAAACAAGAATTCTCCATGGACTGTCATTCCAAATTATTACCTTCGTCAAAAAGGGGGCTTATTTGTATTGAATTGCAAGTATGATATAACTAAATTGAATATTGATATGCCAAAGTATTATATACACATGCTTCAAACATTTATTGAATTGCCTCGTTCACAAACTGATATACCAGAGGAAATAATATGGAATAACAAAAAAATCACGATACAAAATAAATCACTCTTCTGGATAGAATTTTTCAATAGAGGCATAATAAAAATTAAAGATTTATTTATAGATTGATCAATTAAAACATGGCACCAGATTAAGGTACAAACAGGCCTATCTGATGTATACATGCTGAAATGGTTTGGAATTTTAAAAGCCATCCCAAGAACTTGGCTTATAAGAAATAATGTATTTGAAAATAATGTAAATTTAGATGTAAAACAAGGTAATTTTGATATTGTACATGGAAAAAATATATATCAGTTTAACAAATGTACATCAAAATTATTTTATTCTATTTTATTGTCACACATTGTTGAACAACCAACAGCGAAAGGAAAGCTTTGTATAAAATATGAATTAAACGAAGAAGACTGGAATTTTTACTATACATATTATCATTACATTTTAACGTATTCTAAACACAGGGCTTTTCAATTTAAACTTATAAATTGCATTTTATATACAAATAATGATCTATTTAAATATAATGTAATACAATCGCCGATGTGTGAATTCTGTCATACTGCATTTGAAACGATTGATCACTTGTTTTATCTTTGTGAATATACAAATCAGTTTTGGAACAGTGTTAAGCAACACATTTTGAAAAAACTCAAATATTTTGATTTAAACAATGTGCTCTTTGGCTCCAAAAAATGGAGCAAATACGAAAATATGATTATAATTATTGCAAAATACTTCTTGTATAATCAAAAAATGCTACAAGAACTACCAGTGTACAAAAAATTCGAAATGTATTTAAAATACTGTAAAGGAAATGATAATAAGATATGGAATGAATGAAGAAGGATGTGTGTGAAATGGAGTGAATGTGTAAAATATACTTTGTAAGAATATATTACAGAAGTCAATATGTTTTTAAATAAATTTTAAAAATTAAAAATAAAAAAAAATAAAAAATAAAAAAGTTGTTTTTCTAAAGCCATTTTGTAGGGAAAAAATGATGAAAAATGTACTTTCATATTGCAAAGTTATTTAATAAGACAGATCGATATATTGATGACTTGTTAAGTTTAAACAACCCAAAATTTAAAGACTTTGTAGGTGAGATATATCCTACTAAGCTAGAATTGAAAAAGACTAATGAATCTGATATGAGTGCACCTTATCTTGATCTTTGAACGAAACATTGAAACATTGAACGAGACAACAGTATATTATATTGTAAATTATATGACAAAAGAGGTGACTTTAATTTTGACATTGTTAATTTTCCAAAGGATAGCAATATTCCACTAAAACCAGCATCTGGGGTTTATGTATCCCAGCTTATTAGATATAGCAGGGCATGTTCAAAATGACTAGATTTCAAATCAAGACACCATATTTTAGGGATCAAGCTGTTAGGTCAAGGTTATACTTGTAAAAAAACTTAAGAAATCCTTTCTGGGCTTTGCTGAAAAGTACAAGTCATTAATTTCGAAATTTCAAGTTTTACTACTTGATATGCTGGAGGATGTAGGAATGGTATAATAAATTGGCAATGAACTCTCAATTTTTTCACTTGGCACCTTTTGAGGTGGATCCCGCTTTGGCATTAATGGTTGAGTAATATGGATCGAAACCAGCCATAGTTTTCTCCTGATGACCATTGTGAATTGTTGTGTTTTATGGATTATGATGACGGCTTTGCGATCGGATGTTGACCATTTGAATTGCCTATGGACTTCGACACTGGATTTTATCCATCCCACATCATTTGAGACTGAATACTCTTTTATGAGCACTAGCATCTACAACTAGTTTTGATGTTATGAGTATTGGCTATAAATTTTTTCAATTTTTCCTCAACATGTATTGTAATGATTTCAGTATGAATGAAATGTCCCTTGGTGTTCTGGTCCTGGATTGTGATATTGGTTCTCGATTGGAAGGTTGAGGGGGATGTTAGACATCGTTTCTTTTCACGTTAGATCATGGTTTTGGGATATATAGGGTCTACTTTTCTTATGACACATTTATACTTACAGTTTGCTTTTGTTGTTGGGTTTCTTTAAAGTTTTTAGTCACTCTTCCCTTTGGCATTTGCGCTTATATATTCGTTGTGTCAACACCTCTAACTGTTTTATAGGATAAGTATATTATAGATCGTCACATATTTATAAAAAGGGAGATTTTCATTTTGACAAATCAATTTCAAATTTATGGGTGAAGTTTCAGGATCTTTTATTTGTGTATAATAAGGAAAATCTTTTCGCCATAACGTAAATAGTACACAGCTTGGCCTAAGCTAAGTTCTCACCAATAAGGTCGGGTAGGATGAGATGGCTATATCTATCTCTATATTAGTTTACCTTGATTGCAGTTTGATTTGAGAGCTTAAAAAATTTACAAATTAACAATGTCAATCAACGGAATGTCTTGCTAACCCTACTATCACACCAAACTAGTTCTCACTCAGTTCTCGAAAACGGGCTTAAACTGTGCACGAACGGATTTGACCTACTAAGAACCCACTAAGAACCGTTTGGGATCTGTTTACAAACTTCATGAAACTACTAGAATGAGTAGGTCCTCCAGAACTTAAAGCATGCTCAAAATTAAAGCATGCTCTGGTGATCGTCAAAACGTTGCCGAATCGGTTTTAAACTGTGTGTGAACTGAATGAACGTAGCTACAACGTTCTACGGTCTGTTTACGAGCTTCATGGACTTTCCCGGACGGGGAATCTGATTGTGATGGCGACCATACCGTTCTGTAATCAGGTCATGAAGACCTTCTAGACTAAGGGACGCGTTATACGACGTTGCACACTGACGCGGTGCGACCTGAACGAACTGTGAATGAGATGGACGTATTGAAGACTGTTTATGAACGAAGTAGCTAATTATTTTAGACATATTTCCCGACCATAGCCAAATTGAGCCCGTTTTACTACGTTTTCGAATTCGTAGGACTGGCAAGAACGGGTAAGAACTAGTTTGGTGTGATAGGGGGGTAAGCCGAGTACAAATTTCTTCAACGTTTACGAATGGATAAGTTGATAGAAACGATCTATAACTTTTATTTATTTCTTGGATTCATTGATTTGATTTATTTATTGATCAAAAAATTATTATTTTTATACTGTTTGTTTCGTTGCATAGTTCCATTGTCAGAATGGCCAAATGCAAAACAGAGACTCACTCAGTGGAACTTTGCGTGTCACCATCGCACCTTCTAATAATGTAGAAGTCACCTGGGACCTCATGATTCACGCCTAACATGTTCCAGTTGGCAATTGATTTCGAATGGTAGAATACGATAATCATACACTATTAGGTGAATTCGTTATTCTTGAGACGCAATTTGGATTCACTTAATCGGAAGTATCGCCATGGGAATTGAAGCTTATTTATCTTATTGTGTACTTAACATATGACAAATAATTAGGGCTTGGGGAAATGTCTAGCCTAGTTATTAGCATAATTTAAACGCTACCATTTTTATCCCGCTTATGTTCAAAAATGTAACTACTACACCGGTAGATTTACAGGGTGTCTCAAAAATGTACCCAAAGGTATATCATCAGCAGAGATAAACCAAACAATATTTCCAGACAGACATTTTTTGCAGTGTTATGTAGCCGAACCGTGTAAGTTTTCTCCGCAATACAAGGTTTTTAGTTCATTCTTGCCTTTTTAATGCGTTGACTATTTTCCTTTTACACCACATGATCGATGCAACATCCTCATATTTTCATAGTTCGATGATAGCCTGTCAATTAATAATTGTTTCAAATGGAATATTTTGAATTTCTCTTAGGATGATGGCCTTGAGTGGTTCTAGGTCTTTTGGCTTGGGGTCAACATAAAAAATGCTCCTTCAAATAGCCCCAGAGAAAGAAGTTCGAGGATGAGGAAAACAGATAACAATCATAGAGAACCAGTTCAATAGACTAGATGTGAGTAGAAATAATCTTGATTTACGTCATTAAATATTCAAAGTAATTCAGTCAGAGTGGTGTCATATTTGAAATCTACATGTAAATGTACATCTAGAAATATGGTTTCGAAAATAGTTTATCAACATTTATTTTTTGGGGAAAATGTGACTTCTAGTTCGGGGAGATTCCCATAGACCCCATGTTACAAAATCACAAAAAGTGTAATCTTTTCTTGTACAAGTTGTATTTGACAGATAACATTTCATTACTTGACATATTTTAATTTGCATAACTATTAGATACATAAGGGTGATATGAAAATTGAACTACTAAAACAGATGTCAAGGGAACTTTCTACCATATACACCATGCTATCTGACCCGAAAGAGCCACCTGATGGTGAATTAATATACCAATACGCGATAACGTTTAATTTCGTTCAGTTTAGTTGCCTCCCGTTTGAAGGGCTCTCATGTATGGTACAACTTCGTCTACATCCGGGTTCTTTCCCATTGGATTACACAGGGGTGCTATTTTCAATGCCGCACTGCGATTCTATTAAACATTTATATAGGGTTTCATTTGCACAAACGATAGGTATGTATGTAATTAAGATATACGACAAAGCTTTTTGAACTATAATCCCCAAATCCGAAGATATCTGTAGTTGAAAATGCCGTACCTACTCGCATCTGCGTTAATAGGGAGGTTAAGATTAGCGTAAAAACATAGTTTTCTTGCTGAAATCGCCTACCCCCCCCCCCCTCCATCCATTTTGTACGATCACCGGGAGTGTTTTTATACCATTTTGGAGAATCTTTTATACGCTTGTCGGTGATTTTTTCTATTTCATGTGATCTAACATGTTTCTAAAGTTAGATATACAACGACTTAGTCAAATGTAACTGTCAGTGTGTGCTCTTCTCTATTTGTTCTGTTATACAACTTGTATATAACATATCATATAGCAAGCAAAATGAGTTTTTATAGGATACATCCATATTGAATTCTTGACTGTAACAATATTTGATAATTCTTCCACGATGAGAAACAATTCCTATTATCATCATCATAAGTAACAACTCTGTTTACTCAAGTTGAAATCTAAGTGATTTAAACCTATATAAATCAAATAGAGTAATAACACTAACAATTTATATTTACTATTATTAAATTCGTAGAAATCGGTATTTAATCAGTATTACTAATGAAATACATTAGCTGGAGATAACATGTGGTGGAATCTCTTGTTTGTCACCCCCGGTGATCGGAAAAAATGAACAATTCTGAAAAAATCTGATTTTCTGATAAAAAAAATCAAATCCAAAAAATGTGTACAAAATGTCCCCACCAATGGGTGATCCCGTCAAATGGTTATCCTGAAAATGAGTAGACAAAATGGCCACCTTAAAATTTACCCAGAATGCCAAAAATTTAGTCAGTTCTAGATTTTCATACTAAGAACCACCCCTGAAAATTTGAAATTGATCTGTCACACAGTTAACCAGAAAACATGTAAACAAGACTTTACAGACAAGATTTCAGGATGGAAAATCCAAAATGGCTGCCTTGACATTTACCCAGAATGTCAAAAAACTAATCTGTTTGTAGATTTTCAAACTAAGAATCATCCCTGAAAATATGAAATTGATCTACCAAACTGTTCACCTGAAAACGGGTAGACAAGACTTTACAGACAAGATTTTAGGACAGAAAATCCAAAATGGCTGCCTTAACATTTACTCAGAATGCAAAAAAACTAATCAGATGTAGATTTTCATACAAAGAATCATCCCTGAAAATTTGAAATTGATCTATCAAACGGTTCACCTAAAAACGCTTAGACAAGACTTTACTGGAAAGATTTTAAGACGGAAAATCCAAAATGGCTGCCTTGACATTTATCCAGAATGCCAAAAAACTAATCAGATCTAGATTTTCATTCTAAGAATCATCCCTAAAAATTTGAAATTGATCTACAGAACGGTTCACCTGGAAATACGTAGACAAGACTTTACAGACAAGATTTTAGGACGGAAAATCCAAAATGGCTGCCTTGACATTTACCCAGAATGCAAAAAAACTAATCAGTTCTAGATTTTCATACTAAGAATCATCCCTGAAAATTAGAAATTGATCTACCTCACAGTTCACCTGAAAACGAGTAGACAAGACTTTACAGACAAGATTTTAGGCCGGAAAATCCAAAATGGCTGCCTTGACATTTACCCAGAATGCCAAAAAACTAATCAGTTCTAGATTTTCATACTAAGAATCATCCCTGAAAATTGATCCACCAAACGGTTCACCTGAAAACGCGCAGACAAGACTTCACAGACAAGATTTTAGGACCGAAAAATCCAAAATGGCCGACAATAAAAAAGTCCTTATGAATTTTTGCTGATTTCTTTTTACAAAATTATCACATATAACTACTGTTAACAATAAAGTAGGCTTTTACAACAAAGTACATCTGAAATTATTTATAAAGCTACTAAATAGTATAAAGTATGAAAACTCAAAAACACCATTCAATATGATACAAAGTATTATCGCGCGCCAACTTTTCTTAAGACATTCAAAATGGCTGACATGACTGAGCTAACAGGTCCAAAACCTTATCAGATCTAGAATGAAGTGAGCTGAACAAGATGTTAAAGTTTTAAAAGCAACTGTGAAGCAGTTTTCCTTAAAGTTTGCAGACAAGGATTTTAGCATTTGACTTCAAAATGGCCGACAGGAAGTAGGTTTCGAGATAAATTTTTTTCATCCACATCTATAGGCACTCATAAGTTATCCCTGAAAATTTGAAGGTGATATCTGTAGCGGTTTTGGAGAAAACTCCCGGACGTACGGACGGACGGACGGACGGACAGACGGACGGACAGACAGTCGGACGCGCCTAGGCCGACAATATGGCCCCACACTATGTGGTGGGGACATAATAAAAACTCTAATCTTTTTCTTTTTATTTTAATTCTGGCACTCTTTCAAACTCCTTTACGAGCCTGAAGTGCTACTTTCGCGTTACTTCCGGTTATACCGTGATACATGAATAAAAAACACAGATGATCAATCCGCTAGCTGAATATACTAATAAGAATAAGATAGGTCGATGAACTTACAAGAAAGAGCCTTCGCTTTCCAAAATCTCGCGACCTTTTACCAGAATGTGTGGATTCTGCAGGAGGGGGCTGTTTGATTACTACCTGTGCCAACAGATGTTTCGTATGGATAGGTGAAGCCGAACTATATCTGAATTGCATACGTAATTTTAAAGACGAAGGCGAATTTTGTACATTTTATCACCATCTATTGAAAACCATTAGTACAAACTCGCCATTTGCCCACCACCAGGACAAATACTAACCACTATGACCCGTCACTATGGCTCCACCTATTGCCAAAGTCAATAAAGTAAAATATAAACCGAATATCCCGAAACAGGGCTCGCAAGGTGGTGATAATTATGATTTAAATCTTACTACAAGCCTGTTCAAGGATGCATGCATCGTATCGTCTTGTTCTTGCATACCAAATAGTTTCATTAAGAAATATTGTCTCTAACTGACATTACGTATCATTTATTCACTATTCTATCAGCCTTTAATATATAACATTAATGTATGAAGTAAGAGAGCGTGATGATCAGAATACATGCTAATTCACTATGTAAAATCCCATGATTAATACAGTATCATAAACCTATTAAACATACATATCAGTTGTTTTAATTCGTTTTAACATGTTATCATAGGTTTATGTATAAGACATAATTATAACAATGAATGATACGGACTTTTTTGGAGTTTCTCCTCTGATACTTGTATAATTTGTTTTAATTTGTTATCAGCTGTTATCAGCTGTTATATTCCATCTGGTTCAACTGGGAAAAACATATTATACTGGATGATACATTTCTCTGCTCTTGCGTATAATTTGTTTACATTAGGTTACATGTTGTTGACACAACATGTTGACACTATCTTGTTGACATAGACATATTGAGTGTTTTAATAAAAGCGGGTATTGATAAATTAAGTTTTGACATTTGAAAGTTGTAATGAATTAATATAAATGATTTTTCAAAATAAGTCACCAGAAGTGATTAGTACAGCAGTTGAAAGACATATTTTAGTTTTACATTTATAACGTGCTTGCAAAAACACGGGCGCCCATTTAGATTATTAGCGGTTTTATTATAATATTGGATTGCTTCAATGCGCTCCATGAAAGAAAAATGTGGGCACTTTATTAATTGAAATCAATATGTCTTAATATTAAAGCTACATTGTTAACGGAGACAACGTAAGACTGCGACATTTTAACCCATTTCAAAATTCGGTGTTTTTATTTTCCATAACGGCTACTAGTATTTGTGTGCCATAGTTATCTCAGCTTTCGGGAATCACGGTTATCGTGATTTAAGGGCAGTTATAAAAATATACAAGGCGATGGTTCAAAATGGACAAATTTCAAAACTGCTCAACTTCACGTTTTTAAAGAATGCTTGCCCGGCGAGGGGTTTGCTATTGCGAGAGAACAAAAACATTGAATTTTTCCTAATACGTAATCATTTATACTTAATACTTCATCATTAATCAACAACTTTTTAAACCGTCTCTCTAATTAAATATCATGCCAATTAATACCACGATTGTGTTGACAGGATTAAATGCGATATCTATGGAATAATAATTTCATGAACTCAATATTCTAAATGATAAATAAGTTCATAATTTAGTCTTGTCTGACTAGTCTTGTATCATCAGAGTTGGATTGCAAATACCTCCCTAAATCAAATATTTATAATTGTTTTTATGTCTCTGATCCAACCACTAAAGTTTAAAAGGAAGACTATAGTGTCCCGTGAATTCATTATAATTATCTTAGACAATAGTGAAGCGGTACAATCGTGGGAGTGTTGATTAATCGGAATGCAAGTTTGATACAAAATAACTCCTTTGGATCAAATATTTAAATTTTACTAGAGTGCGGGGAGTGGAAACGAGTCCATTCAAGCACTAAATATCAAAAGAAAGATTTCAGTACCCCTTAACTTCGCTCCCGGACTTCACTATTCACCACCTCCCCTCCCCCTTCCCCAATTATCTTTTATGACCCCAAATTGTTCGTTTCTGTGCCCCCCCCCCCTGTCCATGGCAAGTAAGTAATCTATTTGTATATCGGCTCCCTCCCAATGGTGGGCAAAACCAGATGCAGGCATAGACATTGACAAGGTGAGGGGATTAAAAATAAAAATAGTTTTGTTTTAGGATCTGACTGAAATATTCAACGAAGCGGTTTAAGCCGGGGGTTTAAGGAATTAGAGGCAGAAATAATTCCTAGATGACCTGTCTTTACAGTAATCAAGATGCTACCTAACCGCAGTTTTAAAAGTTATTTATCTTTTGTGATAATCTAATACTACTTATAGATTGGTTTTCCAAATGTAAGACCCCGTATAAGACCCTTGTCTCTGATTGTGAAACATGTGTATGTATCAAATCCGAGGAATATTACATTATGTGAAACAATTCCAAAATGTTTTGTCTTGAACTCAATCAAATAGCAATATATTTCAACAGGTAGAGCCACCGTTCAAAAGACATAAACATAACTCTGTCGAGTGCAATAAATCCATGCATATCCATTTGTAGCAATCATACGGCCAGACCAGGGGAACACAGATACCCTTCGCATTCTTACATTGTCCGCATGTCAACCATACGGCGACCGCACGGTCAGCCTGCCTTTCGCACCTCTCATACACGTGTACAAATTCTAAGATCATATTAATTACCATTGATTTCTCGTTTTCAATCCCTGGTTTTCAAAGCCCGTTAGATGTTAATGAATGGAGATTTTTAAATGTGCTTTCATTAAACAGCCAGGAAAAATAAACTATTTTTCATTTCCCAGGAATCACATAATCCGTCAAAATTCATTTAATTTAAAATGTATCTAATATATTACATGTATACAATCAGACAGACTGGCTATTCTAATCCGTTATGAAAAGCCATTTGTTTTTTCCTCTACAGGATGTTTCTGTGGAAGTTAATTTGTTTATCTTAGTGTTTAGAGGCAATGTCCTTTGACGCTTTCGTGAAATAAATGAACTCTGTGATGGACTACAATTGTATATTTTTACAGGAACAGTTACCCGAAGTAGACCACTGTTACATTATTTTCATTTTAGGTCTCTCTAATTAGTTGCATTGCAGAAGTCTAATATTATTCTCTCCTGTGCCGAAGGTACTTATACCCGTAGACAAGGGGGGGGGATGTTCAAGGAGTCCAACTCAACAGAATTCGAATTGAATACAAAATAAATTCATAACATATAAATATATAAATACATAATGTCTATTCAAGTCTTCTTGCATTTTCTGAACTTCAAATGCGCCTTTTGATGTGTGATAACAAAATACTAAATAAATACTTAATGTTACTCCAGCTTGTTTTTATAGTAATTTGGCAATTGAACATGCATAAAGATATAGCAATGTGTGTACTGTGTACAACCCGAATCCTCTCCCGATCAGGTCACGTTTTATATGTCTCTGATGTAATAACTGCCCTGTCAACCCTCACGCATTAGGCGTGATTGTTACGCATTTGCTGGAAAAATAGAAATCACGCATCAATTTAGCGTGTATGATCAAATATCACGCAAATCACGGATTTTGTTGAAATTTTCAAAAATCGTTTTTTGTGAAATGCCGACACAGTAAAATACCGAACGGCGAAAAAAAGCGAACGCATTCCGTTCGGTCTTTGCACGCGATTGCCGTTTATGTCACACATTTGGTACAAAATATGTGTATATATCACGCATTTGTTTCGAAAATATTCACACCTACCTATTTGATTGAAATCATTCAAATCAAAGTTGGCATTCGAGAACAAAAATGTGTCCAGTCAAAAATAGATTTCTAATGTTTGATTTTGAGTAGTTGTATTTATTGATCCTTGTTTTTCAATCTACAGATGGTTCACTGAATTCCGAAGTAAACAGAAAATAATAAACATTTCCTTGGTTCCCATGATACTGCTTATAACCCAGGCCCGTAGCCAGGATTTGCCAAGGGGGGGGGGCAGTTTTCAAAAATGTCTAGGGGGTTCACATTTGACAATTTTGGTCCAAATATGGCTAAAATCACACGAGAAACGCTCAAAATGATGAAAAACTGCATGATTTTGAAAGAATCTTTGGCCAGGGGGGTTGGCCCGAACCCTGCGAACCCCCCCCCCCCCCCCTGGCTACGGGCCTGCCTATAACCTATAATACTCATTTATTAAAACAAATATTAATTTATCCGTCTGTCTGATTAGATTTTGTTCCCTGACTCAAACCAGAGACATATAAAACATATATTTTATATGTCTCTGCTCAAACAAAGTCAACCCCGATTTCAGTTCTTAATTCTTCACTTGAAACGATATAGCCAACATGATACAACATGAATTTAGATTAATTATACATATATAAAACCTGTTGTTATCAAAACCCATAAATCCTCACCATATAAATATAGTTTTATTGATGACCAAAAACAGATATCAGGGGCGTAGCCAGCTTTCAGTCAGGGGGAGGGGGTGCGATCGCCAAAATGATTTCGGTTTTCAGTCAGGAGGGTACGATTGTGGCCTGAGCAGCATTTTAAAGCTCCTTTCTTCTTCTTTCTCAGGGTTTTATTTTTATTGTTAAGGGGGGGGGGGGTGCGATCGCCCCCATCACAACCCCCCCCCCCCCTGGATACGCCCACGGATATTTTGGCAACTTCCACGTTTACCCCCCCCCCCCTAATCATTTGTGCGCCCCCTCTAAACATCAGACCAATCAGGCGATGAGGCATGGATCAGGATACCCTGACTCCCAAGCTGTGCGACTTCTGGCAACCGCTACACCTATATTCCCGGGGGAAATGCTTTTTCCTTTGAAAAATTATCAAATATGGTCGTGTGTGTGCAAACACGGAGGAGGAGGAGAGGGGTGCGTGAATTGCGTGCGATCCCTCATCAGTTGTGTACCTTATTTTTGTATGAATTTCTCCCGAACAATTATGCTAGAGGGGTTATAATATTTATTTCTGTTTTCAAATGAAATAATTTCACCCTTGCCCGATTGGCTATAATGCACGAATCAAATAACATGGAGATCAGATAATTAGATTGATTCCTTTTTTCGCAATCAGATGAATTAACTTATTGTTTTCTCTGATTAAAAGGTGGTTTGAAGCTACTTTTATAGGATTTGTAAATTCGCAATCAGACTGGCTTATTTTAATATTTAGTCAGTGCAAGAGGAGGGGACTATAATGTAGAAAATCGTTTTGATTTCGACACTAACTGAAATAATTTATCACAATAAATTGTTAAATACGGAAACAGAGACCGGTTGAAAAATGAAAAGAGGGGCAAAAAACTCTATTCATACAATGTAATTAAAACCCGGGAATTAAAAGCAATTTTAGACTGTTAGATCTTCTGTAATCAAGGTGATGTTGGTACACTTCCACCGTTAGAAAAACAAAGACTAAGACAAAGACTATATAGCAATTAATCCTTTAGTAATCATTAAATGTTAAATGTAGATTCTTATTATTTCGTTGGACAATGTTCAGACTTCTGACCAAGATTTATTCATTTATGTTTGTATTTAAAAAATAGTATTTCAATCAGACAGACGTTCTAATGAGTTAGAAAAATACATTTGTCCATCACCTCTCAAGAAGTTTTCAAAAGTAATCAAGTCGATTTGTTTATTTTAGTGTTTAGCATTGTTTTTCATAACTTGACGCTTCCATGAACAGAATGACTTTGAAATGAGTGTTTATAATTTTAGCTTTTATACGACATGCTTATTGTATATTTCTATATGAACGTTGTAGTTATGTGATGTAACATCGCCCCCCCCCCCCCCCCCCAAATTACAGGTATACAACTTTTGGTCGGAATACTTTAACTTGCGATTTAAATAGCAATTTTAGACTGTTAGGCCTAGATGATCTCTTATGTAATCTAGGTGATGTTGGTAGACTTCCGCAGTTAAGAAAACAAAGACTAAGACAATGAGAACTATATAGCAATTAATCCATTTGTTATCATCACTAAATGTTAGATTCTTTATTGGACAATATTTTGACTTCTGTCTCCGATTGTTATGCAGATATGTGTATATAATCATGTGAACAACATATTACGTGGAAATTCCCATATTCATTCTCATAATGTCTTACAGCTATTTCGCAAATGACATGCATGTAAGCCTAAATAACATGTGGACGTAATATTGCAGAACTGAGCGAAAAGAAAGGTTGAACAAATTAGATTAAGATATTTTATTTTTTAAATGCACAAAGGGCAACAGTTGAAGAGCAAAAATTAAAGGCGTTGTGAAATAGATCGTGCTTTTGTATGACCCTCTTCTATAGTGCCCTACCCTTTGCATTCGTTCGACTTCACTTCTTATAAGAGAGTTTCGTCTTCTCGTAGTATATAACTAGACTCTGCACGTAGCGTAATAGTGCCCCTATTAGCCATGTACAGGGGCGTAGCAAACTTGGGGGGGGGGTGCGATTGCCAAAAAAACAATATCGGATTTCAGTCTGACACAAATGGTCAAACATGAGTTTCAAAAAACTTCTAGAATTACCTTATGTAAATATTTACGTTAGCTTGTTTAATTAAGGTCTGACGTTATGAAAACAAAGTGCAATTAATTTCTGAACCGTATAATACAGTATCATCTGTTTGGTCTCGGTATATTCCAGTTTAATTTGTATTATACAAAAAATGATATGTATAATTTGTATTATACCACTTTGAAACCTGTTATAATAGAAAATGATATGCGTATAATACTGTTTAATCTAATCCTGACTTAAATTATATCAGGTTAAACTGGAATATATTTTGGTTTAATCGGGTATCATTCTCTAATGATATTTGAGTCCGGATCAGATGTTATAATATTGAATGATATTTTCTGTGATATTGGATTAAACAACAAATTAAACATCAATATAAGATGTTATCACAAGTATTAATCATAGGATTTTACATAGTGATTTTCATACAGATGTTATTGGCGTTGATGAATGATATTCAAGTTGAAAAATGGAGAATATTACTCAATTTGCACGTACTTTCGTATAAACATTTTGAAAGGAAGCACGGGGGTAAAGCAGACCCGATGATGCAATGAGCTTGCTCGGCGGTATCATGACTGTGTAACGGGTCTTAATGTATAAGTGTGCTCGGCGGTAGGTTCAAACAACGCGGATCCTCAAAGCATGTGCTCATGGTATATTCGTGTTTTAACACCCGTGGGAAGGGTTCAATTCTACAATTAAGTTGAAGCAGGTGGAGTTTTGCAGTTAACCTCATATAGATATATTGGCAGCGTTGTTTCATTAGTTTGATCACTGAATTGCGTTTTTCATGTTTCTGTCGTTTGCAGACTAGTTTATTTTCCTTGTCAATCAATTTTCAGTGTCGTATAAAGTGTTTTGGCCTCATAGCTTCCGATACAAATGCATCGCAATTTCACAACATTATCATTTTTCCTTTTACAAAATTGAAAATATCACATAACAAGGTATCAGCATGCAAAATGTCACCACCTGCCATATGTTACAGACACCACCGATTTTAACAGTATGAGAATTGTTCTCGACTATGGTGTACGAGATTCCAACAACCAACAATTCAACAAGCCACAAGAGACAAAGAATACTCCATGTATACTGGTATATGCAACTCAATAAATCAAAATGAGATTAGTAATTCACCGGGAACTTAACAATGGCCACAATGCGATTACGCCGTGATTAGATGGAAAATTATTTATGTTTTTTAAATAAATAATCTTAATGGTTAAAAATAATGGAAGCAGTTGTTGGTCTAGTAATTGCATCCAATCGGCTCCGTATACCTATAGCAGCATGCCCTTCTAACGGCTCATCACAACCTCCAACAAGTCAGTAAGTATTCTTACACCTCTTTGAAGTTCTTCGCTCTTAAAGTAGTTCCTTTCTTCTTGGGAGTTACATTAATTGATTAACGATATCAACTAAAAGCAACCGATTTACCAAATTACGTTTCAGTATTTCTCAGGCTGGGATGAATAAAATATATTCCGTCTGTTCTATTCGGGCAGTTTGTGAGATGAATTCAATATGGAGCGTGTGTATTAAGTAAAATATGACAAAACGTTTCTTGTGAATATATTCATTACTATACATACTATGCACAGTTTGCGATCATGGTTACAACCACAAAAGTTCAACTTCATACTACAAGAGGCAAGAAATCTTTGATATCAACGTCTTCAAATTGTTAATTTGTCTTTATGAACATCTCGTTTGTGTGCATGTACATTTTTCTCATCACCAATTATTTTCTATGTTGAATGTTGAAAGGGTGAGCCAAATATGTTTCTTTTTTTATTCTAACAAATAATCAATGCATTGTTATCAAAATTGTTGGAAATATACAGGGTGTCAAATAAGTCCCGTCCCCCCTCTACAGCAAAAAAACAACATATATGGTACCAAGTGTGATATATCATTGGAAAGGTCTTCAAAAGTTACATTGGTTGGCATGTACAAGTCAGTTTAATACAAAAGGTTACAAGTGCAGTCATTACCTCATACCAAAGCAGCAGTCTACATGATTTCGTAGGCCTATGGCATTTCTTAAATATTAACTTTCAACTGAACATTCAAACCACTAAATATGCCGCCATTTTGAACAAATATGAGACAAAATGGGGAGTTATGTATTTGCGTCACTCATACTATGAGCGCCTATAATATCAATAAATTAAGAAATGTTCCTTAAATATTTTTTTGTATGTCAGAATTTTACTCTAGTTTTCAAATATGTAATCAGATTTTGATAATACTGAAAATTAAAAAAGTTATTAAAGAAAAATGACCATTGAACAATTCTGTCCGGGCTACTATGTTGTCATCTTTAGGTCCTTTGACTTTTCTTATGCCCGATTCTTAAAACCCTGCCAAGTACGCCAAATTGCCATGTTTCTAGGCCTATGGTCACCTCGATTGATACAGTGTAAAATTTTGTGTGGTTGACTGACATGTGTCAGATACCAATACTTAGAAAGGTTTGTACATTGTGTACAGTATATTGGTAAAATGTTTGGCCATTCCACTGTTACTCGTAGTGGATTAGCAACCCTAGATCGTTTAAACTGTGCAACTATAGGGTTATACTGCCACAGTTTGTAATGTCTTTCCCAGTCACATGCCTCTTAACCCATCCTTGGCATGCATGTGGATCGTTCTTGCTTTTCAATGGCCTCTGAGATGGCTGTTTGGAGCTCTTGAAAAGATTGAGGACCTACTCTCGCTACACCCGGCACATTGGGGCGCAACCTTTTCACATCCTCTAGTGAACACAACCCCGAACATTTCAATAGAGTTGATTTCATATACCCTTGAAGGGAGTTGACTTCTTGTATTTGATGATTGGTCAGTTGCTGCATTACATCAGGATTGTAATGGTGGCAGCATGGCCCTATAGTCCTGTGACAATCTTTAAATATTACCTTTCAACTGAACATTCAAATTCACAAAATATGCAGCCATTTTGAACGAATATGAGGCAAAATTATGAATTATGTATTTGCGTCAGTCATACTATGAATGCCCATAATATCAATAAATTAAGAGACGTTCCTTAAATATGTTTTTTGTATGTCAGAATTTTACTCTAGTTTTCAAATATGTAATCAGATTTTGATAATACTGAAAATTAAAAAAGTTATTAAAGAAAAAGTGACCATTGAACAATTCTGTCCGGGCTACTATGTATATGGCAATGGATTAAACCAATTTGTGGATAGGGTTAGATGTGTAGAAAATAGAGGTGCAAGGGAAGTGGAGAAACCTTTTTGTTACAAGTGGAATGCGAAAAAGGTTAACTTTTTGACATATTCCTGAGGTCATATCCTTCTCATTTTGATGCAATAAAAGCTGCTTAAGGAGGGTAAACTAACTATAAAAGACATCGTGAAAATATAGGTAAATTTCATCCAAAATACTTGAGGTTTGGTGAGTAAACATAACTTTGGATGATCTTTCCAATGGTATATCACACTAGGTACCATATATTAAGGTTTTGGCTGTAGCAGGGGGGATGGGACTTATTTGACACCCTGTAGATACAATAAGTAATAAATGTTTCAATGTACTTTGGCTATCCTTGTAGTGACCCGATTTCATTTTTCATATTTATTACTAGTATTCTCAACCACATATGCAGAATGGGAGTCATAATTGTATTCTTTACAGGGTAAAAATCAAGCTAAAATATCTGACACCATTGGAAAGGACAATTCTCGTACACAACTTATTCTACTGATGTGAAATTATCTTACACCTTTGAGAACATGTACAGTTCTCGTATTTTACAGTTTAATATATACAGTTTGGGAGGCAGGAGTAAAATTCTCTAACGGTGAGAAAAATGCTCATATTGTACAGTCTAGATTACTGGACTTAAATCTCGAACACCATTTGTGGGAACAAATTCTCATATTGTACAGTCAGTCTGGTACAGTTCAGGTTACTGGACTTAAAATCTCGAACACCATTTGCGGGAACAATGCTCATATTGTAGTTTAGGTTTCTGGATGTTAAATCCCGGACACAATTGGTGTGAACAATTCTCATATTGTACAGTCTAGGTTACTGGACTTAAAATCTCGAACACCATTTGTGGGAACAATGTTCATATTGTACAGTTTGGGTTACTGGACCTAATATCTCGAACACCATTTGTGAGAACAATGTTCATATTGTACAGGTTAAGTTACTGGACTTAAATCTCGAACACCATTTGTGGGAACAATTCTCATATTGTACAGTCAGTCTGGTAGTCTAGGTTACTGGACTTAAAATCTCGGACACCATTGGTGGGAATGCTTCGGGCCAGTCTATCTTGATGTTATCTGTCACTTTTATCTCCCATTCTGTGAGGTTCCTCATCTCTGTTAAATATCCTACTATTTTGGCAAACAATTGGGGTTCATTTGGGTGGTTCTTTTTCAGTAAATATTGGAGGACTTCCACGAGAAATGTGAACTTCTTTTCAATCAAAGGAGCGTTCGTCATTTCGCAACGATCTAAAAGAGTAAAATGAAATAAGTGTAATTTAATATGTTATAAAACAAGTTACAGTACTTTATAACAGATGTTACTGAAATTGTCTCCGAGTTATTCTTAATATATTCTTATTCTATATATATTCTTAATTTACGTCATTGAAAATTCAAAGTTCAGTCAAAGTGATATCATATTTAAAACCTACACGTATTTTTAAATCTATATATGTGGTTTTTAAAAGTGTTTATCCACTTTGAAAATTTAATTTTCTTTGAAAATATGACTTCTAGGTCGGGGAGATTCCCCATAGACTCTATGTTATAAATTCATAAAATGTGAAATATCTTTTCTTGTATTGAAATTGAAAACTACATATACCTACTCGCATCTGGGTTATTTTGCACAGGTAACCAATATTTCAAGCTTTTGTCATTCGACTTTTACACTTATTCGCCTGTCTTTGACATGGTAAAGTGTAAACTTTAATCACTTCCGTAAATAAAAAAACTAGGATGGGAAAAGTAGATTCACAATTTTGTAAATATTTTTCAAAGACATTACACGTAAGACACGAAAATAATATTATTTATTCCCAAGCGGAGTTTGGCGACTGCTTGATAACATACCTGGAAAAAACAATACAAGCGCCCGTAGAGCAATGTCTTCCTCTTCCCTCAATTGTATGTTGCTAAATTTTGCCGCCATATCAAATTGTGCAAGTAAAAATTCTCGTTCCCAAACACAAGAAATCTCGTCTATGTGAACAATCTTGCCTTTGATTGGATCGCATAAACATTGATTTTCTGGATTCATAAAGCGATACACAAGAAAGAAGTATGCTTCGAAACGAGCTCCTAAAAAGGTAATAAACTAATGTAATCAGATAAAAGTCATTTCATCTGAATTATCTAATTCCAATAGTTATTTCAAATAGCCATTGATTTATGCTAGCATAAAGATTATCCCAGTATTTTAAGCTCAGTCTGTTAAACGCTTGACTGACTTACCTTTGATAAGGGCCATTTGATCTTCCACTTCAAGTTCATTAAAACCAGGTACTGATTTGGCAAACATCACGAACCATTTTATAAGTTTCTCTACATCTGAATAGTATGTGAAAACTAAGCCTCTTCTTCCGTCTATGTCTATTCCTGTCCTCTCAAAGATATCATTATACTCGTCTTTGGTGATCGTGCGCATATCTCCAAATAACTGCTTTTTTAGTTCTATATCATCCTAGTCACAATAAAAGTAAATAAAAATATATATCAAGTATTTGTGTTTGTAATCGAATGTCATTCTGATATTTATCACATCTTTTTCTCAAATAAACTGATAGGAGGCTTTGGTCGCTCTCAAATTTTGGATGTGACTTTAGAACATACAGAGAAATCAATAAAATAAATGACATTTTGGCCGTTGTTTATGGTGCACCGTTGGTTAAACATTATAATTCGTTTAATCTTGTATCGAAGTTGTGGCGTGCAAACAATCTAATACAAACCATGTGCGTTTTCTGTCCTTCCCAAAATTTTTTCAAGTTATGAAGATACAGCTTTCTGCCCTCGATTGTCGCTATCTTCATCTTTTGAATAGCACCTTCGTATTCATGATTCATATCTTTGTTGAAATCATTCTCTGTTGCAGTCATCTGTTGGAGCTTCTTCTCAGACACTGTGAAGTCATCTTCTGAGGAATTTTGACGCTTGAGTCTCCTAACCTCTATAATGTCTCGGGCCCTCTTCTCATGTGTGTATCGTCCGGTCTTTATAGCTACAAAGCAAAGCCATTTACAAAAATAATTCTAAACTCTACTAAGACCCAATGTTTGTATTTTTCGAATGAGAGTAGTTGATGAGAATATATTTCATTTTTCAAATACAATTTTAAATCACTGACGTCAAGACTGATTTACATATAAAAGATCACAATATCATATACACAATCACAGATAATTGAGTTATATTACCACTTTTAGACATCCCAGCTGATAAACACTTCTCGAATCTACAATAAGCGCAAGAATTTCTTCGATTTCTATCAACGTCACATTTTTCTTCTTCCGCACACTGGTAAGTGCCAATGGGTCGACGCAAGCTACGCCTGAAGAAGCCCTGAAAATAAGTGACCAGGCGAATGTTACATGTTTGCAGTGACTGAAAAGAATACAGTTTTGTTAAACTGATACTCATTCATAGTTTTCTTTCCATTGAAAAAGTAGAAAGCGGCAATATATATCGGACTCAAGAACGATCCCGGGGAAATTTTGTTCAACAAGTACGTCTTGTTCTATTTATAACTACGGCGTAACATAATTGTTTACACTTCCTGTCAAAGATGACACAGCACAATTTGATAACACGACTAAAAGTACTTTTGAACTCATAAGGTCAGAATAAAATAATTTGCGATTAAGAAATGAATTTACAGTTATCAAGACAAATCATTTGATATCTTTAAATCTATAGTTAACAAGTTATAAGTTAACAAGCTATGTGTTGATTTTGAGCAAGGTGCGTGTTTATTATCCATTGAGAAAATCCCGATCGAAATATTGGTCGATGACACAGCAGCATCATAAAACATGCTACTATCGTGAACAAAACATAATATATCGGATGTCCCAAAAGTTTTTCTCAGCGATTGATTACTGAAATTTATTGGAAATTTCTATAAAGTAGCCATAGGGTATCAATAGCAAGTTGTACAAAGAAAAAGATCGGTCACATATTAAGTAAGAATTGACAAATCCAAAAAAGCAATTTTGGGACATCCGATATAAACTAAGCTAGCAGTGATTGACGACAAATGATATCTAAAACATACTTTACATCAGAATCTATGTTTTACCTTACAAGCCTCGCATGTGTTGACTCCATAGTGAAAACCGGATGCATTCTCGCCACACACTCTACATGGTGGCAGCAGAGTCTTCTTGATTAATGGTGTTTTTTCAGCTGTACTTTCTGTCAGTTGATTTGCCTTTGTTGATGAACTGTTACTCTTGAGCAAGGAACAAAGGTGTTTAGAAAGGTTGTTTCGAGGTTCGTAATTCATAACAGAATTATTTACAAGAACCTTTTTATCCATTACTGTTGTATGGATCTTGTTTGGTTTCCTTGTCAAAAGTGATTTTATTAAATTCGCATCATCAGCTTTTGAGGTAGTGGCTGTTGGTTTTGCGATGGGTGGTGAGACTAATAAGTCTACTATAGACGAAGTGTCTGTATATGAGACAGGGGCGACAGGAGACCCAAGTGGCATCAACATATCAATGGAAATCCCTGAATCTGTGTCAGATAGACCCACCTCGGAGTCTCTGTGGGTTGATATAGAACCATCTAATGAAGTCGGCGAACATGCCGTCAACAATGATGAAAATGTTTCATCGAGACCCGGTGGAGATGGTATGTCGCAGTAAGGTGACAATGAAGATATTGTAGTTTCCCCCAAACAGGTAGTATCTGATGAATTCGCTATACTCACTCCTTGAACAAGGCCTACGCTGTCCATTTTGTGACCTTGAATTTAACATAAATGAAAAACAGGTATAGTATAAATAATTCAGACACATGGCGCGACATTAGGCTGAATTCTTCATAAAAAAGAATGTACGAATATTCCTTTTTGCGATAAGCGTCGATATTAAGAATTCACTTTTTATTTCATTCGTCTATGTTTGGTTTGGTTAGTACATGAACGAAAAGGATAAGACAGACTTCTGTCTCTGCAATTCCTCTTCGAGCTGTTCTTGTAAAATTAATTATATTAAAACACCTTATTATTAATATTGCATGTTTATTAATTCAAGTATTGATACTTACTTACCAGCAAAAATGTCAGTTCTCAAATGCTAGTGCACAAAAGCTAACATTATATCAGTGGTACATTCGTGAATCAAATTTTGACTTGATACGGCAAGACTATAGTATTGCAGCTAAAACTTGGGTAACTTGGCATACTGACAATCCGAGTTTTTTTCTTAAAGAATGTAACAAGCTTTTAGTCAATGATACACTGTTCATAATGTGAATCTAAATTTGTTTTAATTTGATCGGTCAGAGACTGAGGGACGCATCCAGCCATTTAAAATGTTGGTCAAAACATAGGATATATGTACTGAACGTGTATGTAGACTTCAATGCGTATATTTTACCAAGTTCAAGAAAATTGAAGTGTTCAGGGCCAACTTTTAAACAGTGTTAAACATTTACAAAACTGTGATAACATTGAGTTGGTATCAGTTTGGAGTGGCAGCTTTGAAGTGTTCGTGTTTACACGAGGTCATATGGTATGTCTTGCACATACGTAACGGTATGAAGGCCCGTACAAATTCATTGGGAGTATCCTGAAAAATCATATTCAAATCGCATCGTAATTTATTTTAATTTTGTCTTACTTCAATTCGTTATTGTGTTGCGATTTGGAAATGCGAGATAGAGTCCCTCTGACATCTTTTGTCCATATATAATCTTGTTTTCATCATGTGACCGATATCAAGTTATCTGCGTCTCATTAACCGACCAGTCAATATATAGCAGTAGGGAGGTGTGTCATTTTAATTAATGATTTATCACCCTATGCTCATGATGCCTATGACCTATAACCCAGATACCTATATCATGAAGCTGCGTTATTCGAAAACAATCGGTGCGGATTTATGTGCGGTGCGGTGCGGTGTGGACCGTAACAGTCGTTAACAGTCAGTTTTGAATTCAAATGAAGACATGTTGGTACTCAATTATACCCATTGTATATCATTATGTGAGCTATTATTTTCCCGATGTAGAGCGATGTCGCAGCCAGACACATCCGGTCATCCGGTGTAAAAGGTCTACATTGTCCAAAGGGAATTTCGTCATAGTTGTTTTTTGATACCTACAGTACTCGGTCCTTTTTATACTGTGTTTGACCAATTCATTGAATACAACAATTTTCAAAAAACGATACAAGTCACCAAACCCATATGGAAATTAGACATAAATTACACCGTGATGTATGATGAGGAGGAATCACCAGGCATCATGGGGAGGACTAAATAACCCCAAAATAATGCACAAAATTGAAAGGGATACCAGGGGAAAATGATATCCGTCCCCTAAAAACGCAAAGCAGGGGTGAGTTAATGCGAATCAACCTCAATATCAATCGTAACCACCAAAAGAAGTACCCTTACAGTCAAGTCTCAATTATTGAGATGTTAAAATGAAATTTTAAATAGAAATGTTCCCAAAATATATATATTGTTGTTATTCTTCCACTTTGTTAACTTTGCAAAAATTATGTTTGAGCGTAGAATGCTCCATAAAAATATATGGGCAACGATTTATGAATATTTCTTTTCATTTTTTTATTTGCAATAAAATACACTGTTGAAACAAAAGTACAGCCAGTGTCGGATACCATCTCGATAATATAAAACAATCATGGTGATGAATAATACACCCTGTATATGGGAATCAGAAAGATTCAAATTTTAGTAACGTTTTTATTAAAACATATTGCAGAATCAATCATCAATACGCAATAATTTTCAAGATTAAATTTCCTTGAATGTTTCTAGGGGAATACTATTGACTCCATTTGTTAAAGCTTCTTTCTTTTTCATCGACCTTTTGAATGTCTTTTGCTTGTTTTGTAATGTTCTTTTAAGAGATTTAGAAGTTTTCTTGGGTGTTTTTGTACACAAATGTTTTAGATCCAGAAGAGGTATAATCAGGAATACAAGACATACAAACATTATAGGAGGTAATGCATAGAATACGGCATCCTCCACCTCTTCAGGTTCATACTGGATCCGGTACACTCCTAAGAAATCAAAATGAAATGTTTTGTAGAATTTGTATATAATTTCGTACTAAATGTGCATACAATACAATGCAATGCAATACAATATAATATACAATACAATACAGCTTATTGTGCCTGATTATCTGTCAGTGTAACTCTCTGTTTATCAGATATTCAGAAACGAAATGAATGTTTTCTTTTTGTACAAAACAAGCATGGAAGATATGGAAATTGGAAACTCCATGTAAGCAAAATATTCCAAAATATCGTAATCAATTGTATGTAACTTGATAATTTCAATCATTCACAAGTTTGGAAAATGTGCAATTATTGATCAATGATAATGAGGAATGCAAATAATTGACCAGTAGAAACAAACTAATGAGGAGTGCTTTACTGGACTCAAATCAAATAATGAGGGTGGTTTAGTTGACTTATAAAATTGAAGAAATCTGTCTGAAGGTCTCATGCTAACTTTACACAACTTTGCTTAAATGTTTAATTCAAACAAGATCTGATTTTTAGTCCCGACCCCGACAAATGTTTTTCACAGATCGGGATATAATGAATCACAGATACACTGTCACGTAATTTTATAGGGGTCGCGGGATAGTCGCGATTACAAACACCTTAATCCCGTATTAGTAGGAGCACTTGAGCTGCGGGACAGTCAGTTTCTCAAACACACTGTCCCGTAATTTTTTTTGTCTATTCAAACATGTGCCGTTTTTTATTTACTGCCTTGACTCTTCTCTGTTATGTTGATATAGGATGGCGCAACTCCAGTCTTACATATGAAGTTCTGTGGTCCCTGACATTCTGTTGCGAACCAGAGTTTTGAGACAAGAATGACGCATTCTTTTCCTGGCTTCGGCTGGCCTGGTCCCCATCTAGATTAGAATAAAGATAGTCAATAATTAAAGAATACAATTAAAAACACAAATCAAGAACTTTTTGGAAAGTTTTTTCAGACACCATCTTTTAATTATATATTTGTTACGTGATACAAATAGTTCTCATTCGATTATGGAAATGTTCATCACCTCAAAATCGTTTGCAAAATGCCCTACTTAAGTTCCCCTTCGGCAATGTCAAATGCCTTTACAAAGTCAATGAATATAATATGCAGATGTTCATTCTCTATATATTTTAGGCAATTGAGGGAATTTAGAATACACTCCTCCAAAACTGCACAATTCTACTTTTTAAGGCTTCTCTATTGTATTACACAAATGCTTTAATGCTAAAAACTTACCTCGTGAATGTGACAGGAGAGCCATCCTCCCATCTAACCTCCCCTGTAGAGACATTTATCCTCAAACCAATGAAATAATTACCTCCCGTCTCGAGTGATCTGGAAATGAATGCGTTGTGTCAACTACGATATAATGGAGATAAAAGATAAAAAAATATATAAAACTTTGGACTGAGGAGCAACGAACGATATAATGTACATGTAGTTGAATGGTGTGCTTTGTGTTCCACAATCATTGTTGCAGTCATTTCCCTTGTAAACTAGAAAATGTTAGATATCATCTCTATAGTAATTATTGCATTGAATGAAATGAAGGTATATTAATCATGAAGTCACTTACGATATTTCTGCAACTGTCTGTAGCTCCTCCTCATTTTTTATCACAAGGATATCAGAGGACATACTGTGACACTTGCTAACAGCATAGTCATAGCTCCCTCTGGTCTCGGATGGTAAATAACAAACATCTTTCTTTGGTACCCACACAAAAGGGCATTTTCGATCTAAAACGAACATACAGTATCTAATGATGTTTAGAGTTAATTGAGTAGGAACAACGCTACAAAAGACAAGCGTGACACAGTGATAAAAATCGCAATTGAAGAGCAAGGCTTTGCTAAAACTATGTGCAAACCTGAGCTATATTCACAAAGTAAGGGATGACGAGATTCCATGCCACAAAAGTCGTCATGAAGGACTGCACCATGAATGTAATCATTCTTAATGTAAGCACATCTTTGAAATATATCCTCATTTGATTGTCCGTGCGCCCATTTTGATCCATTTGTTAGTACCAAGCGTTCTCTGTCCTTCCACTGCCAATCTCCATAGCTGTCCATGCAGTTGAGTCCAACCCAAAACTCCCTAAAAAAATAGAAAAAAGGCCAAATAACAACTGGGTCTTCAATGCAAATGGAACTCGAACATCTCCCCAACTGACTTTTTCAGTTACGGTATACTAGTACACACCCGTCAAATGGAAACATTTGTCTAACAAATGCATTGATATCAGTGTTGTTGATCTTTGCAAGTTGAGAGTCCCTGTAGCCGCAGTACCTCCCACCATACGTCCATCTATCACTGTAGGTGCCTGAGTGCCACAGACACACATTTCTTGGTTCATAAAGGTAAGCGGTACCATGCTCAACGATGCATGGCTTTTTGACAAATACTTTTATAAGGGTGGGGTAAACAGAAAAACGAGTCACAGCAGTTGTTGTGGGTGTTGTTATTATTGTGGGTGTTATTATTGATGTGGGTGATGTTATTGTTAATGTTGCAATAGCATCAGTCACTATTGTAGTAGCATTGGAAGTACTAGCATCAGTCATTGTTGTAGTAGCATCAGGTAATGTTGTAGTAGCATCAGTCACTGTTGTAGTAGCATCAGTCACTGTTGTAGTAGCATCAGTCAATGTTGTAGTAGCATTAGTAGTAGAAGCATCAGTCAATGTTGTAGTAGCATCAGTCAATATTGTAGTTGCATCAGTCATTGTTGTAGTAGCATCAGTCACTGTTGTAGTAGCATCAGTCAATGTTGTAGTAGCATCAGTCACTGTTGTAGTAGCATCAGTCAATATTGTAGTTGCATCAGTCACTGTTGTAGTAGCATCAGTCAATGTTGTAGTAGCATCAGTCACTGTTGTTGTAGCATCAGTCAATGTTGTAGTTGCATCAGTCACTGTTGTAATAGCATCAGTCAATGTTGTAGTTGCATCAGTCAATGTTGTAGTAGTAGCATCAGTCAATGTAGTAGTAGCATCAGTCAATGTTGTAGTAGCATCAGTCACTGTTGTAGTAGCATCAGTCAATGTTGTAGTTGCATCAGTCACTGTTGTAATAGCATCAGTCAATGTTGTAGTTGCATCAGTCAATGTTGTAGTTGCATCAGTCACTGTTGTAGTAGCATCAGTCACTGTTGTAGTAGCATCAGTCACTGTTGTTGTTGGTAACGCTGAAAAATAATAAACAGCATTATTTAAAAAGTGTTCAACTTGGATTGTTAGAATCACACTATATGTGACAACAAATAAAGAAATTACTTTTAACTGAGATTCTAATTTGGGTTTGGACTTTATTGTCCATATTGGCAATATGTTGTTCGTTGTACCTGGAACTTCACATAATCCAAAGACCAAACTGAAACTGCCGCCAGTCATTCCTGAATCAATCCATCTATAAGTTCCCCAATCTGTTCCACCGGACCAATACTTATATCTTAAACAAAATTATGACATAGGATTACGATAGTAGTCTCAGTCTCTATAAAGCGATACGGAAAGGTTTGTTCAATTGAAAAACACGTGCAATAATGTAAATCAATATTAATTGCTGACAAATGGCTAGAAACAGTAAGATTTTGTATCGTGACTCATGACATGTTTTTATTATGTCACCACCGAAAAGTGGTGACATATTGTTATGGTCTCCATTTTTGTGACAACGGTTGGCGATCGGCGTCTGTAAGTTTGTCTGTAACAAATTCTTACAACTTCCAATAACCTAAAAAATACTGTTACTGACTTCAATTTTTTTCAAAATCATCTAAAAGTTTTCTGAAGTTCAAATCAAACTGATTTAGGATTTGACCTTCAATGACCTCCTCAAGGTCAAAAAAGGTTAAAAAGGTATTTTTAACTTGCTTCAAATTGGCCAAATTTTTCCAAAATCATCTACAAGTTCTCAAAAGTTGAAATCTGACAATAGATTTAAGGTTTGACCTTCAATGACCTTCTCAAGGTAAAAAAGAATTAACCTTCAATGACCTTCTCAAGGTCAAAAAAGGTACTCTTTTAACTTGCTTCAAATTGACCAATTTTCTTTCAAAATCATCTTCAAGTTCTCAGAATGTCAAATCTGGCTATAGATTTCAGATTTGACCTTCTAAAGGTTAAAAGGGTCAAAAAGGTCTTTTCTCAACTTGCTTCAAATTGACCAATTTTTTTCAAAATACATCTACAAGTTCTCAAAAGTAGATTTGAGATTTGACCTTTATTGACCTTCTTAAGGTAAAAAAAAAAGGTTCATAATATTGTGAGCAACTAGTGTGGTGACACTTTGACATGTTAATTCCTTGTATAATCATAAAATTGCGAATTGACAGTGATTTTTTTACAACCTGTCATACATCTTTGACAGACAGACTGATAAAAGAAAATGATGGACACAATACATGACAGAAAGTATATAAAGACAAACCTTGATGCTTTTATTCCAATTGATGACGCTCCATTATTTGGTTCACCAAAAGCCCATCTTCCTGAAAAACCATTCACTGTTGATGGGGACCCAGATCCCGAGTTGGGCACTGCCGTTCCGTCATACCAATGATGGTAAGAGGTTGCTAGAATATACATTGACACTTATCACAGTTGTTCTAAAATCCACATCATAAATATCTTCATATCAAGCGTTTCAAGCCCGTCCGAAGAGAGGGGCATTGGGGGCGACCGATTTTGGTATTTAATGATGCAAATATCTGTTATTGCTCTCAGATATGCTCAAAATGCAACAGAGAGGGCATTAATTTCAAATTTTGTTCCCCCAGCTCCTGGTGCTTCGTGCTGGCAACAATTTGCGTGGGTACACGGTACAATCCATCCGTACGCGAAAGTCGCCCCCTCCCCCCCCCCCCCCTTCGAAAATCCTCCAGCCGGACCTGCGTTTAATACATTAACACATTAAAATCAGACCCAAGGGTCATCGGGTTATTTGCAATACTACCATAACATCAAAAAGTCACAGGATATGCCAAAGAACTGAAAACCATTAAGTTCCCTACCTTTTGATATGCTACGCATGGTTCATCTATGATCTTACTCATACTGCAATACAAATATGAAAGAGTTGGGTTTTTAATTAAAAGTATTTACATGGATCAGTAGTATCTCCTCCAATCCAAACTCCCCATTTCTTATCTGAGTATGTTGTTCCTCTTCCCAAGGACGTCATCTTATGTACAAGATCTGCATCCAGTAGACCATCAATGAAATCTGCTTCTTGTTCACTGCCAATCTTTGCCAGGTGACCCCCAGTTACAGCACTACACTCTGCTTTTGATTGAACATAGTCCCGGGTCATGTCTGACAAAAAGCTGTAGCAGGAATTTTCCACACTATTAAAATGCCAAGGATATTCCCATCTCTGACTTGGACAATCTGCAGTAGATTAAACATTTTCGCTGAAAATAAGTATTTTTATAGAGGTGTCTGGACGGGAAAGATCTTTCAAAATAAACCACCTGAATGTGATAATTCATAACAAACTGAATACTAAATCCTGACTGTTAATTACAGTAACTCTCTGGATTAATAAAAAGTGATAGATATAGTTCCAAAATATATTGATTCAGTAGTAAAGCATGTAAATTAGATCTAGAATTAGTGATTCATCATTCATTTATGATTTAAATCTGTGGCTCTTATTTTGTAACAATTTGAACTTGTTTGCTAGATATTTCACACATTATTCGATCTAATATTTCAAGTTAAAATGAAAAAATTGGCTCACGACATTGAGGAGACTTTGAATGAGTCACACGAAGTCCTACCTTACTCTCTTCATGACAGTCAAAAAAGCAGTGGTTCAGAATAAAAGGTCCATGTGCAGTATGGCAAGTGATTTTAGACGGTCATATCTTTCACAATAAGTACTTTCTGGGTATAAATTCAGTGTTTTTTTTATTAAAATAATATGTTTTCTTTAAAGTGAAGTCCCCATGATAGTAAAATATCAATCTAACTCCCTGAAAATTATGGATTAGGACCCCACCTTTTCACTTTTTAAAAAATGTAAGGCTTATTTTCTAAAAAGAGGATCTTGTTTTTCTCAATTTTAATATATCAAAAGTTTCTTCGACACTATATTAATAACTTCTGAAAAAGGAATGGGTATTGAAAAGTTAAAAACCAAATTTCCAATGTTATTTTCCCATAGCGAAAACTCATGCTATCCATTGTTTTCAGCATGATTTTGGTCGTCGAAAATTGATATCTTCAAAACTAGACTTTCAATACCATTCTACTTTTAAATATGTTTTAGACCCCTTGTTGAATAATATTTTCATGCAATAAAAATCAGAAAAAGAAGATCCTCTTTTGAGCAAATAAGTTCAACATTTTGAAAAAATTGTTGACGTGGGGTCCCTATTTATAATTTTTCGAATTGTTCGATTGATATTTTTATCATCATGGGGACTTCAATTGAAAGAAAACATATTCTTGTTTTGATAAAAACCACTGGATTTATGCCCAGAAAGTATGCAAGGTGAAAGATATGACCGTCTAAAATCACTTGCCATACTGCACATGGACCTTTATCCTGATCCCTAAACATCATTAGCCATTAACGGTAGAATCCCAATACTCATGAATTCAAGAAAAGTGTATATCTATTCTTGTATTGAGCAGACTATATATTTGCAATTATTTCTACTAAGTACATTCTCTTTAACTAAAAAGACAACTTCAGAGCCCCTATCCAAAATCATTCCCTTGGATCCCAAAAAAATATTTTAAGGATTCATTTATTTATTAGTAAAATAGTGTACATACCCACCAAAATACATTGCAACGTCGACAGAGCTTAAAGTTAAACTACGTAATTGATGGCATATTTTTCCAAAACAGAATATGAGACATTGTTTCCTTATTAGCTTTACGACTCAAATTAGCTATTTCGCCTATTGTAAATCACTGTTCGTAAAGGTTCAAAATAGTTTCTAATGAATCAAAATAACATAAGATGTATATCATTAACAATTTAATATATACTCACTAGCAAGGCAAATCCCCAATAAGGTGAAAACTATCAAGAATGTTTTCATCTTTAACACTTCGACGTTACGTCTTGATATCTTCCATTCTAATATATTAACGGATACTGTATATGGTCCTCATGATTATGTTCATCAATTATTTATATTGATGTTTGCTACAAATAAAGATTTTAGATCTGCCATGGCAAATGCTTATTTCATCAATATACATTTATCCCCTGTATTCCAATATTTGCACTGAACTGACCTCACTTTAAACTGACATTGAAATTGAGTCATTGACCTGTTGACACTAGGATGCAATGGAAAGCTAGAAATTCGGGGAATTCTAGAAAATCATTTGTGATTACATTTCGTGAATGATCAATGCTAACATAATAGCACAGCAAATTGAATATTCCTGACAAAGGTTTTGGAAGATTAGTATGCTTAAACGCGTAAAATAAGTAGCTGATATTTTTATTATCCTCATAAAAATATCATTTTAATGAAAAAAAGTTATGGTCGGAATATACTCATCGTTGAAAGCCTATGATATGACGTCTTCATTTTCTATACAATACATAGACTTATGGCACGGTGCCCATGTCAAGCTGCGCGCCTACTTAATCATGTATGATTCAAAATATTTCGAGATAAAACAGATAATCAGGAGATTAAAAAGAAATAAATCACAAACTGCGCGCCTATTTTAGCCAGAAATTACAAACTGTGCGCATACACTATTAAAACTACATATTATCATTGGAATTTCTACAGAGGCACGTGTAGGTGTTTTTCATGTAGCTTTGGAAATTTTGCTTTATCATCAGATTTTATGAGATTTTCATATTGAAAGTCAAAATGTATAATAGAAGTGACAATTATTTGGGAACGAAAAAAACTTTAATTTTCAGATCACCATCTTGGTGGATGGACTCTCATAGTGTTTCAATTATGGGGTTCTACTATTAGACACATATGTGCCTTGTATGGCGCTTATGTTTTCTAATAATACAAAACAAGCTTGGATAGGCAAGCAGTTTGGAAATATTAGGCACGCAGTTTGGGAAATACATGTGAATATAGGCGCGCAGTTTGACAAGAAAAATGTTTAAATCACGTTTATGGCGTATTATCGTTTTGAACACAAACTTTGCTGATTTAATCAGATGGAGTGATCCTATGTATTCTAGCATACACAATGGCTGAATAAACGGCAAATGACGATAAAAAGACATAGATATAACTTTACACTGTAAATTTTGAACACAGAAGTTACTTAAGACCCTTATATTGAGATAACTAGGTTTACATCGGGAAAAACATTGAGTATTATGAGTAAATTAAGTTCATCTTCACAGAATGGTATCTTTAGAACGAGACTAACCTTGTATTTTTCGTATTTTGGATCTTTTTGGGAGTCGTGTCCTCCCCGTCTCACATTTTGAAATATGCGCGCAGTTTGTCAGAGTTGGGCATCGGGCTTTCTGTTTAATTTATTCTTTTGCTATAAATCAGCCTATACATATCCACCTATCGGATTGAAACAAAACTGTATTGCAAGAAATATTTGAATGAAGAACCGTGCATATCCACCTATCGGATTGAAACAGAACTACATTGCAAGAAATATTTGAATGAGGAACTGTGTATGTCCACCTATTGGAATGAAACTATACTGCAAGAAATATTTGAATAAATAATTGTGCATGTCCACCTATCGAATTGAAACTCCATCGCAAGAAATATGTTTTCTAAAATACTCCTCATTTCTATTTCGTCATGTACATGGTGTAATGTTTAACACTTTGTGTATTGATAAGACCTTCATTGATCTGTAATCCAACCTCTAAGAAGCTATAATATTGACATCGGAATCCCGGGATCAAAATTGGCTTTGATTAATAATTAAACACTATTTATTGGACATGTATATCAGAACATGGCTGATATCAATAAAATAAATTGTAGATCAATGAAAAAAGTCCGAGACTTTACAGTAAGCTGATCCAACTTCAAGAATTACTGGTCAATTATGCAATATTTGTTCCTTGCATGAATATATTTGTTTATGTCTTGACTTAGATCAATGGACATAATATCAGTAGTTCCAGAATTTGTATTTGTATGCTCTTGGGTCGAACGCAGAAAACAGCTAAGATCTGATATTACATTAGTCTTACAAAGTACAAGGAATATCTATAACAGTTAACAAAGCCTATTAGCCCTATTTGTAGGTCAAGATCATCTCAAGTGAATAATATAAGAAGAATAGATTTCTTTTCAGATTATCTATATTTGAAACCTCCAATAGCAAAGATGTACATATAATTCCAGGTCTCGCATACATAAAATAACAAATTGCACGTTTATGGTTTAAAAGTATTAAGCTCGATTTTCTTAAACTCAGTCCATTTTTGTGTCCTTCTGTCTCGGAGCACATACAAAACATATTGCTATGACAACCATTAAGGCTATCAATGCTGCTATGGTGACCATCACAACAAGAGATCCATTAGGTCCATTTATAACATTCTGAAAACAAATTTGAAGCCCTAAGAGTTTGCTTGCATGCCATGATGTACAATTATAAGATTTTAAAGAATTAATGATTCAATCGGTGACAACCAACCACTCATTAAGCTTTAATTGATTAGATTTGGCCTTTATTATTAGGAAGGATGAACTGTACAATGTACATGTACATACTAGTATGTGCATTGTACAACAATAAAGGCGTTTGTATGTGTGTAAGGATGTATGTTTCTTCCATCATGACTTCACGATTCTAATAAAATACATGTGAATGTTGTATCACTACAACAATTACATGTACGTGTTTAGTACTATGCAGTGTCTTACCTTCAGATCTTGAGCAATATTTTCCACTAATTCATCGCTGAAAAAATAATTTTTGCAAAATGTGACTTTTTTTGCATGCTCTACATAGGCAGTATATGTAACAACTTAAACTGAACAAAATAGATGTAGTTACATGTACATGTAGATTCTACCATTGCATTAAGAATGCTATAGAGTCTGATTCCTGATATAATATGTCCATGTCGTCTATGTAAAATTCACCAATTTAGAAAAATAATTTCATTTAAAAAATGTTTACAATAAATGTTTTCACTAATATATTTCCAAAAAGCATTAGGAGGCAATTACATGAGCCATTTGAGTCACCCCCCCCCCCTGGCTACAGACCTGCATTCTTTCTTTCTCAATGGCATTATGTTTGTTATAAGATGTACTTACAAAGGACTTGGGAGTGGCAACACTTTTTGTGATGGCATATTTTTGTACCAACCCCCAGCGAATGAGGTCAAGGCTGATGTATCATACTTGGCATTGAAAGTATACTGCTTACCAAGCCGGAAACTACAATGAATAACATCATGTAAAAAGAATAAGTCATTTAATAGGAATCTTTGTAAATGATATATCTAATACAAGGTACATAGCATGCAAAATGTCACCACCTGGCATTTGTTAGACACTGACCAATGAATGCCAAACACCAACCGCTGAACAAAAAAAAATTGGAGTCTAGAACAATATGTCGCCACTTCTGATGGTGACATAAAAATGATGAATGTATCAAAATATAGTGAATTATGAATTCAAAAACCTACTCAATACATAAGTCTGCATGTACATGTCCGTAAGTAAAGAGGATCACCATGGTACAGTATCAGTTTGAAAGAATCTAATCATATGTGATTTTAACTATCAAGACAAAATATTACTTACAATATAATTGTTGGGCAGCGTTGAATATTAAACCTCTTCTTTAACTTTGGACTTTTATCAATGTTCACTATTGCCCCATTCTGACGTTGCTTTATGCTACAAAATATTGAAATATGTTTGTATATTACCATATAACTTATAATCTACCATATTCTTACTAAAAAAGAAATGTTTATTCCCACAATCCATGAACCCCGGTACTCCCTTATTTGGGCTCGCTTCGCTCACAGTGATGGGAACCCAAAAATCACACCCCCTTGACATTTGCTAGCTACAACCTTGCTGTACATATTGTAAACATTACATGTGTACTCTTTGACCAGACTACTGTACTAATTAATATCGTGTGTCATGTGAAATTTATATTTGATTATTTGTTTTTGTAAGTGTACATGTTTGTAGAAAGTGGTAAAGCTTGGATTTTTCTATTATTGCAACTTGTATGCTTTCTGAGAAAATAAGTACAATATAATAATCTAATTTAATGATGTTCGCAACTTTTTATTGTAAAACATGTTAATTCCCTGCATAGTATTCTCATTTTTTCTTTAATCCTCATAGTGAATTGCAAAATAATGGACCTCCTAGCTAGCATGACCTTTAAGCATGTATGTGTGTGTGATGTCAGTACGCGAAACTTTAAATTAATCAGGTACATTATTAATTTCCCTCAGCCTCTTTGATTCAACATGCACATTAACAAACAATGTCCATGGACTTAGCTTCAATGTACATTTCACTTACATTGCAGACACTCCTTCGAAAGATGGCAGCAAAGATGAGCATTCTTCTGAGTAGCTATAAAATGAATAATATAGTTAATAAGTGTATTCTACACACAAAACAGTCCAATGACAATACAAACAAGGCATTAACATGACAAAATGTCACCACCTAGTTAGGTCATTGAAGGTCAAATGTCAAATCTTAAGTCAAATCTAAAGTCAGATTTGAATTTCTGAGAACAGGTAGATGATTTTGAAAAAAAAATTTAGTCAATTTGAAGCAAGTTGAAAAAAGACCTTTTTGACCTTGAGAAGGTCATTGAAGGTCAAAGGTCAAATCTAAAGTCAGATTTGAACTTCTGAGAACTTGTAAAGTCAAATTTGAACTTCTGAAAAGATGTAGATGATTTTGAAAAAAAAATTTGGTCAATTTGAAGCAAGTTGAAAACAGACCTTTTTGACCTTTTTTGACCTTGAGAAGGTCATTAAAGGTCAAATGTTAAATCTAAAGTCAGATTTGAATTTCTGAGAACATGTAGATGATTTTGAAAAAAAAATTAGTCAATTTGAAGCAAGTTGAAAAAAGACCTTTTTGACCTTTTTTGACCTTGAGAAGGTCATTGAAGGTCAAATGTCAAATCTAAAGTCAAATCTAAAGTCAGATTTTAATTTCTGAGAACACGTAGATGATTTTGAAAAAAAATTTAGTCAATTTGAAGCAAGATGAAAAAATACCTTTTTGACCCTTTTTGACATTAAGAAGGTCATTGAAGGTCAAATGTCAAATCTAAAGTCATATTTGAATTTCTGAGAACATGTAGATGATTTTGAAAAAAAAATTTAGTCAATTTGAAGCAAGTTGAAAAAAGACCTTTTTGACCTTTTTTTGACTTTGAGAAGGTCATTGAAGGTCAAATGTCAAATCTTAAGTCAAATCTAAAGTCAGATTTGAATTTCTGAGAACACGTAGATGATTTTGAAAAAAAAAATTAGTCAATTTGATGCAAGTTGAAAACATACCTTTTTGACCTTTTTTGACCTTGAGAAGGTCATTGAAGGTCAAATGTCAAATCTTAAGTCAAATCTTAAGTCAGATTTGAATTTCTGAGAACACGTAGATGATTTTGAAAAAAAAATTTAGTCAATTTGAAGCAAGTTGAAAACAGACCTTTTTGACCTTTTTTGACCTTGAGAAGGTCATTGAAGGTCAAATGTCAAATCTAAAGTCAGATTTGAAGGTCAAATGTCAAATCTAAAGTCAAATCTAAAGTCAGATTTGAATTTCTGAGAACATGTAGATGATTTTGAAAAAAAATTTAGTCAATGTGAAGCAAGTTGAAAAAAGACCTTTTTGACCTTGAGAAGGTCATTGAAGGTCAAATGTCAAATCTAAAGTCAGATTTGAACTTCTGAGAACATGTAGATGATTTAGAAAAAAATTGAAGTCAGTCTAAACAGTATTAGTCAATTTGAAGCAAGTTGAAAACAGACCTTTTTGACCTTTTTTGACCTTGAGAAGGTCATTGAAGGTCAAATGTCAAATCTAAAGTCAGATTTGAAGGTCAAATGTCAAATCTAAAGTCAAATCTAAAGTCAGATTTGAATTTCTGAGAACATGTAGATGATTTTGAAAAAAAATTTAGTCAATGTGAAGCAAGTTGAAAAAAGACCTTTTTGACCTTGAGAAGGTCATTGAAGGTCAAATGTCAAATCTAAAGTCAGATTTGAACTTCTGAGAACATGTAGATGATTTAGAAAAAAATTGAAGTCAATCTAAACAGTATTTGTTAAGTTATAGGAAGTTGTAAGAAATTGTTACAGACGCCGGACGCCAACCGCCAACCTCCAACCTCCAACCACCAACCACCAACCGCCGTCACAAAAAAAACAGAGACCATAACAATATGTCACCACTTTTGGTGGTGACATAATTATACTGTAATGATTTTTGCACATTTACTCTAGTGTGTCATTGTATGCAGACAGCCATCATAAGGCCAGGAAAAATAGTAATTTTCTGCAAGGCAGGTGGTAGATATTACACAAAAAGTTGACAGCGGTGGCGGTAGGCATATATTTTTGTGAGTCATCATGACTCAGGTAGTTTCAAAAAAGTGAGTCACAAGAATAAAAGTTGAGTCAAAGCTATAAAAGTGTTTTTCTTGAGTAAAAATGCATACAAAATGTAGAAACCACATACAAAATCTATTTTTTGATTTTGTGCATACCTTTTATTGTACTCTTATAGCACATTAACAACTAACAATTAATTAATGAGGCAATTGCAAGAAAAATGTCACTATTAATCATCTGATTATCTGGTCCAGCGAGTCATGGGTGTGAATGGAGTGGGAGAGGAGTTTCACCCTGTGTGGAGTTACATAGATTGGGGTCGAAGCGTTTCATGTTGAAATTCAACATTTTTGCAATCATTCCAAAGTCTAAAATATAAGACCGACCGCAATACTGGGCATTATTTAAATTGAATACGGTAGAATCTTATAATTATAGCTGATCAAATGAAACCGAAAGTAGATTTGTTTTCATACCTAATTTGTCATCATTACCCCCCTTAATGTGCGATCGACTGGATTTTCATGTGCCCATTATCTATCTTCATAGGATCAGCTTCAGATCTAGTGAATCGAAGATCTTAACTTGAGGGAGTTAATTGAAAATACTTGGTGAAAACTTACGATAGATCGCTCACTGTGAGACTCACCATTGATAAACCTACTGCGCATTACATCTGCGCATGCTGATGAAGGGGACGGCTCAAGGAAACTTGCTAACTTAGCGAAGGAATTTTGTGAACTTGCGAAGGAAACTAAAGTTTCGTAAATCTAGCGTGTGAACATTCAAGGGAAGATTTTATGCGGTTATTTAAATATACGATCACTAAAATCCTCAGAAGGGAGTATGAAATTAATAAATTAGACTATTGTTCAATGTTATGTTCGTTTTATTGCATTTCTGATACGCCCCCTAGCAACGTGCTTCACGAGATAAACAAATCGAGGGATCGATCAATGTTTATCATTGAATCTGAATCACAGGGCTTTAAAAATTATATGAAATACCGAAATGAGAAAATGATCGGTAGGAAGGAGCCTCGATTGCGCTGAACGAGATGTTAGATTTCCGGAATTAGCAAAATTATAAATCTGATCAATCACGTATTTTCACATATAGGGATCAATTTAACCAAGTACCAAGCGGGCATTTGGCATGTGAAACAAACGAGCGTCAGAAAGACTCGGTAGACAATGAATATTTGCGTCAGAGTTGCAAAAATGTGAGTAAAAAACGTAAAAAATTGCGTTAACGCCACCTCTGGTTGACCAAGACAGGTCTACTAAAAATAATATCACATGTACTTCTTGAATAAATTGTTGAAATGAATATTGTTTTGAATATAAAGAAGAATAGCATGAATAGCAACAAAAAAGTTGGAGACTATAACAATGTGTCACCACTTCTGGTGGTGACATAATAGTACCAATCTGTAGATCAGAAAATATTGGGTATATAAAATCATAAATAGGCAATGGGTACAGAGGCTTGATGCAGGACTACCTAAATATGTTATTTTCAACTTACAACATGACGAGCCAGTCACCAGTTGTGGCTCCTGTAGAAGCTTGGGTAAGATGCTCAAAGTTGTCATCATCAAGAACTTTTGTTGCAACTTCTACATTATTGCTCAACCACATGATGATATCATCCGTGGTATCTTCATCATCAAGCGGTTCTATGACAGGAGAAAATCAGAAATACATATTTATTTTATTTGAAAACAGTGTTCATGCTTGCACTTATATGAGGCTGTTTCAGGCTGTTTATTATAACCGGGAGGGATCGCATCCATCGACCCCCCCCCCATATTGAAAAATATTAGAAAAGCGGTGGAAACATTTGTTAAGTTAAGTTGCAATAAATCATATCTATTTTTGTTTTATTTCTTTTATACAAATCTGTTAAGACTGTTGCAGCAATGATGAAGGTAAACCTCAATAATTATGATTGTAAAAAACAAGAATAATCTATAGTATCAAATATCGAAATGTAACATTGGCACAAACAGAGAAACCTACCGCTGTATATAATAGGATTGTTTTTACGGAAGAAGACAATCTGTGGGAATGTTGTAATGGAGAGATCCTTCGCTGCTTCTGCATCTTCAGTCTTAATTATCTTCAGATCTATAAAACAATATCAATGAGACACTTTAACATTTCACAGCTTTCCAACCTTTGCAGATTTTGCACACCCCTCAATTTTTTGGGCAATAAATCCTATCCCTAACCCTAAACTGTAAACCTAAAAACAGAATCAGAATTTTGCTAAGCCATCTCCAGTTGTTGAGCATCGGTTCTCTCATGATAGATTAGCAGATCAATAGATATTAAAACAAATTTGATTTGTTTGGAGTACGCAATGTATCAGGTGCTCTAAATGTACCTACAATCTCATTTTCAGACTTCTTGAGAAAATTGATGCTCCCTAAAAAACAACCGATGGGTTTCTATTTAACAAGAGATCGAGCACAATGTAAACTAAATGAGATAACATCTCAAGAGACTGTGATCTTATCAATCGCAAAATAATCTAAGTCCAAAATGGAATTTCGCCAATGTAAAGCTTTTTGAAAATACATGCCTTAAAAGTTTTAAAGTTCAGTAAGTGGGATGTTTTTAAATTTCCCAACTCGTCATTGTAAAGAAAAAAAGCTTTACTTTAAAATGACATAAATTTTTGTCCCTAAATCTTGACAGTGATGTGTGATCTTGTGATTAATCCTAGCTCTTACCCATATGTATGACATACATGTAATATTCGAATAAAAATATTGTTTTCAAATCAAAGATACTGCGAATCATGTGAAAGCTTCAAAACTTCAGAGAAACAGACACAAATCATACTTCGTATTAACTTTAAAGAAAAGTTACCTTGTATTAGGGAATTATCACGAATTGCATCCAATAGTTTTGCAGATGTTAAACATGCTTCACAGTTTGCAGTCCCTGAAGAAATGCGAAAGTAAACTTCATACATTATGTTACTTAGCAAGTCAATATACAATGTGTGTATTGTATAATAAAGATTGATGCAACACTATAGCCTATAGGATATAATTTCAATTTTCAAAACAAATCCTATTGTCTTGTCATAAGATGATCCACGCTACATGTAGTCCTAAATCAATTCAGAAATAATTTACAAAGTGGATGACATGTTGTTTACCTCTTTCAAAGGCTAGAATATGTTGTATCAGAGACATATGAAACATTATTATTATATGCATCTGATTGTACAGATCAGACAGACTTTGAAAGAGGAAAGATAGCAGTCATTTTCTAACTAGACTATTGGCCCATCTTCCTGGCCATAGAGTAATAAAGTAGGAGACAATTTAAGAAGTTGTCTATCACATACATGTAGTTGAAGTAGTCTAAAAATTATTCAAATCAATTCAAACTTGCCTCTTTCAAAGATTGGCTGATCAATAGAACAGCCTTTGCTTGCCACCTATCACCCACCTAAGAAGCGTGACTGCTGAAACTGAAATCAGCTGCTTTCTTTATATCTTGAAATTTTCTTTACATAACTATAACCTCCGTTACTTTAGCCAAGAGTGGACAATTTCTGGTGAGAAATTTTTAAAGTTCATTCGGAAATCTCTGGAGGCTACTTTACGAATTTCCCTAAAAACTGCCATTCTGATTTCTTGGTAGAAATATCCAAACAGGATAAAGAAAAGTCCTGATCTGCACAGAAGCAGCTGAAAACTTACAGAATTTTGCAAATGGAGGATGGAGATGTGGGAAACAAACGGTCATGATTCTCTTGTGGCTGATGGACACTGTTCCACAGCTGGATGACTCTAACTGCAGTTAGCTTCATTCAAGATGGTTGCCGAGATTCTTTCGTTTTCGCTAAATCTCTCATTTAAGCTAAACTAAGTTGAATCTTGATTCCAAAAGTTTCGCTATGCAAATTAATAAAACTATGATTGTATTCAACCACAAATGAATGCCCAAACACCCGCAATATTAGAGAATTTTAAAGAAAACGGCTTCACTTAGAATGACTCTAACTGAAGCTGATGATCTAAGTCATCATAACGTCATCCTCAACTTCAGTAAGAGTCATTCTAAGTGAAGCCAAATTCTCCAATGTCGCAGTTCTTTGAGCATTTATTTGTGGTTATTTACCATCGTAGCTTTATTAATTTAGCTGGCGAAACATTTGGAATCAAGATTCAACTTTGTTTAGCTGAAATCGGAGGTTTATAGAACACAAATTAATTTCGGCAACCATCTTGAATGAAGCTAACTGCAGTTAGAGTCATCCAGCTGTGGAACAGTGATAGAGGGCAGCAATGGCTGTTCTATCAGACCAGTCAACAGGCTTCAAAAAAGGGACATATGTAGGCCTAGAGAGGTAGACTATATCCTCTAGTCTGAAATTTTGGGAAATTTAGAATGAAAATATTCATAAGTAACAAATATGCAAAGTAATTTACCCAATCAGCCATTTTGAATGGCACTTCCTATGTAAACAAATAATTTTCGTTCCCAAAATTTAACATATAAGGGCTATAGTCTGAATATTTTCATTCCAAATTTCAAAAAAATTTCAGACTAGAGGATACAGCCCCCATGTTGTAAAATCACAAAAATGGAAATATCTTTTCTTGTGTTGGGCAGATAATATTTACTTTTACTGGACATATTTTAATTTGTATAACTATCAGATACATACGGGTAATATGAAAAGTGAACCACTAAAACTGATGAATATTCAAGTGGGAATTTTGTAATACCCTGCCATGTTATTTCCCCCAAATCAGCCACCTGGTGGCGAAGCTGGTAACTACCTACTCACATCTGAGTAATTCATTCTATTAGATATAGACTACAGTAAAATTTTAAAGTTTGGAACTACTTTGAATTTAAAAAATAAGCAATCAAAGGACCATATGTAAAAATAGAAACATTATACATGTCCTAACTTTTGTATATTTTAGTTTGTTTTGTAGATTAGCTATCATATATGTGCCCTCTTATATTTTGATGCTTCTCTGCCATGTTATTTTCGGAAAAATTAACATGGCTGAAACTCCCTAAATTGTAAAAGGCGACACCTTTACTGCACATTATATGAGACCCTATCTGTTGCAAGACTATGCCTGGCACAACCGTCACCATGTTATTTAATGTTTTTAAGTTTAAGGCCTGTCTTGACCGTGGTAATGTTAAAGCCTGATAATATCATGACCCTGACAATGGTTGCAAAGCCTGACATAACCTTGGTAATAATAAAGCCTGATATGACCGTGACAATGGTTGCAAGGGATGTCATGACTGTGGTAATAGTAAAGCACAACATGGCGGTGACAATGGTTATTAAATGATATTTAGTAGAATGAGAATACTGTAATGAAAAATTTCATCGTTTAGCTACCTTAAATATGTAAATCTAGACTACTACTACTACTAACTCATAGTTCATTTCCACAAACTATAATTCTTATTTCATTCAAGAATGTGAACATTGTCACGGTCATATCAGGCTTTAACATTACCACGGTCATTACAGGCCTTGCAATATAATATAGCATTGTCACGGTCATATCAAGCTTAACCATTACCATGGTCATGACAGGCCTTGCAATATGGAATAACATTGTCACGGTTACACCAGGCTTTCACGATAACACTACCACGGTCATGGCAGGATCCTTGCGAAACTTAAAAACACTAGAATAACATGGTGACGGTTGTGCCGGTTGTGTAAGTCTTGCAATAGATAGCATGTGCATTATACACAACTATCTGAAATATACAAAAGTTAGGACAAGTACAGATGTTTCTATTTTTTATATACTGTTGCAATATAGTCATTTGATTTCTTATTTTTTAAATTCAAAGTAGCCTAGATCTAGTTCCTAACATTTTACTTTAGAGGACTGAATCGTCAACACCACCATACACTTTTGGAGGATATCCTTACCGTAATAAACAACTAAGAAGTCGCTTGAGGACCTCAGTTGATCTATTGTTTGTTTGTTTATCGATTCAAATGCTACAATCCCAAAGATACAGCAAAAACTAAGAATTAAAAAATAAAAACATTTCACTTCCATGGGAGCTGACATCTTGAATCTCGTGTGAACTTGGGAGAGAACTGGAAAATAGTACCATGCGGAGTAATTTTTAATTGTGTAGAATATAATTCTAATGCACTTGTTCATTTATCTCTGGCTTTTAGCCAATGTACTGTTCATTTTTGTCCATTAAATATTCCAAAAAGGTTTTAATAATTATCTGATTAATACATTGTAGTTAGACTCCGTTGAAATAACTTTTCATAGAGAAATGTCTAGACCTATCACTCATTCAAGTAATATCTTTGCACTACACCAGGAAGTTGAAAGTTGAAAATAATTACACATCCCAAAATTATCTTCAAAACAGCAGCCTTATCGCAGTTTATGTTGATCTGGTGAGTAGAAACTTTGATTAAAAAATAAAGATTTGAAGTCCGATATGTATTGACATTTTGATCGACTATACTATGAAAGCTCTAGATCTTTTGTAACTCGTAAAATTATGAAATTCATGTGTTCTCCCAGAGACATATAATTATAACTTACTCGAGTCTCTAGCCAATACACGATACAGTGGCCTTAGATTAGAAGAAGGTAACTTATAACTAAGCTTAGGCTATGTCTCTGGTTCTCCAAACAAAACTTCCACTTTATTGACAGGCCAGCCAGAACTCAACATCTGATTATGCTTTCCAAATTTTTGAATTTAGATTGATCATGGACGTATATCAACTGGATCAATACAAGGGATATGAATATCTAAGCACGAGTGTCAAAGGGAAAGGACCAAAAGTTGTTATGGAACTAAGCAAGAAAAGGCAAACTCTAAGTGCATACCAGTCAAGAAAAACAAACCCCCACCCATATATTCCAAAACCATGATCTAATGTGAAAAGAAACAATGTCTAATACCCCCTTTCCCCCCACCATTCAAGAACCGATATCACAATCCAAGACCAGAACACCAAGGGACATTTCATTCAAACTGAAGTCATTACAATACATGTTGAAACATTGACATGTTTTCGAACAATCTCTTACCCGAAGTTGACAAACATCCAAAGGGACATAGCTTTTGATGTAGTTATTGTGGTAGTGGCACCCGAGGCATTCTAAAATTAATTTGACAAAAAATGCCAATTCAAATACAAATAGATCACATTGATGAACATGTAATTTGTTACTGAATTAGAGATTTTTACCGGCATGGCTACATGTACATGTACTTCACCTGTTCACACATGTAATACAAGTTGTTTGCACATCCCATTGATTGTCTTTTGCGATTGCATTGTTTGAAGAAATCCTAACACCCCATTTTAAAGCTAAAATCTGAAAGATGAGTCTACTAAGTAGAGTATAGGGTGAAGAATATACATCTTTAACACCCCTCTGTGAATCACTCCAATTAAGGGTGAATCAGTATCCTTGGGCCAGTATCCCAGGTAGCCTTTGAGTAATAAATTTCTAAAATCACAATGCCCTAATGAGGAATTTGGAAAGTCATGACATGAGCCATCATACACGTCCCCTTAAATTAAGGATGGTTTGAATCTAAGCTAGCTAATTTATTAATCTATGTTGTCATGTTACATTCTATTGAACCCTTAAAGCTTGAATGCAGAGTTTAGCAGTGACTTTCACTATCGAAAGGCTACGTGGTTTATAACTCATAAGATAAAAAAATTGAGTGACGTCAAATGAAGCATAAAATTATGATACCCAACTTCCTACTTGGAGCTCATAACAACATTGACAGAGTCCTCTTACACTGAAGGACATTTTTAAGTCAACTTGGAATGCATTCAATTTGCAATTTTCAATCAAACTGTCTGAATAACAATCAGCAGAGTAGAAATTCTAATTACATGTCAGTTCTATTGATTTAATACCATGGTTCATTTCCGATCGATATATTTTACATGCCACATCTGTAAAAAATATTGTTCATGTCCATGCATAACGTTTGTAAAATCTTTTGATGTTTAATCACTAATCCTTGCACCAGTGGTAGTTATCTATATGTTAATTCTCTCATATAAATGAATATCATTATTAACATGTAACATGATTATGTTATTTCACTACAGTCAGTCTTTAGGGAGGGGTGAATTGCCAATTTTGAGTCAGTAAAACATACATCAAAGAATATCAATTGTAAATGTAGGGATGGGGTAATCTATTGAGCTATAAGGGGTTGCATCTGAATATTAATTTAAAATATTAGGAGTATTTAGACTTTTCAACTTTTATCCATAACATGTCTGTTTAGGAATTACTGTACACTCCATTTCTTCAAAGAACCTTTTGCCAGTATATTCTCAATTCTCATCAATGTAGAGACTGCGCTTGGCAAGAAGTAGAATTATTTGTGGTTTTGCATTTGTATTCTAAGAATCTTCTTATCCAGACTGTATATACTAGACAAAACCTAAAACTGGGTAACCTACCAGCCAATGTATGTTGGTCAGGGTACATTCAGACTCAGTACAGAATGTTATAAATGCCTAAAACAGCAATTTGTAACATAAACCAAGCCAACTGGTTAATTTGGTCATTTCTAATATATCACAGCTTCTTGCAGCAATTATATTCTTAGAACCTGCTTAGTCTCAGACAGCATAGAAACAGCTGAGATCTCTTCAAGCAATAACCTATCTTTAATGTTGGTCATCTTTCAGTAAATTAGTCTTTTAAATAGTTTGATGAACAGTTCATGTAAATAGATGCAGGACACAGTTGAAAAATCACCCCCCCCCCCCCCCAAGAAATCACGAGGTGTATTAATTGTAGCAAATAAGACATGCTAAAGTGAATTGAAAATAAACAAAATGATGAATCTTGAGATTCCCTCAGTATAGACATCCCCATCTACCAGACTACCTTTGGAGTACATGTACATGTATATAGAAACATTTGAAAGTGGCACCAGGGGTAATTTTTCATATTTTCAGCCCTCTTTTTCTTCAATTTTAGAGCTACATGTATAATATCCATTTTACAAATTAAACATGTTATATTGTTTTTATCCCTTATACCCCCAAAACTTCATTTTCCATACAATGCCACCCCCCCCCCATACTTTATGATATTTTTGCTTAGTGTCATCCCATCGAGCTTGGCTTATGATTTCAGAATAATGATAGACTAACATCTCCAGTATTCTATTGTTAGCCATAATGTGCATGGTAATATGTATTTTACCATATGAAACGCTATCAGTTTACAAAAGGTCGAATGCATGTCCCTCAGCAACACCAGATGCTATGATTGAGCTGAAAGTGTTAACTTTGATAATTGACAAATATCCCTTGAAATAATGAAATGAGTCATCGTTGTTTAATAACCTAACTCTAACAAGCATTTCATTCCATTTGCCCCTGGGAGTCTACTTGAGCATCTTAATATTACAAATGTTTGTATTCCTGCATAGATTAACCATAACCCATTTGAGTGGAAAACATTTATAATCTTTCTTCTGTGTCATCAAAATAATGTTGGCATTCCAAATAAAGTTATTAATTTTAATAACACATAAGCAATTACTGAAAATTGGTCTTGAATATCATTTATAATGGCATCAAATACATTGAGTTGGGTTGCAATAATTTCTGTAAAGTTCACATTTATTTTGGTTGTTATTTTGTGGAATGTTAATGTATTCAACATAGTATGCCATATGGTTTACCACAATGGAGCAATTGAGGTGCTGGTAAGATTCCTTACCAAGAAACCATTATACTGTAGACTTGCAACACTAGATGGAGGGCCATAGAATATATAGCTGAAGATCAAAATCAAATTAAATATATCTGAAAAGAAAAAAGCATAAATGAAGTAGATCTCATCAAAGCGTAAAGAATTCTTGACTTAAAACAATACAAAGATAGATATTTTAATTATTTTGTAAAAGTAAGCGAGAGGAAGTATGATGAACATGTTTGCCAGAAAATGATTTTCTAGAACATGTTATCTAAGAGTTTTGTTGCTGCATCATTTTATAATTAGAAAGATCAGATCATATGATACTTGCTGGTAGTTTATATATGTCAATCACCTTTATAAAGTGATTGTTTTAGCTATCATTATTTGTGGCCAGCATCAGTGTTAGCATTTTGTCATCTGTAACAGTTGTTACACTTTGTAATTGCGACTGTTTAGTGACATTATGTAGAATCAGATCTAGCAAGTAGGCCAGCAAAAAATTGTTTCAATTTAAGAATATTTCTGGCTCATGTCATTCCTTGTCATGTCTATTTTCTAAAAATCCCCAAAGTGCACACTTTATTTCAGGAAAACGAAAGATTTTTACAATAATGTATTATTTTTCTATAAGAATGGTTCCATTCTTATTATTTGGGAGAATTTAAAGATTTTTAACCCATTTTTGCACTTTGAATCCATGATAACTTCAACAATTTATAACATACCGTGAATCTTTTGGGAGATATTGTATTTGAAATTGTAATGAATAGATTGGTAGGTCAATTGTTCATGTTGCTTGTAATTTTGTCACCCCTATAGATCTGATTCTGCCTTCAACATATATATATTCTTTTATTGACTCTTATATATGTCAGTCTCTCCGACACATGGGTCACTATACAGTTATTTACATGTGTTTTATATACAAATGTCCAAGGACTTTGTTACACAAGTTCTTCTTAAAGTTATTCTACAATAACAAGTTTATACAGGGTTTATCTGAAGATACTCTTTAATACTTCAATGGGGGTAACTCATTAAATGTACATTTAGTCTTGAATTGAAACTATGTTTGGTCCTATATTCCAACATGATTATGAGAAGTTAGGGTTCGGAGTTTCGATGCAGCATAAAGAAGAAATGTTGTGAATTCTGTTATCAGGTCTCCTTTAACTGGAACACTTTCACCTTTCTCACTTATTATGCAATATGAGTGTTTGCAGTACTTATCCTCTATCTTTCTACCCTTCATAATAGATTTAGATAATCTTATACAGACACTAGATATAGAAACATCTGTATTACAATACAGACATACTTATCTCCCAGATTGCATGCAAATGTTGGCAGGATTTAATGCTGGATCAGTTAGTTCAGTCCAAAATTACATTATATTGGCAAGTTGTGGGGAGAGTGTCCAAATATCAATAGGAAAAAAACTATTTTGAATCTCTATCCTATAAAATTCACCATTCTTAGTTGATTTCACTTCTTATTCAGCATTTTTTCTGAAAGACCAGTCTGAAAATGATAATTTAATCTTCGCCCAAATTAAATCAGTTACGTTTTTCTAAAGCTTTTGCTATGTTTGGACTCTATCCCTATATGCCAGGAATATATGAATTATTCCTTGCAATCTCATAACAGAAATCCCAAGATCATAGGTTGGAATTGTTATTCATATACGTAATTCACCAAATGATGTTTGGAATAATACATGTTTGAAAACAATCAAACACTGCAAAGCCTTTGCGTCTCCATGATATAGCCATAAAATGGTTCAGTTTCATCCATATCTTATCAGCATGTGTCATAGAATATTATAATGTCATTTTGGTTATACATTTATTTTTATATCGCAGTTTGCGTAATATGGCATCCATGTTGAAAATGACTACCAAATCTACATGTGGTATTTTAATTTTTATACAAAGATTGGTAACCATTCCTTTGACATAAGCTGCCATATCATGACTGCTGCTTGGGTAAATGTTTGATGGGATTAGGCTTAGCTACCATGTTGTCTGCCATTGTCTGATTAGATCTTATAATGTGAAGTTGCCAGAGCTAAAATCCAAATCAATCTGGCATCTACGAAGTGAGCTAATAAGAGTCAGATTATGATTTGATGCAGTTCCAATATAATATTCAGAATTTTCCATGTTTCTTGTAACAATGGAACATTATCTTATCTTTTTCAGGTCATAACCTCATTGGAGGTTTACCAACGACCATCATGTATTAGGACTTTACAAATGAAATGATTGACAATGAAGGGTGTACGTAGGATTTAGGAGGTGAACAATTTTGAGATTCTTGAAGAGTCGACAATCTGCAAACCAGCAGTGAATCAAAGACGAAATACTACAAAGAGGTGAGAACTAATAAATGTATGGCGCTAGATAATAGATGTCTAGATTTGTATATTTGTTATGTCAGAATTTCTCACATAACAGAGGCAATCTGACTAAAAGACTGGTAGATGGTATTGTTCGTTATTATATAACACCATGATCTTTTGAGTTGTATCTAGGTTTAACATAGATGATATAAAAAGTATATTTCTAGGAGATGACATTTCCTATCTTTTAATGACTCTTTGACCTCATCATGATAAACCATGACATCTCATTTCTTCTCAGCCCTGAGATGTTTCAGGTGAAACAGAAAGATGCTATGGGTATCAGAATGCTTTGACCTATATTCGAGAAACATTGGAGGGGGGGGCGAAATCTACGACTATAGAAGTTGACATGAACTTTATGTAATAAAATGGCATATAGCACATAAGTGCATTTTGGGACTTTTACCCATGTAGGTAAACATTATTACTGTACAGTTTAAATAAACATGTCCTAAAATGTATAAGATAGGAAATGTCTGAAGAATGGAGCCTATGTACATATCCATGGTATGTCTAACAGGATTCAGGCTCCGTATTGTTTCTATTGTTATCTTAACATGGGAATATGGCGTGTTGTTAAGGTTATCTGGTACATTATGTTCAGGTATGCTACCTGAGATGCACCCTGGGAAACAGATCCCAGGGAAGGGACCCTGGGAGGGGACCCTGGTATGAAATTCCAGGTGATTATTAGGAATGCTTCGTGGGGGATAGTGTCCTCTAGGTACTAGATCTGACTCATTTGGATGTTTGTTTGTTATGAAATTCAAAGATGTCCTTACAAATTTGAACTTCTATTCCATTATAGATTGAATATATGTAATTTATTGACAAGATGACCTTATCAGTTATTGTTTACTTTTGCTTTATTGAGATTTACATTATTACGTATTTCCTCCTTATTTTTTTAGTGCACAATTCAAAAGATCCTTGTAAAAAAGAAAACACCATTGATCATTTATTTACTAACGACTTCCACATCTAGCTCTACTGAAAACAGGTAAACATTACGATTTTTGTGTCTATTGTATGTTGTATTCAAACGAGTTGTATTGTGTGGTTTTCTCTAGTTTTACAAACTTGGGGCGTTTCATGATCAGACTTCAAGTGCAATGTTGAAGTATCAACTTGCTGACATTTAAAAAGTGATGAATAAAGATTTACTTTTTTGAAGGAATATAGGGACATAGAGGTTCAGGTGAGTTTGAGCTTTATATAATCTGGTGAATAGGGAGTAGGGGAGACTCAAGGGGAAGTTTTGACATTTTATATGTAAAATTCAGACTAATGTTGAGATCTTCAAAACTGCTAATGATGACACATGGCCTGAACTAAACATTGAACAAAACAAACAACTTTAGGTACAGTATGTCTTTTATTTAAAGGGAGTTTCTTACATAATAGTTCCAGAATTTCAGTAATGATGGAAAAAATTGGAGAAATGATATATCAACATCATTTTAACAAAATATATTGATTTTGAACTATGTATTCCACTTAAAATATTGACAAATAAACTACATCTTTCATCAGTTAGTTGTAATTTTAATCATGAAAACTCTCATTGTTCGGATCTTCCTTAAGATGCTAAAGTCAAACATGAGAAGAGTTGGAGTGTTTTAAATTCTAGATAAAATGGCTCCAATAAACAGAAATGAATGTTTATTTTTATTTTGAGTTGTATACTCAAAATACAAGTATTTGTTCAGTATTTGACATATGTTTTTATTTTCAAAAATCATGTGAGCTACATACATGTTAAGAACAGGCCACTGGTAAGAATAAACAGGACAATTATCTGGCATAGTTCAAAAAAATATAATACTTTCTATGCGAAATGTGATCCTTTACATTAGATTTTAACACCACTTTGAAGTTTTAGGTTGCTGCCTTTTTAAAAGTGTCTGAGGTCAAGTATTATAAGTCAAGACTCCACACAACCTTCAGTACACAGTCATTCGTGTTTTGAGACTTTTAATAAATTGAGATTGATTGAATGTGCGTTGATACATGAAGAAACTGCTAATATACTGTTAACAGTCCAGATTATTAAAGAAGGCAAATCTGTGAGTCATTCCCAATGTAATATAGGAAATTAACAGATCTATAGAACAATAGATTTGCTCATTATAGAATCTGATTCAAAGCATCAGGACATATAGGATTGTCAATGGGGGGATGTACTTTAAGTACGGTAGGTTACTGCTCTGTATTGCTACCTTTGCTTTAAAGAAGGAAATATATTTTAATCAAAATCAAAAAATGATTATCCAGAATGTCAAAACACTTTAGCTAGAGTAGCTAAGATATCAATATTATCATATAAAAGGATTAATAACATGGTTTAGGAGGATTAGACATTGGAACATACATGTAGGTATGAACATTTAAGGAAATTGTAATTGATCTAACTATAGCATGATCACCTTTATTATAAAAAGGTGTCACACATGTGGATAAAAATCATCTCCTTTTGGAGAAAAGGGGAGTATACATTATTATAGGTCATGTTTCTATTGATGAATGCACTGAACTGTCTCATCGAACAGAAAAAAGCAGTTGAAACTGTTAAGGAAAAAATATTCAAGTAAATTATGAAATATAATTGTTGTCATATCACATTCTATTATTGTTTTAATTAAGATATTCAAAAAGATAAATAACATAACATTACTTGAGTAGGGTTAGATCTAATTTGATCTTTAGGATGTAAATGATCTGAATGTATAATACAAGGAGTGTTGATGTGTATTTAACTATACATGATTTCTTACCTAAAATAAACTTTATCGCTCTGAATAAACATATGTTTTTGATAGGTCGATTTATTATCAATCAAGATGTAAAATATGATTCTATTTAGCTGTTCGTGATCAAGTGATATGTGCCTGAGTGTCGAGTCTACTTACCGACTGGACGAAGGTTTCTTCTAGAAACCATGAAAAATGAGTGCAAATATTAAATGTTGGTTTTAGATGACAGGACTTAATACATGTTACAATTACTATTATTGCATATTATCAGTGATATCATTTTTATGAATTGTTATATTTATCTCTGCACAAGTGATTGACATGGCTAAGTGTTGATATTTGAAAAAATGTTTTTTAAATAGCATTTTTGTGATATCATATATAGAGATGAGATTGCAATTATTGATATTACATGATATATGATAACCTTACCAATAACATCATAATAGTTCACTGTTTGAACTAACAGTTATCAAGTAAATGCGGGATTCAGTAGAAAAATCCAATTATGAAATAACAGATTAGTAACTGAACTTCAGCCTTTAAGTAATATCAATGCAATTATTCTATTAATTTTGACATAACATTTGGAAATGTATGTATCAATGCTATACCACCCTCCCCCCCCCTCTACCAGGCCCCATTAACCTTTGTCTGGTATGAGTGGGAATCTATGGTTGATAAAACAAAAACATTTAAATGAATGCTTTTCAACATAGCAATTAAATATTAATTATGTACTTAAAACCATGTTTAGAGTTTGATGCATGAGCAATATGACTTGAATATTTTTTGCTGTATTATAATAAACATAAAATACATGTACACAGAAAAATGTAGCACATAATTGAAATACATTTATTTATATAGTGTTACACCTGGCTAAAGGGAAAGTGTTAATGTTCTAATAACATGGGTTTCAATGGATTTTATAAAAAGTGAGACCAATGGGTGTTTGCTTGAGAAACTGAGAGTAAGCATAGAAATGACACTTGAACTTATTAGTCACCATTGCCAACTTCAGCTCTGACATGCTGACACTTATCATAATTTATGTCATTAACTAGGTCTAGAGTCTTCATTCTTGCTTATCATGTTCATTGTCAACTTTACATGACTGAATGAATTAATGTGTTTTCGTTTTTGTTCTTTTCAGGTAATCTAGTAAACATCAGGATGTAGATAAGCGGATGGTGTTCCAACATTCATTTCAAGGAGACAACATTTGCTGAGCATCCACAACCAATCAAAAGGACCAAATCTGTGGTCAAAGGTCAAGGTGAAGGTCACTTGCAAAAGTGAAGGACATAACCTGACAAGGAAGTGACACATTAAAAGGTCACCTAACTGACATACATGTCATTTACCATTTACGTCTAAGGAATAGAGCTTAGAGGCTACACACTGATATAACGAAAGGGCTGGTCCCTTGTAAATCAAAAAGAAAGTTCAAGGTCATTTGAGGTCAAGGACATTTAACATGGGCGAGATGTTCCTGTGTTTTAGGTGCTGCATAGCAGAACAGACACAGCCAGTAAGTTACCTTTACCAGTTAACACTCTAGATTCAGCTGAAAAATATGAGAAGTAATTGTTCAAATTATTGTACCATTAAGCAAAAAAATCCATAATTTCATTTTTTGTTCAAAATTTGACCATGTAGCTGGTTGATTCTGTCATTGACAGCAATGTTTAATTATTTGTACACTTTTTACCTTTAATTTAATGACTCTGGCTTATTCAACGTACACAGTAAAATTTAGTAAAAAGGGCACCTTGAAAACTTGTGATTTTACTGTTATCACAATGACAGATAAGATCTGTCGTGAAAATGTATGCTTTTATGAGCTCATTCAGTTTGAAACCACATGTTTTGGAAAATGTTTTTAGTGCACATCTAGATCTAGTTTAACATACACACCAATTGATCATTGAACAGGTGTGTGATCATATATTAATGGACGCTACTTGTAATTACTAATTTACTACATGTGTTTCCCTGTTAGATGAGGATATTAGTGGTGTATGGGTCTACTGTCTACATCAGAGGTTTCATTGAAAGAAAGAAAAAAGTTGTTTGATTCATCAAACATATGTGTTGTCTAGGTCAGGGATGTGGTTTTTGAGAGAAAGAGACAAAGTTTATTTTCCACCTTGTTAATCTTGTGTCAAGTTTCAGGTGTGTGTTTCCTGAGATCCCTATCAGGTCTCTATCATAACCCCCCCCCCCCCCCGATTGCCTCCCTTTCTAACTTCTTAGTCAAAGTCTACCTCGCCTTGGTGCTATTTTTGGAGAAGCACCTGTCCTTTGAGTATTGAAAATGTGTATTTCAGCTAGAAACTTAGATTTCAATACAAGACCCATAGCTATGTGTTATGTACTTTTTGGAAATAAAAGAGATAGATAGGCTATTAATCAGTTTTACATTATAGATTTTCATATCTTACTGGATGAGAAGTGAAGTTTCATACAAGAATAATTGAGCTGATTCTTAAATGTTATTCTGACTAAATATAATTATCTGAAACCTAGAATAGTGAAGTATTACATAACACCATTCTAGTCACAATCAAAATCAACTTGCCAACTAATGTGTATAAATGATTTTGAACTTCTAACATGACTCTATGGGCATTCTAGCATTGTTTGCCGATACTGATAACACATGATTCATTTTGTATTAAGTTGATCGATTTGTTACTTCGTAGAATGAAAATGCCAAGTGGTGATTCAGACTGTTCTCCACTTCTGTATATTACTTAATCATCCTGGCGCTATTATTTTCTCGAATCACCCTGGCTCTATTATTTTCTCGAAACATCTTGTCTTAAGAATATAAAGTTAGCTTATCTTCTAGGAGACGTTGAATCATATCTTCATTATATATTTTCAAGGCATTTAACCAGTTGTGCATCATTAAGTCTTCTTCATGTTCATGTGAGGCATCCTTCATATGAGTTAAATGTACTCTTCAAATTCCCATCACTAATCTCTTACTGCTACAAATGAATTGATACTGATAAATCTCAATGAGCTCAAATGTAGCTCAATATCCCTTTATGGAACACAAATGTTAAATGAATGTCAGGTACTTAAAGTCAGAAAATGTAGTGATTTTCCTCCTGATTGGGTAAATACGCTAGATTGAAGCTTAAAGCTTTAAATTTACACTATGTGTAGTGAGGTTCTTACTTTTAAAAGAGGGCTTTGTCTACAATATAATGTATTAAGCCTCTCGCTTTTTAAAAAAGATCTTCATGTACAGCAGTATGTTTTACGATATGCCTCTTGCTCCTTAAAAGTGAGCTTCATGTACAGTATTTAGTTTCAATATAGTCTTTGGCCTCGGGTAGTCTCACATTTGAAACCCAGCAAAATGTCTGTTAATTTACTTTACTACACCATCAAGACTTTCTTGAAAATTAATTTCGTAGCGATAACTTTAAAGTTCATACTTAATTCCTAAATCGTAACCACTTGTAAACAAGCACTTTGTTAACACTAGCATAACATGTGACACCAGCCTAAAGTAAATTGAAAAAAAAGATATATGACAGTGGAAAGTTAAGTTGACCCAAGAGGTGTTACCATTATTAAACATCATGTTATTGCATATGAATGTCATGGTTTATCTTAACAATATCTTGTTAGCCTAAGATTATCATGTTATAGCTTAATTATCGTTTCATAGCCTAGTCTAACAATATCATGTTATAGCCTGACATTATCATTTTATAGCCTGGTCTAACAATATCATATTATAGCATATCTATGCCATAGAATAGCCTGACATTATCATATTATAGCCTAGCGTTATCATGCTATAGCCTAGCATTATCATGCTGTAGCCAGGCCCAACAATATCCTCATAGCCTAACATTATCATATTATAGCCTACCCTATATAATCATGCTTTTTATAATCTTCATCAAAAGTACCAAAGTCTACCAGTTCGAAACCATTGAACGCAATGAACTCTGGTATATTTTTGATTTTTGGTGAATGGTTTCAACACCCACTACAGATATAATTAAGTTTGAACTTTGTAGAAGTACTACTCATACTCATAGGTATTCAGTAAAGGTTGTTGTTTTCAGTGATTTTACTGTTTAAAAAATAGTTTTTTTATTAATTCTATTCTGAACCTACATACCTTTACTGAAAAGCAATCCTGATTTAATAGTATACACTCTTTTATACAGGAATTCAACTCTTCTTAATAATCTCCATACCTCCATGCACTTATAAAGTCATTTATAATTATTCTCAGTGCTCATATTTCTTAGAAAATCGTACATTCCACTCTCAGACTAAGCCATTTTGTTTTATCAAATCCTCTTTAGCTCTCAGGGTTCTCAGTGTCAAGAATCAGAAGGAAACGGGGCACTCTGACAAGTTTTTAGCATTATACCTTCTCAAGCCATTTCAGTAAGTGGTCATCTAAGGAAACACAGGTTAAAACCAGGATTTTATGATATACAGAAAAAATATTACCCAGAAAATGTTATCTGAAGATGTAAAGAAATCATGACTGACTGTAACTGGGTGAGCGACAGACTCAAATCAGTCGTAATGGCCCAATGAAATATTCTATTACAGGGGTTTCATTAGAAAACAGACAATTAAATATAAACAGCTCTGGAAGAAATTATTGTGATTCATGATTTGAACATTTTAAAAAAAATTCTTGAAACAACTTGTGATTTTGGGTAAAACAACTGAAGGAATTACTTGTTGCCTCTAGCTGCTAATGAAACCACTGGTGTACATATGTCTTCTTCAGAGATATATGGAACTGTTCAATTTAATGTATTGTACCAATTAGAGAAATAGTTAATTAAGACTCAAAAATGTTTAATTATGTTCTAGAAACGAAGAAGAAGAATAGACCGCAGTATGATAGGTCTTCCTACCGACTTCAAGCATACGGGCCATATTGGATCAGGGGATATGTCCGCAGGCACCAGTTGCGTAAGTGGAGTTTTTTAAATTTCATACTGGTATAGGATACAAGGGGGTAAAGCAGACCTGTTGATGCAATGAGCTTGCTCGGCTGTATCATGACTGTGTAACGGGGCTTAATGTATAAGTGAGCTCGGCGGTAGGTTCAAACAACGCGGATCCTCAAAGCATGTGCTCATGGTATCATCGTGGCTTAACACCCGTGAGGATAGCTAGTAAATTATTTGTTAAAAGACATAGGTAAGAGCATGACACAGTGTGTCAAGCAAATCGACACACATTGTTTTGAACAAATCGACATTTCAAAAACATGCAGACTTTTATTGTCTAATGATACTGTTGAGCTATAGTTTATGACTCTGTTTACTGTAGAAAAAATTGGATTGAACAGTAGTAGTATTTCAATGATTTAATTTAAGTGATTCAAATTATATATGATTTTAACAAAACAATTGGATTAGAAGGAAGTGTTATGAGGATCTACTTGAATTGTTTCAGTCTTGTCCTTATTCTCCTTATGAATTTCATATTGAGTTAGAGTGTTTTCAATAAAATTGAAAATTGCAAACATTTAATCCATGACTAGTACCAATCAGAACATTTTTCATAATATTTCCCCAGGTTCACAAAATTAGACTACATGTACTTTTGTATTCTGGTGAACTCTTTGCTTCTAATGCATTATTTTCCATTGTTTTTTTTAACTGGATGTATCTTTTTAAAATGGTGGAGATAGAAAAACAAAAATCCAAATTCCAGCCATAATGGTACACTCTATAATGCCAGGCTTATTTTCTGGAGGAGTGAGTAGCTCCCATAATTCTTTCATATTCTATCGTATTCGGGGATTCCCCATTACATCATCTCTTGCATCATCTCCAATCAAATTGCAGGATTCGATCACGTGAACAATCATGAGCACGTACTCTCTCAGTGCTGCGCATGCGCAGAGTTAAATTTGAAATCCTGGGAATGGCGTTAACATCAGTTCAACATCATCATTTCAAACCTACAGTAATACTATTGAAGTGACTCGATCCATACTTGTAGAGAATACTCATAAAACTACAGTGAACATTTGGAGATCCATTTCAATGGCAATTTGAGGCCTGTTTATAAAATTTGTTTTCGAACGTGCTAATATGATAGGGCATCTTTGGGAAATCTCCCCCCCTGGCTTATTTTTAAGCCTTTTGAGATTATTTGAAGATCCATACTCAGCTCAGGCATTAATGCATTGAGATATCACATATATTATGGGATATATGTATACTGTATAGGCCTCTGGATGACAGACACAGATGCATTATCGAATGTGTTATATATTATGGTATTTATTTGCAGGCTTCAGGAGCTCAGACCCAGATGTCTTCCAAGGGAGGTTATAGTCAAGTCTCACCAGTCAATGTTCACTTAAACTTAATAGATGTCCAGAGAGCAGAGTCTTGATATACATTCAGGTACAAATACAGTCTAGGTTCATTGTAAAAGCTGTAATAGGATTTGCTTGATTATAGCTGAATATTGAAAACCCTGATCATAAATAGTCACAATCGAACGAGATGTTAATTTTGCAATGTACTGTAAACCTGTGCATGTGGTATGCCTTTTGTATTGCTAAAAGAGTGTTCCATTTGAGAGGTGTTTTACTTATGGAGTAGACAGAGGTCTTTCTCTTTACAGTTTTTACTGTACTTCATAAAACATGAGTGAGTAAAACTCATTCAAAATTATGATTGAATTACCAAATTACAGAATTCTGCAATTTCATTCTGTACTGTAAAAGCTAGCTTATCATATTGTTTCATCATCATATCTATTTTTAGTTTTTTACATATTCATTTATCAGTATGTTAACAGATTCTTTTAGATGGGCAATTACATAAATGAGCAATTACTGTATCAGCGGTAATTTTGCAAACAATTTTTATTTCCATTTCATCTAGTTGAGACATTTTAGACAAAGTGAAAAGCTGACATTTAAAATGTTAATGTAAAAAGCAGGAAATGTAGAGAGTAAGACAAGAGGTTCAAATGATTTATTTGGCAACTAACACTATACTGGCAGAAAGAGATATACAGTAAAACCTGTCTTAGTGAACACCTCTATCTAGTGAACACCTACCTACAGTGAACACTTTTTATGGATCCTTAGGTGTTCACTATATACAGGTTTTAGTGTATGCTTGTTTCTCTGAATGTACTATTACCTTGAATCATAGCCCCATCCAACCTGACCAAAACTACATTTTTCACACAATTTTTATATTAAAAATCGTATTTTCCATTTCCAGGTTTGGCGGACGGTTGTGAGGCCCAGTGTACAGTGTATTATAGAGTAACAGTGGCACACTAATATTCCATACTATCTCAGACAATTGATTAAACACATCAGTCAGGCGTAAGGTTCGTGTGCAGAACTGATTATGAGTATGTAACAAAGGAGACTACCTAGTGCCATGATTGTGGGAACTCCCAAGAAATATACTAAAATCTGATTGGTTGTGAGTTTGTGCTGAGGCTCATGGGAACATGTTTCTTGAGTCAACATATTGTGATGTTTTTTTCAAGAGACCATAGAGGAAAGATGGAAAATACCATTTTGGTACATCACTATGCTATGTTGGATTCAGAGACCCTTTAGATTTAACATCTTTGATAATTTAACATAAAAAACAAACTAATGGTGTATTTTGTAGTTTGATATGTTTTCACCACCTACATGTAGTTTGTCCCCTAACATGAAGACTCAGAATGACTTATAAATCTTATAATAATATAAAAGAGAATCAGAGATGAAGAAGTTGATTCATATCAATTGTGTATATTTTATTTGCTTTTTCAGAAAATTCAATGAAAAACATGGACCAGTATCAAACGATTATTATTACGCACCATGTTTGTTTGAACCAGTGGATTGGTTAATACGCATTTTATAGTAAATGTGAACAGTATTAAGTGAAAACAAACATTGATATACAGTGCTACAATGTTTGTAAATGATTGGTTGGTTAATTTCTATATGATGTATTTTATAAGTGTTTTATGTTGCCTTAGATATATATTTGAACTGTGTCCAAAATACAAAGATATTATTCAAGGAAAATCAAGTCTTATAATAATAATGTTAACTGTATTATTGCTAAATCTGTTTTATTATGAAAGATATTTGTACAAGTTCTTCAATTTAAATACCATTTTAAGTGTAAATCATGAACACTTTTTTATTCAGTATTTTTAAAAAATATACATTTGAAAAGGCTTGCAAGTTGTATTTTGAAATTTTAATTTCCATGTTATGCATCATTTTCTTTTTAAAGAAAGAAATTGTTAATTTTATTTATTTTCATTGTGAATGTTCATATTGAAGATGAAACAATTGTAAATAAATGATATATTGTATATATGATAGCAATATTATCAAAAATGAAATGATTGGTTTGAGTCAATTAAAACTTTGTAAAACTGGTAAAGAATTTCTTTTTTCCATAAAATCAGTTACAGTTAATTCGCATTGATTGTATTAGCCAACCATGACCAATAGGTGCCTACATAAGTCCACATAGGTGGCGTTGCAACTCCTGCAAATGCATCTCCACAACTCTGGCTACTATCTTGGGCAGTTCCTACTCCAATCAAGCGATACTCACTGCCAAAGTTACATGCGAGTGGAGCCCCATAATCATACTAAAAATATACATGACAGAAGATTCAATATTCCGTCATATAAAATCTCACTTTTCACAATAGTTAAAAGTATTTATGCAATTATGCTTATACCTGGTTTCACTAAAGCAATGGGTTTTCTCGTTGAAACCTTTACTCAGTTGATCTCAAAGCATAATTAACTATTGGTAAATAAATTTATCATATGATCTGTAAAATGAAGCACTCTGATTGGTTAGTTCTTCTACTGTACCAATCTGTATTGCTACTGAGATTGTCCCCATTGATCATCTCCGTAGTAATAAGGAAAATATTGGTACGGAGGGACAATCTCGGTAGCAATACAGAGAATACAGAAATTTCCTAGGGATTATCTCATAAGTAAAATGTATTGGCACACGATAAAAACGTTATGGAATGATGTGAAGTGCAATACAGGATATACTCTGCTCTCGATATTCTGTTCTATTGGAACTTCGTCTCGTTCCAATACAGAATTTCTCGAGCAGAATATATCCTGTATTGCACTTCAAATCATTCAATAACTTATAGTATTACCGATTTACAAGGACTAGGGAATGGCCCTTCATCAACACAGTTATTGCATCCCAGCTGATTAGTTGTACAAATGACATCACTGGGGAAAACTGCAGCATCTATTGTTGGATAATACTGACTATTACACCAGGAGTTTGTAATACCCACGGCTGTGGCCTGATATTGTTCCAGTGGCAAGTTTTCATAGTTGTCTGTTAGTAAACCTATTGAAATTGTAAAAAAACAATGAATACGTAATGCATTTTCAGACATTAAGGATGATGTGTTGTTGGTATGTCTTCCAAATTCAGAAAAATCACTACAGTCTTCTGATTGTGCACATGACATACACGTGTGTCCTTGATTTTTATGTCACCACCAAAAATTACTACATGTCATTGCTATTAATATTGCTATCATTGCTATTAATCAAACTCAGTTTGAGGCTTCTACTTACTCCTAAATGTATGGCAAAAGCTGACTGAGTAAATGACATAGGGTGGGATCAATATTTTCAAACAGTTAACATTTGGAAGACAAATACAACAAAATACTAACTGTCTGTAAGTCCCCATCCAGAAAGCGTACAACTTCGGTTTGTAGCAGCATCGCTATTTCTCCTCGGGAACTCCACTCTCATTCTGTTTGGTGATGCCTCAGAAGGCCTACTGGATAGCTTTACCACAGCAATGTCTTCTGTAGGGTGCTTTAAAAGATAGAGTGGTCAAGAACACTGTGGTCTAGATGATAAACATATTCTATGTTGGCACTAACACTCTATGAAATGCTGGTTATCGGTATCTCGAGTGATCCTTACACCCGGGGAAAGTATAAGTTGTCACTCAAATTCCCTACAAAATTTCCCGCTTATCACCCTAATTTCCAAATTTTAAAAGAACTGTTTTGAGGATAATTAAAAAGTCAGTCTGGCAAATTAGAAGGTGGTTTCATATTAATTATATTACTGCAGAAGCTGATTTTGAACTGTGAAGTGCAGACATGAATTCTAAATCACCAAAAAGTCGAATGACATTCTACATATCCTCTTAATTAAATCTGATTTTAATTTACATGGAAATGAAACTTGTCGCATCTCTTTGTACAAATTTCAACGGACAATAGGTCTGGTAAATCAAAATGTGTAATATGATCTGAAGATTACATCTTTGCAGAATTTGGAATTCAGACGTTAATGCTGTGATTTTATGAGGTATTTGGCTATTTTAATACAAGAAATTATGCGTTGTATACCCTAAGTATGTATCTGATCCCCTGAGTGACGACATTACTTGTGTCTGTGTCCGTCCTAGCCCCAAGCTTTGCCCTCCAATCAGATGGCTGCTGACTGAAATATATAAGTATTCTGTAAATACGGCAACTCACAAGGTTATAAAAACGCATTTTGGACCGTTGAAAAGCACAGAAAATCATATGAGGAAACCATCCTCAGCACTGCAATCAATTGTGCACAAAAACAATGCCAATTGTTTGCACGAGATCCATTGCACAAAGAAACCAAACGATTGCACGAAAGACACTTCTACAACCAAAAACATTGGTTGACTACCACAAGTCAAATCGAATTAAATGAAACGTTTTGAAGGAGAATAAGTTGCTCCGACTCAAAAATAATTGCCCGTAGCAGTGAGTTGCAGTGTATTTGCAAGATACGAGTGATGTACGACAAAGACCAAGTGTGATACATAAATTAAATGAAGTTATACTTTTTAGAATTCGCGCCAATATTTTAAAAACTCACTTACTAGGTATCAAAACATCTGGCTGATGTAATAACCCAATATCCATTGTGTGTAGTTGAGTCGATTGTTGTAGTCAGGTCAAATTTCATCCATGCCCCATTGCATCTGTGAATCCAGGTTTGTCCAGTTGGATCAGTGCCATCTCTCAGCAGAAGGGACACGGTGTAGGCGGCTCCATCAAGTGTCGAAGGATTGCCGTATGTTATGGCACTGGCATAACCAGCTGGAAATAGTATTTGGTATCATAATTCAAATCGCTTACCTCACTCAAATCCTTTATGATCTGCTCTATAATGCATTGCAATATGCAATTGCTCGTAAAGCCAGGTGTAAAAGGGTAGGAGGTCCTATCAAATTATGGTCCTACTTTCCATTGATTTATATGGTGACTTAAATACAACTCTTTCCGTTATTATCGTATCCACAATCAGGGCCGGTAAAGGCCTTTAAGAAAGGGGACCATAATCCCCAGGGGACCATAATTTCTTTTACACCGGTATACACCAATGGGGCAAAATCCCACTTGCCCCATCGAGTCTCATCTTGCCCCATCGAATCCCAATTTGCCCCATCGAATCTCATGAAGTCCCATGGGACCTTGATGACATTGCCCCATCGTGCCCCATGGAGTCCCATCAAGCCCCATGGAGTCCTATCAAATCCCACCGTGCCCCATTGGTGTATGTCGGGCTTCACATTTCACGTCATATGATCGAAAATCCCACGATTCCCCATGGAAAGAATGAACATGTTCATTCTCGATGGGACTCCATGGGACTCCGTGGGATTTTGCCCCATCTTGCCCCATCGAGTCCCACGTGGGGGCAAAATCCCACGGAGTCCCATGGAGTCCCATGGACTTCCTGGGGCAAAATCCCAAAAGGTCCCACGAGGTCCCACGCAATGTTAAGTCTATGGAGGTCCCAACTTGCCCCATTGGTGTATACCGGGCTTAAGGCTGAGGGACAAGGTATTGGGCATGGGGTGAAAAGGGCGTAGTATCCGCACATAAGGTTAGATGAGAAAAAATTTATACGTATGAATATAACATGATCTATTGCAGGAAAGGCTGAAGCACTCAGAAATGGCATGTAAACTCCAATAATATTCAAACATTGGCACTCAGGATCGAAGCTCGATATTTTCCAACAATGAAAACGTCGAAATGTCGTTATTTTCTGAAATTATAACCGACTGTAAATTCAAAAAAGACCAAAATTCACGTGAACGAAATGGTAGCTGTGAATTCGAATTTTGAATTGCGATTTTAATATTTTATAATAAGCGGCCCTGTCATATTTGACTGTAGTTTTCCCATATTAAAAAAATCAACAGAAGTATTAGATCTTTAATCAACTAGGAAATTACTGTTGATTGGAAAAAATTATTCGAACTATTATTTTATAACAATACAATTAAATAAAAGTAAACTTAACAAACGAATGAAGAAAGTAATAATCAAATGTCCTAATTTTATTTCCACAGAGGCATATTAGTATCTGATCAAGTTAACCAATTCATAATTTAGGATACAGAAATTAAATTCCAAAGTCCAAATGGGATGTTCCCTTTTAATTTTTACCATACCTCAAAAGTTATCCTATTTTACTCCCTTTTTGTTGTAATCAAATAGATTTGATATCAAATAGACACCATCTTACCGATTGCCAGTAAAAAGACACATATTCCAATCATGATTCTTGTTCTTGTGATGTGTTTGATGCCTCTAACAGGCAAGTAGACGATTTATAGCACGACACTGTTACAGACAGAATTTGTTGTGAACAATCACATGTGGAAACGACACGCAAGTACGTACGTCTGTTGAATTTATGGCAGTTCAGTTCATAATTTGGCCAACGACACAGTACGTAGCTAGAGATCTCACAGCAGTACATGGTCACAACGTTATGTTGGCATACTATAATGAATTGTGAATGGTACAACTGATATCCTTGCACCGTCATAAGCAGCATTTATGATCACCGGTCCCCCTGGTTACAAAAACGTTAGATTTTTATAACAAAGTGGATGGACATTTTTGTTTTTATCATTTTCACCAAGTCGAATTTGAATCTTACTAAACTCGTATGTAATAGTAACATCCGCAATTGCTGAAAAGCGAATCATTCACGAGTATATACAACCAAGGGCTCCAATAACTATAACACAACGCAACCAAGACGTTATGAAATTCACGAGATAACTCCTGGTTGAAGTGAGGAATGTATTAGCTCGTGACTGACTAGTAACCGGGTGTTTGACCTCCTTCTTAGTGAAAACGACGTAAAAAGTTTCCTCCTCCATTTTGTCATAAAGACGTTCCCAGTGATGATTATTCTGGTTTTCAAAATTGTTTCTCGAACTGAAATGTAACATAGCTTCTTGAAAAGTCATTTTTGAATTTCTTGACAAGCACTTTTGACTTTCTACACCTGCCAAAAGAGTATTTATTTTTTGTGAACGCAAAAATGGTGGATGTCATGTGATTTAATTTTATTCCAACACAGAACCCACAATTTCCTCTTGGTATTCAGAGGAATCGCATATTTTACAAGGGGTAGATTGGGACTTCGTGGAAATCAGAATTATTAGAGTCACACATTTGCACACGTATTTTTTATTTAAACATTTCATAACGGAGTTCATGAGAGGCAAACTTACTCGGGCAAACTCATCACCGAGCTGATATCAATAAATTCATAAATTAACATGTACGTGATATGAACAGGCTAACGAAACAAAATGGCCGTTCTTGGTATTTAACCAATCTGATCCTAAATCTGAGGATATGGTAGTGATTAAGTAATTTCAAGTTTGAGCCAGTGTAACAATCACTCGGTTACAGATTAAACTCAGAAATGTTCTCTCTTCAAAATACGTTCACGTTCGTTTTGTTATACAAAGTGGTTCAGTGGAAAAGCACGTATTTTGATTTTTGAATCAACATAACTGCTTCCACCCCCATCATGTTATTCTTTGACACAAGTCAATGCGTGTTAAATGTAGGCTATAGCAAGGGTTAATGAACACGTGGATAATCAGTTTCATTAATGAAAACATAATATTGGATAAAAGTAAATAAGGGATCACTAATTAAGTTTTTGCTTCTTCTGGGTACTGACATAAAGTAAACCGACGATCATCTCCTCGTGCTGCGTAATGTGGACCGTTGTTCATATAAGCACTGGTCGTTAGCAGGATGATGCTAACTGTAGTTAATATCATCCAAGATGGTGGACAAAATTTGCTTGATATCAAAAAACCATTCGATTCCAATTAAACCAAATAAAATCTGGATTCAAAATATTTCGCCATTCTAACTGGTATCTGAGACTAACATGATTTTTGTGATCAGCTAGAACAATCTGACAAACTTGAATAGTCTTGTCAGCCGGAACAGTCTGCCCCCCCCCCCCCCTCCCTCTTTGTGAGCCCATAAATATGTTACGGTCCCAAAAACTAACTAGACAACGGCAACGTCAAAGCGTAGCAAATCCCATCGAACAGTCATGGCTGGCATTTTTACAAAAAAAGTATATAGCAAAAATGGCAGCCATTTTTCAAAATGGCCACCTTCTACCAAAAGTGTCATTAGACAGTGTGCCATGCTTATAGTATTCACATACCAAATATGAACGAAGTGGCTCCACTACTTTTCGAGTTACAGCAAAAATCGTAAAATAACGAGTAAAGGCCGCCATTTTTCAAGATGGCTGTCATGTGCTTCTTTAATATCTACATTTCTAGCTTTATTAATGTCCTATATTATTTTTTTACATTTAAAACATAAATTGCTATTACAGTTTTACATATTGTACCTAAATAACTGTAAAGTCGGTACTAAAATGGCCGCCATTTTTAAATGAGCGGCCATTTTGAAAATCGGCTCTCGAGCAGAACTTCTACCCCCATAGGGTATATGTGGACAAAATATGGACAAAATCGGCGTTCCCTATATCCCTCCGAACTTCGTTCGATGGGATAACTAAAATTATCAAAAATGGGCCTTATGTTTTCAAAATTTGGGCCCATAGACCCACTTTTTTTCTCGCGAGCATGGAAATTTTTTTCCAGACTCGAAATTTGAAAGTTTTTGATATTCTGGTCAGGCGAAACAGTTTGACATACAAAGGGCAGCCGAGACGACCTTGCTTTGTAAATATTACTTGATTTTGAGACTTCTAGAGGGTTGTAATTAACCAATATATAATATACGTTTAAAAACACATATGAATGTCTGATTCGATTATAATGTATAAAATATTTATTTTGTATATTTATGTTACCCCTATATGTATACATAGTTAAACGACGTTAGAGTTGGCATTAAACATTAATTGATATTGACAGTGTTTCTAATCCACGTCCAGTAAGTACTTATTGAGACCCAGATAGGTGGGATAGATTGACCAGCGAAGGCATCACCGCAACTTTGGGAGTCATCTTGTGCAGTTCCTACTCCTAAGATAATGGCTTCGTTACCGTAGATACATGCCAGAGGTGTCCCATAGTCATACTGAAAAGGCAATGATAAGTATTCTATCAGGCATATTTAAGTATGCATTTTCAGCATATTTTCTAAATGATTTGTTTCCTGAGACTGACTGGGTGTTACGAACATGAAATGTCACATTTATGTATATGTTACAATAGCTAGTCAAATAATATGAAATATATGAAATTCAGCGGCGTAACCAGGATTTTGATAGCAAGTACGCAAGACTCATGAGACTGAAGGCCGAGCAAAACTAGGGAGCTCCGTGGGCATGCCCCCGGAACATTTTTGATTTTACACCTTAAATGGTGCGTTCTAAACGATATCAGGCAGTGTAATGGAGAAGTAGTCCAGGAAAGATCATGAAACAAAATATTTTGCTTTACTTTTTTGTTTACAACAATTTATTTTTTGCTCCATCATTTAGCGGGCGCAACTGCGTACCCTCGCGTTTGCCTGGTTATGCGCCTGAAATTGGTATTTTAAACGTTCTGAATTTACCGATTTACAAGGACTGGGGAATGGTCCAGTATCAGCGCAGTTATTACAGCCATATTGGGCAGTTGTACAAATAACATCACTGGGGAAAGTGGCGTCATCTATTGATGGATAATACTGACTTCTACACCAGGAGCGTGTGATACCAGTGACCGTGCCTTGATATTGTTCCTGAGGCAGGTTTTCATAGTTATCTGTTAGTAAACCTAAAAACGAAATGTCCACTAATCTAGTATCTTCTTTGATCTTAGCGACAACTGTCTTGGATAAACAATAAAGAGCCATCTGACCATTTTCATTTTTCAAAGTTTCATTTAAAAACGTGTCTGATGAATACAGTTCTGTAAAACTCTGTCGAGGTGATACGTACGCCCCTGACAACTGGAGAGGATGTTTCAAGAATAACGACAGGCTTGGCTTTCCAATGTGGTTTAATGATGCCTTGAGCAAAGCCATCTAGAGCAATGACCGCCATTATAAAAATAATATACTTACTATCTGTAATCCCCCAGCCGGATAGTACACAGCTCCGGTTGGTTGCAGCATGGTTGGCGCTTTGCGGAAAGTTTAACATAAATCTGTTTGGAGACAATTCTGATGGTCTCCTGGATAACTTAACTAAAGCGATGTCTGATGTCGGGTGCTATAAAGTAAATATCTATAGTGTTATATTAGATGATAAAAATAATTATACAGGGTGGTCCAAAAAAGTGAACCGTTGGAACGGGCAATATATTCCTTATTACTTGCAGAAATCCTTTCATATTTTCATATGTTGTAGAGGAAGGTCAAAAATCTTTGTTGGTACCATACATTTTTTCAGTCTTGAAATTTGCAGAAATTATAAGCCCTAATCAAACATCACTGAAAATGAATAAAATGTGAACTTCAACATCTGCGATTTTTCGACCCTTCGACAATTTTCCCATGGATAATTTTTTAGCCGCAGTCTGAAAACCTAATGTTTCTGACTTTGTTTGGTTTTGAATCCCGCACATTATAGGGTAAAATTAGCATCTTACCTCCGTTAGTTGCAAATTTATTGTGATCCAAAGAAATGTTCTAAGTTTCCAAAGAAGAAAATACCTCCAGTGAAATCGCAACATACCACCATATGGTCTCGAAATATCAATACCTTCATTGATCATGGACCATCTAATGAAATATGGCTCAAAACACTATTAACATGAAAAAAACAATAAAACAATATTTACATGAAAGGCTTCTCAGATTTTGGGTCACAGGGGGTAACTTATCCCCCTCCAACGGTTTGTGTAGGTAACATGCCCCTTAATTGTTGAATGGTTAAAACTGCTTCAAATTGTGGTCAATGAAAGTATGAAAAGTGTTGTCTGCTCAAATATTGTCCCATTTGTCATATGGTAGGTTTTAAACTTAAATCTGTCACTCAAGGATTTTTTAAGATAATTCAATGTGTTCCAACAATTTCCGTGAATCACATTGGTAATATTTTGCAGAATATCTAATTATAGGCATATTTGTTTAATTCTTGTAATTTCTTCAAAATTCAAGACTGAGAAAAAATTATGGCATCAACAAAAATTTTAGACCTTTCTCTCCAAGATGTTATAATATGAGTCAATTCACGCATGTATTAAGAAAAATGCAGCCTGTTGCAGGGGTTCACCTTTTAGACCACCCTGTATATATGTTAAAAGCTGTTCCGTGCTCCACATTTTGGTTTGAGATGAGTGTCGAACATTATTCAGTACTAGACTCGACTGACATATAGTTCACTTGCGTTGTTTAATTTTTTCTCAATATGCTCCATTTGTTATCTATGGTTCAGAGTCGAACTGTAATTTTTACAGAATGTAGCCTAATATGATATATCTATTTAATCATTCAACATTGTAATTGTTTCTTCGTTTAAGAGTAAAAACGGAAAAAATCAGAAAAAAGTATGCGATCTATACTTGGTCTTTAGAAAATCTACAAGAGGAAGATCTGCCGCTAAACAACATATAGAACATGTTTGAACGTTATAATAGATTCTGAAATTACTCTTAGGATGTATCTGATTGACTCGGTCGAGACTCCGGTTGTATCTCCATTCGATCTCGCCCCAATCTTTGCCCTCCAATCAGACGGTTGCTGGCTAAAAATAAATGCGAGTGGGTAAGCGCATCAGCCCAGACTGAGCAGCCATTATTTTAATTTCGGGGAACCACCGGGGGAACCATGGCAGTCGTATTCTCGCCATAGAGTGATTCAGCGGAATACATCTTGCATTAAAAACATTAAAATTTTGTTGGCCTATTCTCACTAGACTAATTTAAAGATATAGCAAAAATAATCTTACATTTGTAAATAATTAATCCACTTACTATACATCGAAACACCTGGCAGCAGTGACGACCCACAAACCGTTGTGTGTTGTAGAATCGATAGCAGTTGTAAGGTCAAATTTCATCCAGCCTCCATTGCATCTGTGGACCCATGTGTTTCCGGTAGGATCAGTGCCATCTTTTATCTCTAGAGATACGGTATAAGGGGTTCCATCTTGGTTTGATGGTGAACCGTATGTTATTGCATTAGCATACCCTGGAACAGAAACTGTACGGTAATTTATTAAAGCTCTTCTATTTGCGTCATCGTTTCATGAAAATCAGACATATCGTACCTTGGGCTTTCTCTTGTGAAAGCCAATGATTATCGCGTGGGGCCCCTATACCTATGAAAAAACGCTATTCTCGACGCCGTCGGATACCGGGACAACCTTTACCTTTGTGTTTTTAGACATGGGGTACATATGTATTTAACACCCCAGTCACATGTCCTACGGCGACCGTACGGTCTATCATTTCTGAGGTCAGCAACATTTCTACGCTCGACGTAGAATTTCCGCGGTCGGATACTGTTGCAGTCACATTTCCTACGGCAGCCGTACGGCGAATTGTAAATTACTGTTGATAAACGCTAATGTTTATTTCTATTTTATTTACATGAGTACAATTTATATATATTACTATAATATCAAATAAAAAGTATACCTATTGCGTTATGTTCACAGCAAAGATATGATAGCAAACTTGACCTGAAAAACGTCCCAAAAATCCTTCAAAACACTTCAGCAGACGCAAATCAACGTAAGCCCGACGTTCGGTTACCGTGGAACCGTTCTGCAGTCTTAGAACGGTCTGTTGATTTCTATATGGAGACCGAAGAAATGATCAAATATTTTAACTCCGAGTTATAATATCTACGGCTGACCCTGCGGCCTGTATAAAACTAGATACGCTGTACGGAGACCGCAAGGCGAGCGTATAGTTTTCTTACGCTCGCCGCAGAAATTCACTGATTTAATTGATCTGCGGTCGACGTACGGCCACCGTACGACAAATGTGACTGGGGTGTAAGTTTCAAGTTTATGTTTTTAGTTAAGCTGCTAAACTCTGATTGTGCTTTTATATTAGACTGATGTTGGTTTGTTCCTATGACAAAATTGATATCTGGAATGTAGGTTTTGAGGTTGATACTGCAGTAATCAAAAAATTATGTATATTGATATATAATTTGAACTTGATGGAATAATCATATTTAATTGTACGTACAAGTCATTCGGGAAAAACAGAAATAGGTAACGTCACTAATGTACTCATGTGTGTATGGCTGATACCATTTGAGACACCGCAATGCAATGTTAGACAAGAAAAGACGTTTTTTCGTTGATTTTTTTTAAAAGAAAATACCTTCAGGCGCCAATATTGGAAACGATATTCATACTATTGCTCATATAACTTCGCAGTACTATAGTTTAGTATATCACTCCATATCTAGAAATGTTTAACTTTCTGCCAATTTTTTGCCGTGGTATTTTTTCCAAGGAAACTAACTATAATATACGTAAGCTTACTTACCAGCTACTGTCGCGGCTACAATGAATAAAAACATGTTTTCCAAATTGCAAATTTTAAAATAAGAAAGAAATTGGTTTATAAAAAATGGTATATATAATTGGTTTAATTTACCTGGGAACAGTCCATCTGGGCCAAAGGTGGACCTACGTCGGTCCATTATTTATTTACAGTCATATTTCATCAAGTGGGTAATGGTCAGTGTTTGAGGTCAGTCAAGTGACTTCGATCCCATTGATCAAACAAGGGTGGTCAAAAAATGGAAACCTTTACACCATTTACCTCATATCTTTGTCATTTTTAAAAATAACTCCCTGATATTTTTCACATTTGTACAATGTACATCATTCAATTTCTTGACCATCAGATTGATAGATTGAATGGCCACTGTTGCGCTGTCGGGAAACCTGTACTCATCGTCTAGAATGTCCCTACCTGTGGGCATATGGCAGAGATAGTGTATATCAGAATGACCTCAGGACAATTGCAGACCTCAAAAGTGAGATCATCTGTGTCATTCTACTCAGGCCACACCTTCTGAGGAATGCGTTCGGATCATTGGCAGCTGTGCTGTTTTGCCTACGGCGCGATGATGCCCAAACCTGAAGCATGTTATTTAAAGTGCTGTAAAATTGTGACAATCAGTCTGATGGTCATGAAATATGGTAGGGTGGAATCAAATTGAATGATTGAGTGAAATATCAGGGAGTCATTTTTTAAGATGACAAAGATATAAGGAAAATGCAGGGTTTCCATTTTTTGACCACCCTGTATATAGCGTAATATCAGAACCATATGTATGTTTTATATGTCTCCGGTAATATGTACTGTTAAATTGTTTTCATCTCGAATTTCAATTGTAGGTCTTTAAATCAGCGAATAATTAGCTAAATATCATCCAAAAGTCTTGATCTGTCAGGAAACAAAAACTGTGAATTAAAAAAATTGAAATAAAAACAATTACAGGAAGTGACCACACGTTAATCCTCGCTGGGACTTATTTTTTATCTGACATCTCTTGTTGCCAGACTAGCGCCTACAAGAAAATTCAGATTAATACTACACCCATCCCGTGAAGCGACCCCTGGGTTAAAACTGTGCTGTACTTAATACTCAGCAATTTTTAAACCATGACTTTTCTGTTTTAAGTACTAATTTCCCCGAGTCAATGGACTTTATGCCATGAATTGTTAGCAGTGGCGAATCTGGAGGCTAACAAGGTGAGTCCACATCCAGGGGTCCACATTTCAAGTCAGAAAAAAATTTCCGCGCTTGCATTGAAAAAAAGCCCAAACTCTAAGGCCCATTTTGATAATTTGGCTAAAAATTAAAAAAGCCCAAATGTCAACTAATGCCCAAAGAGGCCCACCAATTGAGACCCGACAAAAAATGTTTGGACCGTTCCCAAAAGAATGTTTGGTTTCCAAAAAAAGTTTTTGGGCCCATCCATGGGCTTTCAAGAGAAGGGTATGCAACTCTGTGTTATAAACCGGCATGAGAACTTCAAAACGAGCAGTGCCATGCTTCCTATTTTTGATAATATTTAAAGAGTTTCAGATAAATATATATACTATTATCTTGAAGAAAAATCAATTTGGATATGATTAAAGCATAAAACATGTTTAATTTCATTTAAAAGTAAACAAAAAATACTAATAAGAAAAAGAGTATCAAAATATTATTTTCAAATGTTGTATTGTGAGTAATTATTCAAGAACACATTCCAATAAAAATATAATTTGTGGAAGAATGTTCACTTTCATTATTGCCATAATTATGATAAATTCCATTTTATATTAAAGTATCAAGGTGTATGCAGATAATCATGTTTTTATTTGAAGTTTCATACCCTTCTTTTGAAAGCCCATGGCCCATCCAAGGAACAGCCTAATCATGATTTATCTGTCATGGTTCTTATGGGTTATGGGCAAGGATCAAGGTTAATAATCAGTTAATAGTAGGACTTCCCAAAATCAGTGGTTATGGGGATGTGCCTTGCACCCATCCCCCTGGCCACGTCTATGCTATTACTTCGACGTTTAAGGTGGGTGGTTCAAAAACGACTCAGTGATCAAAGTGAATGTACCCGGTGTTTATGGAAAATGTTTCGTGCGGTGATCACATACGGGCATTTTGAAACTCGTCACGTGACCTGTCTCCGTTCTAGCCGCCATGATGCATGCGCTCCGTCGATGTACCCTCGGCTCTCTAAGAGCAAATACATCCGCTTTACTCTCACATCAGCCACAACAGACAGCAACAAAAACCTTAGCAGCATATCATACATCACGTAAGTGTTGTTTTCTGGGAAGACATTGCAGTTCAAGGTGGAAAACATGATTTGAATATGTGACCTTGGCCAAAAAATCGGAAAAAACGCCGGTCAAAGATTTATTTCGAACATTTTTCTTATTTGCTTCATAAAGACTGTTTGTTAGCCCCTTCTAAAGTAGAACATGTTTGAAAGAGATTGTGAGGCAACGAAAATACTTCGCTTTACGTTTTGAACTTACCCATAAATGTACTGAATTTCAAGTTGAATATTTGATAAAAATTCTGTTTCACAAATCCAAGATGGCTGCCAAATATGTAAGGAAAGCAGTACATGTTTGGTTTCTGTTTTTCATACTGTGTAAATCTATTACAAACTAGCCATGTCCTTGAGTTTATAGTTTAGTATATAGAGTGTATTGCATTTTTAGTTATTATCTACTTGGTCGAGCCATTTTATTTTGCTAAATAAGTATCCTAAATGTCTAATTTTAGAAAGCAATCATGCAGCAGAGGCCAAAGCTAAAGCAACTGTGGCCAAAGGACAAATTGTGGCAGTTATTGGTGCCGTCGTAGATGTACAGTTTGAGGATGAACTTCCCCCAATTCTCAATGCCTTAGAAGTACAAGACAGATCACCAAGACTGGTGCTAGAAGTCGCACAACATTTAGGTTTGTTGATTCATCACTAACTAATGCCCTCCTGATGAATGAATGTTCACTAATGAATGGATTTGTTTCCATAAATCATCCAGCAGGTTTTGCACATTTCACTTACTTCCTGCGAAAGCTATTTGGATTTTGATATAATAGCTTTCCCACGGAGCATTTGAACAGCTGAATGATTGTGACCTTTGAAATCGAATTAAGTCGATCAGCGGCTTACTTTTGGTCTCTAACTATGTCTTACATCAGTATCATCAATCCGTGTAAGTATTAGAGCGCTGAAATACTTATTTTTCGATCAAGACTTGTAAATTGTTCGAGTGAATGTTTTTTAGACCTATTTCCAATATGTCGGTTTGCTAGGAGCGAGATACGCAACGAACGAAATGAATTTTGAGAATTAGTTGGGTTCGGACAACCTCTGGAGATTTACGAAAATGTCCGAGCAGAAAACGCCATATTGGAATTTGGCAATAAAAACATTCACTCGACTAACAATTACAAGTCTTGATCGAAAAGGAAGTACTTCAGCGCTCCAATACTTGCACAGAAGGATGATAATGATGTATAACATAGTTAGAGAACAAAAGTAGGCTGCTGATCGACTTAATTCGATTTCAAAGGTCACTATTAATCAGCTGTCCACTTCCCCGTTTGAGAGCCATAAGTTTCAAAATCTAACATGGCTCTCGAAGTGAGTAACATTTCACTGTTTTAATTGCATCTGTAAAATTGGAAGAAAATAAGACTGGTGCAATAGTAAATTCTTATTTTTTATTCTGGGAAGTAGTTCTTATGGTTAAAATAATTTTAAGATAATTGTGGAACGCCAAACACGACAATGAAGGCAACAATGATATCGATATTGATCTTAGCAGAATCCTTTGAAATTTAGATCGTCCATTTTGCCAGTCACATGTCTAATCATATTTCTAGTTGATACCACCTGACTTGTGAGGTGTCACTCAACCATGTCTCCAAAGAAAGATATTAATTTATTAGAAAATGGTTTTCAGACATCTGCTGCTGAATATAGAAGAAAACGTCCCAAGATAGCAATGTCAAAATAATATTGTAGATAGGGCCCATGAAATAAACGAACTAAAGTTGAAAGATCACAACGTTCGCTACTTTGTTCAATTCCGGAAATCTCTATGATGCTACAAATGGGAAATTAATTCAATCTATATTTTATAACCTCAGAGTACTGCCTTCAGTCTTATGTTTAGCCGAGTTTCACAATTTACATAGTTCAAAAAATTCAGAGAATTTTCTAGTTCTTTTACACATTTTACAAAAAAATATTCTTCACACTCTTTTCTAGGTACATACATTTGCGCTCTCTTTGTGCAAATCTGAAAGATGTAGACAATGTGGGGAAGGAGTATTGATCTTTGAAAAATAACATGTGACTATATTGAGAATTGCATCAAAATTCCGAACATGCAGTGTGACCCCTAAGAACCAAATGAATAATTTCTTGCTTTTCCTATTGCAGGAGAAAATACAGTAAGAACAATTGCCATGGATGGTACAGAAGGTCTTGTACGTGGCAATGTATGTACCGATGTAGGCTCATCCATTAGAATCCCAGTAGGCCCTGCAACTTTAGGACGTATCATAAATGTTATTGGTGAACCTATTGATGAGAGGGGACCAGTAAATACAGACAAGTAAGTCCTCATCCTAAACTGTATTCCTTATGGAAGAATTCACACCTGGAATGTAAAATATATACAGCTCACTTTATAATTGAGAACACATCTGACTGATCTATTAATCCACATACAAGGTGTAATTTATTAGAATAATTATCATCATTCTTGTTTGATTGTAGATTTGCATCTATCCATCAAGAAGCCCCTGAGTTTGTAGACATGAGTGTAGAACAGGAGATTCTGGAGACTGGCATCAAAGTCGTAGATCTTCTTGCTCCCTATGCTAAGGGAGGAAAGATTGGTAAGCATTTTGTCATACATATAGGTTGGCGTTTCGATTTTTATGCCGGCTTTAACTCCCTAATTATTATCAGAGGTTGGGGTGAGAACTGACATGATGATAAAGTTAATTAATAAGTTTTTTACAATACTGTACTCCGGGTAAATTTTGACGCTACAAAATTTCGCGATTTTTCAAAATTGCAATTTCGTGGCTATTTAATTTCGCGGAATTGAATTGATGACATTTCGCGGATTGCACAAGTTGAATTTTTTCCTCCGGCTCTGTAAACTCTAAATTGATAATATTAATACACTTACATGCCTTTTTACATTTGCATGAGCTTAGTAAGTACATCAATTGTTAATATAAAATTGAGAACAGTACCCCATGTTAATTATCGTCCAACAACACTGGTTGAAACGTTCTACACCGAACGAAACATATCAAAAGTCCCGGGTCAAATCCCCGGGGATTTAAAAGACAAATTTCGCGACGATAAATGTTTGCGATTTTACTACATTCGCAAACAAAGCGAAATTAAATCGCACGCGAACAATACCCGGAGTACAGTATTTTAAGTATGATTATAATTTTTGGAAAAGAGCAATGTACTATGCAATGCAATTCCACCAGCTTTTCACTGTGGTACATAGGGCAAAAGAATATAAATCTTTCACAGTTAATTTTAAAACTTTATCTTAAATTCACTTCATTCTACATGTGATTTTGTTTTGTCAATGTCCTGCAACGTAAAAACCCATGTCACTGTTTGTAGTAGCTTATGAGATGGAAAAAACTCATTTGCTTTTTAAGTATCAGTCGTTTTGGGATTTCCATTGTAAAATACACATTCCAGTTGGATTTTTCATTCCAAAATCTTGTCTCTTCAACTAATTAGTATTTGGCATTCAGGATGAACTTTACCTTGCGACAGTGAAAAGAATTAGAGATAAGCTTTGAAAAAGTTTTTGAATTATTGAGAAAAAAGTGCCCATTGAAAAGAGGAGTGGGCAACTTTAACATTTCAATATTCATTTAAATTGGAACTCGGATGTCTACTGCTTTCAAAGATCTGATTTCCATGTACTTGCATTTAACAGGTCTTTTCGGAGGCGCTGGTGTAGGCAAGACTGTGTTGATTATGGAGCTGATTAACAATGTAGCCAAGAAGCATGGTGGTTACTCTGTGTTTGCTGGTGTAGGAGAGCGTACACGTGAGGGTAATGACTTGTACCATGAGATGATCCAGACTGGTGTCATCAGCCTCAAGGATGATACATCCAAGGTATCCCTTGTATATGGACAGATGAATGAGCCCCCAGGCGCCCGTGCTCGTGTATGCTTGACTGGTCTAACTGTAGCTGAATATTTCCGTGATCAAGAGGGACAGGATGTGCTTCTATTTATTGACAACATTTTCAGATTCACTCAGGCAGGTTCAGAGGTAGGTGTCAACTTTGATTGTAACATATGATTCATGATTGCTCTTTCACAAAATTACGCCTTTACATTCTTTATTTACATTACATTTTTAATTACTTAATCATATTATGTGCGACTTGTCCAAATCTGAAAAACTTTCCTCTATTCTATGTTATATAGGTGTCTGCTTTGTTGGGACGTATCCCCTCAGCTGTAGGCTACCAGCCAACCCTGGCCACTGACATGGGTACTATGCAGGAACGTATCACAACCACAAAGAAGGGATCCATCACATCTGTACAAGCCATTTACGTGCCTGCTGATGATTTAACAGATCCCGCTCCTGCCACCACATTCGCTCATTTGGACGCCAACACTGTATTGTCCCGTGGTATTGCTGAGTTGGGTATCTACCCCGCTATGGACCCCTTGGATTCCACATCTCGTATCCTGGATCCCAATGTTGTGGGTGCTGAACATTATGACACTGCTCGTGGTGTACAGAAAGTGTTGCAGGTAATCTATCATATATTGATTTTGGTTGTGAAAACTGTTGAACATCAGAAAGAAGTGTACATGATGAAAAAGATCCAACTCAGATGAATGATGTTGAATACATTTCCAACGAACTTTTTAACCCTGATACACTTCAGTTATAATGTCCCCACCACATAGTGTGGGGCCATATTGTCGGCCTAGGCGCGTCTGTCTGTCCATACGTCCGGGAGTTTTCTCCAAAACCGCTACAGATATCACCTTCAAATTTTCAGGGATAACTTATGAGTGCATACAGATGTGGATGAAAAAATTTTAACTCGATACCTACTTCCTGTCGGCCATTTTGAAGTCAAATGCTAAAATCCTTGTCTGCAAACTTTAAGAAAAACGGCTTCACAGTTGCTTTTAAAACTTTAACATCTTGTTCAGCTCACTTCATTCTAGATCTGATTAGGTTTTGGACCTGTTAGCTCAGTCATGTCAGCCATTTTGAATGTCTTAAGAAAAGTGAGCGCACGATAATACTTTGTATCATATTGAATGGTGTTTTTGAGTTTTCATACTTTAACTATTTAGTAGCTTTATAAATAATTTCAGATGTACTTTGTTGTAAAAGCCTATGTTATTGTTTACAGTAGTTATATGTGATAATTTTGTAAGAAGAAATCAGCAAAAACACATAATCACTTTTTTATTGTCGGCCATTTTGGATTTTTCCGTCCTAAAATCTTGTCTGTGAAGTCTTGTCTACGTGTTTTCAGGTGAACCGTTTGGTGGATCAATTTCAAATTTTCAGGGATGATTCCTAGTATAAAAATCTAGATCTGATTTGTTTTTTGGCATTCTGGGTAAATGTCAAGGCAGCCATTTTGGATTTTCCGTCCTAAAATCTTGTCTGTAAAGTCTTGTCTACGCGTTTTCAGGTGAACCGTTTGGTAGATCAATTTCAAATTTTCAGAGATGATTCTTGGTATGAAAATGTAGAACTGATTAGTTTTTTAGCATTCTGAGTAAATGTCAAGGCAGCCATTTTGGATTTTCCGTCCTAAAATCTTGTCTGTAAAGTCTTGTCTACGTGTTTTCAGGTGAACCGTTTGGTAGATCAATTTCAAATTTTCAGAGATGATTCTTAGTATGAAAATGTAGAACTGATTAGTTTTTTGGCATTCTGGGCAAATGTCAAGGCAGCCATTTTGGATTTTCTGTCCTAAAATCTTGTCTGTAAAGTCTTGTCTATGCATTTCCAGGTGAACCGTTCTGTAGATCAATTTCAAATTTCTAGGGATGATTCTTGGTATGAAAATCTAGATCTGATTAGTTTTTTGGCATTCTGGATAAATGTCAAGGCAGCCATTTTGGATTTTCCGTCTTAAAATCTTGCCTGTAAAGTCTTGTCTACGCGTTTTTAGGTGAACCGTTTGGTAGATCAATTTCAAATTTTCAGGGATGATTCTTAGTGTGAAAATCTACATCTGATTAGTTTTTTGGCATTCTGTGTAAATGTCACGGCAGCCATTTTGGATTTTCTGTCCTAAAATCTTGTCTGTAAAGTCTTGTCTACGCGTTTTCAGGTGAACCATTTGGTAGATCAATGTCATATTTTCAGGGATGATTCTTAGTATGAAAATCTAGGAACAGATTAGTTTTTTGACATTCTGGGTAAATGTCAAGGCAGCCATTTTGGATTTTCCATCCTAAAATCTTGTCTGTAAAGTCTTGTTTACATGTTTTCTAGTTAATTGTGTGACGGATCAATTAAAAATTTTCAGGAGTGGTTCTTAGTTTGAAAATCTAGAACTGACTAAATTTTTGGCATTCTGGGTAAATTTAAAGGTGGCCATTTTGGATTTTCCGTCCTAAAATTGTGTTGGTAAAGTCTTGTCTACTCATTTTCAGGATAACCATTTGATGGGATCACCCATTGGTGGGGACATTTTGTACACATTTGTGTGCTTGTTAGAATTTGTAATTGTAGATTGAAACAAGTTCTCATTCTCCATGTATTCGATACAATTTAATTTTGATTAAATTGTGTACAAACTGTTGACTGTTATATATGGATACTGTGTAAATGGGTCAGGCCAAATATCAAAAATTCCACATTGACAATGATAATATAACTTCAATTTTCAGTTAATTTCGTGAACAAGGGAAAATTGCAAGAAAACATTGTTTCGACCATGTTTCTAAAAAGTTGACAGACTTAATGATTTTGACACTTCTCCATTATCATTTAATCTTTTATATTTGTTTCCAGGATCACAAATCACTCCAAGATATCATTGCCATTCTTGGTATGGATGAGTTGTCTGAGGATGACAAGCTAACAGTGGCACGTGCACGTAAAATGCAGAAGTTCCTCTCACAGCCCTTCCAGATGGCGGAGGTCTTCACAGGCTCAGAGGGAAAACTGGTACCCCTTAGTGAAACCATCAAGGGATTCAAAATGATCTTAAGTGGTATGTAAATCATACAGTAGTTTCAGTTTAGTATCAGTACAGTAGTTAAAATAATATCATAATATCCCGACAATTGTGGTAGTATTTTCCTGGTTGTAGACATTTTAAACTTTTGAGTAACAGGACTTCAGGATATGAATCTTTACAATTGAAGTGTAAATGATGAAAAAGATCCAACTCAGATAAATGATGCTGATTACATTTCCAACGAACTTTTTAACCCTGATACACTTCAGTTGTAACAGTCAAAAGATTAGTCGAGAACACCTTGAGTGCTAAAATATTTTAAAATGTATCAATAAAAATTTGAGCTCTCAATATGGACAGATATTGTTAATTTTTCGAAATATGATTCATATGTTAATCATTTGGTGCATTTACTTCTAGGTGAACTTGACCATCTACCTGAAATTGCATTCTACATGGTAGGAAATATTGAAGAGGTCGTTGCCAAAGCTGAGAGATTGGCAGAAGAACAGTCATAACTCTAAAGACTTTAGCCAATTTTTAATATACAGAATAATAGTTTTGGTAGAATGTATTATAATGGACAATAAGACAGATATTTGATTTTCAATGGACACTGTGTGTGAACTAGGTTTAATGCATCCTTCATTGCCAACATAGATTGAATTGAGCCAAAACCCAATAATAGTAATGATTCTGGAAGCCTAGTCGAATGGCTTGTATTTATGTTGACTTGATTGTCACTGCATGGTTATTTACAGAACCAATGTAGTAATAAACATGTTAAAAATATTATAAAATTGATTTGTGTTTACTCCACCTTTATCTCATTGAATTTACCTGTATAATCAATGCAATTCACCAAAAGGGTAAACAGTGTAAGAGTGGAAAATTATCAGTTAATTCTCCATTCATTTCCATATGACCATAGTCGATGCAATCCACCAAAAGTAGAGTGGAAATTAACATCTTTGATCTTAATATTTGATGTATTATACACTATTGAGGGTATTTGGATTTTAGTTTCCTTCACATTTATTACACAGGGAGATATGCTGAGTACTAAAATAGTACAAAGTTAGTACTAAATTAACACTGGCAAAAGTGCCCTCATGAGCACTCGTGCCAAGAGTGCTAATTTAGTACTAATTCATGATATGAGTACTGATTTAGTACTAAAACATGCACTTTATCGGTGCTCATGTATGAGTGCTTATTGAGTAATCAAAAAATCAATGAAATTAGTACTAAAAATGCAATAAATAGCACTCATGTCATTAGTGCTCATTTAGTACTAATATTTGACAAAATTAGTATTCATTTAGCGCTAAAATGCCAGGAGTACTATTTTCATACTCGGCATATCTCCTTTTGTACCTCAACCATATTCAATTTGATGTAATCTATCAAAAAAAGTGTGAACAGTTGAGAGTGGATGCTGCAACTCTGACATTTGGCAATATTTTGAGTTCGAGGAATCATACTTCGCATTATCTTTGAGAAACAGGCCCTTTATAATATTCAATACCATAGATGGCTAGTGCCAATTCTACTATGCTCTCAGTAGAACATTACCCCAACAGTAGCCTTCTTATCGTGGTCTATATGAGTTTGAATATGAAATCAATGCGTTTGAGATAGTTATCATGCACAATGGCGTAGCGTCATATACGCATAAAACGCCATAGCGTATTCTCAAATTTTAGAAAACAGTTGATTTTTATTATGTCCCCACCACATAGTGTGGGGCCATATTGTCGGCCTAGGCGCGTCCGTCTGTCCGTCCGTCTGTCCGTCCGTACGTCCGGGAGTTTTCTCCAAAACCGCTACAGATATCACCTTCAAATTTTCAGGGATAACTTATGAGTGCATACAGATGTGGATGAAAAAAAATTAACTCGATACCTACTTCCTGTCGGCCATTTTGAAGTCAAATGCTAAAATCCTTGTCTGCAAACTTTAAGAAAAAACGGCTTCACAGTTGCTTTTAAAACTTTAACATCTTGTTCAGCTCACTTCATTCTAGATCTGATTAGGTTTTGGACCTGTTAGCTCAGTCATGTCAGCCATTTTGAATGTCTTAAGAAAAGTTAGCGCACGATAATACTTTGTATCATATTGAATGGTGTTTTTGAGTTTTCATATTCTAACTATTTAGTAGCTTTATAAATAATTTCAGATGTACTTTGTTGTTAAAGCCTATGTTGTTGTTAACAGTATTTATATGTGATAATTTTGTAAAAAGAAATCAGCAAAAACTCATGATCACTTTTTTATTGTCAGCCATTTTGGATTTTTCCGTCCTAAAATCTTGTCTGTGGAGTCTTGTCTACGTGTTTTCAGGTGAACCGTTTGGTGGATCAATTCTTGATTTTCAGGGATGATTCTTAGTATAAAAATCTAGATCTGATTAGTTTTTTGGCATTCTGGGTAAATGTCAAGGCAGCCATTTTGGATTTTCCGTCCTAAAATCTTGTCTGTAAAGTCTTGTCTACGCGTTTTCAGGTGAACTGTTTGGTAGATCAATTTCAATTTTTCAGGGATGATCCTTAATATGAAAATGTACAACTGATTAGTTTTTTGGCATTCTGGGTAATTGTCAAGGCAGCCATTTTGGATTTTCCGTCCTAAAATATTGTCTGTAAAGTCTTGTCTACGCATTTCCAGGTGAACAGTTCTGTAGATCAATTTCAAATTTTCAGGGATGATTCTTAGTATGAAAATCTAGATCTGATTAGTATTTGGGCATTCTGGGTAAATGCCAAGGCAGCCATTTTGGATTTTCCGTCCAAAAATCTTGTCTGTAGAGTTTTGTCTATGCACTTCCCGGTGAACCGTTTGGTAGATCAATTTCAAATTTTCAGGGATGATTCTTAATATGAAAATCTAGATCTGATTAGTTTTTTGGCATTCTGGATAAATGTCAAGGCAGCCATTTTGGATTTTCCGTCTTAAAATCCTGCCTGTAAAGTCTTGTCTATGCGTTTTTAGGTGAACCGTTTTGTAGATCAATTTCAAATTTTCAGGGATGATTCTTAGTATGAAAATCTAGATCTGATTAGTTTTTTGGCATTCTGGATAAATGCCAAGGCAGCCATTTTGGATTTTCCGTCTTAAAATCCTGCCCGTAAAGTCTTGTCTACGCGTTTTTAGGTGAACCGTTTTGTAGATCAATTTCAAATTTTCAGGGATGATTCTTAGTATGAAAATCTAGATCTGATTAGTTTTTTGGCATTCTAGGTAAATTTTAAGGTGGCCATTTTGGATTTTCCGTCATCAAATTGTGTCGGTAAAGTCTTGTCTACTCATTTTTAGGATAACCATTTGACAGGATCACCCATAGGTGGGGACATTTTGTACACATTTGTGTTCTTGTATTGATTTGCTCCACACTTCAAAAATGGATAAAAATGGCTAATAATTTACATTCAATTCGTCCATAATAGTCGGAATTTCGTATTTCAAACGCCCCAGAACGCTTCAAATGCAATCTCATTTTCAAATTTTCTTATAACGCATAAAACGCCATAGCGTATTCTCAAATTTTAGAAAACAGTTGATTTTTATATTGATTTGCTCCACACTTCAAAAATGGATAAAAATGGCTAATAATCATATTACATTCAATTCGTCCATAATAGTCGGAATTTCGTATTTCAAACGCCCCAGAACGCTTCAAATGCAATCTCATTTTCAAATTTTCTTGGGGGGACCTCTCCCGAACACCCCCCCCCCCCCCAGAGCACGTCTATGTCGCCCACTCGTGGCGTACACTCACAAAATACCCACGCTACGCCACTGATGCAATAAAGCTATTAAAAAAGCAACAGGGTCCAGGATAGCCTATTGATATTATGAATGATAACCCTCATTTGAAAGATATGGTAAACAGAGAAGTTGGATAGCTGTAGCTGAGTCAAAAGTTGACCCTCACTCGGTAGATGGTGGCTGTCGGACTTCTCAGCAGTGGGCAATAAAATCTATTCAAATGCTAATTGAGTAATCATTATTTCAGCTGGGTCATCTCTTATTTAAATACTGTACGGAATTCTCTCTAATAAATGCACAGTGCGCTCCCCAGAAAAGGGTAAGATATTGAGAGATTTCAATAAGCACACATACAAAAAATTAGGAAAAATCGTCATTTCAAAAGTGGATTTATTACAGGTGAAGTGACAGGAAATGTTTTGAGAAACGAGTTGGCCCGGAGATTCCAGTGCAATATATTTTTGAAGGCTCGCAAGAAGATATCAAAAGCTCTAAGTCCAGAAGTCCTGTAGAAAAAGGAGTAAAACCTTTGGTAAGTCAATAATGAATTCACTTGAGACCATATTCATCATAAAGAAGTTGCACGTGCATTCATTTGCTTTGCACTCTCATTAGAGAGAATATGGTATACCAAAATTATTGAACAGGGTACACAATTAACAAAGCAAAGATTTTGCATGTGAAGAAAATTATACAGACTAGCCAAAAACATTTTGTCTTTGTCAATATATGAAAATGAAATGGTGATTTAAAAAAGTTAAACCTTTAATTCCATAGACAATCAAAATATTTTTCATATTTTTATATCTTATTTTAATAAATACATTATAATATTAACAATATAAGTATTATACATGTATAATGACATGGCACATAATGATTCAAAACAATATATGAATCCGATCTCATTTGCAAATACGAGTAGTACTAATATCATTTCAAAATGTATGATAAACCAAAAAGAGAGAGCCATTAAAACAATTCTAATTCAAATGCTATCTAGCCTGTAGAAATCTGTGAGCTCTAAGTGAATTGATGTGCTAAAGTAGCATTTATTAGGCTCAAAATTAATGTTAATATATTTATGTAAGCGCTTTGACCTTTGTATGACCTTTGCTCATTAAAAATAGTGAAGTGACTATCACAAAAACTTATATTTCAATTCATGTCAGCAGCAATCGTCACCCAACTAAATGTCTCAATTTCGCATTTAAGTCTTTCTCCTTCTGTAGTAGGTTTTGTGTATGCTTCTTGTATGCTTCAAACTCCTGAAAAAGAAAAAAAAATATTCATATTGAGAATCATGTTTTCAATTCCTAACTGTATGTCTATTGCATATTTGAATTCATCAAATTTGTCTTTGTCATGAGCCAACCTATGTTGTAATTGAGAAATAAAATTAACACACATTAACACACTATTCAATGAGGACTTCTTGTTGCCAAGCTTAATGGGGGGGGGGGGCAGTAGATTAGAATACCTTTGACTGTTCACTGTATTTATGATTCGCAATCTCATAATCTTGTCTCAGTTTCCGCACCTGCATGTTAGCATTCACCATTGCTGCCTCTTTTCTGAAAATATAATTAAAAAATTGCACTAAAACTAACTCAAATAATTGAAAACAATAATGTGCCTCCACAGTCTTTACCTGGCTGGCCTGTGAAAGGGTAAACCTTAAAATCCAACTTCTCTTTGAGACACAAATATGTTTTATGAAGGATATTTGTTAAAGTAAAAACAAAGACAGGGTTATTCTTTATTTCTTAAAAAAATGTTTTGTATTTATTTTGTCAAATCTCACACATATAGAAAACTTTTGTCAAAGTTCAAAATATTTTTCATGCCATATATGGTAGGGTGTGTCTAGATCATTGTCAGTTCACCTTTAAGTTGTACAGTGTGAAGATAATCATAAATTGGTACTCACTCAAACTTAGCTTCCATATCTTGCACTTGTTTCTCCATGCTTTCTATTTGCTTTTGTAAAATCTTGTTTTCTGTTTGTTTCTCCTGGAAACAGAATCAAATTCTGGACTTGAGGCATTTTATCTTTCATCAATACGATACCACAGTTGTAACTGATCAGTGTTTCACACATATTTTATTCATTTATAAAGGGACTGCACTTACATTATATAGAAAACAGAGTAAACATACATGCACATGCACTAAATGTGCATTAATAATATTCATTAGAGGTGTCACAGAACAAAAAAATAATCGGAACAGTTCAGTTCGGAACAGAGTGACTGTTAAAATATGATGATTATATAGTTCTATTTGGTAGCGAAAAGCTCTTCAAAGCTCTTCAATGAGGAGTGCAAAGAATGATATTCTTTTGGTGCAAAATATTGAAAGAAAATGCTGTTTAATGGCGATTTAGGGCCATAAGTTGTGAAAGGGTAAGATTTTATTGTTCCGGAACCGAACTGAAATTCTTAATTTTTGTTCCGTGTTCCATTCTGAGAGCGTAATTCCGCGGGTCGGAACAAAATCGGGTATCCATGACACCTCTAATATTTATATAATAACAAAGTTAACAATAACCAGAAAACATGCTGTCGTGACAAACGCAATTGATGCTTCGTGTATTAATATTAGTCCTGCTAATACCAAGGACCACCCTGACCCCTTATCTACTTCAACAATAGGTTACAAGACCCTGTTGTTGAAATGGGAGGGGGCCTTGAAGCAAGACTAGCTATATAAACATGTCAAAAAGATTCAGATTTTCAACTTGATCTTAAATATTCTTTTTCACTGGATGCAGTGTTTGTGCAAAGAACAATATGCCTGCAAAATATTGAGTGCTCAATGTGATTATGTCAAAAATAACAATAAAACGTGCAAAGGTACCCTCTTCTCTTGCCACAAATGTCTGAAATAAGAAAATATGATTTATTTTATTTCCTCTGGTTAAAGAAATTTTATTCAACAACTACTTATTCATTGTACATGTGTAAAGTTTAATTTCCTTAAAAAGTGTTCACTTGAGAGAATTGTAAAATATGAGGAATAAACTTAAAATGAGGATTTTAATTTTTCAATTGAAAAAATTCAATTTAATAACCTATCGGATAGATGATTTTTCTACCGAAGCATTGTTTACTTCATTCATCGTGATATCTATAAAAAATTACTTAAAAAGTAGTACTATGTAATCACATACTCTTTCACTTGTTTACAGGACAAAAGTACTTATAAACTACACATTTAAATCAATTAATTTAACAGCTCTGCAAACCTGAATAAGTTTTCCTCTCTGCATAGCCAGTTCCAATAATTCATCTTTCTCTTTCTTTAGTTTGGCATGTTGAGATTGTGATTCCACATCTGCATTTTGTTGAAGTTCAGCATTGCTCTTTAATTTTGCATTTGCACCTGGAACATTAAAGTTAGACCCATGGTTTAAAAATACAGTGAAATATTTGGAAGTGAAACACCAATGGTACTTTGAAATAGTGTTCGCTTTTAGAGGCTTATTTTAGTTATAAAGTAAATGGGTAACAAGGTATGTGCATAGTGTGATGACTTTGGGTCATTTATGATTACAATATGAAAGTTATGGTAAATGTCACCACATCATCCGATTATGTATACTTTGTCTGGTCTGTAACTTACTCATTTGTGCATAAAAAAGAAAACACAACCAATCAATACAAACCTTTCAATCTCTCTTCAGATTCCTGAAGTTTACTTAGCAGCGTTTTAATCTCATTTTTCAGCTTCTGTTCTGATACCTTAAATTGGTCTTCTCCTTGTTTCAGCTGTTGTTCAAGATATCTGTAAATATTTATTTTTTTTTAAATCATTTTATTTAGCCTAGGGTTTACAGTTTACACTATTATATCCCCTAGGGGTCTACATATAAAATTTTGAGATGTCATGCAATAAGTTAGACAGTTTTATATGGTTATAAAAATCTCTGAGTGTCTCTGGTGAATGTCTGGACATGATTAAATAGAGTGCAGTTGTCAAAAATAGTTGTCTGTAAATATTAAATTACATATAGGTTTTTACTATATCTCAATTTTCTCTACTGTATATTAAATTAATGACACCTATAAACTAGCTACATATAATTCAATCATAAATATAGTGTAACCCCACTAGCCCATAAATAAATAAATAAGTGTATATCAATTATTTCAAATGAATGCTTGTAAAAGTAATTAATTAATCAATATATGTTTTATCGTCATGCATGTAAATCTCTATACTAAAAGTGAAGGTTGAAATCAATAGATATCAATAAGACCTTAAATTTCTCCTGAAGAAGTGAAAGCAATTTACATGGGAGCATATAATCAGCTTTTTTCTATGTAGTATAGGCAGAATCAAGATCAACGTACATATGTTAGCTTCATCATTCATTAATTAACTTACTTATTTTTAGCTTCCATGTGAGTAAATTGTTCAGTAGAATGGCTTATTTTCTTCTCAAGCTCTTTGATTTTATTGTCCCTATCATTTATTGCATCGGAAAATAATCTTGAATTTTCATCAATCAGTCTTGCATTTTCCTGTCTAAGGAATTCATTTTGTTTTTTGTATTCATCTTTAAATTTTATAAGTTCTTGATGATTAGATGCTAAATCATCAAATCTATCATTTAACATATTAAACTTTCTAAATTCTTGATCTAGTTGATGTTGAGCATTTTCTCTAAATGCTTCAAGTTCAATATTACATTTTTCTAATGTTTTAGCTTTCAATAAATGTTCATCTGCTCTTTGTTTGAGAATCATAATAAGCTGAGATTGTTCATCAATGCGAGAGCGTAGTAATCCCATCTCAGACTTATCTTCCTTCGACAATGAGCGAAGCTTGGAAAGATTTCCTTCCATGGTTGAGACACCCTGAAACACATGTACAGTATGTTTTTAAAATCCAGTAAATAGATGAATAGGCTTATTATTTACTTTAGTCAGGTGAACATATAATCATGGGCTAATGAAAGCCCATGGTTCAACTTTTCTCAATTCTTACATCTTTTACATTGTCATCATCATGGGCTTAAAGGGTTCCGATTAGCATCCCGTATAAAAACAATATGGCGGCTCCAGGCGAATCAACTGGATCAGTCCATTTTTAAGAAATAAGGGGAGTTCTGTAAAATCCAGTTTATTGAAATTGTCTTTGAGATAAAGTAATCCGTTTATAATGATTTTGAAAACGTTATCCAAAGAGTGATTGCGTTCAAAGAATACATGTACAACAGCCAATATAAATCCTTGTATTAGAAACCGGTTTGTCTTGCTTTGTTTCATTTGTAGGATATTTCATATGCCAAGCTGTGTGCTATTACGTTATGGGGAAATTTAGATGCCAATTTTTCCTTATTATACACAAATAGAAGATCCTGAAACTTCACCCATAAATGTGGAATTGATTTGTCAAAATAAAAATCACCCTTTTATAAATGTGTGACGATCTATAATATACTTATGCTATATAACAGTTAGAGGTGTTGACACAACGACCTCGAACCTGTGAACCCTTGAGTATTATTCCGGGATCGGGCCTTTTATACTAAACGGTGAGCAACACCAGAAACGAGCGTTCGATTTGCTAAACGATATGCGTCACCCTTTAAACATATTTCATTCTTGATCATATTTCATTCTTCAACCCATGATACAGATCAGAGACATATGTTTTATGTCTCTGTACAGATCAAATGCCACAATGGATAGAAGTAGGAAGTTCACTCATATACTAATACTATTTGTATATCATCTTCATCCTCAAAATAGTGCGTGTATATAAGGGTTTGTAGAAAAAACCTTCATCCCAGCTTATATTACATCTAATTGGGGTCATAAAACTTGTGTACACGTGCCTGTTCTAATATCTGCTGTTTGACATTAAGGTAAATGATTACATGATAACTATCACACTTATTGACAGTTGTAACTCTTCCCATCTAATGTGCTCAGATCACAGAATATGCATCATAATATCAGAATGAAACAGAAAGAGCTAGAAAGATGCTATGCGTATCATAATGAATAAGCTGATAAGGGATGATTGCTGATCACTTTGGCAGCACCTTCAGTACATGTATTTTTACCATCTCTGAAGTGAGTCTGTAACAAGCAGACCACAGCCAGCACCATCTATCTAATATCTAATATAATAGAATCTGATCTAGCCTAATAATAAATGAAGATTGATATACATATGTACAGGTACATGCACATAGTCTACTATGGTGGTTTAAGTGGTGACTAACTAATAATGCTTTAACAAAAACATGGGCAGTCACATGTTGTATAGACTCACTGGCATTTTTCAAACATTTTGAATTTAGCTTTCTGTCTGGAATCTCAATCTGGGTGAAAAGAATGGTGGTTTACATTGGTGATTTACATTTTGATCAATAACTGTAAACATACCCCAAATTCATTCATAAAATTTACCCTCAATTATCAAAAGAGAATGAAAGACAAAGTGGTACATACATCATGACTGTGTTCCACCATACTACGGAGATCTTTAGGATTTCTTCCAGAAGACATTTCAAATTTTTTTTCACATAGTGACGGAAATGACGTCATGCAGCCTCAATTTGACAATTTTGAAAAAGTAAAAAAAAGTAAAAACTTCTTTAATTTCCATAAGTATGCGATTTATTGCTGAATATGATTCCAGATGAGTAGGTAAATACACTGTATATTGCGGGTGCATATATTGTATTCACAATATTTAGTTTCGATCGTAGATCAATCTGAAATTCGATTTTATTTAAATTTTGTCTATTTTTTTCTAAATTTTTTTGTTGGCTGATCATGATCATGTATAAAACTAGTTCTACAAGTCCCCAGACTTACTTCGGTCCAAAGCCTTCTCTATATTCCGGCTTTGAGGAGGAAGATTGAGCTGCCTTAGTATTATACTAGTTGAAAGCCCATGGTCACACGCACAGTAAATATGGCATAATAATATGAAATATACCTTTATGTATAGATTTGAAGAACATCAGCTCACATCCCCGTCTGAATCTATTGTTATATTTGATTTCTTTAAGCGAGAATAATTTCAAATGTTATTCACGTCCAGAACCGGAAGCCATTTTTAGCTACAGCGAGAAAATTTCACCATGTGTCCAAACTCCGAAATGAAATTTTGAAATATCTAAATCCAGACAAGCAACGCTCCATCCTAAATATGATTAATATTCTTAAAAATATTTATAAAAAATGAGTTCTAGGTGCGTGTAGGTGCGTGTAGCACAGTACATACGAAATCAATGAAGTTTCGTCTAGCTGTAAGCTAGAGACTCGAGTAACCCCAGACTAGGTCTTATCTAACATTGTTGGACTAATGATCATGGTGATTGAGACTGAGTATGCACACCTCTAGCTGCATAGATGCATCTGCAGGGCTGTCAACTTGGGAACACCTAACATGAGTGACTTGGAAATGTTGAACACCTCCCCTCAAAATGTGGACACCTTGGTCCAAATCTGACGAGGTACGAAAAATTTCGAACGGAATGCGTGCGTGACATATACGTAATTCGCGTGAAAAGTCCGAACAAAATGCGTACATTTTTTTCCGGCGTTCGTATTTTTGCTGTGTAGACGATCTTTTTTAGAAATTTTTCTACAGAAATATTTTTGCTTCAAATTCTTCAGCAAATGCGTGACAAATACGCAAATTGCGGGACAGTTGACAGGCCTGCATCTGTAGTGTCTTTAGCTTACTCGAGTCTCTAGCCAAATTCTTGGCTAGAAGTACATGTAATTTCATCTGGAACACCGTGAACCATTTGAAGCTGGCCTTCGTGTAATAAATTTATTAAATATTTTAAAAATCTCCGGATAAGTAAATCATGAATTAAAACCGAACTGGCTGGGTGCTCCTTATGAGATACAGTTCGGGACATAAATAAATGACAGGTGGATTTGCTGAAGTGAGAATTTCCCATGTTAAAAATAAGAGAATCTTCAAGAGGCCATACATCAGTGGATGAGATTATACAAAATGTGAAATATACAAATTTTAAGGGATATGTATCTAGACAATATTGGAAATTATGGGCTTTCAGACGACCATGATTAGGAAATGGTGATAGAAAATCGACCTGTCATTTATTTTTGTCCCCAACTGTATTATTTTCATGATTTCGTCTAAAATCAAAATAAACGGCTCTAAGAAAAATGGCGATATTCGAAAACTGGACAAAATGTCATCATTGTCTGACATTAGTAGCTGGCTGTTAATTCTAAGTTAGGAATCCAGAAGATGTGAACTAATACATTGATCACTTCATTAAAATTTTATGATTACTACATGACCCGTATATACAACAGTAAAAAACATGCAGGGATTTATCTTCGGACGAGGCCACGATATAGTGGCCTTAGAAGAAGGTAATCTTTAGCATATCTGATATAGAAGGTGCGGACAGTCAAAACTATGATAAACTAGTCAAACTCATCAGAGCTGGGGCAGCCAATTAGGAAACTAGGGGATGCACCAAACTTCGACGTATGGGGCTACTTCGTCATTAGGGCTACTTACACCATGGGGTTATTTCAACAGTTGCTGATAATTCATATTTTTGGGGTCAGTCATCTTTGATTAAGTTCTCGCCTGTTGGAGATTTCAATGAATATTTTTAAAAATTTTCAAAAACAAACATGGCGGTTTTAGTGAATTGGAAAGTCAATGTCGGAATAGCCCCATGGTCGAAATAGCCCAATGACGAAGTAACCCCATATGTCGAAGTTCAATGCATCTCCCCCAGAGAAGCTGCATTTTAAAATTCATCTGTTAAGATGCCCTGGGAAGATGCACTTTGTAACTATGATATTTATCATCTCAGTTTAGTATATTGTAACATCATTATGCAAAGGAGACCCTAGGGATTTTATGTCAAAATGGGACCCATATCTAGGTTTTTTCATCACAATGGGACCCATATATAGGGATTTTTCGGTTAAAAGCCACTTTGGCAGCTTATCCCCATATAGCCAATGTATTAGAGTACCCCCCCCCCCCCCTAGGGGTTTAAGCACTGACATCTCATCTGGTACTTGTCACCTCATTTTTGATGGCCAGCAAAGTTTTACTTTATTCTTCTATCCTGATAAAAGTAAATGTTATGTACTGAAAATTATGTACAAACTGAAAGGACCCTAAAAACACTTTAGATCTAGTCTGACCAATGAGGTGGGCCCCTCTCCCCCCTTCCTTAATAGTTTAGCCTAATAAATAAACATAGAAATCAATTCATCCTCGAAGTCAATTGATGGGTGTTTAATTGTGATTTCAGTGAAAATGTGCATGACAGACCTTTCAGATGACAGTAGAATACCACAACCCATTCTAGTTTAGCATAAAATCTAACTGAGAGACTACAATCATCATAAAGACAATCTGTAATAATATCCATGCATTGTTTTAGGATATAAAATGGACACTTTTTGTCATCAATGCTCAATTTAGATTACCCTTTGCATTCGTTTGACTTCATTTCTTAAAAGAACAGCTTCGTCTTCACTCTTTCAAACTAAAATAAACCTGTGAACTCACCGCGCCAATCAGTGTTCGTCGGCCAAATTTGACCGACGTTCTATATATGGTCATTCCTTCTGACGTCATCGTTGAGCCCGAAATTGACCAATGACATGCACATATTTAATTAGAACGCATTTAGCGTATGTTTCTTCAAGCTCGCTGATTAGTGGAAGAAGGGTCAGCGCGTAGGTCAAAAGTGGTTTATTACCGAAACTGTCACCGGTACCCATCGTGGGGGCGGAGCTACTTAACTGTAATATGGTCTCTACTAGGCAGAGTGTAGTTTAACTAGACTCTGCATGCAGGGTAAATTTAGATAATGCTCGAGTCATTCCTATCAGTTACATTGACATTCTGATCAGGCATATTTTCATTAGGCAAACAATGATTTAAAACTTTTTTGCAGAGTACAGAACTTTGGACAGAAAATCAAGGCTCTCATGTGACAACTGCTGACAAAAACTAGTCAACTGATGATATTAACAGAACAATGGATAGTATGAAAATTGATGTACATTGGTCCCCTACTAATCCTGATCAGTTCCTTACATTTGGTACGGACCTGAGGTTGTATGGTGTAGAGACAATAAAAGATGGATCTGAGATCGGGCCACAAGGGGTACAGATTGGACCAGATAAATGTGCTAATCTTTTAGCCATGAATAATGAAAAGCAGTTCATTAGAGTAAGTATCAGTATGTTCTGTACACTACAGGATTTTCTTTTTATTTAAAAAAAGAATATTTATATTTGTTCAAAGTTAGTACTGGACGAAAATAAATTAATGCCAAAGTCCATATTTTCCAAGGGATTTGATTTGTAATGTCACAATAGTTGTACAGCAATGTAAACCGACTGATATTCAATGATAAAAACATCTTTTTAGCATAGGAATGGAATAAAGCTGGTACATGTATTTGAATGACTGATTAGAGAATGAGCACATCATGGAAAAAAGAATACTTATTATTTCAGTGTATATCCTGGTACCGTCAAGCTCCCCCAGACCCCCTAATAGCAGTAGGCCTGGCCAGTGGCAAAGTCATCTTATCAGGGTAAGCTGTTATTTGGCTCACACATTAGTTCACATGGTCCATCCATCCATTGGTCATCCGTGTGTCTGTCAACATTTGTTATACAAATTAAAGTTACTCGTCTATCCTAAGTATCTATTCCATTAAAACTTACAAACAGTTCACAGACTATACAAAGCAGAAAATAGTGAACTTGAATTTTTGAAAATTAGTAAAATTGTGATGGTACAAGTAGACCTTGGTCATTATTTTGATACCTCCAAGAATAATTATACCAATTCTTAAATACATGCTAGAATCACCCCTGCTCTCCCCTGAAATTTTATTGCTCTTTTCGATGTGATATTCTTACTCCAAAGTCTATTTTGCTACCCTGGTACTTTCACATCTGGCTATGCAAAAACATGAGTATGTTATTTGTTTTATTTTACAGGTTTGGAAAAGGAATAGATGATCCATTGAATTTAGTGGGAAAGGAATTTGGTTAGTAGATATACTGGTTAATTTTTCTCATCTCTAGATGTGTGAAGATTGAACAGCTACATTGGTTTCATTTGTATTAAGTTCTGAAAATTCTAAATGTTCTAAAAATAAAAATGTTTTGGTCATTTCTATCTAGCTTTGTGTCACATTTTTTCTCTTCTTATAGAGTTCTGTTTTTACATCATATGTTGTAAAGTAGTTTTAATTTGTCATTTACTATACAAAAAAAACAATGAAAAATAAAGGAATAATAAAAGAAAAGAAAAGTGTGAATGTAAAGGAATAATAAAAGAAAAGAAAAGTGTGAATGTATATATTTTATGTTTATGTTTGGGGTGAATTTATATCTCACTTGTATGTGCTACGTGTATACTTTGCAGTTGTATAAATTTTACAATTTTATTCCAGTTTCAAACAGACACACAAGACAATGTCACTGCCTTGCTTGGAACCATGTCGAGAAAACATTGGTACATAGACTCTTAAATACCTTGTATTGTTTTAATTTAGAAATACGGCATTTAATTTGACAATACAGCATTTTCGGATATTTGTAACTTAAACTTTTTGATTTCGCAGATTTTTTATAAAAATCCTCTTTAACATAGTCAACTTGTTATTGACTTTTGTGATGCAAATTTCAAATTGAACACTAAAGATGGATTGTTTTCTGTCTCCAGTTGGCAGAAGGTTTAGATAAATATCGTATGGACCCAGCAATTCTCATCTGGGACGTCCTTGCAAAGCCAAGTGGAGACCTAAGTGTAACTCCTGAACGCAAACCAGTTGTCATGCATCATGACCCGGCTACAGTCGTAACTAGGCCTTTATATGAACTAGGTAGGTAGAAGTCTATGATATACAACAACAGAAAGATTTTCTTACTGTACAGTGATATCCCCAATTACTCAGATGCGAGTAGGTAGTTACCAGTTTCGCCACCAGGTGGCTGATTCGGGGGAATTAACATGGCAGGGTATTACAAAATTCCCTTAAACTTGAATATGCATCAGTTTTAGTGGTTCACTTTTCATACTACCTTTATATATCTGATAGTTATACAAATTAAAATATGTCCAGTAAAAGAAAATATTATCTACCCAACACAAGAAAAGATATTTCACTTTTTGTGGTTTTACAACATGGGGTCTATGGGGAATCTCCCCGACCTAGAAGTCACATTTTCAAACAAAGTTAAATTTTCAAAGTTGATAACCTCTTTTCAAAACCACATTTCTAAATGTAATTTTACATGTAGATTCCAAATATGACATCAGTTTGACTGAATTGTGAATTGTTAATGACGTAAATCAAGATTATTTCTACTCGCATCTGGGATATTGAAAATGAGAGGAATCTTGAAAATAACATGTTTTAATCTAATTTGGTCTAAATTGTGAAAATGACGATTTTACACCAACTTGAGAAAAAGGTCTGAGGAGAACACTCAGTGTCCGAATGGTGTATCGTAATTGTAAATGAATCTCAGTTTTATCAGATGAATTAATTGTACAATTATGAATTTGTATTTGTTGTCTTGGCCCCATGTGGCCCTATTCAAACAAATAAATAAAAATTCTTTAATAACTCATTTCTGCCTGTCCAACCCAAAAATTGATACTCAAATGCCATTTTGTTGACCTGAATCAAATATTTCCAAGCTATCAATACTCTCCCCTTATAGCGAACCAACTTTGTCTGTTGTCTATTTGGCAATGTGTTTCCATCCTCATTCAGATTCACTCAAATTTAATTTTACCATTATAATTTTACCATTTTTCAAATTTTTCCACAACTCATTATTTAACAATTGTGGAGAACCCTTGTTGAATAAAGCTCAATGTTTACTGTAAATGACCTGTATCGATGTACTGTACGTATATTTAACAGGAAGTGGTGAAACGTGTTATTCACTGGACTGGATACGTAATGAACCAAAGACACTCCTCGCTGGGATGAACAACAAAAGTCTTAGAATATATGATCTCAGAGGTAACTAGTGTACACTAGAATCTAATAAAGAAAATAAAACTGCAAGTTTCAAAAAATTTGAATCAAATAAAGTTTTACTGATGACCTCTCTATCACACACTGATGGACTTATGTTGATTAAGGCTAATTTTGCTATACTTTTATACTTACAGTGTACTTCTTTATCCTTCATGAAACTTTCATAAATAACACAACATGTATGTGACTATGTTAACATATTCCTGACAATTAACAAAATATGGTAACCATTGTCATGGTAATGCCCTATATGTATACGTAATCAAAATATCCTAGTACAGTAACAACCATTACACAATGCCTATATTTACACATTTACTATGTGCTACATTATTCATTGTAGATTCCAGTAAGTCTCAACGTGTGGCAGATGCCTACACTAAAGCTGTACATGGTATTAAGGTTGATCCTCACTGTGAACACAGGCTAGCATCATTCCATGAGGTACACGTACACACATTAACAAGTGATCTCCAATTATATTTTTCTCACCAAGATAATGCTGTTTTCGTGTTTTGCCAGTTTTAGTCAAAGTATGTCCATCCCTCTGACAGGGTAGCGATATTCAACATAATTTATGAATTCTATGCTGAAGCACCCAGTTGTTTTACAAAGGCTCTTAGTCAAGCGTTCGAGTGAACATCCCCCCTCCTGGCCAAAGTTTCTTTCAAAATCTTGCACTTTTTCACCTCTCTGTCAAAGTTGTCAAACGAATCCCCCTGAACACCCCCCTCTTGGAAAACGCTGGCTACGGGCCTGACACATATTAAGATCAAGAGTAAACTTATGAAAACTGATTTCTGTGAATTTAATTGTCATATCATCCGTGTAACTTATTTATTCGATATTGAAATAAATAAATGTGTTTTTATTTTTCCAGTCACAAATACATGTGTGGGATATAAGAAACTTTGACAAACCTGTATCCTTTGAAGCATTCACAAAACTCAAGCACTATACATGTACAATACTTCCATGTATGGTTAAAAAAGTGTTGACTTTATATATATAAAAAATTGCCTTTAGAAACAGCCACCCTGTAAATGTAATTACCAGCCTTTTATTTGTTTAATTATTTTAAAAAAAAGCAAAATCAAAATGTTATGAAGTAAATATGAAATGGAAAAGGTATAAATATGCTGATTTTCTGAACCCATGCTCATTGAAGTTTATGCATGAAATACTAAATGTACAAAAATTCAAAATGTTCCATCATTTGTCAAAAAGATGAGAGCTGATTAACATCATATAAAGAATAATTTGAAAGTGATCATGATTTATTTTCTTCCTTGTGACCTTAACTGTATTGAGATGTTAACATTTAGTGATCAAAAACCAGTCATGAAGATCTCTTGGTGCCCAACTAGAACTGGTCTCCTTGCCTCGTTGGTGCGTGATAGCTCTGCTGTTAAGCTGTATGATATACAGCACACTAATATTGGCACAGATGATGTAGAACCCACTGTCATAGAAAGATATGTTCAGCGTAAGTACAGTTTCAAAATTATTGCTTTATTAGTTTTTATATATGTACATATTGTTATGGTCTCCATCTTTTTGTGGATGGTGTTCAGTAGTAAGTGTTTGGTGGTTGGTGTTCGGTGTCTGTAACAAATTTGCATGTTAATGCCTTCTTTTATTTATTTTTTATTAAATCAAACTTTATTCAACACACATATTTACATTACCCATATACACTCTTCACATGCTTAAATCTTATGATATATGAATTTTGAATTGAAAGTTCTAATAAAACAGAAAAATATCGTTCTGATGTCCTCATATTTTCCAAATGTTTTTTCATTTGAAGGATTCCAACTTTGCACTTTACAGTGTGTACTATATTGTCCATTTCTATTAGATTTGTTCAATCGCTGCACATTTCTCTTGTGTGCGCAATAATTTTTTTGGTGCGTATTTATATTTCTAGCTGGGACTCCTCACAGTCTGTCATCATTCTCATGGCATAATACATGTGAGAATAGACTTATTACTGTCTCTACCTCTAGTGCCCTGAGGGATGTCACAGTCTTTGAAAGAATAGCATTGGTATGGTGGATTATTCAAATAGTATTTTGCCACTGATTTGTAATTTTTTACTGCAAATGTTACTAATTTAACATTTGGTATATGTATGTACATGTATATACATTAATATCCAGGGAATAAAATTTCGTTTGAAATGTAAAAAATTGAATATTGTTTATTTATACTCTCATAAATCCAAGAAAATTTTGCACAACTTCAACGAAGTCAGTGTGTCACTAAATGTCTTCTAAGTTATTTTCACTCTGCCCCAGTTTTATTTCAGCAAAGAAATGAATGAAATAACAACAACTGGGCCATAATTCAATTCTAATTAACCTTAATGATGGACCCCAGTTACAATGCCTGTATAAACATCATCAGTTGTTCTCTGATACTTGATATTATGTAAATGTAACCGTTAATTAACAAACATGGAACTGTTATATTGCAGAAATGGTGCCCCAACCAGTACTTGATGTGGTCTTGTGGGAGGAAGATTCAACAGCTAAAGACCACTCAGTATATTAGAGAAGCTGCAACTGATATCTCAATTACAATGAAACGTAGAGCTATGAAAGAATATGGTCTTCAGGTAAGAGGAATGACATTGATTAGAACATAAAGATGTCAGCTCAATCAGATTGTTGAATTAGCGACTAGATTCAAAATTAATGTGTCCTATCACTGAGCATATGGAATTGCCACCTCTCCTTTCATCCAGCCATTCATCAACAAATATATAGAGAATGAAAACTATCAATCATCTATCCATTTTATTGGGTCCATACCAGTAATTTACACCATTACATTGCTTTCAAATTTGAAAATATACATGAACAGTTTATTGCAATTGTTCTGTAAATTTTGCAAAAGTTACCCCATATTAGGCAAAAGTACAATGTACTCTAACTTTGATTTCATGGTGAGCTGGTTCTGTTGATCATTTTTCGTTATCTTACTGTACACGTATTGGCACATGTTTTGTAACATTGTTACCCTGGTTTTTCTTGAGCTAAAGCGTTAATTAGATCCCCAGGACCTCAAGGATGTAGCACCGAACTTAAGACAGGCAACCTTTGCTAGAAAATATAATTATTAAACTCCAGACTCCAGGTTCCAGACGTCCTTTGTTATTATCCCATCGAACGAAGTTGGAGGGATATAGAGAACGCCTCCGTCCGTCCGTACGTATGTACGTCCGTACATAAGTCCGTCCATCCGGGCAATAACTCAAATACTGTTGGCCCAATTTTGTTCATATTTTGTACACATATACCCAATGGGGGTAGAAGTTCTGTAAATTTTGCAAAAGTTACTCCATATAAGGCAAAAGTACAATGTACTCTAACTTTGATTTCATGGTGAGCTGGTTCTGTTGATCATTTTTCATTATCTTACTGTACACGTATCGTATATGGCATGTACCTATTCATGTTGTTTTATTAATTTGACCTACTTTTGCCCATTTGATTTTTTACAAAAATGGCCACAAAAAATGTTACGAAAAAAATGATGATAACTCAAGAAAGGAGTACAGTATACAGAAGTACAGAGGTACTCTCATAATAAAAGTAACCTTTTGACATGTTCATCGCTGTCTAATTGACAGAACTGTTATACATTGACAAAGTGCATAAATGCCCCTTTGCTCTATCTGGGAACTAAGAAAATATATTTAAATCTAAGCAAGTGCCTGGTGAAAATCCAGGCACTGGCACATGTTTTGTAACATTGTTACCCTGGTTTTTCTTGAGCTAAAGCCGTTAATTAGATCCCCAGGACCTCAAGGATGTAACAGCGAACTTAAGACAGGCAACCTTTACTAGAAAATATAATTATTAAACTCCAGACTCCAGGTTCCAGACGTCCTTCGTTATTTGTTCTCAATCTTCTTTCATTGTGTTCCTTGAAAATAAAGCCGAAAGCAAATTGTTTTTTGATTAATCTTACTGTTTTCAAGATATTTGTGGCCGAAAACTACGATTGTGATAAATCTGCAATCAGAATTGAAATCTGACTTCCGGTTTAGATTCTGTAACCTTTTGAATGGTGTCACAGGAGAAATATGAATTGAAAAATACCAGATACAGACTGGATACAAATAGAATTAGTCATCGCCTACAACAGAAGAGGTCAAAATCTAGGTCAAATCTATGTTTTTGAGAACCTGACACGAAACTTCAATAGTTTTCTTTGAATTTTAGCATACAGATAGCCAATGTTGATACAAAATAGATAGGAAATTTTCTCACAATATGCTTATGAATCTGTATCAAAATTAAAATCGGACTATAATAGGTCAAAAAGTTCCAATTTCCAGAATTATGTTTTTGGAGGTTAAAATAGGTTAAAATGATTAAAAGTGTCCAAAAGAATGACAAATAATGTCAGAATTTCAAAGATCAAAGGTTCAAAATCAAGGCCAGTTCAAGGCTATACTAAAGTCAAAGTGAGGTAATATGCTAAGTTCAGAGCAAGTGCATTCTAAATGTTCTGTTCTATGTCAATCAAGTTCGCCTAGTATTGGTAGTTTTTGGCTCACACAGTGAGCCTATGGGATCGACCAGGCGTCTGCCTGTCCGTTGGTCCGTACGTCCGTCTATTTCCTATAATTAATATATACTGGATTTTAACTTACCAAATATGACTTCAATATTAATATGGGTTTAAACCTATAATGTATTAAATACTGGATATGACAAGTAAATAAAATCAATTATAATCTACCTATATGATGTAGATATCCAAATGTTGGTCTGAATTTATCTTTGTGGAAAGATTGTATGCTTCAGTTGCTCTTTAACAAAACATGTGGGACAGTGTATCTATATATTACAAGATGTCCGTCCATCCGTCCGTTGGTCCGTCCGTCCGTCCGTCAACATTGGCCGCACAAATCAAAACTGCTATTCGGATTGAGTCATATCCACATTCATTTTATGCATATCCATAATGCCTATTTGACCTATCATCGCCATTTCCCAAGTTCGCCCGGTTTCTGAGAAATTGCGGATTTTGACATCAATAAGTCAAATTTTCTGTAAATACTAGACACTTTGTTGAAGTAGAACTTTCAAATAACTTTTAGTAGTTGCTGTATATGCAACTTATATCCTCTGAAGATTTCAAAGCTCTTGGAATTACAGTTTTTGGTTTTTACTTTATAAAATTTGACAAAAGTAGGACTTTGTCATTTTCAAGAAACTTTCTCATGTATAAAGTCAATGGCAGGTTTTGTGATTGACAAGTTTCTCAAAGTTTGCCTTATACTTGATCATTTCTTGCAATGAATTACATCATTTCTAGATTTAAGCATTCTCTACATATTGCTCAACATATGTCAGCATCAAATTTTTACTGTTTTTGAGATATTTGACGTCAAAAAACAGTAAAAATAAGTTATTTTTCAACTTGCTTCAATTTGACCAAATTTTTTTTTGAAAATCATCTACAAGTTGCCAGGAGTTCAAATCTGACATTAGTTTTAGGATTTGACCTTATACTTGATCATTTCTTGCAATGAATTACATCATTACTAGATTTAAGCATTAGAATCCCTACATATTGCTCAATATATGTCAGCATCAAATTTTTACCGTTTTTGAGATATTTGACGTCAAAAAACAGTAAAAATAAGTTATTTTTCAACTTGCTTCAATTTGACCAAATTTTTTTTGAAAATCATCTACAAGTTGCCAGGAGTTCAAATCTGACATAAGTTTTAGGATTTGACCTTTATTTGACCTTCAGTGACCTTCGAATTGATTTTTGGATGTAAATTTTGGTCAGCTTAATCACAAAAGACCTTACTGAGCTCTGAATTAGTAAAATTTTCAAGGTAAAAGGTCATCAAACTAGGTCACACAACTGTGCTATCTAAGTTTCTCAAAGTTCGAGACTACAAATCCAAATCAATATTTTTGTTTGAAAGTCAGATATACATTCCTCTGAAGGTTCCAAACTGTGTGAGCACAGGACCATGGGTCCTTCATAATAAAAAAATATATAGACTTTTGCAATACCATAATATGGAATTTTTCAGAAATGTTTCATGATTTACTGTAATGACACATATTTGTTGTACTATACGTCATTAAAATATTTTAATATATCTTCCTTGTATATATATATTAATATACCTTCCTTCCTCGTATATATATTAATATACCTTCCTCGTATATCAAAACCTTCTTCAGAACTGCAGGTTTTGCAGCTGGTACAAAATGCCTAGGTTAATTATCTCGAATCATGAAAGAATAAAGTTACAACTATTCTATTCACCACACACATCCTCATATCATAAAGAACTTTCTCTTTTGCAGATTGAACAGCTGGGACAAAATGGTTACCTTGTTGGTGACAATGCATTGTTAATCAACCTCTGGGGATGGTTAGATTATATCCTTTTCCATAGTCAGATGAATTTTTTTGTAATAGCAAAGCATAGTTTAGTAATCACTGTTCCACGTTTGGATGACTCTAACTGCAGTTAGCTTCTTTTGAAATTCTTTTGTTTTCTCTAAGTTGAATCATCCAGCTGGGGAACAGTGGTAATGAATGCAATCAACTGTAGTAAGTTAAAAATTTGACTCGAAAATTGTATTGAGGATTGTAAAGAGGCGAATGCTCTCTGCTAGAAATGTTTTTATTAAACGCTGATTGACAACATTCTCATAGTATGTATTTGTATACTGGAATATTTTGTTTAATTATGAATTTGAACCATATATGTGCCTTAACCTTTTTCACATGTGAATGGGCTTCATAATAATGGGGATTTAAAAGTAACCAAAGGATCTTCCAAATATATGGGTGTGAAATCCATACTTCTGGGTGAAGGGACGTCAAATGGGTTAATGTCAAAAAGTACCCTCAACTACATGGTGTGGCAGGGACTGGGGTCTGGCAAATATGGAGGTTCGGCACCGAGGACTTACAGCAGTGAGGAACGGTACCAAACATTTTATTATCTATTTTGTTTAATTTATCTCCAGATATAGAGTTATAGAAATTGTAAAATGAAATATCCTAGTAATACCAATACATTTCATTCTTTTCCTTGTTGTATGTGTTAGCATGTATATCTTTATTGCCCTTCATTAATGTGATACATACATAGACTGGTGGAGCTTAGGTTAATTTCAAAGAAATGTGAACATAGCATTATTCGAGTTAAATATCATATTACACAATTCATATGCTTTGTATATTATTTTTCTAATACCAAATCAGCCTAATACTTAGTAATGTAGCATTCATTTTGAATCCAATATGTTTTTAAGGAGTACCATTTTTATGTTTAAAGGTCAAAGGCATTAACCCTTTGCAGTTGGGGCTTTGAAAAGGATGAGATGAAACTCAATGCAATTATAGATAGGTAAGATCAATTTCACATTATTAGACCCATGGGCGCACTCCTTCCTCCCCCCCCCTCCCATTACCAATGAAAAAGAAAGACGCTTTAAAATGCTTTTTATTTGAAGCTTCTAGCTCAATTTTGAAGGAAGTTACGTCAATTTTTGTCCAATTCAAAACATATTTTTTTGGCTCTCTTATGCCACAATCATACCCCTCACCCCCCCCCCCCCCTTCTGACTGAAAACCAAAAAGATTGGCAATTGCACCCCCAGACTGAAATATGGCTACGCCCATGAGACCATTTTAGTACATTCCAAATTATACTTTGACATATTGTGTTGCTTAAGTTTTCTATGTACAAGGGCCGATCAAATAGTTTCTTACCGTTGGCTCTAGATTTTATAATAAGAGGAGTTGGACGCTCAAACTTTTACATAAGACAGGGTAGTAAGTTTGCTTGAGAGTGCCTGAGTTTCATTTAAATTGGTTCATTGGTAGTGACACAGGGTCAATACATATTTTCAATGATTGAATTAGGTGGAGCAGCGTTTTTTTAGAAAAAAATTGTGCTAAGCTGCTGTTTTGGAAATTTCTAACACTAAGTAGTGTCATCTGTCAACAGACTGTAGTTTAATCATGTTTAATTAGTTTTTCTGCTAATATTCATTCTCATTCAAAATATTCAACCCCAGTTGCAATGCACTTCGTATATCTGTTCACTCAATCCAAAAACACATGTTTAAGGCCTTCGTATGAAAGGTTTGAAACGATGTCGGTAAATTTCCAGAACCACAACTCAGCAGATATTTTACATATAACGCTGCTCCACCTAACTTTGTCATCGAAAATATGAATTGACTCTGTGTCACTACCAATGAACCAATTTATATGAAACTCGTACAGTTTCAAGCAAACTAACTATCCTGTCTCATGTGAAAGTTTGAGCTTCTAACTCCTTTTATTATAAAATTGAGAGCCAACGGTAAGAAACTTTTTGATCGGCCCTTGTATAAACTTTTCGTGGCCAGATCAATATTATTACTCAGCATGATGTGCATCCTCCGATTACAGGGCTTCAAAATCCAGAATATCCTCTTTCTTTTTACTCCCTGCGATAAGCAGTTAGCATTTCTCTGATTAAGAACTCCCAATTTGATTCGACAGCAATCCAATAATGTATACGTCATCGGCGCATAATTAGATCATGTGATTCAGTTTAATCGAGCGCTTCCAAATTGCTTATAGCAGGGGGGAAGAAGGAGGTACAGATTCTGGTCATCTGCTTAGGAGGATGCATGATGTGCAGATCAGGGGCAAGTCTAAATCAGCCTTTAGGCAGATAAAAATATGAGAAATAAACCCGAGTGATCTTTACAGTGCACTCAGGTGCAAAATTCCCATTTAACAAGTCTAAAAAGTTTATAAAATGGTCAACACTGTGCAAAGCATATTTGCGAAAGTGGGTGCAATACCTTCAATGCTGGTGAAAGTTTTAGACATCATTACATCATGTTAGATATAATATATTATCCTACACTTAGTGTACTAAATGTATAATAACATTAAAAAATAAATTTGATATCTATTGGCAAAATGAATAACCGGAGGATATCGTGATGATATACTCCGGGTGGAGGATATCGTGACAATATACTCCGGAAAACCCAATATGCGGAGGATATTGTGACGATATACTCCGCTTGTTGATTTCCCGCCAAATTGACTCTATTTGGCATGAAATTCATTTTGCAATGATATTATACATTTAGTACACTCCTTTTAAGTGTAGGATAATAGGAACATCCTATGATTTTTTTTCAGAATATCATTTAAATCTACTCGGTGATATTGATATATGCACTCGTGCAGCTATCAATATCACCTCGTAGATAAAAATGATATTCCTCAAAATCATAAGATATCCTATAAATATGCTCTCAGAGAAAATAAGTGTACATGCACTGAATTTTGTGTACCTATGGCAACTTGTAATATACATGTATATAAATTATAATATATATATATTATAGTAACATGTTTCTTTTAGATATGAAAGTTTGAACCAGTTTGAAAGAGCAGCTGCTATAGCCTTATTCAATTTAAAGATAAGACGGGCGATCCAGATACTCAATGATGGCGCAATGAAAAGTGGCTCACAAGGTAATATGTACACCAGGTATCATATATCATTATTATTTGTTCAGTTAAATGATGTGTTTCAGCGTATATGGCCGCCCAATGTGGGATCTCACAATTATTTTTTGATCTCTTAAAGTATGGCTATATTATACTTAAATTGAAGGAATTTCAGAGTAGATCACGAATATGGTATTGTTTTTCTGATTTGTGCCTCAGAAAATTCAAAATGGCTGCCTAGAGCAGGAATTCGCCATTACTTAGAGTTATCTTGAAAGTATGTTAAAATGACACCACAATGATCTCAAATATTTATTGAAGGGAAGAGTAGATGGTAAATATTACATTGTGACTGTACAGATTCATGATTTATATAGTGTTCGTAGGGATTTGCTACTCCGTGGAGTTGCCGTTTATTAGTTATCCCATCGAACGAAGTTCGGAGGGATATAGGGAATGCCTCCGTCCGTCCGTCCGGGCAATAACTCAAATACCGTTGGCCCGATTTTGTTCATATTTTGTACACATATGCCCTATGGGGGTAAAAGTTCTGCTTGAAAGCCGATTTTCAAAATGGCCTCTCATTTCAAAATGGCGGCCATTTTAGTGACGATTTTACAGTAATTTAGGTGCAATATGTAAAACTGTAATAGCAATATGTTTTAAATGTAAAAAAATTATAAAGGACATTAATAATGCTACAAATGTAGATATTAAAGAAGCACATGGCAGCCATCTTGAAAAATGGCGGCCTTTACTCGTCATTTTACGATTTTTGCTGTAACTCAAAAAATAGTGGAGCGATTTTGTTCATATTTGGTGTGTGAATACTATAAGCATTGCACACTGTCTAAAGACACTTTTGGTAGAAGGCGGCCATTTTGAAAAATGGCCGCCATTTTAACGTATTTTACATAACTCGAAAAGTAGTGGAGCGATTTTGTTCATATTTGGTATGTGAATACTATAAGCATGGCACACTGTCCTATGACACTTTTGGTAGAAGGCGGCCATTTTGAAAACAATTTTGAAAATGGCCGCCAATTTAACGTATTTTACTATAACTCGAAAAGTAGTAGAGCGATTTTGTTCATATTTGGTTTGTGAATACTATAAGCATGGCACACCGTCTATTTCTAATGACGCTTTTGGTAGAAGGTTTGAAAAATGGCCACCATTTTCATGTGTGTTATTTTACAAGTACGTGTGCGATTTTTCAAAAATTTTAGAGGTGGCCATTTTAACGTATTTTACTATAACTCGAAAAGTAGTAGAGCGATTTTGTTCATATTTGGTTTGTGAATACTATAAGCATGGCACACCGTCTATTTCTAATGACGCTTTTGGTAGAAGGTGGCCATTTTGAAAAATGGCCACCATTTTAACGTATTTTACTATAACTCGAAAAGTAGTGGAGCGATTTTGTTCATTATTGATATGTGAATACTTTAAGCATGGCACATTGTCTAATAAAACTTTGGGGAGTAGTCGGCCATTTTGAAAAATGGCCACCATTTTCATGTGTGTTATTTTACAAGTACGTGTGCGATTTTTCAAAAATTTTAGAGGTGGCTACTTAAAAGCATATTATTTTTTCTGATGACAACTTGGCTAGTGAGCCACCATTTTGAAAATGGTGGCCTTTCTGGTATGTTGTTTTATGATATTTGCGCTTCGTTTGTAAAAATGCCAGCCATTTCTGTTCGATGGGATTCGCTACGCTTTGGCGTTGCCGTTATTCTGGTTTTATATTGTCTCCAACAATTTTGTGAGTGGTGGTTGGCATTCGTTGGTTGGTTTGTTGGTGTTTAGCATTTGGCATCTGTAACAAATGGTAGGTGGTGACATTTTGCATAAGTTTTGTTTGAGGGACATCCGTATCAAACTCAGGAAACCTAAGTCAGTAGAATTCAAATGGCAACATCTTTGATCTCACTTCTGGATCGCCAGGATGTACATAATATGTTAATAAATGAAAAAAATTAATTTTTTTTCTTCATATTTTCAGGCGTTAATTTGAATGTTGTTGCTATGGCACTCAGTGGTTTCACTGATGACAAAAACACACTTTGGCGAGAAATGTGCAGCACATCAAGATCTCAACTTATGAACCCTTACCTTAGAGCTATGTTTGCCTTCCTCACAGGAACTCATGATAATTATGAAGATGTTCTGGTAGGTATAATGAATTCAATTCTTTTGACCTTTCAATTCTAAGAATGTCATGTGATGCCCTGAATATTTGCCTTACATTCTGCAACCTTGGAATATTAATTTCAACAGGGGTGGTTTAGCATGAGTCTCCGCCTCTCACTAATATCAATGGAAAATTCCATCCTTCACATTAAGCATGACTCCTAGGGATTGATAATGAATGATAACTAAATTGATCTGTTGGGCATGTCTCCGATTTCAGAATGTGACATATTCTCATCAGTAATGACAGACAAAGAATGACCCCGAAGGAAAAATTGTTTTCATGTCAACCTTCACATTGCCTCTTTAGACCTTCCCTCTCCCTCTAACAGTGTCATTCACGGTGACAGGTCATCTCAACCCCAAGTCATCTCAACCCAGTCCAACTCAACCCCAAGTCAATTCAACCCCAAGTCAAGTCAACCCCAGTAAAACTCAACCCGAAGTCAACTCAACCCTGTAAAACTCAACCCCAGTAGAACTCAACCCTATTCATTTGTGCAATGTTTTTTATGATGAATAATTTAAGTCATTCATTTCTGAAAATCTAGCATTTTGCATGATACTTTGAATAGAAAGTTGTAAGAGTGTGCCAAAAAAACGGTTAAGCTCAAGGATAATTCATCAAGTTGTCACTATTATTTAATTTAAGACTGATCTTTTGAAATCAAATTTTAGATAATTTAGAAATAATTAACAATGTAATATAACTTTTTATTTTTATGAACATGCATTTACAAAATCATTAACATTTACTAATTAATAGACTGAAAGCATATAGGCGTAGCCAGGAGGGGTGCGCACACACCCTCCCCCAATTTTGAAGGAAGTTGCATCATTTTTTGTCAAAACATATCTTTTTTTTGGCTCACTTATGCCACGATCGGCACCCCCTGACTGAAAACCTGATTTTTTGACTGAAAGCTGGCTATGCCCCTGGAAAGCAATGGTCATGATCCAGTTTTCCAAATAATCACGAGTGTCAACCTCATAGGGATCACAACAAAACAAATGTATTAGCAAGATTAATAAAATGACATGGTCTAAAGAATGAAAATCACAAACTGAATAATCAGAATTATTTTTATGAAATAAACTTTCTTATAAGTTTATCAATATATAGAAATATATAGGGGTTGAGTTTTACTGGGGTTGAGTTTTACAGGGTTGAGTTGACTTGGGGTTGAGTTTTAGTGGGGTTGACTTGACTTGGGGTTGAGTTGACTTGGGGTTGAGTTTTACTGGGTTGAGTTGACTTGGGGTTGAGATGACCAGGAAGCTCATTCACCTGCATATTTAGAAATTCTGTACTAAATGTCACATATGATATCTATTGTTTTATATTAGCAAGAGGAGGGACTTGAGGTTCAAGACAGAGTGGCATTCGCCTGTACATTTCTCAATGACGTCAAACTTGCAGAATATATTTCTGACCTGACAAAGTCTCTTACTGATGCTGGTAATCTGGATGGCATTCTCTTAACAGGTGGGTATATCATTGGATGTGTAATGGTCATTAGTTGTCAGAAAAATTCAGGGCTCTATATGTCTTAATCATTGAATAGAAACCTGAAAGTGGCAGAAACTGTTAATTGTCTTGCGCACATTTAGTTTTTGCCATAACTCTACGATTAGGACATATAGAATACTAAACTTTTCGGTGTAACTTGATAACCAGATCTGCTGCATTTGCATAAAGTTAAGAATACGTAAAATCCATTGTTCTCTAACTGTGACATCATTATATCCATGGTAACAACAATTGATTTATCAATTCGTATTTCTTTACGAAGTTTCTGTTAATGACAAATTCTCATTAATCACTTATCTTTTAATAAAATGATTATTTTGTCAAAAATGCGGCAAAGAACCATCTTTGTCTTCGTCATAGATCAAGAACATATTTTAAAGTTGTACTATAACCAATTAAAGACTCTCTTATTATCTAGTATTTAGCACAAATAACATCCCTTTTGTTATTTTGACTACAAAGCTTGTGATATTTCCCCACACAACACGATTTATTAAGATAAGACTGTCAACATCTGAAATGTTGTTATTTTTGCGCACTTTTTGAGGTCACCTGACCATGACGTACCGTGTGTCAAGTTATTCTGGCGCTTAATCGAAAAGTTGTTGTTGCAAATTACTACGAAGGCTGAACCAAAGTAGAAATATACATTAGTTCCACATTTGCATGCATTCCAATAGCCACATAATATTTTAATTGATTTAATTTCACAAAAAGAAATTCTTGAGGAAAGAGGACTGCAATATTATTCATTACATATACAAAGAATTGATTCTAATGCATTTGTGAAACCGTATACCAATAACTGAAAATGTTAACCCAATATTTTGGCCTAAAAGCATTACATTTGGGTTAAAAAGTTTTAATCCCCAAACACTGGCAATGTTTGCTGTTATATAACTTACATGCTTTCAATAGCGTTTCAGCTCAATTTATTCCGCATTCAATTGCAAGTGATATTATACCCTTCACAAAATTGATGAGAATAGCCTCAATCATGCAATAATTGGCTCAACATAAGAGCAAATAACTCGTTTTTGAAAGCCAGGGTTTCATTTTTATCTACAAAATTGTATTTCGCCGCAAATTGTTTCAACCACACACACAAAATTTTTGCTCTGAAAATGAAATCGGTTTTGCTGCGAAAACAGACACGTGCTGACTTTTAATCCCCCATATCATGATAAAATGAACTTTTGGAATTGTCAATGGTCAGGCCCGTAAGACACTTTTCTCCAAGGGGGGTGCGGTTTTTAGCTTACTAAAGAGAATATAAAATTGTCATTTTTTTGCCGCGTAATCAAATCGCGTAAGACAGGGGGGGGGGGGGTCAGTTACTCCCTATATTGGTTTGGAATTAACAAATGCAACTTCCAAACGTTCCAATTGTTTTGTGGGGGGTATGAGGAGTGGTCCACTCCCCCTAGAAAATTTTACAGTTTTGAGATGCTATTTGGTGCTTTCTGGGCACTTTCAACGTGTAAGTTTCTAAGTAGTACGCCACCACCACGGGAATAAGAGTTGAGTGAATAAAAAACTGAGCATTCAGGGCCTAGGGGGTCTGGGGGTTCTCCCCCCAGGAAAATTTTGAAATTTGGTTGTATTTGGAGCGAATTTGCAACCATCTGGTACGCCTGTGCGATATGAGTCAATAAGAAAAATGTGAATTTTTTTTTCAAATTCTTTTAGGGGTGTCAAAGAGGATGAGAGGGTGAAGTGGGGTGGGGTGCCAGTAGGGGCGCAAGGGGTTGTCCCCCAGAAACATTGACCATATCAAGGTGCTATTTGATGATGTCTGGGCACTTAAAAAATGTCTGAGACAATACATGAAATTCAGAATATTTTCTTTTGTTTTGTGGGGGATGTGAGGGGTGGCTAACTCTCCTAGAAAATTTTACAATTTAAAGATGGTATTTGGTGCTTCTGGGCACTTTTAAAGTGTATTAGTCAATAAAAACATTGAAAAACAATCACAATTTTTTTCAAATTTTGGGGGTGTCAAAGGGGGGAGGGGTGCCAGAGGGGGAGGTGGGGCTGGGGTGCCAGAGGGGGAGCAAGTGTTTGTCCCCCATATCAAAATTTACAATATCAAGGTGCTAATCGATGAAGTTTGGGCACTTTAAAAGTGTCTGTGCCTAAAAGTGCCTATTTCCCAAGAAAATTTTACAATTTTAAGATGCTATTTGGTGCTTTCTGGGCACTTTTTGGGGTGTTAAGGGGGGGGGGGGGCTGCCAGAGGGGGAGGTGGAGTGGGGATGCCAGAGGACGAGTAAGTGTTAGTCTTCCAGAATCATTAACTTTATCAAGGATCGAGCTATTTGATGATGTCTGGGCAATTTAAAAGTGTCTGAGACAAAACACTAAAATAAATTTAGAACTTTCCATTGTTTTGTTTGGGGTGTGAGGGGTGGCCCACTCCCCCTAGAAAATTTTACAATTTTACGACGCTTTTTGGTGCTTTCTGGGCACTTTCAAAGTGTATGAGTCAATTAAAGAATTTGGGGGGGGGGTCAAGGTGGGGGGGGGCGCCAGAGGGGGGGGCGCCAGAGTGGGGGGGGGGGCAAGTGCAAGATGCAAGAGGGGGAGCAAGTCCCCCAGAAACACTAACTATATCAAGGAGCTATTTGATGATGTCTGGCCATTGTTTTGTGGGGGGTGTGAGGGGTGGCCAATACCCCTAGAAAATTTTTCAATTTTAAGATGCTATTTGGTGCTTTCTGGGTACTTTCAAAGTGTATGAGTCAATGAAAAAAAAATTACAAAAAAAATATTTTTCAAAAAAAAACATTTTTTTCAAATTTTTTTTGTGGGGTGACAAAGGGGGGTGCGGTCGCACCCATCGCACACCCCCATCTGACGGCCCTGATGGTTCACCATCGTAAAGTTCGGCCTTCATACGGTAAGATAGCATGAATAGATCTAAATCTAGTAAAATGGTTTGAGTACAACTTTATTAAGTGAATTTGATGAAAATCACTCAAGAGTCTTTTGTAGAACAGGGGTTTCAAACATGATGAAATTGACACTTTCTGCAAATGTGAGGAGTGAACTTCATTTAATATATTCATCCCTATAGGTCTGACAAAATTGGGACTTGAGCTGTTACAGAACTATGTTGATAATACAGGAGATGTGCAAACGGCTGCCCTTGTTGTCATTCAGGCATTCCCAGGGGACATATCAAAGGATCAAAGGGTTTTAACCTGGATTGAAAGGTAAATATAAGATATAGCAAAGGATCAAAGGGTTTTAACCCGGATTGAAAGGTAAATATAAGATATAGCAAAGGATCAAAGGGTTTTAACCTGGATTGAAAGGTAAATATAAGATATAGCAAAGGATCAAAGGGTTTTAACATGGATTGAAAGGTAAATATAAAATAAAGCAAAGGATCCAAGGGTTTTGAGTTGCATTGAAAGTACTTTAAATTGCTATTATTTATTTAATATGAAAAAAGTTGTATTGCCTGGATCAAAACTGATACATTATGTAATTGTGTGAACATTTCTCGAAGTTTTTAAATGTTATTTGATTAAAAAGCAATCAATCTGTGTATGGTAAGATGACTAATTACTCATGTATTATATTTACCACATTTAATGATGTATTACACAATTTTATACTGATTTTCAGCTATCGGGACCTGCTGGACCAGTGGAAGCTTTGGCATCAGAGGTGAGGACACTTATATTACGATTAGTTCTTACAGAACTTTGGGAATGTGCCCAAAACCTTCAGGTTTACTGGTTTCTCTATTTAAATCACTTTTCCATATTTGATACCATTACTCTTTAGTCTGGTCAAGTGAATTGTTGATACATGAACATTTCCATTCCAAGATTTTACACTTAGTCTATTCTTTGAAACCAGTTTATGATGTTTTCCTATGTGAATATACTGGCAGATCATCACCAGGTACTTGAAATGAATCATTGGACTGTTATAATACAAAAAACATGTACGAGGCATGTGAATTGTGAATGAATGTCAACCCAACTCCTCCCAAAGCATGATGAAATTAGTATTACTCTGCATACCAAGAAAAAATGAAATGTGACCCAATTATCAATATGTAGCTCAAGGTAAAATCATGACATGTATGAATGTTTATCTATAAAAAGGCTGACAGTAGACAGTATGCTCAGTAATAATATCTTCTATTAAAATGATTATTCGTTTTAAAATGTTCAAAAACAAATGAAATGTGATCTAATTTTTATCAACATACTACTCCCAAAAACCTAAATGATGTATAAGTAAAAGAATTATGTATGTTCTATCTTGGTATAAAGGATTGGTATCGATATGGCGAACTGAATTCAACATTGTGTTTCTTTTAAACCAATAATTGAAAACATTCTGTAAAAAACATGGTCATTTATGTAATGGTCACCCATTGACAACAATTTAATGCGAAAATTATTTACATTTTTTTTTTTAATATATTATATATTTTTCGATGTGTGCATTTTTTGATTTTTAGTGCAATTGTTTTTTGTTCCATTTCTACCAATTCTTAAGAATGAAATAAAACATCTTTCTGAACCTTGTTGGAACAAAATAGCATGTACAACATTTTCTTAGACCTCTTAATATTATAATTACACAAAGGAAAATTTGTTTGATTTAACAAAAAGTATTCATAAAATTAAAACAAAAAAAAACAAAATAGATAAAATTTAAAGTAAACCTTTGATTTCATTAATAAGATCAACTAATCAATTAATCAACCAAACTTCTGTTTGTACAATTACAATATTGAGAGACCGAAACACTAAGTTGTGTAGATTTTGTTTTGTTCCAATGAGGTTTGGATAGATGTTTTGTTTCATTCCAAACATATGATACCACAAGAACAAAAAAGTGTCTGATGTGTTTTCTAAAACAATATAGAGAAAAGTATATATTATATTGTTTTCAAATTTAACTGTTACCATTCAAAAGATGATCATTAGATTGACGATGTGTAAAATTTTCAGAATTTTTTGATGACTGGTTTAAGAGAAACACGTGTTCAATTCAGTTCGCAATATCGATACCAATCCTTTGAATAATGCCAAAACAATGATTAGTATTTGGTCACAAAGAAATATTAATTTTTAAAAACTACAATTCCAGGGCAGAATTTGATGTTCACCGGCAAAAATGTGACACAGGGGCACGACCAGCTAGTCAGATCTTTGTAAGCTGTAACTTCTGTGGCAAGTCCATAGCATACAACATGTTAGCAGCTGGCAGGCGAAGGCATAACTATCCATCATTTGGAGGATCTCCGACCAACAAAACTAAAGTATGATTAAGATTGTATTGTTTTTTTCTTACGATGACATCATCATTTCCGAGATTACAACAAAAAATGATATGAGAATGTTCCAGTCATGTACTTTTGGATTTTAACAATTTATTTTATATGTGATTTGTGTCTCATTAATATGTTTTAGATTAAGAGTTGTCCTAGCTGTGCTCTATGTCTCATTAATATGTTCTAGATTGAGAGTTGTCCAGGCTGTAGGAAACCTCTACCTCGCTGTGCACTATGTCTCATTAATATGTTTTAGATTGAGAGTTGTCCTAGCTGTGCTCTATGTCTCATTAATATGTTCTAGATTGAGAGTTGTCCAGGCTGTAGGAAACCTCTACCTCGCTGTGCACTATGTCTCATTAATATGTTTTAGATTAAGAGTTGTCCTAGCTGTGCTCTATGTCTCATTAATATGTTTTAGATTAAGAGTTGTCCTAGCTGTGCTCTATGTCTCATTAATATGTTCTAGATTGAGAGTTGTCCAGACTGTGCTCTATGTCTCATTGATATGTTCTAGATTGAAAATTGCCCAAGCTGTGCACTATGTCTCATTAATATGTTTTAGATTAAGAGTTGTCCTAGCTGTGCTTTATGTCTCATTAATATGTTCTAGATTGAGAGTTGTCCAGGCTGTAGGAAACCTCTACCTCGCTGTGCACTATGTCTCATTAATATGTTTTAGATTAAGAGTTGTCCAGGCTGTAGGAAACCTCTACCTCGCTGTGCACTATGTCTCATTAATATGTTTTAGATTGAGAATTGTCCAAGCTGTGCTCTATGTCTCATTAATATGTTTTAGATTAAGAGTTGTCCTAGCTGTGCTCTATGTCTCATTAATATGTTTTAGATTAAGAGTTGTCCTAGCTGTGCTCTATGTCTCATTGATATGTTCTAGATTGAGAGTTGTCCTAGCTGTGCTCTATGTCTCATTAATATGTTTTAGATTAAGAGTTGTCCTAGCTGTGCTTTATGTCTCATTAATATGTTCTAGATTGAGAGTTGTCCAGGCTGTAGGAAACCTCTACCTCGCTGTGCTCTATGTCTCATTAATATGTTCTAGATTGAGAGTTGTCCAGGCTGTAGGAAACCTCTACCTCGCTGTGCACTATGTCTCATTAATATGTTTTAGATTAAGAGTTGTCCTAGCTGTGCTCTATGTCTCATTAATATGTTCTAGATTGAGAGTTGTCCAGGCTGTAGGAAACCTCTACCTCGCTGTGCACTATGTCTCATTAATATGTTTTAGATTGAGAGTTGTCCTAGCTGTGCTCTATGTCTCATTAATATGTTCTATATTGAGCATTGTCTGAGGCTGTGCTCTATGTCTCATTGATATGTTCTAGATTGAGAATTGTCCAAGCTGTGCTCTATGTCTTATTAATATGTTCTAGATTGAGAGTTGTCCAGGCTGTAGGAAACCTCTACCTCGCTGTGATCTATGTCTCATTAATATGTTCTAGATTGAGAGTTGTCCAGGCTGTAGGAAACCTCTACCTCGCTGTGCACTATGTCTCATTAATATGTTCTAGATTGAGAGTTGTCCTAGCTGTGCTCTATGTCTCATTAATATGTTCTAGATTGAGAGTTGTCCAGGCTGTAGGAAACCTCTACCTCGCTGTGCACTATGTCTCATTAATATGTTCTAGATTGAGAGTTGTCCTAGCTGTGCTCTATGTCTCATTAATATGTTCTAGATTGAGAGTTGTCCAGGCTGTAGGAAACCTCTACCTCGCTGTGCACTATGTCTCATTAATATGGGAACTGCTGCAGGATCAGCTCTTGCCGTACCTAGGGATTCCACTGGTTAGTACTAAATGTTATAATAAGAACAGATAATTTCATACAAATAGAAATTGAAAATTATAATAAGATAAAACAAATTCTCAGATCAGATTGTCTGAATTTGTATCCTGAAATTTATAATAATCGAAATCTTCGTTGCAGCTGTCAATTGTAACAGTGAAATTGGACAGATTTTTAATTTGATTGACAGAAAAATGCAGCAATGAAAAGTTGGCTTTAAAGATATTTTGCATTTGAATATAAAATTTTGGCAAAATTTGTTGTGACGGCTCAAAATTAATTTTGTTTAAAGTATATAAAATATACATTTTAGGAGAGAATGGAAAGTTAACAAAATTACGAGAATGGTTCACCTGGTGTCAAACATGTCGACATGGTGGCCATGCTGAACATATAACAGAATGGTTCAAGTAAGTAGGGAATAGAAAAGATAAAAGATACCTGTCAAGCACAGGGTGACACAAAAGAATTCAACCCTCTGATTTTGGACATTTTTGTGTCACCCTGTAAAATTTAAGTACTGGCCCAATACATTGGATCTTGAAAGGAAAAACAAAAATTCACTTTCCACGATTGGTGAAGTTCTTTCTCATCAGATTTGCTGCAACACAAAAATGCAAATAACTTTTTAATAGGCACTCATGTATAGTATGCAAAATATGGCAGAATAAATTGTTTCTACACATTGATCTTGCATGATGTTTCAAGGCCCTACGCTCTGAGTCAAGTGAGAAACCTTATATGGGCAAATTTACAATAATTGAAATTTTCAGTTGTATCAGTTGTTCTACTTAAGCCTGCGTTGTGTGTGTTGATACCAGCGACATTTGATGTGTGCTATTTTAAAGTCATCACAACTGGTTATCTAAATCATGCAATGTACACTGAAAATATTGCTATTTCACAAAAACAGCTAAAATGATGATTCTTTGTCAAAAAACAAAGTTTTGTTTTGTTTGTGGTGATACAATGAAATACTTTTTGTATGCAAATACCATTTGTTAAATATTTTGTTTCCTCCAACACACTGATTAAATTAACATTGCTGCTGATGCATCATTCGTTTAAGATTTCGATTTACTTCTTAAATGACAGACAATGAAAACATCAATTTTTTCTATCCTCCAAACATTAAGATTTCATCAATCAATGCACATAAAGGATTTCAAAGAATAATTTTCAGATATGAGACTCATCCAATGTAGTATTTAAATGAGTGTTAGCTAAATTCTCAATTATATCTAATTTGTTAGGAAATTGAATATGTTGAGCATGTGTTGGAGGATACAAAACATATGGACATTATAAATCGCGTTATTTTTTAATGAGTATGACATATCATACAACCCCTTTTAAGAGCTGGTCAGAAACATATTTTATTAACCAGTTAGAAATTATCGACGAACTTGATGCATAATTATCCCACCCAACGAAGTTCGAAAGGATAAAGGGAACGCCTCCGTCCGTCTGTCCGTCCGTCTGTCCGTACGTACATCCGTCCATCCGTCTGTCCGGGCAATAACTCAAATACCGTTGGCCCGATTTTGTTCACAAAAACATATACGTTATGGGAGTAGAAGTTCAAAAAAATCACCATTAAAGCTGTTTTTAAGAAACAATAAGCAATATTTTCAATGCATATCGCATGGTCATGGTAAACAGTTGTGTTGACATCACGGCTCACATATAATGTCCTTGATATCAATACACATGGCGTAGGACTGTGGTAGAATAGCAGAATTCATGGAATTTAAAAAATATCAATTATTGTAAATTTGCCCTTATACAGTTATACAGGTACTGTGGGGATTAGATATTCAAAATTCTGTGAAGTGCCTACCTACTCTACTGTTGTGTTAACAGGGGATGCCTGATGTTATTTCACCCGAGCTTATTTAGTGATCACATAGTAAATTGATATAATCACGACAGTGCAGTGCAGGAGGGGGAGATTTCCCAAAGATGACATTTCATATTGGCACGTTCGAAAAAAAATTTTATAAACAGGCCTCATTTGCCATTGAACTGAATCTCCCAATGTTCACTGTAGTTTTATGAGTATTCTCTACAAGTTTGGATTGAGTAACTTCAATAGTATTACCGTAGGTTTGAAATGATGATATTGAACTGCCATTTCCACGATTTCAAATTTTACTTTGCGCATGCGCAGCCCTGAGAAAGCACGTGCTCATGATTGTTCACGTGATTGCATCCTGCAATTTGATTGGAGATGATGCGGGAGATGATGTAATGGGATATCCCCGAATAGCGAATACGATAGAATATGAAAGAATTGTGAGAGCTACTCACTTCTTCTGAGTGCTGTGCAGGTTTTTCTTCAAAAGCTTATAATAAAAAACTACCTAGTAGTTCAAATGGTTTCACTCAGTACAGGGTTCGTACACACCTGGAAATGTCAGGGAAATTGATTTATTTTTCCAAGTGCTGGAAATGTCAGGGAATTTTTAAATTGGGTCAAAAAGGGCCAAAAATGTCAGGGAATTTTGAAACAGTAGATATGTCAGGGAAATGTCAGGGAATTTTGTTTGAGTGTTGAAAAAATAATGTTCCAGCAAAATACATTTAGAGCTATGGCAGGATATAAATGAAATCCAATATCTAACATTTAGTTATTTCCACAAATTAGAAATCTTTTCATTAGGGTTGATTGAATGACATTCCATCTAGTATTGTCTATTTGTAAGAACAGTGTAAACATTATACTGAAACTGAGCAATAAAGAATATACCTATATGTATAGATGGTTCAATACAATTATACCTTTCCATGTAGCGAGTTAGTCTTAGGCCATTCAAAGTTAATTACCTGTATATGTTGCATGTTTTAGTTAGGGGTTAATCTGAAGAGGGTGAGAAGTGAAAACAAAAACATTTCTGGGTATTCTTTACAGTGTAAAACTGTTGAGAAGCTCTCTGTTCGACTGTCTGGTCGTAAGTCAGTCTATTCAGCTGTCCATCTGCCAGGGCGAGAACTCAAATATCAGTTGACAGATTTGGTTCAATCTTTATATACCTTAGGTGGACTTAATCACCTTTGGATTCAACTTTTATCTTATTCTCTTCTTACCCAAACATTATTGAATTATATTTTTGGTTATCACTATGTTGACATGGTCCCTAAACCTCATTCAGGAAGTTGTCAATGTTTATGTACATCACTTAATTACTTCTTAGAGTGCATCACTTAAAAACGTGCACATCGCTCCAAAACGCAATCTTGGGTTGTTTCGGGGGTGAACTTTATCATTTTGAGCTTAATGAAAGATTATAGAATGATGAACAAATGGGGCAAATCTTGTGTATAAATACTTATGATAAATGTGTCATTTCAAAGATTGTTCATTGAATTGCTTCGATTGGTGACGACGATATGATTTTGGAAAGGTTTCTAAATTAAGAACGTGACATCACTTCCGAATTACAGCATTCAAGATAAGTAGCGTTTAATAACTTCTATCTTGCATAATAACTCGGTGGCCTTGCGGTAGAATGCTCGCTCAGCACGCAGGAGGCCCGGGTTCGAATCCTGCATTCACTTTTTTATTTTTTTAACTACATGATTGTTCTTTGATATTTCGCAGAAAAAACAATTTTTTTTTACATAAACTTTATATTAGAGCTTGAAAATGTAAAAACAGTGTATGTCAACATATTGCGTTTTGGAGCGATGTGCAGGTTTAATTACTTCTGAGACTTATTCACAGTTCATTTCATGTTGAATGACGTGTTGATCCTGTGATGTTATATTGTTTCGTGTGATTGATTTGTTTTACATGATTTTCTCTGGCTTCAATTTCTAATTATCACCTTGGAGGTGATAGGAAGATAAAGCATTTCCAGGAAGACAAAAGTAAAGTACTTATTATTGTGCTTAACTTTCTTTATTCTTAAAGATATCTAAATAATATTAAAGGATTATGATATACAGATACATATTTTTATTTAATACCTTTGTGTATAGTTACTAGTAATGATTATGTTTTGTAGATTTCAAATAGGAAACCCCTTTGACTGAATTTTGAATATTTAATTATGAAAAATCAAGATTGTTTACATTAATATTGATCTATTGTTCAGCCTTCTGTTTCCACAATCACCAAACAACAAATTAAGTTTCAAAAATAATTGGTATTCTAGTAAAGATTAAATAGGAAAACTAATTTCCCTATATAATTCTCTTGGGTTATCCCAATTGAATAACTGAAATATTCAAATTTGTTCATCCATGAAAAATCCAAAACATATAAAGGTAAAAATTCCATAAGATATTCAGAAACTCAGCTTTTGAATGATATGCCAAACATTTTATTTTAAAATTACAAATATTTGTGTTATGATGTATTTTTGCTGGATTTTATAAAACATTGTTTATGACACATTCCTTGAAAATTACATCCAGAATTACATTTCAGAAATTACATCCCTTTTTGTCAGAATTTTATAATGGTTGCTATGGAAACAATAATCCCAACGTACCACAATTTTTAGGCATTGTGACTTTGACTCTTCATTGAAAAAGCCAGTTGGTCTCATAGCTCAGGATGTAACCTGCTGATTCAATTCAAACTGAAGTGGACACACTTTGTCACATGAAACACAAAAATTAACTCTTGTTTCTGTTATCTCTGTGTTCCAGGTTACACTCAGAATGCCCTGTATCTGGCTGCCAATGTAAGTGCTTCACTCTGGACACTTCCTTAACATCAAATACTTCTAGTAGCACAGTCATGGTGAACTCATGACAACACATACAGAGGAACATATTAGGAAATATGTAGCTTCTAATCCTAAAGTCACCATTGAAGAGATGGACATTGGATTAAGAGCTAGTTGTGCAACTCCAAAGGAACACTTTGCCTTAGTGGTGCATGCAGTTAGAATGGAACAGTGTGCCAAATTGAAAAGTCTGTTTTAATGATTTAGTTATTGATGAACACTATTTTAAAAAATCCACAAAAGCTTTTGATTAAAAAGCTGCACCCATCACAATAATTGACTAAAGACAAAGTCCATCTTGCCAATTTTATAGCTTGGAGATTTGGAATAGTGCACCCTTCATTCACAAAGGACTTCATTTATTACTCAATTATGTAAAGAAGTGAAATACCGTTGGACCAAGGATGGAATAGTGCTGTATTGATTTGTCTATAGATTCACTATACATGTACATGTATAATAATTGTAATTGTCTATTGTAAACAACTGATGACAGTAACCTCATTCCCATATCACCCACGTGTTCCTCTGTCATATCTGTCAGGTTACATTTAATCAATAGGTTCACTATACATGTACATGTATAATAATTGTAATTGTCTATTGTAAACAACTGATGACAATAACCTCATTCCCATATCACCCACGTGTTCCAATGTCATATCTGTCAGGTTACATTTAATCAATAGGTTCACTATACATGTACATGTATAATAATTGTAATTGTCTATTGTAAACAACTGATGACAGTAACCTCATTCCCATATCACCCACGTGTTCCAATGTCATATCTGTCAGGTTACATTTAATCAATAGGTTCACTATACATGTACATGTATAATAATTGTAATTGTCTATTGTAAACAACTGATGACAATAACCTCATTCCCATATCACCCACGTGTTCCAATGTCATATCTGTCAGGTTACATTTAATCAATAGATTCACTATACATGTACATGTATAATAATTGTAATTGTCTATTGTAAACAACTGATGACAGTAACCTCATTCCCATATCACCCACGTGTTCCAATGTCATATCTGTCAGGTTACATTTAATCAATAGGTTCACTATACATGTACATGTATAATAATTGTAATTGTCTATTGTAAACAACTGATGACAGTAACCTCATTCCCATATCACCCACGTGTTCCAATGTCATATCTGTCAGGTTACATTTAATCAATAGGTTCACTATACATGTACATGTATAATAATTGTAATTGTCTATTGTAAACAACTGATGACAATAACCTCATTCCCATATCACCCACGTGTTCCAATGTCATATCTGTCAGGTTACATTTAATCAATAGGTTAGCTATACATGTACATGTATAATAATTGTAATTGTCTATTGTAAACAACTGATGACAATAACCTCATTCCCATATCACCCACGTGTTCCAATGTCATATCTGTCAGGTTACATTTAATCAATAGGTTAGCTATACATGTACATGTATAATAATTGTAATTGTCTATTGTAAACAACTGATGACAATAACCTCATTCCCATATCACCCACGTGTTCCAATGTCATATCTGTCAGGTTACATTTAATCAATAGGTTCACTATACATGTACATGTATAATAATTGTAATAGTCTATTGTAAACAACTGATGACAGTAACCTCATTCCCATATCACCCACGTGTTCCTATGTCATGTCTGTCAGGTTACATTTAATGTAACTGTAACAGACATAACAAGTGAGCTATTGAAGCCCTTGGGTTGATATAAGAAATCCCATTCATAAATTGTTAAAAATACAGAGTGCCTATTGGTGGCTACTCCCACCCCTCCCTAAACTATAATACCAGTAGCGATAATAGTAGATATCTGTACATGCTATATATCATTTAAATTGGGGCTGCTCCCCCCCCCCCTCCTTCCACAGCCTAAGCTACCGTTGATAAGCTCATACTCTTTATTATTGGAGATTGTTGACAGTTGCCCTCTCCAAAGCCTTAAGTACCAAAGGTATCTGTACATGCTATATAATAGCATCCGTGTGTCCCTAACCACCTAAGATACCATAGCAAACTTATATGCTATGTATCGTTGGAAAGAACTTTTTAATTTAATGTTTACATGTACATAATTGTGTTAATGTACCATATGTTGATTTTTTAAGAACTGACCACCCGTACATTTTTAATATAAAACATTTACTTAAATTGCAAACAATGGCAAACATCCAGGCTATTTAAAAAATTATGGCGAACTTTATGTGTTCTTTATCACCACCAGAAGTGTTGACATATTGTTATAGTCTCCAACTTTTTGTGGACGGTATTCGGCGGTCGGAGTTCGATGTGTGTAACAAATTCTTATAACTTCCATTTGTTTACACTTTTTTTTATTTTGTGAACATATATAAACATTTTATGAGTTCCAACACATATCTGCCAATATTTGTTACCATGGCAACAAATACGTGAATGTGTAACATTTTGTAAACATTTGCAATAATTTAGGAAGTAGTTTGTCATAAATGCCTTGTTCTACATTTTTGCTATAACTGGAAAAGTAGTGAAGCGATTTTGTTAATATTTCATTTGTAAATTCTTAGAAGCATATTACACTGTCTAATGACAATTTGGTAATAGCTGGCCTTTTCCAAAAATGGCAGCCATTTTTATGGTTGTTCAATGAGAGTTGCTGTTATCTAATTTAACCTATTTATGCCTGTAATTGTGTTCCTTTTTTACTATGCAATTGTCACTATGAATAAATTATTTTAAAATAAAAACTGCACACTTTTTGTATTTTTGTACAAGAAAGCATTAGTTAAGCTAACGATTCTATTCTATTTCATTAGGCATATCATGCTATATGTACTATTTTTTAGGTCTTCAACAAAAACAACAAATTGTCCTATTACAAAAGATTTCTTTAATATATTGTGGCACAGTAAATGGATCAAATCTCAAAATTGATAATGAATATGAAAGGGAAATTACAAAGTATCAAGTACAGGCAAAAAAATGTAATTACAGATTTATCATCCCAGTTCTTCACAGAGCATCTTCTTCAAGATGTATGGAGAATTCAAACTCAGTGACACAGTAACTTGCAAGTTGCACTCATATAAATTCAGAAATAAAGGGTAACTTTTTCAAATAATGTTCTTCTGTGTGAATCTTTTTGTCCCATATCATCATTCCTAATCAGCGTGTTTTCAAAAATAAAAGTTTTTCCTTGTTCAAAGAAGACAATAAAACTATTGTACATGTGTGCAGTAGCCTAAGGCAAAGACAAAAATCAATTTAAATTCTGCAAAGGTTTGATATTATATGTTCATTTAAAGTTAAATGGCTGAGAAATAGTCATATCAATGGATGAACCGTACAGTTGTGTGTTGGAGATGTCTTCCAACTGTCCAACGTCCTTTCTTTCCTGGATATCGTATCAGTTGACATTTTACAGTAATGCAGGATAGATGGCTTGATATACGATCCCTTCGTTTAGGTCCGGGGGTTTAGGTATGAACGACGGGCGTCGTTACGTGATGGAGACTGCGTGTCCATGCTCCCTATATGGTACACTCGTGGCAGGCACAACCCCTAGGCTGATTCACGTGGAATGTGTAGGTCTGGTCTTCGACTCGACTGTTGTCATTGTAGCATTCTTGTAGGAGCACTGATACACGTTCTAGTTCTGTTTCTCTACAGCAATTACATACCTGAAAGTGCATGATTACATTGCAATGATAATCTCAGATATTTTAGATATTTCAAAATGGCTATTACAACAACCCCGTCTCACATTTCCAGAAAAGGAAAAAACAAAATACTAAAATCAAAGATAAATTATTTGGAATCTCACAAAATTATGATATATCGTGAGCTTCCATTTTCTCATTAGATATATACCATTGTCGAAGTATGATATCTGTTGAATCAGCCATTTTCAATTAACCTGGTTTCATTTTCATAAATTGCTCGTTCTTTTATTATGCTCACTATTACAAATATATTTCCAATTAACATCAGAATCTTGATTCTGTTCTCCAGGCTATAAGATGAAGGCTGACTATATTCTTTTTCAGTACGTCTGCGACTAAATGTCAAACGTATTAGATATTTCACATATACGTACGAGGTGTCAAGAAACAGCAGAACCCTCTCCATGTACACATTACTAAAATACCCTTACAATGAGCACCACAAATGGGTAGCTGTCATTGTTTCACGTTCACGTTTCTAGAATGACACTGGGGAGTCGAAGTAACGCGTTTTTGGGAGAACCTCCACATGAGCGGGTAATATTTCTTCAACCCCGTGGATTACTGTGAGGGACCTAATGACAATTATTTTCCGTATACCTTTACACTCAATCGGCCAAGTGAACAGTACAAATGGGAGAACTAATCCACAGAGGACCATAATTCTACACGTTCACGTACACGTTTAAAAAACGTGTTATTTAACCTCCCTACTGATAGCTATTGCCTTGCGTAGGTGGTACGGCACCTGCGTAATGAATTATGGTAATTAAATATTTACCCGCGTGTATACCCTAACGCTAATAGACCACGTAGAAAAGTATTAACCCGTACTAGGGTTCACTCTAGGGACAATCTATTTGCTATCTCATCATACACCCCCGCGTGTAAGAGCAGCCTTTCGACTGTATATGGTTTCGTTTCAATTTCAGAAAATCAAAACATTATTAGGAGTAAATGCATTGAGGTTTCCAATGCACCCGGATCAATAAATAGTCTGCCCCTACCTACGTGGGCTCTAGCGGTTTGTGCGACCCATACCCCCTCCAGAAAATTGGTTTATTTAAAATCGTTAAATTGCTTGTATACTTCCTCCCTTCTTAGCAAGAAGACCCTTCTAAAAAGTTATGCTATGATGGTTGCTGACACGGGGATGCTGATGAGACTTGAGTATACAGAGTAGGCCAAAAACGTCCATATTTTAATTTTGCTATAACTCGTAGGCTAAATCTAGCAGTTTGGTTGGGTTTTCCCTATACATGTAGATCTTCCCAAGTTTTCTTTATCTTATTTATTTCTCTCATGATACTTCCGATAGAATCAATTTTGTCTTTGAAATCGTTTCTTCGAATAAGTAATCAACTGTATATTTTCATTTTAAACCCCACGTGCCTGTTACCTTTAATTTAGTATTAAGAAAACCCTAAAGAATACTCATCCTATTTGAGGAACTATCGAAAGCTAATTCATGCTGTCACCAACTGCATATGGTTACAAAAATCTTAAAAATGTTATCCCTGACATGCCCACAACTAAAACAGATCAGATTTGAACTTCTGAGATGATTCTTGAAAAAATGGTCATTTTGAAGCAAGTTAGAAAAATACCTTTTTGACCTTCAGTATGTTGCCAACACTGTTTGTGATCTATTCCGATAACCTTGACCTTTGACCTTGAAAACTTTATTTTTCAGACCTCAGTAGGTATTTTGTGATAAAGCTGATTTTTGGATCCAAAAATTAAATTTGAAAATAAACTTTTTGACCGTTTGAAGGTTATTGAAGGTCACCACTTCTGGTGGTGACATAAAACATCTTCAAATGTAGGCCTGTATGCATTATAAAAAAAGTATCACGAAATAAAAAATATGGACGTTTCGGCCCAACCTGTAGTATGTATTATTTAATTGCGTTTTTTGATCACCAGAGAGTCAGGAGTATACATAGTGTAGATTGTGATGTTTCATCTGATCTACCTGACGCCCATCGTTAGACACCAAAGTATTCATTACCTTCCATTATTTGTAAACAGAGATGACATGAGTATCAGAATGCCTTACGCGCAATAACTTCTATCAAAACGTTATGAACAAAATAAAAATTAATTTGCCGTGTACATGTAGTAGATAAATTTGATCATTCGATGAAAGTGTTAGATTGGTTTTATCCGTGAGGAGTTATGTTCGCGATATGGGTAGATTAGATAAGGGTGGACGAACTTCAGGAAATTAAAAGTAAAAATTTCCATTTTGATAAATATTCGGTAAACTAAAAATATACCGTTACGTAGAACCTGAATAGATACAGATGCGATTGGTAATCACAATTGTTAGTTATACTATATCTATTCAGATTAGCTTTGTAATTGTAATATTAGCAAAGTTGCTAATACCAAATGTTTTTCAATTTAATTCACTCAGTACTATTGTGTAAATGTAATTACGAAGACAAATAGTTACAGGATGGGCCAATAAACGCCACTTTTAAAAAAATGCTTTAACTTTTCTAATTTTCTATGTTGTATATTTCTTGAGATACTTATCTTTATTTTCTCCATAAATGTTTGAGTTTACATTTCGTGAAATTAATTTCATTTTTGATTCGCGCAAAGGCACTAGTGCTGTTGAATAAATGAATTTTTTTAAATAAGTCGTCTTGAATTTTACTAGTTCAAATAAATTTGCAGATCCAAATTAATAATTGGTACACTGCGAGCGACCTGTAATGATGTGAACGTTTTCCATACACGATCTTTAAAAGTACTAATACGTTTAAAATCTGTCTGAATTTAGATATTGGCCATCCTAAATAGTTACATGAATTTCAATTCGCAAATGAATATATTGTTAGTTAAATATTGAACAGGGGCGTCAGAAGGATTTGCCAAGAGAGGGGCGACGTTTGGGTATGGATGGGTCATGCGTGAAGCGCGCCGCACGCAAAGCGCCCCCCTAAGAATCTTCAAACTTAGACCCTCTCTGGTTCATTCCGAACATATCTCAGTCTCAGCACAACATTCCCAATAATAAAAACAAGAAAAATGTGTTTTTAGAAAACTTAACTTGCTTTGACTAAAAAACTTTTTTTTGACTTTTACTAAAATAGACATTTTGTACTTATTCTTCAAAGTATTTACACTGTATACTGAGAAACTATATATGGTATAGAATTAAATATAATATGAGAAATGAGATCTTCTATGCTTGACGTAGACTATATACTGACATAGTATCATTTCTGTCGTCATTATCACACTTTGACCTCAATTAGCTCTAGAGCTTTCAACTTCTAGACTTGGTTTCAAATCTAAAAATCCGGGAAAAGGGGGGCCTCTCCCTTCCGACGCCAATGTTGTATTAAAATTTCTTACTTCAAACAAATAAAAACGAGCCACATGATAAAAAATATTGAACTTTTCTATATAAAATTAAACAGATCTTGATTTGCGTAAACATTCCTGAAAATTTTTACCACGCCGTATGTTTCAATATATACCAATAGCAAGTGGTTATCATATACACTCCCCTCCATAAGATTGGCAACCTTTGCTGCCCCATTGAACTACGTGTTAAAGCCTCTTTACCTTTGAATTTTTATTTACTTAACCTGCGATAAAAGTACTTATACTATAGATTGAAACGTAATTTGACTTTATTTCCAATACCTCCAAATTTTCTAAAAAAAATTTTCAATTGACAATAGGTCGAAAATTGATGATAAGTTTGATGAATTTTTTGAAAATCGACATTCCCATGTAAACCAATGAGAAACGGTGGGTTCGGGGCAAATCAGAAATCAGGATATCTATTCAGTAAAAGATTAAGCAAAAAAACATTTTTATATAGAAAATTGAATTGTCTAACTTTTTGTACACTAAGTGTTTAGTTTACTAGATGAATAATAAAGTTACAGATCTTCAAAGTCATTTTTGAAAACCATTTTTCGCCTCTTGTGTTATTTCAATGGGAGAGGTTTTTTGAAAAACAATTTTGACTTTAAAGAAATATTTCTTTGTTGAACCTGAAGCAACGTATCAATTTTTTGTTAAATAAAGTTAGCCTACCCAACTTGTATTTTTGCAAGGACTAGGATGGGTGGATCTTCTGTCATATGACTTGCGGCAAACCTACCATTCCCCATTGGTTCACATGGGAATGTCGATTTTCAAAAATTCATCAAAATCATCAATTTTCGACCCATTGTAACTGAGGAAAAAAACTGAGAACATTTGGAGGTATTGGAAATAAAGTCAAATTACGTTTCCATTAATAGTATAATAAGTATTTTCATCGCAGGTTAACTAAATAAAAGTTCAAAGGTAAAGACCACGTGGTTCAGTGGGGGAGCAAAGGTTGCCAAACTTATGGAGGGGAGTGTAGGAACAAAAATTTACCTTTTTAAACCCTGGAAAGTGTACGACGCTTGGAGATACCTCCGATGAGCACGTTCCTTCGCACTTATTCACCAGAACGACACCTGTACATATCAATCTAACTGTCCTTCCATTATATTCCACCGTCTTTTGTTTAGTTACATGTAACTCAGTTTGTAGGGTCTCGCACCGGTCAGCAGATATCACGTTTTGAGTCCATAGGACGCACCATCCAAGCATGATGACCGTGCAAGTTGTTTGACAGCTGCTCTTCATCTTAACGAGCTATTAATGTAGATCCTTGCGATTCTGTCACTGTATATATACAACTGACGATCCCTGAAGTTGAAATAAAAAAGGAAGTATGATATGACGTCATTTGTTTTCCCAGTGTCATATTTGCAAGTGAAACGATATGCAAGATGAACGGTGACAGCTTATTTTCCAGATCGTGTTTACACGCCTAACCATCGAAAACGTATGTACGTATGTACTGTAGTGACAAGATATACCGTGTACCGTCGTACACTTTGGGTGTACGGTGTCACTATTAACTGATTTGAAGCGAAAAATATGATATAGGTTTGATTGTTGTATTCAAAAATTTATTTGAGGAGTACATCAAGGTTTGATTGTGGTTTTCAAAAATTAATTTGAGGAGTACATCAAGGATTTCATGTTTGATTTCGTGTGTATTCGATTTGGAAAACATTTACCTTTCTAATTACGTTAAAAGATTTTTCGAGCAGTGCTCAATTTTTTCGTTGTTAATCTACCCATGTACAATTGGTCGGTTGGAAAATGTGTTTTTTACACACTTCCTTTGATCATTTTCTCCCCTGTCGTCTAAGAGTGCCGAATATTTTTATGAGAATATTTTTCTCTAAACTACACAATTTAAGACGGTTGAAGGTTTCATAAATATTCATATATTTGGTATAATTTGAAAGATCGAAAATATACGTTGTCATCTCCAATGTACGTTGTCCCTGTAATTGAAATGTAAACATTACAAAACTCATTAAGGGTTTTATGAGTAACAAGTGATGTTCAACGAACATGTTCATGTATCCCTGGTACAGATAAACAGGTAAAAGTGATTTTTACCTCTTGTTGAATGCTATTTTGTGAAAGTGTTGATATGGTGATTAATACTTGACCATGGAGTGTTATCTTCCAACCTCTTTGACCATTCGACGTCGGTACGTTACGTTATGTTGCACTTTTATGAATTTTAATAATCTTAAGGAGCTCATGGAGAGATCTATACTAGCTAATCGAAGATGACTTTCGAAATCCCGTTTATGCTAAATCTGGGAAGTGCAAAGGTTCAATATAGTTCAATCAAGTTGAATTAGTTTCAGTTTTAAATTAATCTGATACCCTGACACTTAGTGTTATGAAAAATACGTTGTCTACATAAGAGTTAACTGTGAATTCATATAAGTAAAGTCAATGGGATAACGTACATCGAGATGACAACGTATACTAAATGATTTTTTATTTTTATTATTTTAGCAAAAACGTGAATATTTATTAAATCTTCAACCAACCTTAATTATGTAACTTTGGGAAACATATTCTCAAAGAAATAATCGACACGGCGACAGGGGAAAAAGCGACCAAAGAAAATGTGAAAAAACCAACATTTTCCAACCGATCATTGTTGGTGGGTAGATTTACTACGAAAAAACTCGAGCACTGCCCGAAAATCTTTTCACGGAATTAGAAAGGTTTTCTTCCAAATCGAATACACACAAAATTAAACATGAAATCCCTTTAGTATCCCATCCCTCAGATTAATTTTTAAAACCTACACCACACCCACATCATCGATCGTTTTTGCTTCATATCAGTTAGAATAGTGACACCGTACATCTAGAGTGTACGACGGTATATTTTGTCACTGTACGTTGTCGATGGTTAGGCGTGGTTTAGTGCAATCTGATCGTGTTTAGTGCAATCTAGTCATACCATACTAGTATATGATATTATGAATGTTATTTATTAAATCCCTGGAAATACTAAAAATATAAAATCCTGGAATTCTGAGATCGTGTTAACCGCTTTCTCAGAATGGCTTGGGGGACCAAGTGGTAAAATCGGAAATGTTAGACCGACCTAATGATTTTACGAGTGTTTGGTTATAAAAATTGTTAAATATTACGAGAAAACATACTGAAAACCTCAGATATTCATGATATGAACACGCTCCAACATGTCCAATCCCAATGCTAATAACCGAACATCATTCAAACCAAACATGGAGACTGCCAAATCAAGGAACTGTGAAACCCCTTTTTAACAATCGTTATCATTATCGAATGACGTTTTGGAAAAATCAATGTAAAATACAAATTCAATCATAAAAAATATTTGTTGAATCTAACCTCATAAAGAGTACATTTTAGCTACATTTGCAGGATTCAAACGAAGTAAGTATAGTTAAATATGAAATTTACCTGCTGTCCTGAATTTGCCGCTCACCCGCCCTGTCTCTTCTGTGGTACGAGCCAGATCTCCAGGTAAGACACATTCAATGGGTTTAAAATATAAGTCTATCTGTGGGCGATCGGCAGACTTCTCTAGCTATTAAGAGCTTTTATGGAGTAATTATTCGAGATGAAATCATCAAATGAAGCAATCTAAACCAGAAGCCATGTTAACGTATCTTCCCTTACGGAGACAATGAACATGCCAAGTGTTTATTCGGCCAAAAATTAAAACAAAAAAACTTATGTGGAATATAAAGGTCAGATGTTCATATGCAAGTCCAAAAATATAGGAAAGCTCTTTAACTTTTTATGAATGTATCAACTGAACAAAGTTTAGAAATGTAGAAATCAAAGAGTAGGGGAATGAATACTATACTAGTCTATAGGCAATTCTGGGATTTCATAATCTGTTTTGATGCGCCAATAATGGGTGGGAAAAATCGCCTTACGTTGGAATAAACGTCAAAAGTGTAACTCTGGATATTTCTAATATCCTTGTTAAGAAACGTAGGTTTCAGTATCCTGAAGAATAATGTCACTAAGTATCGATTCCTAATTTTCTACTATTTTTCTCACATATTGAATTTTCATGGCGATGGACACCTTCACACGCAAAGTGTCGGCTTTTATGGGCTAAAAACTGAAACCGTATGTGTATAATCCCTTCATTTTTCTCAATTTACACCCCTCTAGGTGTCTACGAGTACATCAGTTGTTTTTATTTACTTTTAATGTGATTAACCTTACAATTGTATAATTCAAATAGTTGTCCAGGTAGCATGTTCAAGTGCCAGTCGCTCATTTATAATTTTCAGCCTTGGCTTACTAGCCCCCATTTTTGTAATCAAAATGTTTATTTCGTAAATACAAACAAATATACAATCAATCACTAGACAGGATTTGGGCAAATCGACTTCCCGCAATTCATTTCCCCATATAAAAATTGACAATAGAAAGCATATGCAAGATTCATAAAATAGCTAAAATGTATTTGGACTTTTATAAAATGAAGATCTGTTGAATAAAAGAATTAAACAAGGGGGATGGAATTACTAGCTTCCATGACTCAACTACAGGAAAACATATTTGTATTTTCATGAATTCATATAGCAAATCCATGTAAATCTTATATTAATAGTTAATACGTAGTGTTTTGTAAATTAAGAAAAAGGACATATGAGCATCAATATCGATATCGTACCCTTCGTACAGTCCCTTAACGTCGTAATCTTTCCAACTAAAATTAATTTCTCCGAAGTCTTCCATTTAGTTTGGAAACTGAAGTGCCTGGATGATGTACTATGATGATTTTATAAATGATTTGGTCACTTTTAATTATGATATAACTCAAGATGTCGGAAATATGATGGACGTTGTGAAAAATGCCAATTTTTTCAAGAAATTGCCGTGCTTTCTAGAAGACATGAGACGTAAGATCGTGTTCAGTAAAAATGTTATGACAAGTGATACTAGAGGCATCTCTGCGTCGTAGCACGGGTGATGCTTCTACGAGAACAGAAAGGCTGATTTCTGTTAAAACGTTGAAACAAATGAGTACTTACAAAGTCGTACAGTTCCGTTTGTCCGTCGTGTTGAGAATGGGGCTTGATTATAAGCACTCTATTCTAGCAACGGTCGAGAAAGATTGGAATGAATGAACGTGCAATGCGAATTTCTGAATTAACCGTAAATAATGACGTTGGCGTTATGGTGTTAGAGTGAGGGCAGATTTACTCAGATTTATTTACTCAGATTTTCGTTAAATCAGCAAGTATCATAATACTCATTTTATTGATCTCTGCAATTGATTAAATCGGTCCTTCAATTTTGAACCATTTCGAAACATTTCTTGCAGTCGTTTTCAACTTGTATAGTAATCAAAGATTATAGGACAATACAGATTACAGACCGGCTGTGGATTCAACAATAAATAATCTGAGCAAATTGCAGCTAGTAGATACGATGCAACAAATAAGCCTCGTCTCATACAATGAATTACTTTATATGAAATTACTTTCATCTGAGACCATGTTAGTCTCAGAGTTCATATATAAGAGCCTGGTTAAATCATTTATTAGACATCTTAGACCTGGGATTGAAAATAAACGCTGGGAATAAATCGTGAACATATCTCAAACAATTTATAATGCAACTCTACTCCAGAAACATGTCTTCAGAACAAAGTATTCTTATCAATTATCGTTAAGGGAGCATCTGAAGAGTTTAAAGTAGCATTTTTAATCTCTATCACCCCCTACCCAGATTATCACATTTGAGAAATGTAAATCTAATCCTCTGTCAAAATATAGAGTATTAACTGCAGCACAAATATAGTATGAATCTCTCTTTTAAGGCACAAAATCACTAATGAGGTATCACATGACAACTCATTGTGGCATTCATTAAATGTACAATGTACATCGTATCGCCTTCTGGGGCCAGATATAGAGTTGGCCAAAAATGTAACTGATTTTATAGTGTAATAACTCATTCATTATTGGCATGATTGGTCTCAAACTTTCCGAGATGACTAAGAATTGGTGCAAGTTTTGTCCCATATTAAGGGTTTTTATGTACATCTCTGCGTTTTTTGGTGGCTGCCAATCAAATAATCATGTCCAATCATGCCAATAATGAATCAGTTATTACACTTTAAAATCAGTAACTTTATGGCTTACCTTGTTTTTGTCTTACCCTGTTACTATCATAATATTTATGTCAATAATTGTACAATAAATAAATAAATTATCCAGTCTTGTATATATATATAATAATGAACGTAAAGTGAACTAATAAGAGCGGAAATGGACATTAATATGTCGGGTAAGATAACTCTAACCCACAGTCCCTTACTCAGCAGAAATTGATATTCCTCAAGTAATCTTATGAGTCGCTCCCATCATCATGTGCGTTCAAAAGAGTTATGAAAGCTAGAAACTGTCATAAAACAGTGGTTTATTGCAATTCTAAAAAATTCGCATATTCACCTAACGTGCTGGACTTTCTACACGTTTCTTTGGAGCTGTGATTGAAATATTCACATGGATTAGATAAATGAAGAATTTTGCCTTGGTAATGGATTAAGTTTTATTCTCTAAGAATATACTATTCCAAAAGATTTGACTTTGATGTAAGGCACTCTTATTTTCCTTATAAATGACATATAATCAAGAAATGCTGACCACCATGGCGATTATGTTTATCATCGATTGATCGATGGACCGTTGCGTAAACCTTCGTACCACTGAATAAAAAGATTAATAATTTATATTGATGATTGCTCCATCCAAAGACAAAAAAACTACCAGAATGCTAGATTGGTACATGGACTGCTGCCAATTTATTAATTACACGTATGTAAAAACATTAATTTATGATTGTTCTGGATCGTTTAATGTTTCGGCAATAGATACAGCAGTTACAGATAAATGAGACACTTCCGAAGTCGAAATGGCAACCACTACGACCAATAACATAACGAGATTTTGTATCAATGAGTACGGTGAGGTTCAGGCCAATCCAGTTGACGACAAAGTGGATATTTACGCAGAGAACACTGCGAGTGTTGCCGTCTATTTCTATGGAGGTGTATTCCTGACGTGTTTCGGGGTTTTCGGCAATGTAATGACTGTGATCGTATTGCGGAGGGAAGTATTCAAAGGACGCACAACAGTGGCCTATCTTTCGGCCTTGGCAATCGTTGACTTAATCATCATCGTTGTGAGTCAGTTCTTACGCCACATGATGAGAGGCATAACGGGGATAGATCTACCATCATCAAATCCTGTATTCTGCAAAATCTGGTTTTTCGCAATTTATTCCGGTACTTATTGTTCAAGTTGGATACTTGCTACCTTGACTATAGAACGAGCTATTGCCGTGACACAGCCTTTAAAGACAAAAGATATATGTACGATCTTCAAAGCTAAAACGCTCATCGTGAGTGTCGTGATTTCATCATGTGTCCTAAATCTACATTATTTTTGGTCATATGGAGAAACGTATGCGAGAAGTGGAAATATCACTCGAATAGTGAGCGGATGTACAGTGTCGGAAAACATCCCATGGTTGACCCATTATATGACACACTACCGCGCCTGGGTGGATTTGATCATTAGGTCAGCTCTCCCGTTCGTTGTCATCACCCTTTGTAATATTGTAATCGTCCACAAATTGCTATCATCTTCAAAAAATAGCACGTTGAACAGGATGGTAAGCACCACGAGGAGGAGGTCAATGGACAGTCAAATGACATCTCTTATAGTGATGCTGGTCTCGGTAAGCGTATCATATCTTCTCCTTACAGGACCTTTGGTGTTGGTGTACATTGTGGAGCCCCACGACCCCAGTAACGCTATTGATTGCCCCGCTTTAAAATCAAGAAAGAATTTGAAATGGTCCGTAGTTTTGTTTTTGTTCTATTTGAACAACGCTATTAACTTTTGCATGTACTGCGTCAGTGGGAAGGAATTCTGCGCTGAAATAAAAGCCATCTGGAGACCATGTACAATGAAAAACATTAAGAAAGCGTTACTGTGTATCAAGGACGATACCATGCGTTCTGGGCCTGTTTGGACGACAACTAACAGCTCAGAAGCGATTTTTCCTTCTGTGTGGGAGTATAAGTCTAGGGAAGTGGAATATGGAAGCATAAATAGTATCGAAACTCTTAAAATCAAAAATATTCCAAATGCTTTCTGATATAGGACACCGTGGTGTTTCACACGATTGAGTAACGCATTCCTATCAAAAAGTTATAATGTATCCTCGTCTACGTCTTTGGACACTTGAAACAATGTGGACTTTGAAAAATTTAGGCCACTCCTTGTTGTAAAAACGAGAACTTTTTCAAATTATTGGTAGGCCTATTCGTGAAGATAATAGAGTTCATCCATCTGTCACTCCGTCTTTTTATCATTGTGAAACTCTCGATCGATGAGTGGGAAAAGGGACAACCACAAAAATTGTTCCTCTAACAAACCAAAAAATTACAATTAATGATATGAGAGAGAAAAATGAAATGTCATTCGAATAGCTAATTTTATCATATTTACGCATTTGTTCAAGTTCGTTCTTACGATGTTCTGGTTAATCAATGCCTCTCGGATATAAAGCTCCTTTTGATAATGAGAAGGGCTCTCTGTGCTCTTAAGTGGACACTTTCTTTAAGGAATAACATAAAGGGTATGATTAGAGTATTGAGTGTTATTAATTATTCAATGATATACTTTTCAAAGAGATGTTCTTGGTTATTCTACCCGCCAGTGATAGACTAGTCACGCTTAAGCCTCGGTCATATTTGCTCTACGGCAGCCGTACGGCGGCCGTATATTTACAAAATCGATATTGAAAATCTAACTCGAACTGCTTATCCCTGTATATTTTATGCTGCATATTTCGTTCTCTCAATATCGGGAAGCTACGGTCGCCGTATGCCGTAGATCAAATGCAACTGAGGCATTAGTTGTCGTCTAATATAATCTTATGAACACAGGGGGCGAAGACGCGTAGAGTATTTTGGGATGAAAAGCAGGTAGGTGAAGTCTTATTTGGTAGTAGGCCTACAATAATTATCAATTATTGCAAATGGATCATCCCTGAGAATGTTCTCCCATGAATGTATGTGAATGTATGTGAATATTTTGTAGAACTTTCTCAACTGGCAATAATTATATAAGTCCATCACGTTTCCAGTACATTGGGGAAACATTCCATTGTTATAAATTGTCAGCCATCCATCTATTTTTTCTATGAGGAATTAACAAAAGAAATGATGCGATATTTAACAAAGATTCTGTGGTTAACCCCACTTTGTTGAACACTAGTTTTGAGTGTCAATTTGTAACCATTGAATGTTTCCCAGGTGTATCGGGAGCATGATGAGCATATTGGCAGATGGGAAAGAACTAAAATATCTTGACAGACGACAAAATAAAACTACATCGTACCTAATTATTTTAAATAAGATGGTGTTTTTCCTGTGTACGCAACGAAAATACTCCACGCGTTCCCACCCCCTGAAACACCGTGGCATGCATTGTCACTCAGAGTCAGAATGTAGAATGGTCATGGATTATCTAAAGTGACAATACATGATTCTTATTTTGCTTGGGTGCCAGGATCTATGCCAGCAATTTTACAAATAAATTCATTATGTTCAAGTACAACATTGTATGATAATACCATTTAAGGGCCATTCTGCGGATGTGCATTAGTAAGTGCAAACTTCTTTTCACGGGAGGTCACATCTCAGGGGCGGATCCAGGAACCAACAAGGGGGCCATGTTTGAAGTATGAAAAAAGGTACTCTGAACAATTTTTGGGTCTAAAAATGTTTTTGGGCCCAAAGATCCGTCAGTGAATCTTGCAACCTACTGTAAAACGGGTAATTTTGACACCAGGAAATTTTAGCGATTTTTCAATTTTAGGGGGTTTTAGCGCGGGAAATTTTAGCGAAATGAAGATTAGCCTAATCTTTAAAAAATCAAATTAGCGAAATGCATAAGAAATTTTATCATTTATGGCAGAAGAATGAATAACGGACATGGCCGTGTTCAATTAACACCTTTTATCTTTATATTTACTACTAATACTATTTCACTGATGGATGGCTATTTATCCTTCAGATATTGAAAGAAACATACGATTTAAAAATATTTACCCTTTTCAAATTACAAACCGGAAGTCGAGCACTGAAGCTCCTTAAATACTAGTATTCATGTAGTTTCCCGGGAATTTGCAAATTTTAGCGCCCGGTTTATTTTAACCCCGGTTTATTTTACCGAATTGAATTTTTAGCGAAACTATAGCGATCGCTAACAATCGCTAACAATTACCCCTCGCTAACAATACCCGTTTTACAGTATTTTATGCTTTCTGTACGATGTGCTGGGCAGTTTCAGACAAATGGTTTCTCACAACTGGATCCCGTTTTCAATAAATTAGATTAACATGATCTAAATGTGAGGCATGTAAGGTATAGAATATTCACTCTAAAATGTCGTCTAATAAATTATTTAAACACATTTAATTGATGCTTTGTATGTGATATAATATAATGTAACAAGTTTATTGTATGGTAGCCTTTAACCGACACAATATGGGTCAACAAGTCAAGTCAACAAGTAGATTAATGTGGGAGAGTATTGGTAGAATCCATTTTCAGTTGTGATAATATTCAAATTCTAGAAGTAATATCAGTGATATCTTGCTCGAATTATGATATCCATTAGTAAATGGTATTAGTATTCATGTATTGTTCATTGTGTATTGAGTTCCCGGGATTGAGTTGCATTAAATAGGCATACTAGCTTACCAGTTTGATTTTTAAGCACACATGAAAACTTCATATTTTTGTTATTCAAGATGATAAACAGGCATTGAACCATAAAAATGAATGATTTGTATCCGCGAATGGATAGCGATACGACCATTTTTATGATGTTCGGCCAACTGTGATATTTTTCTACTAGGGGCGTTTGTCTAAAATAACTTATCGGTGTTTTCACAACTATGGAAGAAATTATTGTAGCCAATCATCCTTGACACCCTATTTGGTCTGTCGATCTTGTTTGAAAGAAAAGCATGATCAATGAAATACTGGCAAATAAGATTGTTAAGTTGGTCCCATTATTCCATTAAATATGGATAACTGGATAAGGGAGGTAATAGAAACTTGGTGAATACGTCACTATTCCCTTGATCATTTGTCAATTAAATGTTCTTTGTGTCCTTCATCGAAAGCAGTCCCGCAATGTCTTCCTGTCTTAAAGGGGTGTTAAAAATTCTAACCTGAAAATAAAAAGTAAGAAATTTCCTTTACCTACTTGTCTTAATGAGAACTCTGAAGGAAAGAAATCACAGGAAATAAATTAGAGCCATTGGACCAATAACATAACAATAATCCTATTGAAGGAAGTGAACTATTAACATTGGCTCATTTGGCAGAATGAGAACACCTACATATAAACATATCAATGGAATAGAACTAGTAAACTTGACCCAATAAGTAAACCACGCAATGGACATCATGAGAAGACAAAGGAAGTGACATACTGACATAATAACACAATGGAAATAGATACCTCATCAATGAATCCAGTGAAGTTGTTGAGTTGTACACATCCCACGCCAACATACTGATCCAATACAAGGATTGTCCCATTGTCTCGTCGAGAGTTACCATCTTGTTCCACACCGTCCAAGAATAACTTCAGTGTTGGAAGGCGAGGGGGTGTGACGGAAAGATCTGTATGGTCATCATAAGTCATGACAACCAGGTGCCAATCATTTGCTTTTGCCTCTATATGGGCATAATCTCCCAATGGATCATTCGTTTGACCATATATGGTTGAGACACCAGCCTCGATGAATCTTGCTGATTCTGAACCTGATAAAACATTTTAAAAAATTATTAGGGATTTGGTAGATGCAAGGACGTCTATCAAGGACGTCCTTGGTAGATGGGTAATGTTTTGGTCTAAAGGTGAAAATATTTGCGTCCACTTGATTGAAAGAATCTATGGACTCTTACCCTGTATGCGCCAACTGGGTGGTGCTGAATCTACACTATTGCCAAATATTCCTCTTATTTGGTTCCCAGGTGATACAGGAAACCGTTTGAACCAGATGGCGAATGAAGCCTGGCCGCTCACAGAGCCATTTGCGGACACGACACCCCACTGCTGCTGGGAGAGTTGAGGTATTGATATGCACGACCTGGCAACACATAGTAAGAATACTGAAGTTGTTTTACGAAAATATTTCCTAATGTTTCACCATTTGCCGTTAGTGACACTAAATCATTAGGGATTGCATTGTAGAGAAAATGACCAATAGGGATATTAAATGTTAATTATTCATAAACAAGGTCATGTGTCTGTGCAGGAATGCATTATTTATCAAAGATCCATCTTCAGCAATTAAATATGCAATTTCGTCAATATACAAACCTGCCGTTGAAGTATGCTGAGCAATTGACTATTTTATCAAAGCAAGTAAAGGTTGGTTCCTCGTATCCTGGTGTTGCTGCGCCGTGAAGGTCAGTCCCCGAATGGTCGCTCATGTCTCCATTTAGGGGAAGATGTAATAGCTGGGCTAAAATGGATGACAGTCGTGTATTAAGAACAAAGGCCACCTAATATCATGGACACATTTGTCATTTCATTTATTTGAGCCACACACTAACAGCCGCCCTGGTGAATGGGGACGAGTGGCCATACAATCATAATTCAAACATGCACCCATGGTACACATATCTCGGAAACTCCCTAGTGTGTTTTATTATATACCGAGACTTGACTCCTGAACACAAAATTTATAAAAATGGTCTTGCATTTACGTCGATCATAATATTTATAAGAAGTTCTATAACAAAAAAACTCACATGATAGGGCTAACACACTTAACCCATTGCAGCGATCTGTATCGCAGAAACATTTGATAGAAGAGGGGTCTTCTGGCATCACTGTACAACCAACAGCCGAATCTATGGACGGATCGAGACATCCTCGGCGAATCACTACAACACAGAGAAACTACAGAGCCTGGAGTGGCTAAGATCATTGATTGAAAATAGTATGAGGCCGAGGATAATGTTAATAATGACTGCCATCAAAAGGTCCAATAAGTTTCCTGTTGACAAAAGTCAATTGACGCAGATGAGGATGTACTTTTTACAATACATATAGAATTGGCAAATTGCCATATTAATGATATTATAACTCTAGCTCGTGGCTTTCGGCATTTCCCTTACAATCAGCCTCTTTCTCACTTACATCATCGACACAGGCGTGACTATCAAAGTCATATTGTTTTGGATCTGGACGTGACAAATTCAAAATTAGTTACCGAGATAAAATGCTTTGAACTAAGAATATTTAATATTTAAGGATACCGTTTTATATTCTGAAAATTATATCAATTAATGTTATGAAATGATTCTGCAAACAAATTAGGACGTGACTTCAATTACAAGGTACTTAAAGTGAACGAAATCACACCCAAAAGTTCTTGAATTGTATAAACTATTGCCCTCCAACATATTCAAGAAAATCCAGTGCATATTTTTCCTGAAATGGCGATGAATTTTATCTGAAGATTGGGTGCAAGAAGACAAAATGGTCATCCGAAAGTTAATCAACTGTAGAAATTGTCTTCTAAGAAAATCCGATAATCGGTTCAAGAAATAGCGATTACAAGATTTATCGAGATGAGGAAATACATAGAAATGAACATATTCAAATTCCTCCATCGCTCTACAATGTAACAGAGAGTGAGATGATATAAATATCAGAATGACCATTCACAGATATTGGTTGAGAAAATAATTGTCATATTTTCAGAAAACCATTTCAACATTGTATAACTTCTTCCTTTATATGAAAACAATCGGTTCACTGGTATTTGAGTTATTATAGGAATATGACTTCGCTTAATTACCGCTACCGGATTTCGCCAGCAGTAGGGATGATGACACCATAATTGATAAAGTGCATCAGTATTCTCAGTACCTCTTTCAATGACGTTTTCCTCTACGAAGCACATGGTTTGACACTGTATCTGTCGTGTTGATGGATCAGTTACAGTGGTCATAGATAAATCTGTAATTGAGGCCTCCATCTCCCAGCATCTCAATGGTGCTGAAACGGCAGATTGGGTCAGCTAAATTCAACGTTCCACCCCTGGTTACTAGACTAGCCATAACGTAACGTAATGCACTTGACAAACAGGCAGAAGTTCCAAAAGCCTTGGCAATGAATATCAACTTATACTAATGCGGAGTTAAGCATTTTGGGGTCATACAAGGCCAAAGTTACTTATGTAGGTCAAGGTCATCGGTAAACGGTCATATGTAAAGCATATTACTAAATATTTATTCAATGATTCATTGTCATGAGTCTATGTTCGGATGTATTGTGAACGATCTACATTTCAATCAAACTGTAACAGCCATGAACTTTATTGTATCAGAGTTTGTCATGACTTTACCTTTTTGACCTCAGGCCTATAACTGTATGTAACGAATACTATTCATACAACTGAAATTTATAACGATATACGATGACTTTCATCCTACTCACGGGAACAATGCCCTTTGCGAAAATGCATCACGCCAATGGAATCCTTCACGAGAACATCCTCCACTAGTCTGTGGTAATAACATGTGTTGGTGTTGAGGTCGAAGTCTACCCCGACACAATAGGGTCTGACGAGGCACCAGCGTTTACAGGCCTCGCTTCCACCTTCCTCATTGGTAGATGAAATGTTGATCCCGAATGGATGAGCTTTATTTTCAAATTTTTGAAAGATATATGGACAGCCTACAACAAAAAATCAAAAATGCAAAAATCGATTATTACGTGCAATTTTGCAAGAGAGTACTAAACTAATGTTGAAAGGGGAATCACAAAATAGGCCCAAGAAACATTTAAGCTAATATGCAGTAAAATTTGGATTCAGCGAAAATGGGAACAGTGTCATTGCATACACATGAGAGATCGAACTCATCCCTACTAGACTCATGAACATTAATCAGATGTTTTTCATTATATGGTTCCTTATTATATCTACCCTTTGCATTCGTTTGACTTCACTTCTTAAAAGAGAGCTTCGTCTTAGTTTAACTAGACTCTGCACGCAGGGTATATTATATCTTATTTAGTCCAGTATTAATTTTCAGAACATTTATTTCAGAAATTCAGCAAAGTGAAGGTATGGTGGTCACAGACATACAACACATTATGGATTATTTTGATAACATGACACGGTGACGACGTCAGACACTTTCCGAGTTTTTGAATCCCTCGCTTTTCTTATGTTATACGCTGTTTTGCACAAATGTAAAGGGTGTTTCAGAAATAATGTAACCTACATATCTCACAATACATTGTAACCGATGGAGCTTGAAAAAATATTTTTGCCAAAAATAATAAAGCTGCTTCAATGTTCTTTCAGTTGACAAAGTTGCATCACTGATAGTATGGGTATGACCAATTTGCTGCCCATATAAAGAATGTGCTCCAAATGGCCACCACCTCTCTGCTGGCAGACATGCAAACGTTCTTATCAGTGTTCCTTGTTATCTCTAGTTTGAGCTCTGCAATCGTTCTAGGATTATAATTGGCATACACATTGGTTAAGGATACTAGCTATTATTTTACCCAATTAACATTCCGTCAAATACCGAACCGAGGATTTTACCGAACCGAACGAACCGTCGGGGCAAATGACGATCGGAGTTGTGCGGCTTCTGTTAACCGTGCCACCCCTAGCTGGTTATATATGAACTTGTTTTTTACGGTTATGATTCTACAATAATGTGTCTACTATCCTAGCTACAAGCTGTCTGGGTTGACATATTAAGATAATAAAAGCACATTGCGATCATTTCGTACAAGGCCATACAATAACCATTAAGGTACATTAACAAAACGTACCGCTATCAGGTATCGTTGTCTCATCATTATTTGGAACAGGGTTGGATGTAGATGACCTTTCCCCCGGTTGTCTCGTTATTGAGCTCCCAAATGCTGAGTTGCTATCGAGTGTAGTAGTTCGGGCTTGAAAAGGGGGTCGTACAGAAAACGGGCCGTTTGTTATAGTAGCTGCAGTAGTGAATGGACTAAATGGGCCTAATAAGCAAAAATAATCATATCTATTCATCCGTACATCCGTCGTATTGCAGGTTGATGATCAGGTTCTTAAAAAATGCTCGAGTGGATTTTGTTAATTGACTTTAAAACTGATATTTTGCCTTAAATAATCATATCTACATCTGATTCTTGTTTTAAGATCGAAAAGTTACACCACTGTTATAAAATGCAAGATTAATTTTAATTCTAATTTAATTCTTTTTAAACATTTTGATATTGTTCAACTACATATTTTTTGATATTACCAGAGGTTGTTGTTCGTTGACGTCCCGCACCAAATCCACCGAAGTTATCGATGGCATTACTCTCGGTGGTGGTTTGTTCTCGTTTGCACGTGGTCCTATGGTAGTGGTCGCAACAACGGTTGAGTACCGTAGAGAACACACTGGAGTTGGCGAACAAGAAGAAACACCGATCATCATTCGGTACGTTCGGCAATTTGTTGTAATCAATCCCGATACAGGAAGACATGGAAATACAATTTTCTTGACATTCCCTAAGGGTTGTATATGGTTTACTTACTCCAAGAGGCTTGTGCACGTTCTCAGTTTTCATGAAAGGGTCATTTGGGCAACCTAGAACAACAACAAATATTCGATGAATGCATGGGATACTGTATGTATGCGTCAAGACATACTTGTGCCTCTTAAGGTTAAAACACCACATAGGTAGCAACTAGCAACACAATAGAATGAACTGTAGTTTATTTGAAATAGTGTAAAGTTGTATCAAGGGAAGGGTACATCCTTTTTATTGTTTTAAAGAATGGACACTTGGCACTATTAAAAACCAGTGTGGGACAAAAGACGAATGACAGTTTTTGAGTTTCCATCATTTAAAAAGAATACACAAATGTACATGTAATCTTCTTTTTTACTGTGCATTCTTTAAAATATAAAACAATTTATTGATTTGTGTTGCTTCCTACAATATTGATCTGAGCTTTAGCTTACTTACAAATTCTGCTCTATCCATGTCAAATGTCTACACCTGGACTGTCACACACAGTGCATGAACAAATAATACCCTATTTACTTACTCAATAGTTGAAAAGTCAATACAAAATAAATCAAGTTTTCCAGATTGGATCATGGACCATTTACCTTTCATAAGAATCGGTGTGGCGTTTAAGTTACATAAACTATTCGTCCTAGATCTTAGGAGAAAATAATGGCATCGGGCCTCTCGGCTATTGGCCATTATTTCACCTAAGACCCAGGATTCATGGATTATCTATTATCTGGTTGTTAAAATACACTCCATTTTCAATTCTAATGAATTTGGGAATTGTGCATTTTGAATCTCATATTACTTCTGTTTTGATTTAATATAAATTCTTTATTCAGAAAATAAAAATAGGATAGCAAAACGTTTGCATTATTTTTGACGCACTCTTTCCCTTCTCCTTCCTAAAATGAAACATTCAAAGCCATCGGCAAACATTAATGGTCGTTATAGTGATGGTTATATGGTATGACATACGTACCATTGGATGGAATGGGAGCTGGCATCATCCTTCCGCGCCCTTGTTCATTTAGGGGTCTCGAGTAAATATTCACGGGATCTTCACGATCTTCGATAAATCCATTGCTCTGCTCAACTACAGCGCCTTTAGCATTCGGCTCTACAACAATAGGGTGTGGCTTTTCATGTGGGAACGGGTACCCATTAGTATCAGACGACTGTAATCGCACGTTCAATGCTCCATCGTCCTTATTATCAACTATAGAATTCTTTCCAGGTTCAAAATAAGTAGCTTTCCTGTCCTTTTCAAACACTTGAACTTTGATTTTATCATTGACTTTGCGAGGTGAAAGAATTGGAAAACCAGTGTATACAATGTCTCTTCGTTCCTCCTGTATCCCAGGCTTGGTTGGTGTGTTATCATCCACGTCAATAGTATCAACCGTGTATTTTCTAAATATTGGCTCAAATGGAATATTCTTATCTTGTTCATTTTTTGATATAGTATTATGTGTGTATATTTTGTAGGCCATGCACCCACACGGCGGCTCCTCCTCACAATATGCCGTACCCCCGGGACATTTCATGTCAACTGCCACACCCGGGTGTACGCAGTGATAGTAGGAATATGGTTTGTGAGGATTTGGTAAGAATTGACCGGTCTCCTTACACTCTGAAACAAAAATGGAATCGATGTAATTTGATGAAATTTGGGGTCCTTCCCAATTAACACCCCCCCCCCCCCCCCATTCACTCATGATCAATTGATTTCGAAAATGAAAGTGACCTGAGAATGCAACCTTCGGGAAATCTAGAGTGTTGAAACAGTAGTGAACTTATAATGGCACCAACGACTGTGAAACTTAAAGAATTCGTGCTTTTCAGCCTCATCTTACTCTCCTAAAATAGGAACATCAATTCTTCATTAAAATAGAGTTATTCAAAATTGGTAAATATGATTGTACGAAAGAAATTCAGAAATGGCAGACAGATAACCTCAATGTACCCAACTCTGTTAAGCGCATTTAAAACTTTACACAAATTCAGAAGAATTCTTATCATAATCATACAGTTATTCCAAAATTAGAGGTTGCATTTTAGGGGTTATATCCTATGCAACTCTTTATCAGTAATTTATAATCAACTGGAGCCAATATAAGCATTAAGTGTGAATCCACAATCACAAGGAGATTATTTCTTTTACATGGTCTCCATCTGTGTTTTAAGACAAATCACATTTAAGCATGTTTTAGTTTATAGTAAAGGGAGCTCGAGAGCAATTTATTATGCATAAAAAACAAAAAACACAACTTTGACTCCTGTTTGTTACCTCATGCCACCTGTTCTGTTGACAATTTCCCAAAAAAACAACATTTCCTCACCTTTAACAACATTTATAACTCCCATTCTTGCTGCTGACACGACTCCAACAAATATCCATAAAACCCCTATTGATAATATTCTAAACTCCATTTTCCAACGGTCCATGCCCAGAAAACAAGTAAAGTGACGATGTCCTTTGCCAGGAACGCTAGGTGTCTAAATATTTAGACAATTGTAACAGGTGTATATATAGTATTCACTTGTGTTGTCGAAATCATGTACCATTTAGTAACAGACGTTTTGGGTCAAATATTTGACACTGGTGTATTCACTTCACAATGGCATTTTCTTAGGATGATATTCTTCAAATATTCTTGGAGTCTACATGTTGAACTGAGATATACTACACTACAATACACTACACTACACTTATAATCTCCACATTCAGTTCAGCAATGTTAAATTATTCCTCATTTAGAATTAAAATCCAGTTAAGTTTTGACTGATTATAAATGTAAAATGTCAATATCATTAAGGCTGAGATTTTTCCTTAGTTATTTCAATTTAATGTTATTAGTAAACTGTAGATACATTTCCTCAAATACATTTCCTGATTGAGAACAATTAATTGGTAATTAATTACTATGCTATTTAATGTTAATGATTCCAAGCTTCTAATCTATTTGCTCTTTATGTGGCATAGAGAACATTAACCCTTTTACAACATATAAAACATGATAGTATGACATGTTATGTCATTACATTAAATGTATATTATCTATTTTCTTTAAACAAGGACCATTGACAGATTGACCTAATTCTTTAATTATGCCCTTTACATTGCAATGACGATTTCTGAAACAGAACTTCTGTAATCATGGCAATGAAAATATCTTATATGTCAATGATTTGATTATAATATTTAGTTACGATAATGATAAGTTATAAATAATCAACTTCATGACAATTTCTCATACTATTGTCACAAGCAAGGTTAAAAAAATATTTTAAGCTTTACATGATTCTTTCATGAGAGAGAGACAGATCACAGCAACTTATAACGGACCTTCTGTGATAATGTAAAACCAGTCATTAACATGACAAAAGGTCACCACCTAGTTGCTCACAATCCTAAGTCAGTTTTGAACTTCTGAGAACTTGTAGATGATTTTGAAAAAAATAGTCAATTTGAAGCAAGTTAAAAAGCGACCTTTTTGACCCTGGGGAGGTCATTGAAGGTCAAATCTTTTTGATGTTGAGAATGTCATTGAAGGTCAAATCTATAGTCAGATTTGAACTTCTGATAACTTGTAGATGATTTTGAGAAAAATGGTCGATTTGAAGCAAGTTGAAAAAATACCTTTTTGACCTTTTTTATCTTGAAAAGGTCATTGAAGGTCATATCCTAAATATAAAGTCAGATTTGAACTTCTGATAACTTGGTAGAGGATTTTAAAAAAGATTGAAGTCAGTCTGAACACTTTGTTAAGTTATTGGAAGTTCACTTTTTGGTGGTGACATAAAAAGGTTGACAAAATAACCAGAAAACTTCTAAAGATTTTTCTGTGACCATTACATGTCAATGTGAAACTGAGGACATCCTGAGGAAGAATAAACGTTGGAAACTGAACATATCATTCAATACAGACTTAAAACTCAAATGACACAAAATGTAGACCCCCTCAATATATTTTTTTTATAATACTCTAAAGGGTTAAGTGAAAGAATAATGATTACCTCAGGCTGTCATCATTATATGACCTCTCTGAGGTGCATAGCAATGAGCAGACCCTTACAGAAACCTCAAACGAAAATGTTGAAATTAAGGAGAAAATATGAGAAATTTCCACATTTCTTCTTCCGTATGCAAACTTTGAGTACTGTCAAACAATTGACTGACATTTTCATAACTTTTTTTATGATTCTTCAATTCTATGTTAATTGATGATAAGGTTGTAAGCTATGCACATAAAATGGAATGGAATGGTATGATAATGGATTAATTAGAACAATTCATTTCTGTACATTACTTGGAAATGAGATCGTTCTGTAATTCTATAACCTAAAATGTATGAATAAGCCCAGGTTGTGTTAGCAGCATCGAATACATTAGCTATAGGGTCCAGCATCTGTCTTAAGAAAGTACATTTACCGAATTAGTCCATATTTGAAAAATGAGCCTGGACTTTTATAAGATCTTAAATGTATAATACAAAGTATAATAATGCATAGAGATTGGATGAAGGTAATATCCAGAATTTTCTCCTGTCTAAGAGAGCATGCCATAACAAACTTTTGGGAAGGGTATGTGGGGAATGAGTGGGTCACCACGTCACATTGATAGGTTACTTGGGGCTATGTAAAATAGAATGCTCTATCAGAGACATTTTTAAATGTCTTAATGGAGTTGTATGGACAATCTTCACATATGAATCACCTTGAACATGAATTTTTTTATGTAAATGATACATACTTTAATGATTTTGAATTCTACATTGACAATTTTATACTATATAAATGTATAAATGTACATCGAAGTCTAATATTCGATGTACATAATTGAACACTCAAACAACGGTGACTAAAGAAGCCATTGTCAACAATGATGTGAATTGGTTGCAAATAACTAGGCAAACACATTGATCTTTTGATAATACTATAGTGAAGGAGGAGGGAAATTAGCGCAACAGATTTTGGACAGTCATATGTTGGATTTTGGCCATTTTCTGAGGATTTAAACAATTGCATATGTTAGGCCAATGCATTACCTCCAGGAAAATCACTTCTAGAGATGATAAATTGATTTTGACTTTGAGACAGGGTAGATGCAAACAACCCACCCACATGTTTTTTCTGAAATGTTTTCCTGATTTTCAACCCCTTCCATCCCTGCTTTTTTAATTTTTCTTGCATCAATATGTTGCGTTTTGACACATTGTTAGCTACTTTGAAGGAATAAGTGATTCCTTCAGGGGTTTTAAAGATACCCATTATGGGTGACCAAACTTAGCTGAAAGCAATGATTTTCCCTATGGGAAAATAACATGAGAAATATTGTTTTTCACTTTATCTAAAAGGAATCATTTATTCCTTTTAATTCGAACCTTTAATAGAATGATAATGATGCCAGATAATAGAATTACCAAACAAATATTCAAATGGGATAAAACTGTAAATAGTAAATGGAGTCAAGAGCTCCAAAAAATTTTAAATAGATGTGATTGTCAAGATAATTTTGAGAATTTAGAGTATTGTTATATAGAAAAAGTCAAAAAGAAACAACTGCTTACATATGAAACAACTTGGAATGATTTAGTACACAAGAAACCAAAATTAAGAACATATGTCAAATTCAAAACCTCATACAAAACTGAGTCATATTTATTGCTAAATTTATCTAAGTTGGAACGATCTTTAATTGCACAATTACGTATGGGAATTTTACCACTGGAAATTGAAACAGGCAGATTTAGAAATGAAAAATTGGAAAATAGAAAATGTACTTTATGTAAATCTGGCAACATTGAGGATGAGGAACATTTTATTTTTAATATTATTGTACATTTTATAAGGAAATAAGGAAAACATATTTACAAAATCACCAAATGTTTGAAGAAACAGAATCAACTACGGATCAAAAGTTTCAGTATTTATTTGAAAAAATGCCTAGGCAAGCTGCTCATTTTGTTAAACTTTGTTATTTTAAAAGAAGAAATGCCATTTATAATGTAAATTGAATTAAACTGCATGTTTGTGTCTAAGAAATTCATGCTAGTATTTTTAAAATTGTTTGTTATGAATCTAATTGTAATTTTTAACATTAGTGGTTGATAAGCCCAAGTGGGCTGGGTTGCTTTTTATTACTTTTCTTTTGTATTGTATTGTATTGCATTGTATTGAACCTACCACTGTAAATAACAATAAAACTAAACTAAACTAAACTTTAAGGGATTAACTGTGTGTCAAAACGCAACATATTGATGCAAGAAAAATTAAAAAACAGGGATGGAAGGGGTAGAAAATCAGGAAAACATTGGTGGGTTGTTTACATCTACCCTGTCTCAAAGTCAAAATTTTTTTATCATCTCTAGAAGTGATTTTCCTGGATGGATGACAGTTCATGGATAATATTCTGATGTGAGTTGGTTGAAAATAACTGTACAAACACATTGATCTTTTGATAATACTATAATGAATTTGGACAATGTAAGATTTAATTTGGATGACAGTTCATGGATAATATTCTGATGTGAGTTGATTGAAAATAACTGTACAAACACATTTATCTCTTGTCTTCAAATTTTTGACATCCCCAGCATATTAATTTAAATTTAAATGGGGATTTACAATAGGAAAAATGAGATAACTATGAAGCAAATTACTTCTCCAAAAGTGCTGTCCTTTTTTGCATTTACAAAAAACTTTTATTTACATGTATTTATAATTGTATATTTACTTTACAAAATATTTTGTATAGTTTAGACTAATCAAAATTCCAATATCTGAGAACATAATTTTTGTATAATGACATAGTCTATTTCTTCCAAAATGAAGAATTACGTGCTTTTTAATGATATTGTTAATGTAAATTGTAAATACCTAGAGATCATCAACTGACAAAAATACTCAAAACTATACAAGTACAGGGTGTTCCTAAAGTCCCTACACTTACCACAGACTTTGTATTGAAATTGTAGAGACTTCATGGACACCCTGTATATTTAGCTGTATTTTGATAGTTCACTGTGAGGTTGGAGCTTAATCTGCTGTATACAACACTATCTATAGATGATGCATGCATTGTATGACAAAATTTAAATATCAAAAATTCATGTGGACTATAGTTCTAATTACATAAGATGAATTTGAAATTTCAGCGCCGCCGCTCTCTACGTTCAGAGTGACTTGATCTTTCCCGTCTTGAATCATCTTCCACATGATCTTTCCTCCTCCTTGATTTATCACTACGTCTCACATCTGGTCTAGCGTCTTCTTCATAGTCATTTGAATCGCGATATTTATTTCTAGATTCGCGATGTCTTTCACCACGTTCTCTATTAATTTCTCTAACAGGGCGTTCCTCACTATCTCTATCTCTTTTACTATTACGATCACGTAAATTTTCTTTTTCACTTTCTCTAGTTCGTCTACTAGAATATGATTTAGATTTCTTAGTGTCTTCTCTATTTCTGTCTCTCTGTTTATCTTTACCCACAGCCCTCCCTTTCTTTCTCTTAAAGTTGCCAACATCCGAATCAGAATCTGAAATAGAATGGAAAAATATATAAAGAGACATTTAGTTTTTTTGGGGTTGTATATTCACATTTTCTGTTATGTATTATATGTGACCTTTAACTGAAAATAATCATGAAAAGACAATCTAAAAAACAGGATAATGATTATGTTTGGTTATTTAACCACATTAATTTGCTCATCAGGCCATTTCAATCTTCCAGATATTCCTGGCAGAATCTAGCAAAAACAGATCCTAATTGATCTAAAGGTAGATTCACATGTTGAGATTTCTTATATGATTGTTATTACTAAGAATTTCTCCATCTAAAATGTCACTCGACTTTTTGGCAATTAAAAGTCCCTGCCTGCATTTAGTAATCATATATTGTCATGTGCATAATTTTGAAACCATATCCTAATTATTTCACAAACCCTTTGTTGATTCTGCCATAGTTTCCAATTTGTAAACAGCATTTAGCCTTTTTAATTGGGAACTTTTTTGAAATTTCCAAAATGGCTGCCATGTGATTCCAGAATTAACATGAGTGTGACGTGACATCACAGATGCTCGTTCCTTGGTAACAACAAGATCACAATTGCTCGTTTCTAGATAGCAACAAGATTTTTGATAAAATGGCACAGAATTACCCTGATTAACACCCTTAAAATCCAATTTTCAAAGAATATATTTGGAGAAACAATAAAAGGTAAGTGGAATAAATTAGAAGATGGTTTCAAGTTACCACAGAAGTCAATTTGAAACTCAAGAATGCTTTCTTTGACTCATAATCACAAAAAAGTCGAGTGACATTTTAGATTTCTTAATAAAAATTAAGGCAATGGTTTGATATTTATATTTGTAAATTGTATTTCATGGATTGATTGCATAACACGACATCTTTATTCAGTCTTATATGCACATTCAACTGTGCTAAACTGTGCTTGATTTTATAATTCTTAACCAAAAGTGTTTATATTTTATGAAAGTGTGCAACTACCTCAGCCAGGACTGACCCTACTCTAGCCTATAACCCACCTCAGTCAGGACTGACATATGCTAGCCTATAACCCACCTCAGCCAGGACTGACCATATGCTAGCCTATAACCCACCTCAGCCAGGACTGACCGTATGCTACCCTATAACCCATTTCAGCAAGGACTGACCCTACTCTAGCCTATAACCCACCTCAGTCAGGACTGCCCATATACTAGCCTATAACCCACATCAGCCAGGACTGACATTTCCCTAAAAGTGTTCATACTTTTATGAAAGTGCAACTACCTCAGCCGGGACTGACCATATACTAGACTTTAACCCACCTCAGTCAGGACTGACCATATGCTAGCCTATCACCCACATCAGCCAGGGCTGACTATATGCTAGCCTATAACCCACCTTAACCAGAACTGACCATATGCTAGCCTATAACCCACCTCAGCCAGGGCTGACTATATGCTAGCCTATAACCCACCTTAACCAGAACTGACCATATGCTAGCCTATAACCCACCTCAGCCAGGACTGACCGTATGCTAGCCTATAACCCACCTGAACTGGAGTCGCTGTCACTACTGCTACTGCTATCGCTACTACTGCTGCTAGAGTCAGAACTGCTTGAAGTACTGCTTGAGCTAGATTCTTCAGCAGTGGGGGGTGGGGCCTTGGGTACAGACCTAAGGTGTGCCCTCAACTCATCTCTGAAAAAATCAGTCAATAAGTTTTAACGATAAAGCTTAAGGAAATTGGACATTTAACTCATAACTGGCTGTATAATCTTGATTTTTTGCGTTTAACTTTATTCATTAATAATTTAAATATTATACATTAAAACGAGATTTTTAAAATCCAGAAGAAACAAGTAGTTTTTCTAAATAAACTGACAATCTAATGGAAACAAGGTCAAAATAGGGAGGACTTATTTTAAATTGGGAAAGAACATGTCAAAAGATGCCAAAACTTAATACTTTTGTCCAAACATGTTGTATCAAACCAATAGTTGACAGAAATGTAGTCAAAAGGGCATAAAATTGCAATAAAACAAATAAATTCATAAGCAAATAAATGTTTAAAATATTGGCTATTTCATCACTTGACAATCATAAGTTTTGTTTCAAAGTCATTAGAGAGGTGAAGCATTTCAATATTCATCTGTATATATTATACATAACCAGATTTTTCTTGACTTAGTACAGAAATAATATGTCACAATAGCTAATTTACTTACGTCAGACCACCAAGTCCAATTGAGGTGAAGAAGTTGATGGCAAATCGAGTATTCCTGGGATTATCTCTCGGAAACAGGCCCTCAAAGTACATGGACAGAGACCTATAAATGGATGAAGATTGTGATCATTTTTAGGCCCAACTTATAATCTAGGACTTTCTTAATCTGAGCATTTGAAAATATATCCAAGTATTAGTGATTTTCATATTTTTTTATTTAGTTTTGTCATGGCAAGGAATAGTTCAAATGTGGGACCAATATAAAAAAAACATGTCAGAACAGTTGTAGGCTACCACAATGGGACAGTTGTAGGCTACCACAATGGGACAGTTGTAGGCTACCACAATGGGACAGTTGTAGGTTACCACAATGGGACAGTTGTAGGCTACCACAATGGGACAGTTGTAGGCTACCACAATGGGACAGTTGTAGGCTACCACAATGGGAGACAATGCAGTATGATAGTAAGTATGTTGTGTTAAAGATAAGGGGGAGAACAAATTAATTTAGCAAATAATTATTCAATTTAAAATAGTTGAAGCTGATACTAGATCTCTATGATCTGAATAAAGTAACTTTAAGCATTTTGAAAAATGAATGTCAGTTTTGAATAGGTGGACAACAATACAGCTACAGTAACCAATCAAATGAAGTTGTCTTATGGACGAGACATTCTATGGCTTCTGATTGAAAAGGACAGATCAAAGGACTTTTCTTATTAAAAGATTGAAGACGAAGCTGAAACTACAGCAAAACCTATTGAAGTGTTTCATGTGGGAGGCGTTCCACTTAGGTTCATTTAATATTAGGTCAGTTGGTCTTGGGACATGAAAAGCGTTCCACTAACCGAGGGGTTCCTCTTCTAGAGGTATTCCACTTTACAGGCTTCACTGTACATTAAAGATTAAAAGTCAATCTCAGTAAAGAGAGTAAAAATTATACTGATCGCTGAAAACTTACTGGTCCTTCAGTCTGTCATTCAATCTTGGTAGACCCAGGTACTCTGATAGCTCCTGAATGAGAATCTTAATAAAAATTCTACTGGATGAAGTTGTATCCTCCTCGTTCATTTTAAGTCCCCCAAGTACAGCCCATGATATAGAGTCAGTGTGGAGTAAATGCGCAAAGAACTTTGCGACATTCCTCAGTTTCTGAGTCTCTAAACGGTGTATAGTATCATATTGCTCTTGGAAGATGACTTGGAATGGAGTCACATACTTCTTGTCCAGCATACAGAACCTCTGAAATATAAGACATTGAAGTGCAGCCAAGAAATTGCAATTACTTTACATACAAAGGAGGTTAGGAGAATGTAAAAATGATGCAGTTGCTGGGAAATAATTGAGATTAACATTCTAACAATTTTTAGGGATTTTGATCATGATTTATTTCTGATACAACATATTACATAGAAGAAGACAAAATACTGAGCAACCAGAATTATATTTGCAACTGGTCAAATAGGTTTGCACCTGTAACACATAGGTCATGAAGCATAAAGTTGTCCAACTCGAAGGTAGGTTTAAGTAAACAGTATGCCAATAAGAATTTTAATGATTACAATTGCCAAAAGCAATGAAATGCAGAATATTTTCAAAATTTTGTGTGGATAAACTGGATTAGATATCTTTTTGTCAAAGATAGTAGAATGTTTAGTTCAAAATATAAAAAAAACTTGATAAAAATCATGTTGAAATTACTGTTCAATTTTTCTTAAAGAACACACGACTCACCTGGGCCAGAAGGCCGTAGAATTTCTCATACGTCCTCATCTGAGCGCAACAATCCAGGATCATGTTACAAAGCTCCACCTGGTGAGAGAATATTGAAATACAGAAACAGAAGCAAACCAAAACATATGCTAAATATTGGTAGATTATTTATCCACCAGCCCTGACATCTATGCATGCACTGATCATTTGTGTAATTCCAGGTATAACTCCAGTATTTTGAATGCTCATTTCTAAACAATACAAATTTTTAATTCAATATTCAATCCTAAGGAAACGCTCCATCATTAAAAGGAATGTTGTGCTCATATTCCCACTTGGGGCACACATGCTTTTGTCCCATGCATGCCTCTAAGACTTTTTGATAAATATAAAGAAATTAGTGTATTTGAATCCACTAGAGTGAAAATCTTTTAACACATCTGACATCTATCTGTGAGTGACCCAGTGAATGATCATGTCACTTATGAAGTGTAACACATCTGACATCCCTCTGTGACATCTGACATCCCTCTGTGAGTGGCCCAGTGAATGATCATGTCACGTATAAAGTGTAACACCTCTGATGCCCCCCAAACCACATATACCATGGGTGTTCAATAATTTTCAGGAACTTACCTCCTGACCAGGCTTCAACTGCATCTTCAGCAGCTTGTGAGCACACTCCTCAAAGTCAAGACTGGACTGTATAGTGAGATAAATGGTACGCCTCAGGGCAACCATATTGGTTTCAGTCATGTCAATGATCTTTTGGCTCTCTGCTTCTATAACCACAATGACACATAAGATTGGGTTGTGAAACTATAGAATATTGGAAATACAGTAGATATATGGCATTTTTAGATGTAAATCTCAAAGTAAATAAAGCATGGTGGGCTTACAATATTCCTTAAAAGCTAAATATATGTTATCGTATATGCTTTTATCCCACACTAAGTAAGATTCCAGGGAGATAACAGCAGGATATATTTGTCTGAGAGGGAAATATTAGTTGCATCCCTTTCAAACACATTGTGATATTTATACATTAATTTCCCAGTAAACGTACAAATTGAAATCTATTTCATGATAAGCAAGTTTCATCATTATAAGTAAATGAGGAAACACTATGAACACCTTACTATATATATTAAGTTTTTAAACATTCCATCTTTATTTAGCCAGTCAGGCCAGTGTTCACATTGATAGGTTTTACCATAAAATGGTATGCTTATAGGAGACAAACCTTCTTCATCTTCTTCTTCATCAGATTCATCATCTCCATCACTGTCACCAGATTCATCACTGTCATCATCACTACCTTCTTCCAAGATCTCTGTAATATACAGTCATGGCTGATTTAGGTTTCTTTAAATATGTATTATAAAATCATGCTTCAAGAACATTTTACAAGATATTAAATATTTCTCTCAACCTCGATTCATTCAACAGAGTATATGGTTTTTATGAAACTTTTTTTTAACAATCTATGATACAATATAAAGCGTTTACTAACTCAAGGGCTATCAAAATGAGAGTGTATTGTGTAAAATGAGAGTGTATTCATAATGAATAATATGCAAACCTTTCTTGAGTTCTTTGTACTTCTCTTCACTAAGTTCAAACTCTGGGTCAGCCTTGAAGACATCTGCAAAACAAGAATAAAGGATGTTGCCAGATATGTGATATATATATATAACTTAAAACACTTTAACAAATGTAATTAAATTGATTTACAATACATCTGGCAGATACTAGGGTAAGTGATCCATCGAGGATTGAAGCAAATATGATTGCACACCACATTGAACATTTCAAAATTGCATATTTACCAATTTGGACAATTTTGAATCAGAATTAGTAAAATTAAAATTGTGAACCTATTTTAAAAATATCTGAAGAGGAATATATTGAGTTCATTCAAAGATTTCCACAAATCCCCTTCAACTCACTTAATATATCCTCGCCATCTTTAGCATCATCCATTGTGATGAGATGAGTAAACTGGTCATCTTCATCCACCAAGTCTAAGCCTTCCAGGACAGACTGGTGGTCTTTGAAGCCATCCTTGCGTACGGCAAACATCACTTCAACCATGTACTGCACACGTGTGTCTATCTGACTCTCATGGAGGATGTTACGTAGTCTTTCAAAAATAGCTAAAAGTAAAGTTTATGTGACAACTATAAACCAAGTTATTTCAATTGAGAGACTAACATATAGCAGCAGTTGCATCTTTAATAGAAAACAGTGTTACATCAACATATTGTACAGAATTGTGTCCAGTCACCATTTTAAATACCTTATTTAACTGTAAAGGGATTTCAATAGAATTCCTCACAACAGGCTAAATAAATGAAAACAACAGGCAAGATTAATGGAAATCATAAATTCAACATGGAAAAGTTGAAAAATCCCTAAAAACAACAGGCGATCTTGTGAAAACAACCAGTGAAAATCGCCTGCTGTCTGCTGCTAACGAAACCCATGTTGAACATGACTCCCCAAATACTTCACAAAAAATATTTGAAATCTAAAAACTTTTTTATACATGAGAATTGAAAATTCAGTTACTAGAGTGAAATGCCTCCTGATTCTACAACATTCCCCACAATCCTTAAAAACTTTTCAAATTTGAATCTTACCGTGGATGCCTCTGGGTGACACCTCAGTAAGCTTCATGCCACATTCCTTCAGGAATCCAACAGCAATTTCCACTGAATCATCAGAAGGTTTCTCCAACAACAAAGTAAGGATCTCCAAGGCAACCACCTCATGAGCTACTTGCTGGTTGACCAGGTGTGCAATAAAACGTACTGAGGCGATACATGCAGCTTTGTCATTGCGCCTGAATCCACGTTTGAACTGAATGATCAGTCGCTTCAGTACAAGTTCACCGATTTGAGGAAACTGAAAGAAAGCATATGCAGATTTTTACAACACACTCTTCAAACTAGATAATTACTGTTTTGGAATATTTTTATTCTTCCCAAGAACATTACAAGTGAGACTATAAACTGAACTATTAGTATTTTGGGGACAAGATCAAAATATCTTTATAATTTTTTCACAAAAGAAATTGATCATGTTGACTGATAAATAAAAAATTTGATATTTAACACAGCACCTTACATGTATATTAAATCCTAAATTGTGAGCATACTCAATAATAATGCAACTGAACTGCACAAATAAAAAGACAAATGGAACATCTAGGTACATACCTTTGTATTGATGATACAAAGCAGAGCTGCATAGACGTGTGAGAATGTTGGTGACACCGCTTGTGCCTGCATCATTGACCTGGATAGTAGACCACGGCCACGAACAATATTTTCCCCGAACAACTCACGAACAATCAAAGTTATGTTAGATACGTTCACTTTGTTGATTAAACCATTGATGCTCTTCTTCAGAGCTTCCCAGGCAATACGCTGGTACGGAACACTAAAAATTAAAAAGATAATTATTTGTATTAAATATAAGTTAATGAAAAAACAGGATGAAATCCTGTGCTAAGGGCTGGTATGGAAAGGCAGTCCATGCCAGTTGGAATAGAACCAACGACGTTGTATCTTATTCATCATGTTCATTTGATGCAAAACTGTTGAGTATATTTTTCTCATAAGCCTTCTGTTTCCATATACACCTTCATTCAGGTCTTTCAAAAGAAATTCATCAAATGGCAGCTACACCAAAATTTGTTAAAAATCCTGTGGTCGATATTCAACAGTTGCATTAGTCTTGACGTATTAAATAAATAAAAATATAGAAACATAGCATAGGTATACACTCTTCAAATATTAACCTGGATTTGTCAGTGATTGAAGCTTGCATAGCTCTGAGTCTTGCAGGAGGAATATATGCGCCACCAGTCCTTGTTAGCAAATTATCGGGGTCTGCTTTGGCTTTCTTAGGCTTGGGTTCCTCTTCTACTTCCTCATTGGTTTTAGCATCTGATCTTTTCCTAGAATGAAGATTAATATAGCATTTGCTGTATGGAAAACAAGGCATGAACATGCAAAATGTCACCACCTGCCATTTGTTACAAATGCTAAACAGTACTGCTTAACAACATCTACATAAAAGTTACAAAATAATACACCAAGAATTTATAGCACATTTCATCAAACTAAAAATAAATCTTTTAAACCCATTTTGATCAGAAATGTGTAAAATATACAATGGCATTCTTACAAATCAGAGCTTTCTTAAACAAATAACTGAGATCAAATGTACATTCTTTCCAGAATACAAACATTAAATTTTATTGTCATGGGTTTCAATCCAAAAGGTGCTAAACATATTTGATGACAGACATGAGTCATTTTTACAAAATAAAGCAAAAATAATCTACTTTCAGTTGGAAAATAGGCTGGATAAAGAGAAAAAGACTTTGACAGAATAGAAATGATATGTGCATACCAAAAATGAATAATTTCTATACAGGTCACACAATATATAAAAGCTTTTACTTTGGAGATCTCCGCCTATCCCTGTAAGTATACTGCCAGTCTTCCTCTTTACGTTCTGGCTTGTCTCGATCATAATAATCATCACCATTTTCTCTGGCATACCGAGGCCTGTCTCTCCGGTCATTATCTCTCCGTTCTTTATTCCGATCACCATTTCTATCACGATTTCTGTCTTTATCTTTCTGGCGTTCCCTTTCAGTATCTCTGTCCCTTCGTTTGCTAGAAGATGATTCATCACCCGAGGCATGTCTCTGTCTATCTTTCTTTGATTTATGTTTTCTGCTAGAGTGTCTGTCTTTATGACTATCCCTGCGAGTGTGCTCATTATTGTGATAATCATCATCAGATCTGTTACCAGTATGTCTTGAATCTTCTGGTTCTATCGATGCTGATCTTGTTTTCTTATGTTTCGTGGAGACATGCTGGAAAATATCATAAAGCATTTAAACAAGGATTGCATTTAAACAAGGATTTCATTTCAATAGCCACTTTGAGAGAACCATTGACAAATGCCAGTGCATTTTAAATATTGAAAATATATATAAAGTATATAGATATTTCATGGCCAAATTGTTAATGAAGTTCCTTTTAAAAATTACATTTAATAAGATAACTGAGTGATAACAAGAAAAGCAGCATCAGCAAAAGTAAATACTTATATATTTCTTGGAGAAAAATAAATCTGCTTAATCAGGACTAGCCGGATCGATAATTCCTGATAAAAATCAGGTCCATGGACGTTAATATTTCTTCACGTTATTTCGAATTTAAGAGTGTTTTCGTCATATTTTCATACCGTTATAATTACATATCCTACAGGACTACAGATTTTTTAAATCTTACAGACTTTATCTGTTCATGTTTGGAATGTCATTGCCTACCTGTACTTGACTTTGGATTGCACTCACCTGAACTGTACTACGTATTCTCCTCACATTCCCTTCGTCACCATTCCCAGAACTATCACTGAAATTAAAGAGCATGTGTAAATACAATAGATCAGTAAATAATGCAGACAACAGTTTGTTGATAAACTTATTAAAAAAGCAATCGGGTTCAATATTTTTCGTAATCATTAAACTTTTTCTCCTTTTCTCTTGGACATACAAGGGGTGATCCAAGTCTTGGACGCCCCGCTCTAACTTTGCTATTCTTTAATATAATTACATGAAACTTTCAGATAATAAAGATCAACATCTCAACAACTTTATGTATAAGTTTCAACAGAAAATAATATATTTTAGCTACTTTTCTAAATATCTTTTAATACCGGGTCCCTGCCACCCAGAACGGTATTTAAATATTGCAAATCACGCCACGTCTGAATGTCATCTGCCATCATCATCTTCACATATTAACACCTACTTTTGAACATGTTTTCCACGAATTTGAACACATTTTTCATACCACTTTACCAATGAATGGAGACATTTATGAAACCGCCATTGCTTATGTGATACAAATGCTGCTGGAGTGCTACTCTAAACCTCATTTAATGAGTAAAAAACATTTTCTTTCAACCCTCCTTTCAACTTGGAGAAAAGGAAGAAAATCACACAGAGCCATAGATAGACTGTATCGTGCATATGGTAGCTGCTCAAGGTCAATAATAGTGAAAATATCTTGTAGTATTCTTTGTTCCACTTTGATTTCTTTCGTAGCCATCTTGCAGCAAAATTTTGCAGCCATCTTGCAGCAAAAATGATGCCAGATTGAGGGTTGCATGTCTGATGGCATTTTCTTAGAATTTGACATGTACGGCCATTGTCATATGTGACATTATAATTAAAACACAATTCATTGGTTGCCTAGTAACAAAGGAAGTAAACTAACGTGGTTTAACATTCAAAATTCAAAGAAATATAGTGGTTAAGACTTGCGAAACGAGTGAAATGGCAGTAATATTTAAGGCTGAAAGTTGCCATGTGCAAATACCGTTCCGGGTGGCAGGGTCCCTGTATTAAAAACTATCTAGAAAACTATATAAAATATATCATTTCTCCATGAAATAAGTACACAAAGTAGTTAGGTTGTTGGTCTTTAAATATTGGAAAGTTTAAAGGAATTTTATCAAAAACCAACAAAAATAGAGCAGGGCGTCCAAGACTTTTGGATCACCCCTCGTAGTATAAATAAAGGTTATTTAATGGGAGGATGGAATATGAATTTCATTCCGAGGGAAAATTTGATATTTTCAGAGGCCAATGTCAAATTTTTCCAAGGAAAAAATCCATCACAACCATCACTGACCTATTTATTCCATAATACAGTACTATAGATGCATTCAAGATACCAGTATATCTGCTTGTTTTCAAATTTCCAAACTGCTTCGAACCAATTTGTACTCGACCAAAAACTTAACAATAGAGAAAAGACCCCACACAATCGATTGGCTTAGCCCAACATAGAATTTTAATATGTTAGATTCTAGGTCTAGTCTATTTGGCTACCTATTGTTCTTTAGAGAGCTCTGCTCACAAGTAGTTTGCTAGAGCTCTCTATTTATGGATCTTGATTACTCCTGAAATAATTCACTTCTTCACCTCTTTCCACCTTGAATTAAATCAATTGATCAAATTTTGGGAATTTAACCTCAAATTAAAACATTATTATTTTATAAAAATATTGAATCATAATTATATTTTTAAATGTCTTATATCTCACAATGTCTGCTGTTGTTTTATGAGTATTCTCTACAAGTTTGGATAACTTCAATAGTATTACCGTAGTTTTGAAATGATGATATCGAAATGATGTTAATTGAAATAAATGCCAATTCCACGATTTCAAATGTTACTTTACGTATGCAAAGCACTGAATGAACATGTGATTGGACGTCATATAATGGGGAATCCCCAAATACGAAAGAATATGAAAGAATTGTGGGAGTTACTCACTTCTTCTGGTTTTTCCATAATATCCCGTCTATATTATGTCATCATATAACAATCTTGCTAATGAATTCTTGGAATTTGATAAGATCATTTGTGACATCACTACTATTTTTTTCATGGCCTGAGTTCGTCGCTAACATGCTAAATATAAGAGTTAGCTGACGTTTGGGAGTCTGACTTACCTTCTAAAGGTTAGAACCTGAATCTTAATGAAACCATGTCACCTTTGTTCCGTCAACCATGGAGCATTTGCCACAACATCCAAGAGGTAGATCATGGACCGTGAAAATGAATGATTTCCTTGTAAGTTCCGGAAGTTTCAATACGAAAAATTACCGAACATATGTGAGAACCGAATATTTGTTCGTTGTTTTCACGATTTACAGGTTCGTTTGTTCTTCAATGTTTTGGTCTAAATTATAAAGCATCACCAACAGGTCTTACTCTATTAATCGACTAATACAGCAGATGGCTCATATTTCTACGTAGCATTTCGTTCAGACCAATAGTGGGAGTGTAGATCACGCAGTTTCGATCGTTGCGTACTTCACTTGAAATTGGTAATTTTAATTATGGCTACTTCACTTAGCTTGGCGGATGTAGAACATTGCCTAATATTCTTTTAATTTTCACACCAGACATGCTTGGTTGACAGTAAAGTTCAAAGGTCAATGCGTTATTTCGTGATAACTACTACGCCTTCCCGGAAGTCAACATTGATGAAAAATGAAAAAGTAGGAAAAGCATTTACACTAATTTCTATCAAATGCTGTGTTTATGCATCATCATCGACGCAACAAAGGTGATATGGTTTCATTAAGATTCGGGTTCTAACCTTTACAAGGTAAGTCAGACTCCCAAACGTCAGCTAACTCTTATATTTAGCATGTTAGTGACGAACTCAGGCCATGAAAAAAATAGTATACTTTGTGATGTCATAAGCACATCGACAGCAAAATAAACAAGCATGTGATTTTAGTCACTGCCTTTCTCTTAGGGTGTTTTGATGTTCAGTGGAACAGTGTTCATAAAACAATTGGGATAATCAAAATCAACTGATATATCGAGGTTGGACTAGGCATTTTTTGACTTGGAGCTCTCTACAAGGAGTTTGATGCATTTTCTTGTTTTACTCAAATCCCACAATACCAATTTTGAACCAATTGGTAACTTGGGCTTTTCCAAAGTGTGGACTAAGTAATTTCTATTGTCCACCTTTATAGTAATTTGCCATAAAATCAAAAAAATCAATTGGCCTAGGGGATGTGCCTTAGGCTAAGGGAAAAGTAATAGTAAGCTCAGTATATAGAAATAGTAAGCTGTAGACGATTACCCAAAGGCAAACCATAGAATAGGGAGTGACCATTGTTTTCTGTTTTTACGATAAATGGGGGGGGGGTCATACATTAAGTTCAATATGGCACTTAGGTAATTGAATTGCAGGTACGCATTTCATTTGCCCAAAGGAGTCGCTCGGAGTATTTAAGTGCTATATTGTACTATCACATTTCAGAATATGGGAAAAGAAAAAACAACAAAACGAAGGCGGAAAGTGCCAGTCACTCAAAATAAAAAACTAAAAAAGAAGCAAAAAACAACGCATAGTTTAACATCAGACAGCACGCTACCATACCCGTTATCTCCTGAGAGGGACCCCAACGTAAATGTGTCCAGAAATAACATTAGTAATGATACCTCTTCAGAAGAGGAAACAGGTTGGGACCCATTACAGTCACAACACACCCTCACACAACCGGGGCCCTCTTCCTCGGCTCAGGGGACACCGGGCGGGGCGCGGGCTTCGGGGAGTGGGGGTGTCCAAGTAGGAACTCAGTGGGGCAATCAAATCCCACAATACCATAATATGATGCAACAACCTATCCAACCACCTCTTAGAGGTTACGGAGGAACACAACCATATTGGTGGGAATGGCCGGGAATGGGGACAACCTTAACACCACCAGGCCAACATCAACCAGGAATGCAACAATTCAATGGGGCTTCTTTCCTACCATATCCTAATCAAGGACTCAATCCACAAACATTCAGACCTCATTATGTTCAGCCTCAGGGGATACCGGGGTGGCAAATGGGTCCACAGCATGATCAACTTCAAGGACAGGGGAACAATATGTTTCATAACCAGGCCCCCAGTTCAACCATGCCTAACATGCAAAGGGGTAATATTATGCCATCAATGCCCCTGCTAGACACTTCGTCAGCATTGTTACACACCATCCCTCAGGCTTTACGCCAAAAGATTTGGAACAACGAATTCGTTGAACTCTCAAAATTGTTAGAGGATGATGTTAGCGATGACGAGGTAGCTAGTGGGGTAACTGAAGTTGTTGTAAAAAATGGGAGACAGATATTTTTGCCCCAAAAGAAGGTTAAAAAATATTTGATATACCCTGAATGGCAAAGAGCCTTTCTCATTTTCATCAAGATCTACACCATTCAGTTCCCACTAGAGGCTGGAGACCTAGCCTCATATATGTCTCTGATTCATGGCCTAAAGTTGAAGAATCGAAACTGGGGGAGGTATGACCGCCTCTTTAGGAAGGCCAAGGTGAACAGGCCTTGTTCGTGGGGCATGATGGACCAACTCATATACTATGAATGCCTCAACCTTCCTAGGGGGGAGGTACAAAAGGAAGAAAAGCATCCCAAAAAGTCATGGGGGAATGATAAAGTTAAAAAACAAGAAAAAGAAACAGGGGGCGAGAAGGCAACTAAAACAGGAAAATCTGTCCCTTACATCCCGGGTGGGTTTTGCTGGAGGTTCCACAAAGGGCAAGATTGTAATGGGGGAGATGAATGCAAAGGGAGTCATTTCTGCCCATCACATAAATCAGCCACGCATCCTGCCATCAATTGCCCGGAAGCCCTCAAAACTCCTTTTCGGTCAAAACCAAAGCAATAACAGTACAAATTCAAGTTTTGACAAGAATGCCATACCCATCGTAACGTCACCTTTTCAGTGGGAAGTAAATCAAAATAAAGTCAATCCTAATCCAAATCCACAGACGAGTCATGAAAACAGTTTAGAAGACCCAACCATTATTACACCGGTAAAAATAGAGAAATTAGCAAGTTATTTGGAAGGTTATGATGAAGGTTTAAAAAACCAGTTGATTGAGGGTTTCACTTATGGCTTTAGAATCCCATTCCAAGGAACAATTCACGAAACAGAACCAAAAAACCTTAAATCGGCTTATACCCAGAGGGTCGAAATGAGTGAAAAAATTGAAAAAGATTTAAAAGAAAGAAAAATTTTTGGTCCATTTTCAACTAAACCAAAAAACTTGATTATTTCACCTATTGGTCTGGTTCCAAAGAAAGTTCCGGGGAAGTTCAGAAAAATTCAACACTTGTCTGCCCCGAAGGGCTTTTCGATTAACGATGGAATTGACCCTAATTTGGCATCTGTTCACTATCATAAAATAAGTGATGCGGTGAATATTTTAAAATCATGCAAGTTTCCAATGTTTTTAGCCAAAACAGACATAAAATCAGCTTTTGACATCATTCCAATACATCCGGACGATTGTCATTTGCTAGGTTTTAAATTTGAGGAAAACTATTACTATGCCACTACTCTACCCATGGGCTTGTCCATTTCATGCAAGGTTTTTGAGATATTAAGCACAGCTATTAACTGGATTGCCATAAACAAATTGGGAGTGGGTCATATGCTTCATATTCTCGATGATTTTTTGTTCATTGAACGATCTTTCCCAGAAACAATGGCCAGTTTGGAAAAATTTCAAAAATTTTGTGACGAAACGGGTATACCCTTGGCCCCGGAAAAAACTGAAGGCCCAAGCCAGATTTTGTGTTTCGCCGGAATAGAGTTAGATAGCGTGCATAGAGAAATACGTTTGCCTCAAGAAAAGGTACTAAAAGCTAGGGAAATTATAAACATATATCACAATTCTAAGAAATGTACGAAACGAGAAATACTGAGTATTATAGGCTACCTCCAATTTTGTACATATATCATACCCTTTGGGAATACTTTTCTCCGCCGTCTCATCAGATTATCAATGCAGGCTAAGGAATTACATTGGCATATACGCCTCACTGCTGAGGCCAAACTGGATTTGTCGATTTGGAAATCTTTCATCGACAACTTTAATGGCAAGTCTTTTTTCATGGATGAAGAGTGGCAATTTAGGGAAGGAAATGAGCTAATAACAGACGCATCCCAAAACATTGGTTTTGGTGCTGTACTAGGGAACGAATGGGTGCAAGGCTTATGGCCCACTAGCTGGAAAGCTTTCAATATAACAATTTTGGAACTGTACCCCATTGTCCTAGCATTCTTTGTCTGGGAAAATAGATTTGCCAATAAAGCAATAACAATTAGATCTGATAACTCGGCGGTTTGTGCTATTTTGAACAAAGGGGTCTCAAAGGATAGAATTGTGATGGTCTTGTTGAGAAAACTAGTAATACAATGTTTGGAAAAGAATATTCTATTAAAGGCTGTACACATCCCGGGAATAGATAACGAAATCAGTGATAGCTTATCTCGGAATCTTTTCCAGAAATTTCGAAGATTAATACCAACGGCAGATCCCCAACCAAAAGTTATTCCGGACAATTTGAAGCCAGAGAATTGGACAATAAATTCAAGCACTTTGTGAACAATGCAAAAGCCAAAGGCACGCAAGAGCTTTATCGACGCGTGTGGAAAAAACTAGTACAATTTTGGGAAACTATGAATGTATCAATATATCCACTTTCTACAGGGAATTTAAAACTTTTTATTAGTTATCTACACACAAAAGGGTATGCCCCATCATCTATTAGAACCTTTATATCAGCAGTAGGATACTTTCATAAGGTGAATGGCTGCGAGGACCCATCCAGACATTTTGTTATTCAGGAGGGCTTGAAGGGACTCAATATTCTAAAAGGGGCAACGGATGGGCGCCAGCCAATTAACCAACAGCTTCTTCAAATGTTAATCGGCAAGTTAGCTGGGGTCAAGGTGGTTATTAAAGACCAACAATTATTGACGCTATTTCGAGCAATGTTCTGTCTAGCATTCTACGGAATGCTCAGAATCAGCGAAATGTGTGGATCGGGTCCTCATAATTTGACAATCAATAACATACAATCGCTAAGTTCAAAACATTTAGTTATCCGTTTTCAATCTTTTAACTTAGCCAGCGCCCATGCAATGTCAGGTTAGGTAAGGTTGGAGATGACAGCACCTGCCCTCTCAAAACATTACGTAAATACTTTAGCCAAAGAGGTTGGCAAGATGGACCTTTATTTGTTTACAGAGAAGATCCAATATCAAATCAAATGTTTAGGTCAGTTCTTCGAGAAACTCTTTCTCTTGCCGGAATACAACACAACGTAATTACTTCCCACAGCTTCAGAATTGGGGGGGCCACATTTTACAGCCAATTGGGCTTGACAGATATACAAATCATGAAAATGGGCAGGTGGAAGTCTTTTTCGGCATTTACAAAATATGTAAGGTGAACACTTTAACGCATAAACCTTGACCTAACCGGGGGTTGCAAAGGAAATAAATAATTTTTCTTTAGATTAATTGCATGTTGCACATGTTAAGAATGGTGTCAACCGGGGATCTGGAGGAGGAGGGCGGAGATACCCCCTATCTTCCGGGTCCACGGCGGATTCTAAAGGTTAGATTTTAAGAAATATACATATGGAAACACTGTAATTTTCCGGACATTCATTGTGGGTCGGGGAAGAGGGAGGAGATACCCCCTATCTTCAATATCCATCAGTGAGTGTCCCTAGAGTTGTAGAGTCAATAAATAAACATTCCTAAACACTAAAATGAGTTAGCTTACATAGTATACTGTTTTGTGGCGGCACTTTGCATCGCACAGAGGATGTGTGTCTGCCCGATGCAAAGTAGTGGCGCGAGTTGCCTTTCACAAAAAAGGGTTTATGGAACTTACAGGCATTCAGGTGGGAATAGATAGGGAACCTAGGGGAGTACATACATGGCTAATTGTGTGGCACACATGGCTAATCTTGTGGCAACACATGGCTAATATTGTGGCGACATGGCTAATCATGTGGAGTACTAATATCAACAATAATAGCGGAGTCAAGAAACGCTAATCAGATAAGTATTCACTCACCCTGGGGAGAATTTTGGAGAGGCGGATTGTCCACACCGGGTAAGTAATGCATACGTAACAGTATGATAGGTGTGGGTGGCTTTGCCTTCAGGAAGTTAATTATTTCCTACCTGTTTGCTTAGGTTGTCTAGTAGTAGGTTAAGTGAGCGACTCCTTTATGGCACATTAGCAGTTATAAGACAACCTTTGGAAAACATAAATAAATTCTATGAAATAGAAAACTTTATGTGTCAAGAAGGTTGTCGCTCACTTACCGGTTAAGGATGGGATAATGCAGATTAACCTAGCGGGTTGTAGATGTAACGGCTTAAGTGGAAATGAATTTCTAATCCAAATTTAAGTTTTTCAGAGCATCCCGGAAGAAGTGATGCATGATGGGAAGTCTAACTTCCTTTCATGCTTCTTCCATATAGGACTGATATCGCAAAGCGAATTTCGGAGGCGAAAAACGGAAAAGTTCAGAGGTAGTAAGTGAGCAGCACATCAAAAATAGGTATGTTAATTCTATCATGATTTAGTAAGGTGCTAGAAAATTTCCCACCACCACCCCTTCCACCGACCATTTCACGAAGGGTGACCCTACGACATTTGCAGCGTGAGTTGCCTTTCACAAAAAAGGGTTTATGGAACTTACAGGCATTCAGGTGGGAATAGATAGGGAACCTAGGGGAGTACATACATGGCTAATTGTGTGGCACACATGGCTAATCTTGTGGCAACACATGGCTAATATTGTGGCGACATGGCTAATCATGTGGAGTACTAATATCAACAATAATAGCGGAGTCAAGAAACGCTAATCAGATAAGTATTCACTCACCCTGGGGAGAATTTTGGAGAGGCGGATTGTCCACACCGGGTAAGTAATGCATACGTAACAGTATGATAGGTGTGGGTGGCTTTGCCTTCAGGAAGTTAATTATTTCCTACCTGTTTGCTTAGGTTGTCTAGTAGTAGGTTAAGTGAGCGACTCCTTTATGGCACATTAGCAGTTATAAGACAACCTTTGGAAAACATAAATAAATTCTATGAAATAGAAAACTTTATGTGTCAAGAAGGTTGTCGCTCACTTACCGGTTAAGGATGGGATAATGCAGATTAACCTAGCGGGTTGTAGATGTAACGGCTTAAGTGGAAATGAATTTCTAATCCAAATTTAAGTTTTTCAGAGCATCCCGGAAGAAGTGATGCATGATGGGAAGTCTAACTTCCTTTCATGCTTCTTCCATATAGGACTGATATCGCAAAGCGAATTTTGGAGGCGAAAAACGGAAAAGTTCAGAGGTAGTAAGTGAGCAGCACATCAAAAATAGGTATGTTAATTCTATCATGATTTAGTAAGGTGCTAGAAAATTTCCCACCACCACCCCTTCCACCGACCATTTCACGAAGGGTGACCCTACGACATTTGCAGCGTGAGTTGCCTTTCACAAAAAAGGGTTTATGGAACTTACAGGCATTCAGGTGGGAATAGATAGGGAACCTAGGGGAGTACATACATGGCTAATTGTGTGGCACACATGGCTAATCTTGTGGCAACACATGGCTAATATTGTGGCGACATGGCTAATCATGTGGAGTACTAATATCAACAATAATAGCGGAGTCAAGAAACGCTAATCAGATAAGTATTCACTCACCCTGGGGAGAATTTTGGAGAGGCGGATTGTCCACACCGGGTAAGTAATGCATACGTAACAGTATGATAGGTGTGTGTGGCTTTGCCTTCAGGAAGTTAATTATTTCCTACCTGTTTGCTTAGGTTGTCTAGTAGTAGGTTAAGTGAGCGACTCCTTTATGGCACATTAGCAGTTATAAGACAACCTTTGGAAAACATAAATAAATTCTATGAAATAGAAAACTTTATGTGTCAAGAAGGTTGTCGCTCACTTACCGGTTAAGGATGGGATAATGCAGATTAACCTAGCGGGTTGTAGATGTAACGGCTTAAGTGGAAATGAATTTCTAATCCAAATTTAAGTTTTTCAGAGCATCCCGGAAGAAGTGATGCATGATGGGAAGTCTAACTTCCTTTCATGCTTCTTCCATATAGGACTGATATCGCAAAGCGAATTTCGGAGGCGAAAAACGGAAAAGTTCAGAGGTAGTAAGTGAGCAGCACATCAAAAATAGGTATGTTAATTCTATCATGATTTAGTAAGGTGCTAGAAAATTTCCCACCACCACCCCTTCCACCGACCATTTCACGAAGGGTGACCCTACGACATTTGCAGCGTGAGTTGCCTTTCACAAAAAAGGGTTTATGGAACTTACAGGCATTCAGGTGGGAATAGATAGGGAACCTAGGGGAGTACATACATGGCTAATTGTGTGGCACACATGGCTAATCTTGTGGCAACACATGGCTAATATTGTGGCGACATGGCTAATCATGTGGAGTACTAATATCAACAATAATAGCGGAGTCAAGAAACGCTAATCAGATAAGTATTCACTCACCCTGGGGAGAATTTTGGAGAGGCGGATTGTCCACACCGGGTAAGTAATGCATACGTAACAGTATGATAGGTGTGGGTGGCTTTGCCTTCAGGAAGTTAATTATTTCCTACCTGTTTGCTTAGGTTGTCTAGTAGTAGGTTAAGTGAGCGACTCCTTTATGGCACATTAGCAGTTATAAGACAACCTTTGGAAAACATAAAGCTTACTACACATATTACCCCGGGACTATTACTTTTCCCTTTGCCTATGGGATATGCGTCAAACTTCGACATATGGAGCTACTTCGTCATGGGGCTACTTCGACAATGGGATTGCCGATCATTCATATTTCTGGGGTCAGCCATTGGAGATTTCAATTTATTTAAATAATTTTCAAAAACAAACATAGCGGACTTCGTGAATCATAAATATAAACCAATGTCGAAATAGCTCTATTTCCGAAATAGCCCAATTACGTAGGCACATCTCTCCTATAATCAAATAAAATGGAAAAAACGTGAGAAATTTTTTTTGAAAAAAAAGAAAAAAATCAAGAAAATTAAACATCGGAAACTAGTTATATTAGTCGCTCTCTAGGACTAGATGAATCTGAAAATCATTCAAAAGGTATAAAGTAATTGACCTTACCTATCTGACATTATTTGAGTGTGACTGTATTATCAGAAAATATAAAAATATAAAAATTTAGTTGTCGATCTGAATATGATTATAGTCTCGTGAGAGTACCTGACATCTCGAATGACCTACTTTTACATATTGCAAATATAAAGAAAATATAATATAAAGAGAGATTTATCAACGATATTATAGTTATTTTTAGAATAAAAATATAATATTTATGCTTCTTAATTTGATATTTCAATCTAAATTATCATCGATATACATCAGTATTCAATCGAGACTTGACCTTTAAATCACGTGATCAATCGCGCGCCAATTCTAGAATTATTCCCGGGTTAATATTTTTACAAACAAAAAGAAGCAGCACAATTTTAACTTGGATTTTGAGGTAAATATGTATTTCTTCTGGTAGCCAACTATAACCTTTAGAAAGCAATTATACAAGAGTAGATTTCTGAATACATTTGGGTGTTGATTGTATTATTAGTGTATGGAAAAGTTTATTTCAATCGATCTAAAAAAAATCTGAATCCATCACTGCTCACTGAGATTCAGGACAACAGGTGTGAAGATTTTAGAAATAACGCCAAAACCTTGTTCAGATACTATAGATTCCAGATAAATTAGATATATGCGGGGTAAAAAATGCTTCTCATCTCCAAATTTTTTTGAAAAATCTAATAGATCTAAATCTAATTTTTACACGTAACAACGCCTAGCTTACTCACTTCGAGAGCCATGTTAGATTTTGAAACTTATGGCTCTCAAACGGAGAAGTGAACAGCTGATCAATAGTGACCTTTGAAATTGAATTAAGTCGATCCGCGGCTTACTTTTGGTAACTGTGTCTTACATCAGTATCATCAATCCGTGTAAGTATTGGAGCGCTGGAGTACTTCTCTTTCGATCAAGACTTGTAAATTGTTCATCGAGTTAAAGTTTTACAGACCTATTTCCAATATGGCGGTTTGCTAGGTGCGAGATACGCAACGAACGAAATGAATTTTGAGAATTAGTTAGGTTCGGACAACCTCCGGAGATTTACGAAAATGTCCGAGCAGAAACCGCCATATTGGAATTTGGCAGTAAAACGATTCACTCGACTAACAATTACAAGTCTTGATCGAAAAAGAAGTACTCCAGCGCTCCAATACTTACACGGATTGATGATACTGATGTAAGACACAGTTAGAGACCAAAAGTAAGCCACGGATCGACTTAATTCGATTTCAAAGGTCACGATCATTGAGCTGTCCAAATGCTCCGTGGGAAAGCTATTATATCAAAATCCAAATAGCTTTCGCAGGAAGTAACGCCTAGCCAAACTTGTCTGGCCCAGTTATCTACTCCCTGATTCTGAAATGTCGTAGATACTTTCTTTCATTAGAGCTCATCTGGCCCAGATCTACGATGTCAGGAGTAGATAACTGGATCAGATGGGTTTGGTTGAGTCACGCCCTGTAGCCTAGTCTAGGCCTAACGGAACACGATCAAAAAGATAATAAGTGGAGGGGGAGTAGACTATAGATATATCAATTCTTGTATCTGAACCTAAATGTTCTGAATTCTCAGTATTCAGCTTCAAGATTGCAAGCTATACGGAGTAGCCAATTCTGCTAGAAAATATAAAATATGTAAGATTTCATTTTTCAAGAGAAAGTTGATGAGTGAATCGTGAAATAAATATACAGTAGATCTATGGTGAAAGTACATAATATTAGCATTTTAAATGAAGTGTTTTGGCTTAAAGGGGCTTGTAGAGAGAAATAGGAAAATTTTAACTTTTTCTGAGCTATCAAGGCAACAGTTGGCTTAATTACCCAAATGCGAGTAGGTAGTTACCAGTTTCACCACCAGGTGGCTGATTCGGGTCAATTAACATGGCAGGTATATAAGAAAGTTCCCTTAAACTTGAATATTATGGCCCAATTTTCATATAACCCTTATGTGTCTGATACTTATACTAATGAAAATATGTCCAGTAAAGCAAAATATTATCTGTCCACTAAAAGAAAAGATATTTCATTTTTTGTGATTTTATAGCATGGGGTCTATGGGGAATCTCCCCGAGCTAGAAGTCACATTTTCAAAGAAAATTAATTTTTCAAAGTTGATAAACACTTTTTAAAACCACATTTCTAGATGTAATTTTACATGTAGATTTCAAATATGATATTACTTTGACTTAATTTTGAATTTTTAATGACTTAAATCAATATTATTTCTACTCGCATCTGGGTTATTTTCTTAAAATGTATGGATAAACTATCAATTTTGGCATTAAAAAGTGTAAATTCAGTTCAAAGCTTCAAAAAGGGGACATCCATTTTTATATTTTTAAGATCCACCATGTTTCAAGAGGAATATAAGCTGAAATAATGATTATCTAGGGGGTTTCTTTGTAGAAAATAAAAATAGATGTTAGTCTAGATGAAATATCCAAACTTAAATATATTTTGACACTTGTCCATGATCGTTGAATTGCCCCTCTGCACTACTTGTTGCACCTTTAAATGGAAAGATAAGGTCAATCTTTTTAAAAACTGGGTAAAAGTAGGCTTCATATGTGTGAAAGATTTCTTTGATGAAAATGGAAATATTTTATCAGAACACTATGTATTTAACCGTCTTAAAGACCAAAAAAAATTGGTTTTATGAATATTCAGTCATTCGAAATATAATGAGAAGTATAACAAATACTGTTGATACACTGTATGCAAACTTTACAAATATACAATATAAATATAACATCCTTGCTAACAATAAGTACCATTATATAATTAACAAAAAGTCAAAGTTGTTTTATAATATTTTAATTAGGCCAAACAAAGAAATACCTCCGTTTCCGGAACCCCGACCGACCCTCCCTTGAGACTCCCGACGCTGAAACATTTTTCAGCATTTGAAAATAAGATTTTTAATGTTGTGTTATATGTGCTTGTTAGATTCCTTAATGGATATTTAATTTTAATGCTGGGAAAACTTTTTTTTAAATATCTGGCACATTTGGAATATATTTATTACCTATCTTTAAGACCCTTACCCACGAGGCATTTACCCAATATACTTTCATCTATGTAATTGGACCTAATATAAGCAGGCAATTCCTAAAATTAATATTTGGTTTATCTATGGGCTTTCAAAGCCCATGGTTTATCCAATAGATTAACTATAATAAGACACTGAACATTGATTGCACTTAACACCAATTATAAAGGTATTTAAATGTGTCCACTCCAAGATAGATATTTCACAATATTATTTTGTTATCAGGGAAACACTGTAGACATGCTAGGAAAAGGATATAGATAATGTTTTCTTGTGTCAACAATTAAGTATAAATATATGCTACAGGAAGCGTTAAGGACATTATATAATTAGACTTTGGAACTGGACATCCTGGACAGAGACTCAAAAGACATCATCCATTGCACAATCAGTGTACATCTTTTAACTGTCTTTTTATTTGCTATTTTAGACTAAATATGACCACTAGAACTACCAGGGCGCAAGCCAAGCTAAACTTTCCTGTAAGGAAAACAAGGAATTCAAGCAGACTTCAGAAAAATGAAGAGAATATTGAAGCACCTGCTCAAAAACTGTTTGATGGTAAGTAGATTTTTATAGATTCAACAAAAATTGTTTAAACTTTTTTTGTCCCTCAATTAGTTTTGATCTGATTCATTTTGTGGAACGTTTTTTGCAAGGTTATAAAAAAAAAATTCATGTCTTCCAGAAAGCTTGAATGTGAAACCTTCAAAGAGCTCAAGAAGACGTAAAACCTGCACTGACCAAGAAAACAACACTAAAGCTACTCAGCAAGATGTCTTACCCACCCCGCCTCCCACTCCTATTATAAAACATACAATCTTAAGTGTCAAACCAAAGACTAAAACACCACAGAAAGAATATATAGAGACACCTAAAACATCTCAACCATTGATGTCTGTTCGACCATGTATGAGTCCACCACTTTCACCTAGAAAATCTCACTTGGACAACATACAGTCACCTCAGAAAGCTTTACTTTCTCCAAAGAGAAAAACACCCTCGAAATCTGGAGATATTACACCAAGCAAGAGGAGAAAGGAAAACTGTCCAACTCCAGTGAAAGATTCCCCAAAAAGTACTATCCCCACATCTAGAGTGCTCTTTGGACTGCCTGATGATCGTCCTAATACACCTCAATTGCAGACTCTTAAGTCTCAGACTCCATATTCAATGTGCCAAACACCTAGAAATCTTACTCCATTGAGATTAGCAAAGAGAGAAAGTAAGTCAAATAATACAATTGTTTAAGTGTAGTTAATGTTATTTTAACTATCTACACAGCCAATATAATTCGACACCGTTTCGGCATCGAACAAATTCGGCACCGTTCCAGCACCGTTACGACACCGTTCCGGCACCGAAACCTTTCAGCACCAAAATTTGCTACCGGACTAGTCAGTCCATTTGGTGCCGAAACGGCACCGAAACGGCGTCGAAATTCAGATTGCATTTTGGGGGTGTATATCATGAACCTCTAGCATTGGTGCATTGAATGAAATGACCCAGGCTGTTTAATGTGAAAATGTTATTGCTATTGAAACAATTTTAGTGGATCAGTAGATGGAAACTTCTATTACTTTTGTATTTCTTCTGATTTTAAGTAATTAACAAATGTGTTTATAATATTCTTTTCTGCAAACTACTTATGATTCAATATTATTCAAGGTCAGTGCTATTCTGCCATAAAACAGAATCTCCACACAGCCACGCCTACCACGCTTGTTGGTCGTCAGCGAGAACGCACCGAGATTGAGACTTTTTTGACGCAAAATTTGTCGAATAAGCAGGGCAATAGTTTATACATATCTGGGGCACCTGGTACTGGAAAGACTGCACTGTTAACAAAAATAATGGGAGAAGTCAAGGTATGTTATTTTCCTTTGCCAAATGTTTTAAGTTCAATATCAGTCTAGTGCCCAGTTGCAGAGAAAATATAAAATTGAGCATTTCTGTGCACTTAACTGATAAGATATCCTGTTGTTGGTTAGTTCTCACACATTAGCCAGCCATAATTTTATGGCTTTTGATTTGATAGGTGTCAATTATCTCTGTTTACATATGTAGATTAGCTTGGATATCAACATGTAAGACAATTAGACTCTAACAAGTTAAACTGTATACTTAACTTTAAATAAGCCTGTTTACCAATTTTGATTGAAGTTTGTACTGTTTGTGGAAATATAGTCATTGATCACCTGCAATGTTGTACTCCTGGTATTTTTCGCGTGCAATTTAGTTTTGTGCTTTTCGCGATTGTGGTAAAATCACAAAAATTAATCTGCACAAAATTGTCCCACAATCCCTCGGAGATTTGTGAAATCTTTAATTACCTGGGACTCCATTGCAAATTGTGTTTTGTAAAGTCTTTGTCAAGTGTTATTAGGAGATAAATGGGATACTAAGTATACAATGGCTTATTAGGTCAAATAATTATGATGTCATAGAGGTTTAAAGGTGCAGCATGACGTTAACCAAGATGACATAGTCGTAGGTGTACTTAATGAAATTCACGAAATTGAATAGCTGCGAAATCGCATTTTCTCACAATTAACTGGGAGTGCAGTATATCACTAAGACACAGTTAACATAAATCTAAATTGTATTGTCAGATTGTACGCTGTATGTATTTTGAAAAAAAAACTTAATGGTGATAAATATGATTCATTTTAGGAATGTAAGAAATGTAAGACCGTCTATCTGAACTGCATGACGCTAACCAACTCACGCGCCATCTATTCAAGCCTTCTTGGTGAACTCACCAATGGCAAAAACACATCAGGATCAAATAAAGATATGGTGCGGCAAGTAGAGAAGATCTTAACCAGCAGTGGCCAAATGATGTAAGTTTTAATAAAGAATGAACAATTGAATGTTATTAGATGTTCAAAAAGTTATTTGTTAAAAGTTCTACAAATTCTTGTGTATTTTTACTTTTTGAAACAACATTTTAATATGGGAAGTTTATCAAAAAGATTCTTGCGAAGCTAATGTAACAAAGGCTCAGACGCCCTCCCCAATGATTGATTACACCTTGTCAAACATTGCAGTTGCAATATCTCAAACTCAATGTTCAGTGTTTGTAGAATAAAACTTGGCTGATAACCCTTACCTCCCTATTTTTTTTCTTTATTCCAGTTTAATACATTTAAATATACAGAACATTGACTGCAAAAGTTAAAACTAGTTCTGCAAAAAGTGACACATAAATGGTTAAGTCAGCTATTAAGATTTGATTTCGAATTTCAGATTGCTAATCCTAGATGAAATTGACCAGCTAGACAGTAAAAACCAAGAGATTCTCTACACCATGTTTGAATGGCCATCACTCAAAAAATCCAGATGCCTACTGATTGGTAAGTTTATATCTTCATCAAAATAATTTATTCATTGCTAAATTTGTATCATTGCTTATCTAATCATGTCAGATTTCACATATTTGCTGACAAAATATTGTGTTAGGAATAATCTGTTGATTATCATTCTAGCCAATATAATACATTCTCTAGGCTAACACCATACAATTTCATTTTCCCTGAACTGGAATCGTTTATTTACAGCAATGTACAGGGTGTCCATTTTCTCCATAGCTATGTACAGGGTGTTCATTTGTTCCTTTAAGTAATATTCCTCAAAAACAAAATGATTTTAATTATAAGAAGTGGTATTATTATATGAGTACACATCACAGTTTGGGAAATATCATGGATTTTGAATGTTGAAAATTTTTAGTATCCATGCTCATGTTCTCCATTTTCCCAGGTATTGCCAATGCCTTAGATTTAACAGACAGGATCCTACCCAGACTTCAGGCCAGGCCAAACTGTAAACCAAGACTCCTCAACTTCTCACCATACTCCAAAGATGAAATCATCGCCATTCTAGAGGACAGACTGAAAAAGGTAATTTTTCTAGATACATAATGATAAGGGACGAACCTGTAGCATGTTTAGCTCACTTGGCTGAGTTCTAGTAATCACCCAAGTTATGTCTGTTTTAATATAGAACTTGAAAGTTGGAAAATATAATATGTAAAACTTATTATTACTCAGTCTTTTAAATACCATTTACATGGAACTGAAAGGCATGTGCATTATTCAAACGCTACATTTTCTATTCTGCAGAGTAACGTGGATGGTCAAGAGATCATGGACTCCAAAGCAGTTCAGTTCTGTGCCAGGAAAGTGGCTGCTGTAGCAGGGGATATGAGGAAGGCCTTAGATATATGTAGACGTGCAGTTGAAACCGTTGAAGCTGAAGTTCGCAGCCAGACTGTCTTGGCAACGAGAGGTTTGTACAAATAGCATTCCATTATCTAATATTGAAGCGGAAATAACCAAGAGTTTCTTATTTTATCCATAAATTAACTCAAGTTATACATCTAGTCTCTACAAGAATGAATCAATTCTCATTTCATATCTAGCCTCTCCCAATCTCCTTGAATTAAATGTATATCCTTACTCAAAAGAATGAAAGAAGATACTCATTAGGGGGAAGGGTCTTAATTAAATTATTCTGTTGTTTTTCAAGTCAATCTTAACCCCCCCCCCCCCATGTGATTTTTCAGATCATAATACAAACTTAGAAAAAAACACTGCTTGCTTTTGTTGCTTTTAAATATAATATGTGATCTCAAAAGCGAACAATCATAGGAGGGTATATCAAGTCCTCCTAGGGGGTTAGAGTCACAATTTTTTGCCTAAATAATTTTTAAGAAAAACCAGAAAGTTTCTGATCAAAAGAAAAAGAACTAAGAAAAAAACATCCCTTGCTAAATATCACTATATGCTATATAGAAAGTTTCTGATCAAAAGACAAACTAAGAAAAAAAACATCCCTTGCTTTTATAGATATGATATTGCTTTCTGATTACAGCAAGTCCTAGAAAATCCCCCAAGAAGTCTGTACCAAAGAAGATCACTATAGCTCACATAGCAAGGGTTGTGAGCGAGGTATATGGCTCTAAGGTGGTGGCTACCCCAACGCAACAAACCATACCCCTGCAACAGAAGGTCCTTGTCTGTACTTTGCTGCTCATGTTGAAGAATGGAAAAGCAAAAGAGATTATACTTGGCAAAGTGAGTCTTTCTTCCACAAAGAAAAATCTGGTTTTCTGAAGTTGAAACAGTGAGAAAATAGAGTACTATTTATATAAAGTCAAAATTAATGATGAAAGAATGGGGTATAATTTGAGAATAACGTACCTATTATGTCTGACAGACAGGCCAAGTCTTTCTATTTTTCAAATAACTTCAAATTTTTGCAGTGGATGGTAAAAAGGAAAAGGAAATAAAAATGCTGGACTTGTCCATCTGATTTTAAATAAGAAGAATGCATATCTGTGTCCTGTTGATACACTACCCAGTAATACAATTTTTTTGAGTTGTAATATGAATCTAAGTAGCTTTGAAAGTCCACAATCTTTGATAGACAACTTGTTTCAATGAATGTATTATCTGTTACGTTCGAAAATAACAGAAAGTAAAAACAGCAATTAAAATATGATAACAATATATTTATGTTTTGAAAACTAAATAATATAACAATAATATAAAGGAGGTTTAATACTTAAGTGATGTTCAATCAATGATACGGCTTATTCTTGATGTCGATAAATGTCGTTGACGATCCTTGAGAATGTTCCAGATCACGAAGGTTTCAATAATCGTTAATAGTTCTCCAATGTTTGTAATAATCCAATAATGTTTGTCGTAATCCTATAATGTTCGTATCCAATAATGTTTGATGATAATTCACAAATGTTTATGATAATCCACGAATGTATATGATAATCCGTATATAGTGTGTGTTGTAATATATGTCCATATAAAGTCCTCAGGTTGTGTGTTTGTAGTGTTATAAATGTTCCCACAGTATGTGTCTGTTATTTTCTGCTAAGAAGATGTCCTTTGATCAACTTTGAAATTCTGCTTTATTTAGTTCCTTTGAGATGTCCAGTTGATGACTTATAATTTATCTGCTAAGGAGAGTCACTGTGCTGTTCTTTTTATAATGTGAAAGAATGATCCAGAAACGAATCTTCTGGAACTACATCTTGATTGGACATCTTTAGTGACATGATTAAATTTTAATGAATGGTTATAATTTCTAGAACTATCTGGATGGTCAAGGGTTAATGAGTCATTCAGTTCAGTTTTGTTTACAAGATACAGTGTATAATGTCATTGTGACCTTGACCCAAGATCTCTAATGAAGAATAGCTCAACATATACAGCAAGCATAGATTACAAATTAAACTATAGGCGAATATAGTATAATATAATATACATGTAGCTCACTACTGTAACACCTCCCTCCTTAAAAGAAAAGTTTTGAATGCAATGAAAAACTTTTACAATAATATCTTGAGTAGCGAGCGTTACAATTTCTAAAAGTGAGGTTGAGACTTACATAATATTTGTTTACAATAGTCTTTTTATGTGCAGATGTTTACAAATAATATAATACTTTCTATCGTTACAGTGTGAGTACAATCTAATAACATATAATGTTCTGCAATAATGTGTTACAATAGTATCATACTACAATAGTATCAAACTAAGTTATGCATCAAGTCATAAATACAATACATGCAATAGATCATATAACTTGCACAATAGCATAATTTTTGAGTCTGACAAACACTAAAATAGTACAATGTTTTAAATTATCACATGATCTTATATAAGTATGTCTAATAGTACACTCTCATATTATCAAGTAATCTTGTGACACTATTTAATGATCACCTATAATGCTCACATAATCTTATAGTTCACATAATATCAATTTCACTATTTAGGCAAATGTTTTATATATTGTTAAAATAAAGTGACAGTTATCACATATATACAATTTGCCTATCATATAATATACTCTACATGAATTAATCACTATAATTTACAATATCTAAATCTTGAATAACATATAGTTATCATTTACATACAAGTTAGGCCTAAGACCTGAGAGCACAAGGTCATGCTGAGTAAGAAATTTATCACGCTCAACATACCTTTTCATCATGTGTAGCTCTCTACACCTCACAGGGGTAGTTTTGTCAATGCCAATGAAATCATTCAGCACTGAGTCAGATTGTAAGTCAGATATAAGCTCCTTTGGTAGCTCAACTAATGTGAAATTGTTGATTTGTGATTTCACAATATACTTGGTTTTGCTATTCCTAAGCATAGGGAGTGATTTTATTTCTAGAAACTGTGTGGCCATAGACAGAATAGTGAGCAGATATTGATTATCAGATTTTGTTTTTGGTAATGGACCAACACAGTCAGTAAGAACCTTACTAAATGGTTCATCAAATGCAGGTATAGGGTATAAAGGAGCAGTTGGAATTTTCTGGTTAGGTTTCCCTACGATTTGACATGTTTGACATGATCTACAATACTCTTGGACATCTTTTTTTAATTTGGGCCAATAGAAATGGTTGAGTATTTTATGGTATGTTTTAGTTACTCCTAAATGACCTGCCATGGGAGAATCATGAGCTAGACTCAAGATTTCCTTATGATACGATTTGGGGACAACAATTTGATGTACAATTGCCCAATCATCTTCAGGGGAAGCTTCAGGAGGTCTCCACTTTCGCATTAATATGCCATCATTTTTGTAGAAACATACAGGGACCTTGTCAGCTTCATCAATAGTAAGACATCTTTTATGAAGATCAATGAGTGATGGATCATGCTCTTGTTCATAAATTAACATGTGTTTAGAATGAGGATCATTTTTCAAAGAATCACTATCAGAAATAGAGGATGAAACCTCAGAACTAGAAGAGGATGAAACCTCAGAACAAGGAGAGGATGAAACCTCATGAACACTAGCAGAAGAAGATGAAACTTCATCAGGACTAGCAAGAGCGGGCGAAACCGCATTAAAATAGTGATCCTGCTCAGAAGGTGAATCACCTCTGGCAAAAGGCTTTTTCAATGAAGAATTTGCCTCAATAGATGACTGCTTGGCTCGAACAGAAGGCTGTTTCAATGAAGAATTTGCCTTTAAAATAGGATAAGGACCATCTTTAACAAGTGGCGAGTGACATTCATCATCAAACAAGGAGCTTAAAAACCCACTATCAAAGTCATCTCCCACAGACGAATCCCCGCTATCAGCTAACCTTTTAGCCATAGCCCTAGTAACAGCACAAGCAGGATATATATCAGAGTCCTCTTGGACAGAATCCTCAATAGAACAAGGCTGATCAGAAACAATGGGGTCTAATGATACCTTACCCCCAGCTAAATCATTGCCTAAAAGCAATGCGACTCCTTCAACAGGAAGTTGTGGCCTAACACCAACAATAACTGGCCCTTTGACTAACTCCGATGTGATATGAATACGATGGAGGGGAACTTTAGTAAAACCTAATTCAATGCCTTGCATCAAAATATGGGTACCTGTGAATGTCTCCTCAGATAAAGGAAGGACACCTTCTAACAACAAGGTCTGAGATGCACCCGTGTCTCTAAGAATCTTAACTGGCTTTGAATTGGTATCATCACTTGACAGTGACACAGATCCTTCCGACATGAAAGGCTTATAATCCTCCATAATATCACTATGAGTAGATTTCTCAGTATGAGTATATGAATCCCAAACAATGGGCTTTCTTGAAATGGGAACTGTAGCACAACCATTTGAATGAGCAGAACCAGACATCTCTCTTCTATTCTTAATCCTATAGCATTCAGAAATAAGATGACCAGGCTTTTTACAATAGTTACAGGTGACATTTGGTTTTGGACCTGAAGAATTTGATTGATCAGATTTTGAGCTAGAACTCTGTGATGAATTAGACTGGTCTTTTGCTTTGTTTGATGTATTAGATGATGAGGACTGACTTGATTTTGTATCATATGAAGGTTTGTTACCTTGATAACCTCTATAGTTAGGATTGCCCTTGATAAAACTACCCTTATGAGTAAGAGCATAATCATCAGACAGGGTGGCAGCTTGACTCAAAGTTTCTACCTTGTGTTCATCTAAGTAAGTTCTAATGTGATATTGAACACAGTTTTTAAATTGTTCTATTAGCATAAGCTCTCTGAGTTTTTTAAACTCTTCAGATACATCTTTAGAGACAAGCCACCTGTCAAAAAGCTGCTCTTGCTCTCGAGCAAACTCAACATGGGTTTGGTCACTCTGTTTGTGGGCATTTCTAAATTTTTGTCTGTAAGCTTCTGGCACTAGTTCATAAGCTTTAAGAATTGCATTTTTAACTAGGTCATAATCAGAGCATACTTCTCCTGAGAGAGAGGCAAATATTTCACTTGCTTTACCAATGAATACACTCTGGAGCATAACTGGCCATGCTGATTTAGGCCAATCGAGGCTTTGAGCAACTTTTTCAAAATGCGTAAAGTATTTATCAACATTTTTCTCCTGAAATTTAGGTACAAATTTGAGAAATTTTGAAGCGTCAAATCTATTTTCAAAATGTTGATGCATAGTAGCATGTTCATCAGTTTTGGATTGAGCTTCTATTTCCAAACGTTTTAATTCAATTTCTCTTTGAATTTCTTGTTCTCTCATTTGTCTTTCATTTTCTCTTTTTTCTCTTTCATTTTGCATTTCTAACTCTTTTTCTCTCCTTTCATTTTCAAGCTCTTTTTCTCTTATTTCAAGCTCTTTAAGCCTTATAGGATCTACAGCCTCAACATGCTGGACTGGCTCTACAATAAGCTTTAATGCTTCTTCTGGTAATATTTCTTCCGCTACCAAATATGGTACCAGAATATTTTTTATTGCACCTTTTCGGTATGAAGTTTTTACTGCCAAACCAACATGTTTTGCTAGTGCCAGAAGTTCAGTTTTCTTTAACTTGTCAAACTCCTCCAAAGAGGGCTTTTCTAAAAATGTCTCAACCTCAAAACTCATTTTTGATTAATTGCTGTCTTCACAAGTTAGATTTACAATTTTGGAATTTTGAATTTTAAGATTAATGAATTTTAGCTTGTTGTAGTTGTATCCCGGACGAGCCCCCAATTTCTGTTACGTTCGAAAATAACAGAAAGTAAAAACAGCAATTAAAATATGATAACAATATATTTATGTTTTGAAAACTAAATAATATAACAATAATATAAAGGAGGTTTAATACTTAAGTGATGTTCAATCAATGATACGGCTTATTCTTGATGTCGATAAATGTCGTTGACGATCCTTGAGAATGTTCCAGATCACGAAGGTTTCAATAATCGTTAATAGTTCTCCAATGTTTGTAATAATCCAATAATGTTTGTCGTAATCCTATAATGTTCGTATCCAATAATGTTTGATGATAATTCACAAATGTTTATGATAATCCACGAATGTATATGATAATCCGTATATAGTGTGTGTTGTAATATATGTCCATATAAAGTCCTCAGGTTGTGTGTTTGTAGTGTTATAAATGTTCCCACAGTATGTGTCTGTTATTTTCTGCTAAGAAGATGTCCTTTGATCAACTTTGAAATTCTGCTTTATTTAGTTCCTTTGAGATGTCCAGTTGATGACTTATAATTTATCTGCTAAGGAGAGTCACTGTGCTGTTCTTTTTATAATGTGAAAGAATGATCCAGAAACGAATCTTCTGGAACTACATCTTGATTGGACATCTTTAGTGACATGATTAAATTTTAATGAATGGTTATAATTTCTAGAACTATCTGGATGGTCAAGGGTTAATGAGTCATTCAGTTCAGTTTTGTTTACAAGATACAGTGTATAATGTCATTGTGACCTTGACCCAAGATCTCTAATGAAGAATAGCTCAACATATACAGCAAGCATAGATTACAAATTAAACTATAGGCGAATATAGTATAATATAATATACATGTAGCTCACTACTGTAACATATCGATAGGCTTAAAATAGCTTTTATATGTTGACTGCTACTCTCTACAGAGTTACTTCAATATTAAAGTAAATATCTTTATTTCCAGTTGCATGAACAATACTGCAAGATATGTAGCAAGCGTAATATGACTGGAACTGACCAATCAGAGTTTCTCAGTTTGTGTGGTCTGGTGGAGTCTAGAGGCATCATAGGCATTAAGAAAGGGAAAGACACTAGATTAACAAAGGTAAACACGCAGACATTATACTTAAATTACATTACGTGAATTTTTGGTCTATGTTTTCATTTTTCACATGGAACTAAAAACAGGCTACCTTCCCTTCCAAGTTATTTTTTTTCCGCTCGATCAATTTTTTAATGGAATTATGTCTAAAGTATCAATTTCATGATTGTACGCAGAAATGAATTGTTTACTGGATGGTCAGAAATTCAAAAAGAAATTAAAATCCTGCTCTGAAACTGATTGGCTGGCTGGGTTCAAGTCACTTGATGGTGCTCGTTCCACGTGACAGGATTTCCTTCAAATAGAATAAAGATATTATATGAGCAATTATAATGGGGCATCACTGATTTTCTAGAAAATAAACCGAGGATACATGCATCTTTAAAAGATCAGCTTTCCATTGTTATTGAATTTTCTGCATCTCATGTTTTCAGATCTCGCTGAAGCTCGATGAGAAAGAATTGGAGTTTGCGCTACAAGACAAAACGCTGGTGACATCTATCATGAATGAAGGAATTATCAGATAGGACGCTAGCAATAAATTTGCTCAATCACATTTATAAAATGCAATGTTGAAAATTATTGTTAAGAATAAGATGTTAATCAGTGATTCTAAATTAAGATGTGTATTTTACTTTTTTATTGGATAAAGTGTGTGACAATTTTTGAGTACATTATTGAAATGCTCAGTGAAACATTTTAAATTGCAGTTGAAGTTCAAATTCTTAATTTTGATGTTCCAGTTCAGATTGAATTTTTTTCAATTGTAAGTCTTTCAAATATAGATCATATCCCATTTCTGTTAAGATTTTTTATAAATAAGTTTTAGTCTTATTTTTTTTTATTTATGAAACAGAAATATTGTATGGTTTTATCGAGAATTCTCAGATTTTATTTCTTTGTTATATTTTAAAAAGATAGTTGATGCCTTCTAAAAATAGGGACATCATTGATTTTAAATATATATCTATTATCTTAGTACAATGTATTTATTGGTGTATTTTAGCATGGATACTATGTATGATATAATCACAATCAAAAATATGTGTTGTGTAATGTGTATTAGATTAAATAATTATAAATAAATTATTTTTCCTCAAATTATGTTCGTGTTTTCTCTATCTATATTTATGATCAACTTAAGATTTTAAAGCCTACTTCTATTAATATCATTTCAGTTAAGCTATCCAAACTTCATCAGAATATTAGTATTCAGGAAACCAAAGCAAACATTCTGAGATTAATTTTAATGGCAAATGTTTCCAGTTTTTAAAAAACATCAAATGTGACAGTGACATCTTCCCTCTGCTGATAACTCCCTCCCTCTGATTTGCTAGAGTAGGAACATTTAAGACTAGAGCCCAAAGATGATCATCTATCAAAATTAAAATTTAGGGAATAAGGAATACAGTATCATTCTTTTTCTTTATTGGAAAGGAGTGGTATTGATATGGAGAACTTTTTGAATACACGTTTCTCTTAAACCAGTCATAAAAAATTTAGCACATCGTCAATTTAATGGTCATCTTTTGAATGGTAACAATATAATTTGAAAAATATATATATATACTTTCATCTATATTGTTTTAGGAAACACACCAAACACTTGTTTTGTTCTTGGTATCATGTTTCCAGAGTGAAATGAAACATCTTTCCGAAACCTCATTGGAACAAAACGACATAAACACAACATGTTTAGATCTCTCAATATTGTAATTGTACAAAGGAAATTTTGGTTGATTTTAAAAAAGTATCTTGTTAATGAAATAAAAGGTTTATCTTGATTTTTATCTATTTTGGGGGACTTTGTTTTAATTTTTTGAATACTTTTTTAAAATCAACCAAAAATTCCTTTGTATAACCATGGAATAACTATAATATTGAGAGGTCTAAAAACATGTTGTATATGCTATTTTCTGTTCCAACAAGGTTTGGAAAGACATTTTATTTCATTTTCAAGAATTGGAATTGCACTAAAAAAAAAGTTAACAAAAACAGTTATATAAAATATTTCTAAATCATTTTCGCATTAAATTGTTGTCAATCAGTCAACATTACATAAAATACCGTGTTTTTTTACAGAATGTTTTCAATGATTGGTTTCAGAGAAAAACATTGTTGAATTCAGTTCTCCATATCAATACTAATCCTTTAAAAGCATGAGTGCTAACCCGTACACATAATGCACAAGTATGGAGCCTGAGTACATAATAAGGATGGGTTAGTGCTGAGTACATACATGAATCCAAGAATGATTCAGGGTTCTATTATTGCGATACAAATATTCTAGGACTCCTTTCTGAAAAAAATGGCATTATCTGGTTCTTTCTGAAACCATAATGCACTCTTTTACAAATGGCACATATTTAAATTAGTTCACAATGAATGAAGCAAATCATATCATTGTAATTCTAAAGATGGCAGTACAAGCTTGACTAATTTTCCTAGGAAAAATTTAGAATTTCGTTTCACATCTAAAGTTTCGCATATGATTATCAGATGCAAAATGTCAGAAGAATCCGGTGGAAATCATCTCTGTTTTCATTAGGATTACTCGAAATATATAGCTGTAATCGAAGAATATTTATGTAAGTATCAAAATGATTTATATAACGCTTTATTTTGTAGTAATTATATATGATTTGAACCATTATGATCCTAGAGAATGTCATGAGATTTTATGGTAGACTCTGTAATGATGTCCAGGATTTTCCAATAATTTTTTCAGACATATTTTACAGATTTTTGCTTGGAGAATATCTACAGCTTTAGTATTGGTTTAGGTAACAGTATTGTTCTTTGTATTTGTTCAAACAAATGTTTTTTCATGGTTTCCCATCTGGATAGGAAAAAACTGTAGCCTATAAAGCCCCCGGATAAAGCCTTTGCTCCATATAGTGAACAGAAGCCCCCCCCCCGGAGCCCCCCCCCTTTATCTTAGCTATAGGTTAGACCAAGTGCGGAAAGAAGTTTGAAAAAAAGGGTATACCATTTTTTCAACGTATTATGTTTACACGATTCTCCTGATGGAAGACATTTATAGATTATATACTTCCCATTATCAGTGCTTTGCTCGCAGAGTATAATATCAGGCCCGTAGCCAGGATTTACCCGGGGAGCGGTTTTACCATGGGTTGAGCTTTTTGACAGTTTTTGGCAAAAAATCATGCGAAAAGCTGTAAGTTATCAGCTGCTTCTGTGTTGATCAGGACTGTCTTTATCCCGGAGTAGACATTTTCTTGCAAGAAATCAAAATGGTGGTATTGACGTTAATTTTCAAAGTGGCGTCCAGAGATTTCAGAAGGAACTTAAATAATGGCTGAACTTCCGGTAGCTTTTAAATGTATTATTTGGCCAGTACGGCAATATTGAGGTATCACGTGTACCTACGTTTAATTGCTAACTTGAGCTGCAATGTTGGCGAAAATACATTTGAACTCCCTTCATACCTCTACCTGATATTAAAAGTAAATAAAGTCTGCATATAGGACCTTTAAAGAAAACACATATAGTACAGTGAAACCTGTAAAGTGGAAACCTATAGAAATGGAACACTTCTGTTAGTGGAACACTTTTCAGAGTCCAACGGACCAACTCCAAAGACCAACTTACTTGTTAAATGGACATCTATAAGTGGAACACCTCCATAGTGGAACACTTTTTAGAAGCCGAAGACCAACTGACTTACTTGTTAAATTGAACTCTATAAGTGGAATACCTCCCAAGCAGAACACTTTTTAAAGGTACCAAAGGTGTTCCACTTAAACTGGTTTTACTGTACATTTGGATGATATTTGCTCATTTTAACAGTCAATGTGAAGGGGGCTTGATCGACTAGTGATACCTATCTCCCAAGTATCCTCTTAAAATATTATGTGCTCATTTGTTTCTGAAAAATATTTAATGATTCGAATTAGCAAGTTTTAGCAGAATAGGTTTTAGATAAAATTATCGAACTTATTATTCATTAAAAAATATTAAATTCTTCCCTGGAAAATTAGAAAAGTTTGAGTCTCCAAACAAAAGCATGATGTATCAAACCTAAAGCAGCAAATGAGCATGTCCCCTTAAAAGAAAATTGAATTAGAAGTAAAAGAAAAGGAATGGTAGAATTACCAAAAAGATATAACAGTAGCCTATTATATGAAGAACTTTAACAGGTTTTACTGTTGAGATAAAATCTATTGCTAGAAATCATTTTTTTCATTTTATCCATGAAACCTTGATAACATTTGGAAGAGATGAGCCTCTTAGTTGAGAAGATCCGTTCCAACCACTTCAAGCAAAGATAAAACAAGCTCTCCAAGTCTAAACACTATACTTCTAATTTTGTTATCTCCAAACACTGCTTCAACCTAAATAGTCTTTGAACTTATCTTATAGTTCTTACTAAGCCTGATTGAACTAAAACAGCATCTTCCCTAACTGTGCTCTTAATATAAATATAGCCAAAGAAATTGGTATATCAATCATCTATTTACATTTACACATACCGCTTGCATTCTTTATAAAGTTAAAAATGTAGATATAAAGTAAAGTTAATGACTGATATTGAATAATTAGTAAGAAATTATAGCTTTTTCCTCATGACAATCACCCTGCATTTAATGAAATAGATTGAAGAGCTTAAAACAGCACTTGAAATAAATGCATGAAAAAGAGCAGCTCATGTGAACAATTTTTGATTAGATTATACACAAGCTTAGATAAGCATGTGATTAAAAAGCCTAAGTGAGCACACATAAACACTATATAAGATAAGCATATGAACAGAGTGAATGCCAAATAAAGGTATTTTTATTTGTTTTACATACATATACTACTCTTCTTTTTAAGAGGTATATTTTTTCTCAACAAGAGTTTCAATTTTGACATTGAACTTCTCTTTTAATACCAGCTCCCATTGTACAATTTTATTAATGTGCTCCAATTTTTATTGGAGTACATCCCGGACTCTCTATCTTAAGTTAATATGTAGATTGCCTGTTTGAAGCTCATCATTATCAATTAATAAATAATTCATTAATTTGCTGTTCCATTATTTAAAGATGTTTTCTCTGGAGATTTGTAACATGCAAGCTAGCCCATATCAAATATTTAGACCAAACATGTAATTTTCAAATATAATCACGTCACGATTAACCATGACATCTCATTTCTTCTCAGCCATGTTTCTAGTGAAACAGAAAGATGCAGAGTATCAGAATGATATATAATCATAATATATATCAAAATACTCTAACGTCTGTCATAATGATAATCATTATTAATTTGATATTCCTCCACATTGCCAAATTTGATCTTCTGATATTACTTTCCAATGAGTCTGAATATCTTGGAACTACTGAAACATTAGGAATCTAGTTGATGTAGGTCTAGATCAAATAATCTAGGATATTAACCTTTAGCGTGCTGCCGGCGGACGAGTCCGCCGAGACTAAAATGTCTCTCACAACTGCCGGCGGACCCGTACGCCCGATTTCAAACTTTTAAAAACTTTACTTTTTCGCGCCATTCGTATTGTCCAATTAGATTGCCCGATATATTCAGTGCCTAACATGACTTCCTGTTGACCTAGAAATGGCGATATTTCGAAAAATAATTCTCAATTCAACAATTTAAACAGTGTTTTAGTCGTTTTTAGTGAACGAATCGTACAAAATGGCGGACAAATACGATCACAACGAAAATGTGGAGGAAATGAATTACGATTTCGAGCTCTTTAGGCTCTTGGAAGCCGATAACGGTCATCGAAAATAGAAACTAGAATATTTTCTGAATTGAAAAATTGAACATTCGATCGCTGCAAGTTCAGATTTGGATTCTGACCAGACGAAGAGGCGGAGCGGCGGATTCCGGAGGAGTATTCATGGTATATTTATGCCCAGTCGTGTTAATGTACGAATAAATTCATGAGAACATTTTTTTCATGAGCCAGGCCACTGTATCTTCCCTTTGTGAAAATTTTATCCAGATTCATTCAGTAGTTATTGAGATATTAATTATTTAATCATTTTTTGCACTCTTTGAAAAATAAGCCAGTTGCGTGGGATATATTTGCTGAAATAAGGCAGCATGGTAAAGGTTAAATGCCTTGAAAAAGTTATGTAATCATGTGTAAGTATTAATAATTGATACATGGAGATAGATTGGATTATGACATGATACACAATGATAAAGTACAAGAGGCAACATTTCAAGATCACTTACGGTACCACAGGCTGGTATCGAAATATTTGTCCGCTGTGACGGAGCATGCTATTTTTCATAAAAACACCTAAGAAAACTTCACGATTTATTTTTTAACTCATATCTTTCGTCATACCATACAAAATTACTTACTCCATGCAATGGATATATCATTTGAGGGTAACTTTCACTTCTGTTTGAAGTCCAATTACGCTGGGAAGAAAAGCTATTGAAAATGGCGTCGGAGTATCATACTTCAAAATGTACCATTTCTTGTTTAACTTTCTAATGGCACGATGTAGTGACACGATAATATTTACACATGGTTTCAGCATAACTATGAAGGTCTCAATGAGATGTTAATGTTTTTTGATCTTTTTAATTCTTTTATAAAAAATAATGTTTAATTTTTTTGTCCGCTGTGACGGAGCAGTTGCAAATGTGAACTGTGAAAATGCTCCGTCACAGCGGACAAAAAATATTAATATTATTTTTTAAAAAAAAAATTAAAAAGACCCAATGCATTAATATATCATTAATACATTCAGAGTTATGCTGAAAACATATGTTAATATTATCGTGTCACTATATCATGCCATTAAAAAGTTAAAAAAGAAATGGTACATTTTAGAGTTTGATACTCTGGCGCCTTTTTGCAATAGATTTTACTCCTAGCGTTATTGGACTTCAAACAGAAGTGAAGGTTACACGCAAATGATATATCCATTGCATGGAGTAAGTAATTATCTTTGATATAACGAAACATATGAGTTCAAAAATAAATCGTGAAGCATTTCTAGTGTTTCTATGAAAAATAGCATGCTCCGTCACAGCGGACAAATCTTTCGATACCAGCCTGTGGGTACATATATATGTAACTTTTATTAACATTTAGTATCATAATATGATTACACACTTGTAAACTACGAATACTAACTAAAGCAAATGTACAAAAATATATACGAGATATACAAAAAACAGAAATTAATTTTTTTCTTCAAATATGTTATTTATTAGATACGTACATGTACATTAATAGCAAAGTGTATATTCAAATATGTTATTGCAATATTGAGGTGTATATTAATGCCTGGGCAAAAACCGCAGGCCAAGCGAAAAGTATAGCTCCATTGACCTCAATACAAATGCTTCGCTAGGTATGTAATACTACTTAATACTGCAGACATAATATAAGTATCAGAGCAGCATTGAAAAAACATATTACATGAACATTCTGTTATTGGCCTTTGGTTAATTTATAGAAACCATGAGATACATGAATCACAAGTTCCGCCTTTAACCAATTTTGAAGTGGGTTGTTTTCTGTTATTTTACAAGATACAGACCAATTAATCTAGTAGACTCACCTGAGCCATCTTAACCCTTAACCTATAGAATAACCTTAACAATATGAAGCGAATAATCTAAGCAAAGAATTTCTTAAACCCTCGACCTACAAAATAACCTTAGCTGATATATATGCAAGAATAGGAAGGCTTTCTTTCCTAGGTTGTTAAATGAACTTCTCTTCTCTTCTCCCCATGTAAAGTTTGAAAATATGTTTTTATCATTCATTTACTATTTGTCATGACTTTAAAAGTTATTTTAGAGATTTTTGTCAGCTTTTCATTTCTTGGATATTCAAATTTTCCCGCCATTTTTCCAAAAAAAGATGAAATTTTTTAATCATCAAATATTCCATGTTATTCCATAGTTAGCATGATATTCTTGGGATAACATGTGAAAATAAAAACGGTATTTTTGTAATCAGTGGTAAAATATGATATTTTTGACAAATTTTCACTTAACCATAGCATACGTTTTTTTAGCCATGACATACGGCGCCGTATGCGATGGTTTATGGGTTTTTGCTACTTCAGACTCAAAACGAGGCTAAGTGTCAACATCGCCAGATCGTTTGGAAAATTCGAATTAAATAACTTAATTTCCGACGATTCTGATGATGACTTTTAACTATGGAATAAAAAGAACATCCTATGATTTACTCGTGATATGATTTTAATCCACTCATGGATATTGATATCCCGCTACGCTCGCTCGTGCAGATAAAAATCATATCACTCATAAATCATAGGATATCCTCTATTTATTCCATAGTTAGCATAATATTCATAGGATAACATGTGAAAATAAAAACGGTATTTTTGTAATCAGTGGTAAAATATGATATTTTTGACAAATTTTCACTTAACCATAGCATACGGTTTTTTAGCCATGACATACGGCGCCGTATGCGATGGTTTATGGATTTTTGCTACTTCAGACTCAAAACGAGGCTAAGTGTCAACATTACCGGATCGTTTGGAAAATTCGAATTAAACGATTCTGATGATGACTTTAACTATGGAATAAAAAGAACATCCTATGATTTACTCGTGATATGATTTTAATCCACTCATGGATATTGATATCTGCACTCTCTCGCTACGCTCACTCGTGCAGATATCATATCCATTTGTGGATAAAAATCATATCACTCATAAATCATAGGATATCCTCTATATCCACCATACATTTCAAATAAGATTATCTTTTTAACTGCACCAATACAAAGATTGAACAAAGGATACACTATTTCAATAATAAAATGTCATGTTTAATGGGCCACTTCAATGTTTTAGCATAATATTTTGCAACCTAAGTGATGTCATTAGGACTCACTCAGGTTGCAAATATTTTTTGAAAAAATTGAAAAAAAATTTCTTTGTCAATCTTTTCTAAATATGCTGAACTTCAAAAATCAATCAATGTTGATTGCCTAACCATAATAGGAAGGAAGAATATATTATGTTTTAGATATTATTGTATCATTGGTTTCTATGAGAACTAGAATATTGAAATGCATTTTTTCTGAACCATTTTCATGCATTGATGAGTTCATTTCTTGCTTATTTCTGAACCGATTTTCTTAATTTTTGCAGCAAAAACATGTGAGGATGAATGCTATGCATTAGTATGAATTACTGCTCATTCGAACATGACTGTATTCATGCCTTCTATAAACTGTGAACAAAGTCAATGCTTCAGCTGGGTTATATTCGAGATCAATTCCCCGACTCTGTACTAAGTGTTTCGTTCAGTGCACTCATTGGTCAGTTTAGGCCGTTCCGTTCTTTTCGCATCCCCCTCTCGTCTGCAAAATTCAAAATGGCAGCAATCCTAAAGCTTGTAAAATTATGATTCAAAAAGGTTATTTCAAGTTCTTATTCAATAATCAATCTTTTAACCTTCTGTACGTATATAAAATAATGTGGTAATTGATTGTGGTCATGAACATCTTAGAGGAAAACAAATTATTGATGCCAATAGTGGAGTTATGTGTTATGTATGGAGGTACTTAGTACAAATGCATTTTTCTTTGAAAGGTTATGTTATTAAATAATTGCCACAAGCTTTGAACCTTGTTAGCATTCTAACCTCAAGAATTTAGATTAATATGAATATGAATTTTTTAAAAGTTGTTGCGGTGATGCATACTGCCAGCCAAGGTCAGGGGTCTCTTGAAACCCAATGGTAAAATTTGCACTCACGTTTTGAAAGTAATTATTTATAAGATTTTTAAGACATTTGGTAGACCCCCTTCTTTGAATAATTTGATATGAGTATTTTTGAATATCCATTCACATATGTGCCACATGTACTATCATAGCAGACAGGTTGATGTCTGAAAATGGGATGTTTTTGCTGGGTGTGTTTGTTTAGATATTGCAGCATATGAACCTTTTACCTATCAAGCCTTTATTTTTAACCTGACTAATGTAAGAGAACAGAGTTTAGCCTGACATTTGCCAAGTTGTATTTCCTCTCTGATTTTACACTGTTATGTTTGCTACATCGCCAGTTACAATCACATATATTTCTTAGTTCACTTTATCACCCTATTTACCTGAAAAGGTTCGATTGATATAGATGGTAAGATACTATATAATGAGAGATATCTTTATTGTGAGGATCAGTTTGTTGATTTCTACACATAATGTTGAGCCCATCTAACCATGGTTTGAGTGATAACATGGATGCTACCATTAACAACCTAACATACACAGGTGAACTTGCTTCGTTAACAGGTAAAATTCAATGGTAATTTTAACGAGGTAAATACTTGATAGGATTTATGCGTGGTAAGGGGCAAAACAACAGGCAACCCCCAACTGTTCAAATATAAAACAGAATCAGTGAATTAGCGTAGCGTCTCTGATCTCTACTAATTCTGAATCTATCTGCCTGACAGGAGCTATTCCATGGGATTTTTCTTATTTTCTTTTTTGAAATGTTTGAACATACGTGGTGATTCACAATGTGGATCCGTGAGAACATAATTTTGTTTCAAACTATAGTTAGTGAAAATAACAAATAAGAAAATAGTTCAAGTAGAATCATGCCTCAAGAGGCATTGCAAATCCAAAATGTGCAGAATGTAATAAAATTATGATTACATTGCATATCAATACAATTTTCTCTCTTTTCCCTTTCAAATTAGCAATGATATTTAACCATATTATTACGAGAATGAAAGAAGCAATTATGAAATAATTCATTCTACGTCATTCTGTATTGATTCATGTGTGGAACATTCTAATACATAATGTTATTGCAGAGAGTCTGAAAATCTATAAATGAGAATTCCTCCCTGCATAATTAGTATCAATATGTAGTAAGAAATTTCTATAATCAAGCGTATATACATGTAGTAAGATTGTTTACTGAAATTATCATGACACATTACATTATTTTCACAATTGACTGTAAAGGATCATTGAAGGAATGTTTGAAACTCACAGAATTTGCCATAATTGTCAATGTCTACCATATTTTACATTTGGTATTGAACTTGATTGCTAGCTTGGTAAATTGTGGTGATCATGTTTCAACCCCCTGCTCCCACATTTGAGATTATTAAGATTTCATGTAACGGGAAATTCAAGGTTATTACATTTGAGTTAAGAGGTAGAAACTGATGGAGTTTTTTCATTTTACACAGTTTTCTATTAATAAGATCTCAGATAAAACCTCATATTACTTCTGTCTTCAAGCATGGTCTTCTTCATGAAAAATGTTGTAGGATTTGTCTGTTGGACAGAGAAATCAATAACTCGCCTAGTTCTGCTAAACTCAATTCAAAGAAGTATTTGTAACCCTTACATTTTTCTAATAAATATACTTCATTTAATGCATTTGCACCTTAAATATAAAGCTGAAAATAGTCTAGATGAACCAGGTTGCATGTATTCTGTTTTATTTGATATTTTTTATATTTCTGAGAATGATATTAAGGTATGGAATTAATTTGTTAGTGATGATTTAATAAGACATTTCTAAATTATAGTAAGAGTTCTATTAATTCTATGATGCCAATCAATGCAAACGATTTGCCTCTTAGGAAGTTTTAGAACAGACAAATTGTCTGATTTCTAAGAATTTTATGTTTATAATGCCATATTTGAATGATTTGTAAGATTATGATAAGAAAATAATGTACTTTTGGTATATTAATTATACATTTCCCCGAAAATCCTCAAACCCTCAACTTGTGTTTTTCAGATAGTGCAATGAATCTGGAAAGTTCGAGGTTAGGTGGGTTTAGGACTCCCATCCAGCATGCCCTTGACGTCAATGAGAATGGAAGTGGGGAGTATAATGCAACACAGCATCTCAGGAACAACCTAACCCTGGATCTCGACAACCAGGTACTGTTTAACACAACTGTTTATGTCTGTGATTCACTGGAAAGTCTCATAAAGTATAAATTTTGTTTTTATGACTGGTGAATTTTTAAACAGTGGTTTGATAACAAATCCTAGAATTCTGCAGGCAAAAATGAAATTATGCAGCAAAAAATGCAAAATTATGCAGGGAAAATGCAAATTATGTAACCGCATTTCAAAAAGTTCAGAATCATGCAAAATTAAAATGTGCCGCATAGAAACATAATTTTAGGATCTGTGTTTAATGAAATTTATTATATTACAATGGAATGACTGAATGCTTTACTGTTTGGGCTGGAGTTATGGTCATTTTAATTGGCAGGATTATCATCTCACGTATCTTTCAAAAAGTATATTATACTGCTAAAACCATCAAATATTTTACTCAAACGAAGAGTTAGTAATATAAATAAGACCCTAAGTCATGGTGATGGCTAAACCAAAGTCTAAATGCATGAAGTGTGCTAGAAATTCACATCATATGTGAAATTAAAGCAATATGAGTATTATGGGCATGATGATATCTCCTCCAGATTGAGAAAACAGCAGTATTATCTGTTGAGTCATCATCTTTCCAATTTCCAAAAAGAATGTAAAAAGAACATGCTTATTTATTTATTTTTAAGATGGTACAGTTATGTAATATTACATATTCAATGACAATTCACAATAGCTTCTACTCTCTTAAAATCAGAAATGATTCTTCTTACATTTATAATCAGAAAAATAATTGACATTCGTTTCACAATAAAATTTTCATAAAAGGTCATGAAAAGAACATTTGAGATTGTTAAGATCTCATAAGTATCAAAACTTATCAATTTATCTGTGAAAGTCAAACTTTAAAATTATCTGTTAATATCAGAGGATAGTACAATTTGCTGATAGGTCTTCAGGGTTGTATAAAATGCAAACTTGAGCATCTTCATTTTGAACATCTATATAAAACGTCTCAACACATAATAGACTAAATGCGAGTAGAAATGATCTTGATTTACGTCATTAAATATTCAAAATTCTAGTTCGGGTTGATTCCCCATAGACCCCATATTACAAAATCACAAAAAGTGAAATATCTTTTCTTGTATTGGACATATAACATTTGCTTTTACTGGACATACTTTAATTTGCATAACTATTAGATACAAAAGGGCTATATAGAAATTGAACCACTAAAACCTATGTAATTTAAGTTAAAGGGAACTTTCTACTATACCCCCATTCTATCTGACCCGAGCGAGCCACCTGGTGGTGAAACTGGTAACTACCTACTCGCATTTGCATTATTAGTCAGACATAGATAGTAGCATTTATCACACAAGCAGATCCCCAATCTGTACATTTCATGTTTGATTATAAACACGGGAATATACGTGAGAAGTGTCACCCGTTTACTGTACATTTGATGTTGAAATATATATGAATAAATAAATAAATAGAAAAAAATAAATAAATAAAAAAACTCCTATGAGTTGAAGCTACAGAGTCGATTTCTATAAAATCATATTTCTTCAGATAGGATACACTGTTAGACTTCGAATGTAATAAACTGTAATGCAATATCTGCTGTGATTGATCACTAGGCCAACAATGATAATTTCTTGAGTCATGTTGGAGCATACGATTAAGCTCCCTACAGAATCTAATTACGCGGTAGCACTTTGTAGCGTTCATGTTTCCCACTATAGCTCTTATAACGAAGATAACATGTATTGATCATACGGGTACTCATCGCACATTTCTATTTCATGATATACTGTATTGATCACAGTGTGCATCCTAAACCATTTGGAAATATATGTTACAATATAAGCCTTTAACAAATTACTATTAGATGGAGTCAGTGTACAAAAATTTATGGATATGGCTCGTCATCAGAGATTCCTTCTCTAAATGGCATTTACTGGACCTATTTTTAAAAAAAGTGGTAAATATATCAGTCGAGTCGGGATCCATATTTGGCCAGGCCTGCATTTATAATGGGCCAAAGTATCAGTGTTTCCTCAAAAGTATTCCATTTAATCAAAATAAATAAAATAATGAATTGATTGAGTAGGTAACATTGAGTAGCACTATAAAGAGAAGCTTGATATATATTTTATTATCTTGACTTGATAAAAACCATATCAACAAAATTCTCAGGATATCTTTTTGGATTCTAGACTGTACTGCAAGAGTAAAATCTACCCTTAATTTTGGCATAACACAATGTTGTTTTCTTCTGTTTTTAATTTGTTTTTGGCCAAGGTAAGCTGTACTTAAATGAAATATCTATTTTTGTACCAGCCCCTCAAAATAATCATACCGCTGGAATATTTTTCTTTATTTCCACAGAATGGCCACAGTAGAGGTCAAGATAAATTTGGACCTAAATCTAAATACCTCACATGATGGAATTTCTGGGCTAATTTTTCTTTTCCATAAGATACATTAATATCCATAGGAAATATTGGCAAGTTGTACATATGGTTAGCTGGCAAGGAATCTGGCTGGTAAGGTAGTTTAGGCCTTCACAAATTAGTCGTCTGTTTAGCCATATGTTTGCTGGGTCATCCGGAAATGTCCCTGGTCAAACATTGTTCTTATATTTTAAGAACAGGGGAGGAAGTATATTAGAGTAGAATAAAATAGAACATTGGTTCTTATTTACAAAATAAATTCCATTAAACAGAGAATTCAAATGTTGGTCCTAGGTTGGCTTGATATCTGTTATTGCTCTTGCCATTTTCTGAGGTAATAAATTATGTAGATAAGCGGAACAATTCCATGTCTAACTGAGTCACGATGATCTAACTACTTCTAGAGTATGTACTATACTCAGATATATAAGTTAATGGCTTAAGAGATTACATTGAACTCAATAGAACCATTGTGATACTCATAGCATCTTTCCGTTTCACCTAAAACATGATCTCAGGGCTGAGAAGAAATGAGATGTCATGGTTTATCATGATGCAATAAAACATATAAAAGAGAATAACCTTAACAGAAATGTTACGGGGATTGAGATGGAAGAAAGAGAATGAAAATGAGATAGAAGGGGTCATGTAAGGCAACTGGGGAGACTCAGTCAATAGCAGTTGATTGAAATCTAGCAGAGAGGCTTCTCCTCTGGGAAATGTGGCTATTTAACCGTGGCATCACATGGTCTCCAACCAACCAATAGATATTCAAGATAAAAATGGTTAGGATATCATTGAGAAATTAGGCTTATTGGTTTCGGAAAAAGCAATTATCTGATAAAAGAATTTGCCAACTTCCTACCTCAATATATAGATCTGAAATAACCTGTTATTGTTTAATAACTTCAATCTACTAAATTGCTTATATGCATGGGTCACTTCCTTTGAAGGTGATCTATGAAAGTAACTGTAATACAATAGAACAATACAATAGTTTCCAGAATGAATTAATTGATTTCCCATATCCTGGATAAAGACAATAGGCGCCGTTATGTCTAAAAGATATACATGTAATATGATCGTTTTTTAAATATTATGTATCCAATATGTTGGTCGGTCATCAGTCACCCTTTGGGCATCATGGATAAAATACTGTAAAGTTTAGACTTTTAGCAATTGTTTAATGTGCTACATGAAATTTTCAAATTTATCTATGCACTATTTGCTTCTTGAATTCTTTAATGATTATTATTCTCAATAATAGTAAAATCACTTACATGACATATTTGTGAAATGTTTTGTGTATTATAGTATTTAATTAACATGTTGAATTATGCCGTCGTGAAATCATAAAATAGTATGGTAGAGTCTTTGTTTTCTAATTTTGCTCTGTGTTCTTTCAATACATGCCCCTTACTACCAATATGGTAATGGTCTTACACAGGCAAGTAAAAGTCCTCTACACCTGAAGGACAACCTTACATTATGTAATTTATATTCCGAATATTCTTTATAGGAATTCTGTAATATTGATTCATGGATGAGAATATAAATGAGACTGTGCATTTATAAGCTAAATGGGCCTGTGTAATATCATAGTATTTTCAGCATAACACACTCTGGAAAACATACCATACTTAAAGGGAGTACGTCATCGACAAGAAATGCAGGAACATAACTGAAATGATTTTTTATGTGGTACTTATTATATCTGTAGATTTTTATATGGATTAATTTCAGCATTTTTTCAACAAAAGATGTAGTGAAATGGAATAAAAAATATGAAGTAATGTAAGAAACATTGTGTGTGTGTGATTTAGGTGTGTCTAAGATGGCATGGTGACATATGAATAAGTGTATTTCAATTTAAGGATTAAGTAATTTGATTTTAGAGAGTAAAATTCCTACTTTGCAGTAAATACTAAACAACATTAATGCTTGTGAAGTAAATAAAGGATATAGTCTTGAGAAGCATAGCATATGGACCATATGTAAGGCTGAAGTGTGAGATTTTTGCTTTGCTTTTTGTTCAGTTCAGAGGCATGCTTTAGGCATTTTTTCTCTCAGAATCATGAACAGAATCTTGAATTGCCTTATATTAACATATTGGCATATGTGAATGTAACCATGTTTTTTCTTTCTTTTTACAGGTGTGCTCAGCCCAAGGTCAAGGTCGCCATATGCAGGTTAATGATTTAAAGAACGAATTAACCTTAACATGCATGGAGGTTGACATTACAAACTCAATTCCCTCAATTCCCAGTGACCAATCAATCACCACAAGTTACCGCCATATCCATATGTCTCCCAAGAAACCCATCAAGCGAGGAACTTACGATGTCTCAAATTCTTCTGATGATGCGAGTAAATCGAGTGAGGGTAGTGAATCGTCACTGGATGTAAAAACATCATCAGATGATGCATGTAAAGGTGACAGTGATAACTATGGCAGTGGAGAACACTTGAATGAATCGTCACTTGAGATTGAGATACATTACAATCAGTGTTATTCTAGTCTAACCCCCGAGTCGCCTACACGTTATGGGATAGTTGAGTCAGAGATAGGGGCTTTAATGGACACACATAACTGGCCCAATACGGAACAAACCCCTGGGCAAGGAAACAAATGTGCAATAAGTAATGACTGTATTCGAGATGATAAAGGAAAGAGTAAATCTGAGACAGGAAAATGTGCAGTTGAGAAGCAAAATATAACAGATGATATGAGAAACAGAGAAATTGACTCAAATTATTGTGCAGTTGAAACAGAAAAATGTGCAGTTGAGAAAGGAAACAGTGCAATCAAAACAAATAATGTCATAGATGAAACAAGAATTAGTGCAATAAGGCCTGAAACTGTAAAAACTGAAAATATCAATTTTGTGAATGAATCAAATTCTAAAGGTGAAAAATTGAACAATATTTATGATGCGCACACTCGGGCTACAGAAGAACTCAAGAATGAACCAACAGAGAAATATGGAGATGAAGTTGATAATTATCTACAAACAAATGGAAGCAGAAAAAGCAGTTATGACAATGTTGAGAAAAATCATGAACAAATTACAAGAGAAGTCAATGTTTTTATCAGTTCAGTGGAATCAGAAGAAGTTAGTGATCTCAGTGGTATACGAAAAGAAGGAATATGCGACAATGAGAATACTGATGACTTTTTCTTTGACGATGAATTTTCGGTACAGTTTGATGCCCATTTAGCACAGATTGACATGGGAATGTTGACTCAAGGGGATGGTGACGCACTAGAACTGTTAGCCAGTATACACATGCAGTCTCAACCTAAAGCTCCAAAATTGAAATCCAACATTGAGGCAGCAGTTTCAAAATCAGACTCTTGTCTGTTCAATCGAAAATATGAAGAATCTGAATTTTCTGAGAAAGCAAGTTCTAATGAGGAACCACCAGTTAGTGATAAGGATTTCTTCAGCTCTGGTGAAATTAGTCTTCCTGTCAGTGCAAGTATATCAGACTATAGCCACGATGGTTACTATGGAGATGAGCCGATGTATCAACAAGGGGAGCATTGTGGGTTACCAGAAGTGACATTATCAGATTGTGAGGCTGGGTATACAACATCTAGTGAACTATCAGAGCTTCAATCTGGACAATTATTCACACCTTCAGATAATGCATCACCTGCACCAGATCAGACTAATCCATCAATCGTAAGTTCAGGAAGCACTAATGCATCAGGCAGTTTTATGTATAACTCTAATGACCTCTGTCCTAAGAAAGAAAACTATGTGTTATCATTTGATCAGAGTGGCAGTAGAGCAACAGATGATGACTCGGAACCACAGAGTAGTGAATCTCAAGATGAACCCAACATGAAAACCTGGGCTACTAAACCTATAGACATACCCGCTGAGAAACCACTTATATCAATAGACTGTACAGAACTATCAAGCCCAAAAGCAAAGAAATTGCTGACTACTTGGTCTCAGCACAAGAATTCAGACTCGGAAAGTAACTCAGATTCCAATGATTCAAGCCCTACTGAATCATGTCCTAGTACAGAAAACAACACAATAGCTGAGAAACTTAGCACTGGACCTAATACCCCATCATCTACAAACAATAGCTTGGTAACCTGGCGAACTCTAAACAGAACCCTATCTAGCCCATGTAGAGCAGAGAAGCCAAAACGTAATCTAACAACATGGCGGAAGATTCAAGAAACGAAAAAGAACATGACGTTGGATCTTACTGGGTCACATAATCGGAGTAAGAGTCTGCCCAATCTGAATAGAAAAGCTCGGGTTGATAATGTGCCAAATTGTTTAGTTTCAAAAGACTTAGAATCACCAAAGGATGAACATGTATCAGACAGACAAATCAATGAACTACACAACAGTGTGTATAATCCAACTATGGTTTTGTCTATAGACACCCAGCCTCAGAGACATTCTGCAACACTGTACGAGATGTATCACAGGCTGAAAACCCAGGCTGCTGGCAATGGAGACCATTTCCCTACTCCTTTGACTGAATCTTTTCAGAACTTTTTGATATCCATAATGTCTCCAGAGAATCAGTCCCATAGCTCAGAAGAGTCATATTATTCTCCTGTCACGACAACGGACATGATTAAGTCTCCACAAAATGGGATCAGATCCCCAAGGGATGGGATAAAGTCTCCGATCAGACATCTGCTGTTACATAAAGGATCTATACATGCATCATACAGCAGTAGCCATAGTAACCATAGCTTGTGTAGTAGTAACTCACATAGGGATTCTAACAACAAAGGGAGCCCTGTATTGATATGTGCCAAGTGTGGCCCTTCAGAGAAGCGTAGTATGTGCTGTTCTCCAGTGTTTGTTCCTATGACGAAAAGCTTTGGAGTGCAAATTCCCTCTAACAATGCTGATAAATCCATACAGACATCCTTCAATGAAACCACATTAGGTTTGGATAAATCCCTACAGACATCATTTGAACTTTGTATCAACTGCAAACCTAATTTCCTATCTATAGAGAAACCTAAAGATGGCAATAAAGCTAAAAATCACCTAAAGTCACCCAAAACGGCCATTTTCTCAGGCAATTTCCTCAGCCCTAGCTTCTGCCCTGAGAAACCCTTCCCTGTTATGAGTAAAGTCTCCACCAGTACTATTGGGTTCACTCCAAGTTCCCCATCAGTCTCAAACTGCAGACTGTCCACAAGTTTGATGTATTCACCAAACAAAAGTCTACCTGATCTAGGCTTTTTAAAGCAATCAGTCACAACCAGTGGCTCTTCTAACACTCACTCTGAGCCAATCTTCTCCATACCAGGCCTTTTAGATCCTATTGCGTTATTCTCTAAGAAATCCACACAAAATCAAGATGATAACGGCAAAAAGGTCAAAAAGAAACAGGATTGGTTTGACACAATTACTGAAACAGAAACTGATACTCAAATTGATAATTTGTGCAATGAAACAACTCAAGAAGTTACAATGAGAATCAAGAAACCTGGTAATATTGTGAAACCGGTACGGCCTGGAAGTCGTGAAATCCCGAAAAGTATTTTTCAAAAAAATAGTCCAAACTCAGAAACGAAGGATGCAGAAAACAACAATGGTGAATTTAACATGGTGAGCGATACCACACCTTACAAAAAGCGTCAACGATCACCAAGAAGAGGAAATCAGAATCAATGTCAAAGGTCAACTGATTCAAGCACAACTCCCATGTCAATTAGTGCAGGAAGTTATGCAAGCTCAAACTCTTCTGGAATAGAGATAGGATCTTACGATTCAGCAGGTAACCTTAGCAGCCAGTTTCTGAGTGAGGACTTTACAGAACTTTTGAATCTGCTTAACATTGACCCCAGTTTTATTCAGAAAGGAGTCCTTGAGGAGACATCCTTGCATAAAGAAATTGCTGAGAAATTAAACAATCCTAACAATTATGGGAGAACACCTACGAGTACTGATTGCAAATCTACTGAGATAAAGATGAATGAATATGACATTACAGAACAAGATGCTGGGGTTATTATTAATGATGTAGAGCACGCAGAAAGTACCATTAAAGAAAAGCCATGGAATTTCCTAAGAAAAAAGCCATTGAAGTCTTGTCTGAGAAAAAGAATGAATAGAAGACAGCGATCCTTATCTGACCCATGTGACTTCCTGTTTACGAAACATGGCCTGGATAAGAATGTCGATATATCAACACTAGGGGACCCCATGAAACAAGGCATAGCAAAATCAGTCAGCTCTCCACTGTTTGATCGGGGTTGTACATGTGAGACATGCGCCCATGAATCGGCTCAGCACCCTCACCATCAATTCTACCCATTCTGCGGCTGCGATTCCTTGTCCAACAGCTCACATAATCGATCCTCACACATTGATATCATCGAGGAGCCTGAGGAAGACTCCTACAGTGAAATGTCGGAAAGTCAGAAAAAGAAAAGCGTGAAGTTTGCGGAGGAGAATATCTATCACTCTCCCCATTGTTCACCACATCACTCCCCCAGGAGACGCCCCAGGACAAAGCTGTTGTACAACCCTATCAGGGCACAGTGTTCTAGCAGAGACAACAGTAATGTGGAGAAAAGCAATACAGGTAATATTCTTTTCTTTATTGACTCGCACAGGATGAAATGCTTTCAAAATGGTTTTATCCAATTTAATTTATTTTTCTCCATATATTATATCCATAAAACAGAGGATGGCCGAAGTCTGTACAGAACAAACATGATACCATCCAACTTAATGAAAATTATGCAATTCTGGGAGCTTGGGAGCTTACCTCACCAAATGAATTCATCATTTTGGATGTAATCATTTAAATCTGTTGGATGATGAATTTCAACATACACATATTACACAATTTGTGAATCCGATGTCAATTTACCAATACCAATTGATATCATTACATTATAGAAATGTAGAATAAAACACTGGTAATCAATGAATGCTTTTATACAATGTGTTGTGTAGCCATTATATTAGTGTAGCCATAATATTTACAATCCATAATGTGGATGTGACAATCTTAATTACAAAATCAATTCTATGGCAATGTTCTTATTTCCTCACTTGTATTGTCTGAGATTAAGATTTAATACTTTAACTAATGATTTGTTCATATGTTATTCAAGGCTTATAGAATCATTAATGTGGCCAGCTGTTTGATAGAAATCAATTACAAATTCTTAACCTGAAATCTAAAGTAAGAGAAGGTTCATAATATCTCTCAATAATATCCAATATATTGGTCTACTGAGATACTTTTGGCGTCAGCATAATATACACCCTTGCAAAATAGTTTGATCACAGAGATCTGGTTTATTTCAATCCTGATTGTCAGATTTTCTAACCTCATTAAAAAACTTATTCTAGGGTTATTTTACAAGAGTTGTTATGATGATTTCTCCTGGTTTTCTTCAAAATGTCTTGGGTAAAGATAACTATTAATCCTATAAAAATCAGCTATACCAGTCCTAAATATCCTAATAAATATAAAAATCATGACAGTACATTTTTTTGCCTATAAGTACATTTCATGCTTTGCAGATTAAAATACCCTTTACATGAGAAGGTTGAAAAATATACTTGAGATCATTAAACTTTTGTCAGAATTAATGTTCAGATGGTGTGTGGGCAGCGAGAAGGGACTCACAGTTCCAGAGTCACTGCAGATGCATGTAACATAAAGTTGCAAGAGAATCATAATGAAATCAAATAACTGTAAATTAGATTTCAACAAATAATCAATGAAGTTAAGAATTTTGATGGTCAATGATTTTCTTTGAAAGTCTGTTCTTTCTCGTATTTATTGAGGAAAATGAAAGTTAATTACATTTATGTGATCTTTAGATCATGATGACAAGGAATATTGAAAATTTCAGTCTTGCAAACCTTCTAATTTTTTAGCAGGAGGGCCTTTAATTTTTCAGAGAGTCTTTTTTCAGTGGTGGAGGCTCTTATTTTTCAGAGTGGCTTCAGTTTAAATAAAGGGACTCATTTTTAGAGATATTCACATTTTTCAAAACACTTGTCAATTTCGCCAAACATTGCATATTTTTATTTTTAAACTATTAACTTATCCCAAGTTTATGCCAAATTTGTCATAATAATGCTATAAAATCTAGGTCATGTGGAATGAACATGTTCCAGGTGATAAGAACCACTTACATCAATATTGAGGTGAAACCACTAAAAATGGCTACATTATCCAAGGAAATGACACACATACTTTCTTAAATTATTAGTAATTTACAGTATATAAAGGCAAATATAAAACATGAAATGAATCTGAATTTTCCCTGGCATAATTCTATTGATTCTGGTGAAAATCAATATGGTCTCTGTGTTAGTGCTAAATCTTAAACTAGGCGAAAACAAAATATAATATGCAATTTACCATTTTCATCAGTAGCACTGTATCAGTCTGCCATCTATTTTACAATAAAACATTAATATTTAGTCTTTCTGCAAAAATCTTAGGACGTTAGCTGTATTATAGTCTTTTTAGAAGTAGAAGTAAAAGGGTTCTAAGAAAAACAGATAAACAAATTCATGACATATTCGTCAATCTCAATTAACACCCCGGGATGCATGTAGCTAAAATATAGATTCTACATTTGCCTACATGACATGCTAATTTTTTTATTAAATTATGTTCAGTATAAAGGTTCAATCACATCTTTCATAATGTATACAGGGGTGTACAAATATAAACAATGAAAATTCAATACAAAGCCTGTGAGTGACTTATGATAAATCTTTCTATAAAACCTTAAAGCATTTTGTTTTCTTTGTGTTCTGTAAGTATGTAGGATTCTTGGAATTATGTTGCAGATTCAAATGGCGATTGCAGTAGTACTTCAGAGACTTCAGCTGCTATAAAAGCACCAGCTATTCCTGCGGGTTCTGATACTTCCGTTGAGTCTAATACAAGCTGCTCGCCACCTCCCTCTGAGTTTCACATTACTGCGGATAACTCCCCACCTCCAAGTGTGTTTCATGATGAATCACCTCCACCACAGGAGAGCAACATCTTACCTCCCACACAGGAGAGTGAAGACAGACCTACACTGAGCATCAAGCAAACAAGTAATTTTTCTGTCACGTTTATCATATTTATGTAAAAGTGTCAATGAACTCTACGATGTAGAATTAGCATTATTAACATGTTTCTAATAACATGTAGACTGATGTTATTGCATATGCATATTTGAGAATTCATTTGAGAAATAAACAAAATCCATTCCTTGAAAAAATAGATTTCCTCCAATTCTTGAAATAAATAAAGCATGTAAAACTGTTTGATGTTTGCAGTGTATGTTGAAGAAATCAATATTGTGGTCCAAGATTTAATGAACCAATCAAGTAGCCAGGATGCAGTAGCACAAGGTCACATGGTCATTCAGAAGTTGTGTCCAGTGATTCTGCATATCTTGGAAGATGACATAAAGGCCTATACATGGAGCTTCTTTGGCCGTGTTAAGACCAATGTATGGAGAGTAATAGAGGAAACCTCATCCACAGGTCAGTCCATATTATTATATATGTTACCTGTCACATGCCTCCTTGTTCACTTTTTATTTCACTACAATCTCCTTAGGGACTCTCAATAGAACTCAAAAATCTGTATGATACAAGTGTCAGCCTGTATGATACAAGTGGTATTCTGTATGATACAAATGATATTCTCTATGATACGTGTGGTATTCTCTACATGACAGCTGATATTCTTTATATTACAGGGGAAATTCTGTTTTAAACAGGGGTAGAATTTAATCCATGAGGTATTCTGTAAGTTACAGGTGGTACTATGTATTGGTGATATTCAAATGACCTCCCCATTGTTAAAGCAAGTGGGCGCAGCACCCAATTGAGATTTTGTAAATAGGCTTGCACCCACCTGAAAATCCATTTGAACCCACTTGAAAATGAGAAAAATCATGAAAAATTGGCATATTTTGACCAATTTTGGTGTAAAATTGTGAGAATGAGAATTTTGCACCCACCTGAGAAAAAATACTGGGGAGATCACTGTATTCTATATGATACATATGGTATTCTGTTTGTTACAAGTGGTATTATTTATGTTACAGGTGTTAAGCAAGGCAGTCACCTGGATGAGATAATGAGAGACATTAACCATGCCTCATACCTGAGTAATGGACCTATGAGGTACAATGCATTCATATGCAGGCTCTTAAGGTGAGAAGAACATTTATAACTAATGCCATAAACCAGTTTATATACATATCTTCAGAAGAAGAAATACATTAGTTCAGAAAACTACATTAGTACAGTACATATACGAATGTATCAGTTTAAAAGTCTACAGAATATTAATTTTTGCCTCTATGCAAAATCTCCACAATTACTTGTCAATGAATCAATTACACATTATTTGGTGATCATCTTGAAAAATGAAAAACGCATTTTGCTCAAAATGGTACTTTTAACATATTTCATATTTGTCCATTTTCACTCTTAGTTAAGGCACTCAGTTATTCAAAATATTGATTAGGATATATTCTGATACAATAAAATAAAAATAATTAATTTTACAGTTGTTATTGCATTGTTTGTGCTGGCATTTCAGCTTTAGGGACATTTATTAAGAATGTATTGATATACCCTTGTAAGAGTATGTTTGTACATATTTTTCAGCCTTCGAGTGGTACCACAATGGTTCAGCTATCTTCTTTCCCAACAGCCTGTGTTGCGAAAACATTACAACTCAACTAGTGTGTTGTTGAATGGACGTACATCACAGGCTTTTGTGGCAACTATTTCGCAGATTCTTGACCCCTTATCCAGGATAAATTTTGAAATTTCCCTGGATTTTGAATTTCGGTGAGATGCTGCTTGTATATGAATTTGTAGCATATCATATTTTTGTGAAATCTTGACCTTCAAATCCTTATCACTTCTTTATCGCATTTCAAGTATCTCCATTTTATGTAATTTGGCACACTGTATACCAGATTCAAGAAATCAAGAAATCAACTGAATAGAAATCCATTTTACCTTTTGTCTATATTATTGTTATCTATAATTAAAATGTTTAAAGTGCCCTAATACCATATTGACATTTGGTCCTTGTTTAACATTGAAAAGGATGAGAATAAAAAACTATTATTTGTTTTTCAGTTGTTTACACCGCAGTCAAGAATTCGCCAAGAAGAAGGTAGATGGATTTCCCTCGGAGGAAAATAAAGACAGACTAAACAATCAAAAAACTCTAGATAAGGAACAAACCAATCAATCAGAAATGGTTAAGGAACGAATCAATCAACCAGCGATGGATTCATCAGAAAATAAACTTATATCGAAAGATATTCAATCAAATGCTTCAAGCTGCACTAGTGTAAACTCTGACGCTATTATGCAAGTGTTTGCTAAACAAGGTCATGTTGAACAAATCTTTAAGGATAATGAAATTGTCGCTACAGATCTACAAAGTGAAAGTTCAGAAGAAGAAATTCTACAGGAATCTGATTCGGATATTCCTGCTTATAAAAAAGGTGTTACAGAATATGTGTTTGATACCAAACAGTCTCGTCCGCAAAAGCTACATCTTGAGAAAAAAAGTGATGGCTTTTTGCAAAACTATACTCCCCTGGATAGCTTAATTCCCAGTGGAGATACCCTTAAACACACGGTGGATGTTGTAAATGTTGCTAAACAGGGAATGGAGCAATTAACCCTTGCGAATACTCCCAAGATTGTTAAACAAACAATAGAGGCTTCAAAACCAATAGCCACAAAAATTGTTGAGGATACGTTTCAAAAGTCTAAACCAATAGCAAACAAGATGATATCTAACACTGTTGAAGCATCTAAGCCTATTACTGACAGAGTTAAACAAACTTGGACAGCAGCCAAACCCATAGCAGGTAAAATGACGACCTCCGCTGTAAAAGCCGCCAAAGCAACCCAACAATGGGGAATTGGACTTAAAGTTATTAATGTGTTCGATAAACTTTTGATGGGATCTAGTACAACTTCAAGCAAGTCTCAGCAGTCCAGTATGACATCGAATTGCTCAGGAGGCTCATGGAGTGAAGCTTCAAGAAATTGGAAACAGCAAATGAAGCTAAACTCTCCTCTTGACTCTCAGCTTAATTCACCTATAAGCTCAAAATATAATTCGCCATATGGGTCAACTCATTCACTTCCTGTCCAAACTGCAAGTAGTTCCATTTCAACTCTCCAAACAGACCCATTCTACAGTAAACAAGCTGTCTCATTAGTTGAGGTGCCTAGACAGCAGATTATACCTCCCAAGAAACCCCCACGTGCCTCAGTTAGTCCCCCAAAACAAAAAGTACAGGAACATAAAAGGTGAGAATCTCAATACGAGAAATCGTAATAATATTATTTTTTTAATCCAAAAATAAATTGAAAAACAAATTCAATCTTGTGCACTATGTACACGTGACTACAATCATTTTAGTTTTCTGAAGATAATATTTGGGTCGTACCAACTACCAGCTCTCAATAAGATAATGTACTAGCAGCAGGATATTGGGGATAACATGTTGCCCTCTAACATTTGTTATTGCTGTTATATATTTGGAATAGAAAGAATGTTATTCAGTCATGCATGTGTCATTCACTTGATTGACAATCTGAAATATGAACTGAAAAGTCTGAATGATTTGAGCTCTCCCTTCCATTTTGAACTTCAATCTGTAAATATTTTATTGTCACCACCAAAAAGTGGGGACATATTGTTATGGTCCCGATTTTTGTGACGGCGGTTGACGGTGGTTGACGGTTGGTGTCTGTAACAAACTTCCAATAACTTAACAAATTCTGACTTCAATTTTTTTCAAAATCATCTACACGTTTTTATGTCCCCACCACATAGTGTGGGGCCATATTGTCGGCCTAGGCGCGTCCGTCCGTACGTCCGTCCGTCTGTCCGTCCGTCTGTCCGCACGTCCGGGAGTTTTCTCCAAAACTGCTACAGATATCACCTTCAAATTTTCAGGGATAACTTATGAGTGCATACAGATGTGGATGAAAAAATTTTAACTCGATACCTACTTCCTGTCGGCCATTTTGAAGTCAAATGCTAAAATCCTTGTCTGCAAACTTTAAGAAAAACGGCTTCACAGTTGCTTTTAAAACTTTAACATCTTGTTCAGCTCACTTCATTCTAGATCTGATTAGGTTTTGGACCTGTTAGCTCAGTCATGTCAGCCATTTTGAATGTCTTAAGAAATGTTAGCGCACGATAATACTTTGTATCATATTGAATGGTGTTTTTGAGTTTCCATACTTTAACTATTTAGTAGCTTTATAAATAATTTCAGATGTACTTTGTTGTAAAAGCCTATGTTATTGTTAACAGTAGTTTTATGTGATAATTTTGTAAGAAGAAATCAGCAAAAACACATAATCACTTTTTTATTGTCAGCCATTTTGGATTTTTCCGTCCTAAAATCTTATCTGTGAAATCTTGTCTACGTGTTTTCAGGTGAACCGTTTGGTGGATCAATTTCAAATTTTCAGGGATGATTCTTAGTATAAAAATCTAGATCTGATTTGTTTTTTGGCATTCTGGGTAAATGTCAAGGCAGCCATTTTGGATTTTCCGTCCTAAAATCTTGTCTGTAAAGTCTTGTCTACGCGTTTTCAGGTGAACCGTTTGGTAGATCAATTTCAAATTTTCAGAGATGATTCTTAGTATGAAAATGTAGAACTGATTAGTTTTTTGGCATTCTGGGTAAATGTCAAGGCAGCCATTTTGGATTTTCCGTCCTTAAATCTTGTCTGTAAAGTCTTGTCTATGCATTTCCAGGTGAACCGTTCTGTAGATCAATTTCAAATTTTTAGGGATGATTCTTAGTATGAAAATCTAGATCTGATTAGTTTTTTGGCATTCTGGATAAATGTCAAGGCAGCCATTTTGGATTTTCCGTCTTAAAATCTTGCCTGTAAAGTCTTGTCTACGCGTTTTTAGGTGAACCGTTTAGTAGATCAATTTCAAATTTTCAGGGATGATTCTTAGTGTGAAAATCTACATCTGATTAGTTTTTTGGCATTCTGTGTAAATGTCATAGCAGCCATTTTGGATTTTCTGTCCTAAAATCTTGTCTGTAAAGTCTTGTCTACGCGTTTTCAGGTGAACCATTTGGTAGATCAATGTCATATTTTCAGGGATGATTCTTAGAATTTTTAGTATGAAAATCTAGGAACAGATTAGTTTTTTGACATTCTGGGTAAATGTCAAGGCAGCCATTTTGGATTTTCCATCCTAAAATCTTGTCTGTAAAGTCTTGTTTACATGTTTTCTAGTTAACTGTGTGACGGATCAATTAAAAATTTTCAGGGGTGGTTCTTAGTTTGAAAATCTAGAACTGACTAAATCTTTGGCATTCTGGGTAAATTTTAAGGTGGCCATTTTGGATTTTCCGTCCTCAAATTGTGTTGGTAAAGTCTTGTCTACTCATTTTCAGGATAACCATTTGATGGGATCACCCATTGGTGGGGACATTTTGTACACATTTGTGTTCTTGTCTGAAGTTCAAATCACAAAGGTCTTTTTTCAACTTGCTTCAAATTAACCAATTTTTTTTTGACTGTGTGGTTTGAAATTGCTTCAAATTGTCCAATTTGTTTTTTTTAAAATCTACAAGTTCTCAGAATGTCAAATCTGACTTAAGATTTAAGAATTGACCTTCAATGACCTTCTAAAGGTCAAAAAAATTTTTAAAAAAGGTCTAAAAGATCTTTTCTCAACTTGTTTCAAATTGACCAATTTTTCAAAATCATATATAAGCTCACGAGAGTTCAAATCTAACTATAGATTTGACCTTTAATGACCTTCTCAAGGTCAAAAAAGATTCATAATATTGTGAGCAATATGGTGGTGACATTTAGTCATGTTAATGCCTTGTTAAATTGTTATTTTTACCTGCAGGCTTGTGAAATGTTTGTGCCACTATGTGTCTATGGAGTCATCCCAGCTGAGCTACCAAAAAGGTGATGTCCTAGAAATACTCGATGAACTAAACGATGAATGGATTATATGTACCAATGGAAAGGCTAAGGGACTAGTGCACTGTGGGTGTACAATAGCAGTTAAGGACTCCCAAGCCATGTTAGAGGCATAATGCATGAGAAAATTTCGAGATTCATTGTTGCAAAACTGAGTGGAACATAATGGTCATATTAATCAGCCTAAGGAAAGACCCCTCTCCTTTCCACAATACATCTAAAACAATTATCTCTCAAGATATCCAAAAGAGACAGTGGATCTGTTTTAGTCTTGAATACTTAAGATTCTAAAACTGATTATACATTATGTTTATGGCTTATACGATATCTTTGATGAAAAGCCATGCTTGCAACGGACTGTCAGAGCCTAATAAATTAGGTGAAATCAAACTATTAGAAAGGGCACATGCCTACAGTTAGTTCATGCTACAGTTAGTTCATGCTTCAAGAAAAAAAGGTGGTAGGTAAAATATAAGTATATATTGTGAAAATGGTAATGTCCTCTTAACTTTTTCTAAGAGGATGCTTAAATTATGATACACTGTACATATGATGTGTTGACATAGTGTGACATACCACATTAAAGAGATACTGTGGTTTGAAATATTATTTAATGTACAAGAAATAGATATAAGGCCTTCTATGTTATCATGCTATAGAACTACATGTAGATCTGCCCATAGGCAGTCATTTTAAGGCAGGCAAAGTGGAAGAAATAAAAGTAAAAAGTTTGGCCCTATACAGGCCCGTAGCCAGGATTTGCCAAGGGGGGGTTCAGTTTTCAAAAATTTCCAAGGGGGTTCACATTTGACAATTTTGGCCCAAATATGGCTAAAATCACTTGAGAAGTGCTCAAAATGGTGAAAAACTGCATGATTTTGAAAGAATTTTTGGCCAGGGGGGGGGGGGTTCGCCCGAACCCTGCGAACCCCCCCTGGCTACGGGCCTGCTATACATGTGGGTCCTTAACCTGTTCCACTGGGTCTACCTTAAGTGGTTGGAGGATCTTTCACATATAGGCATCTCATGTTATTAGTTCATAATTTTACCAAAGAAAATGCTTCACCTAGTGTTAACAGGAGATAAAATAACAGTGTGTCAAAACTAGTCCTTCTTTGGTGAAGAATAGGCTTGGTTAATGATTTTGGTAAAATTTATTTCTAATGAATCTCAGTCAAAAAAAGGTAAATTTTTTATATCTCCAAAATTTATCTTGGATACTACATCACATTTTTGTGTGTTTTAATCAGAAATTTGCCATGCATGTTTATTATTTTTTGTGTCATATTTATGATTAATTTTGTTTTTGCTACACTTGATTTTGTGTAAATACTTAATTGATCAACTTAAACATTTTAGTTTAACTTACTATTTAATCAGACTGTTTACATGTGTGTTAATTTTGTGTCATAATCGTTTCTTATTGACTACAAGAACATCTAGAAATAGAAGTGGAACATCTTTGGTTTTGCTTAAAGATGTTAACTTTGAGAATGTTAATGTTGACCTCATGTGAAACTTAAACAAATGAGATTTTTATTAAGTATTTTTCCTGGACTATTTCAACTATGTAGAAAAAGCTCATTTGTCATTTTATTATGAAAATTGAACCATGATTCAAACTGGTTCCATTTATTTTGACAGAAATACAGTGACGCCAGTATGTAGGCAATGCTTTCTGTACTGGCTGAGATTGTTCTTTAGTGTGAGGTATTTCTTACAAATAGGCGTTCATCAGACAGGTTGTACTTGATGTATTTTATTGGGCATATTAAGTTCTATGCCAATCCTAGTACAGTGTACTAAAAGGGATTTTGTTCAATTTATTTTCATCTTAACCAAGTGGTAAATCTTATAACAAGTCTGAAAATACAGTCCGATACAGAATACAGACTGACACTTATTATGTATAACACCATCACATGATTAAAGGGTCCTATTTTCAATACACTAGACTCGAGCAAAATTAGAAAGGCTCTACATGATCCTTGAAATCACATGAAAATTCAATTTACTTTTAATTTACCATTGAGAGTGTTATATTCTCTCTGGGGTTAAAGAAATTAACATATTCTGCACAAGTGCAAATATCTTGCACCTTGCATCAAGATCTTAAAATAAAGTCAACTTAATAAGTTGCTTGGCTAACAGTTATAAAAGATATCAATCTCTCAAGTATTATGTGATGTTCAATTAATGTACCAGTTGTTCAATTTGTGTACAGATTTATGTACCACAATATCTATCTAATTTATTTTGATATATAACATCATTATGTTCATGATGCTCTACAACAAAGTTCTCGTAATGTGATTTCATTTTTACGAAGTTTATTTAACAAAACTGAATACACTTATTATACTGCCAGAAATGCTTTAAAAGATATTATTATTGAAACATTTGTAAACAACATTTGTTGTGCAATATTTACTCATAATTTTAATAGTCCCTGTTTTTTTGTTCATTAATGTCTTATTATATATTGGTTTTGACAGATCCTGATTATTTTGTTTTTCATTCATGACGATTGATTTTTATATGTTTATATATTATTTATATTATATGTTTTGTTATGACAATTCATCAACTATTGTATTTATTCACTATTGTGTTCAGATTATTGATGTATATATAATACATCTTTTCATATATCATGTATACATGAGCATTTGATCATTTTTGTGACACTTGTGCAATTTATGAGCCAAACCATGTGAAATATAACATACTGTCAAAATAATATTGTTTCTTGTTTAAACCATCTGAACATACATGTAAGTGTGTACTGGGATTGCGACTTTTAAAACCTTTAAATTTCCCCCTTATAAATTTAATGATAGATCAAGTTTTACATAAGATGAGCTAAAAGATACCAGATAATTGAAATCAAAAGTAATCATTACATGTCCTTTGAATAACTTAATACCAAAGACGGTCAAAAATATATCCTTTTTAACATTTTAGAATAGGAAAAAGAGAAGTCGGAGAATCACAAATGGATAAAACCTAACTCATGATTTGTTCATTGTTCTGATAAGGCGTCGGACAACTGAACTCGCACTTATTTCCATGAGAGGGATTGACTCCGAACTAAATTGAACGAAGCCATATTATAGTTAGATGCCAATTACCACCGTGATTAAACACAACAATACTCAACGAAACAATCGACATAACTGAATATGCTCCAACGGACTTCTGAAATGTCAGCCGTAATCATGCAAAAGTCAAAATCCTTCCCTGTAATGTTTTGTCTACGCATTTCCAGGTAAACAAAGTACAAAAATGTACCGAGACATAAGTTGAAAGTTAGGAAAGCCCATGGTGGCAATTTTGAATTCTAAAACGGCCATTTTGAATTTTGTCATGAATCTTGTCATCAAAATTCTGTTCAACTTGAAACTTTTACAGATGCAAGAGCAAACTATTACGAAGATTTGATTAGGTTTTTGGTATGCTGGCTAAATTACTTGTAGGCCATTTTGAATTATTTGATAAATCGACCATTTTGAATTTTTCATAAATCATCAAAATTCTGTTAAACTTGAATTTTTTATAAAGTCAAGAGCAGACTAGTACCGAGATCTGATTAGGTTTTGGACACTCATAGGTAAATTACGTGGTGACCATTTTGCGCTCCAACGTACGATATTATCAATCAATACGTCTTATTGTAATATTCGATATGTATCATCTACAAATGATCGCGTTGTTCATTAGCACCAGACCTACCCGATCCCTAGTTGGGCATACCATCATCTATCTTGAGAAAAAAGTGTAACAACATCCTGCATGTTATTGGTGATTGGTTCCTTCTTAAAACAGTGACGTATTTTATATAATTATGAAACATCAAGAAAATTCGAAGATTATCATTTATACAACTATTTGTATTGGAGATCATTTGATGTGCGATAGTGACAGAAGCTGTGAGTTTCTCAGCCAACAACGCTGAGATTGTGAGGTAAGTGAGTAGCTTTATTGCTATGATTTTAAATCCACAAACTGACTTTTGTATATGGTTGATTTTAATTAATATAGTGTATAATCTAATAATTATCATGAATGGAATTTAAATGATTGTTTTCATTATTTTCAAGTAATGCTTGGATTCTATTGCTCTGATTTAAAAATCCACAGATTGACTTTTCTACGGTTAATTTTAATTTTTATGAACAAATGATTATTATGAATTTAAATTCAAATGGTTATTTTCAGATTATCATAGGTTTGTAAATTGGGAGTCCGAGTCTATTGTTTTCTTAAGTCTCAAGAGTATACCACATCATGTACAAAACACCGAGCTTGACAACTCCTGCCTCATCAAATGGAAGTCTTCAGTCTACATTTACTATACATTTGTTAGACGCTGAAAACACAGGTATGAATGCAACATTAATAGTTCAATAACGTCATTTCGAAGGGCAATATAGTGAAATATTGGACCGAGGGCCAACCAGAACTGAAAGAGCAAGAAAATTTTACGCACTGAACGATATCTAATTTCCTGCGGTCATTAATTTCATTCTTGACCGGCAATATTGACGGCCACTATGACGTCACATATTGCCCAGGTCGATATAGTAAAATGAATGCCTTCTAAACTAGCACTAAAACCCCTAGAACAGGCCCGGCAAGGTGGTAATAATTGAAAATGTTTCTCGATTCACTTTTTGTGTTTTCAACATTTTTAACGATTTGTAACTTATGCAACGTAGGAATCATCCTTTGAAAACTATTTATAATATCTAGCTAATATATCTAGGTCATAACGATAGAGTGATAAATGATGAATATATATATATATATGTGATTTGTAGAATCCGGTTGTTGTTTCCTTGTTCCGAAGTCATGGAAGAAAAAGAAAGAGATTAAAATGATGTGTCTGACGATAACCCCGTTGATAGTACTACTCATCCTTTTGTTATGGCAGAGTGTCGAGAAGGTCTTTGAAATAAATAATTCAAACAAGGTTTGTACAGAACAATTAATTGTTTGCACACGAATAATAGTCTTGCTTCAAGACCCATCTTAGATAAGATAAGGGATAAGGATACGGGGGGTCAAGAGTTTTGAAGCAAATGTAAGCTATATGAGAATCCATCTAATTGTGTAATCCATCCTCTGTCATGTCTGTTGTATTCCAAAGCTTGTACTTTTAAATTTCAGCTTGGGACAAAACTAGAAATAAGTGTTGATATAGGTCACCTTATAGATAAACTGCAAAAAGAACGTGAAATGTGTGTATTCTACAGAAGAAGACTCCCCCTGGCGATAAAATCAAAGCTGCCTAAAATTTTCACAGATACCGATAACGCTATTGAAAAACTAAAAAATTGGCCATCCAATTTGAGAGAAAAAAGTTGGGTATTTGGGACGAAGGAAACATTTCGAAAATATATTGGTCGACATAGAACGGCCTTAACCTTATGGAAAGTCACGGAAAGCGATGACGTGGCATCTAATAAAGAAATAGCATTTTATACATCTATATTGGACGTCTTTGTTGACTATTTTAAGCGGTCTCTTGAGGAATCCAATTACGGTAGGCGATGGAGAGCACTGGTTGCTTATGAAACGATCATCAAGGCCAAAGAACATCTTGGTATTGCAACAACTTTAGGGTTACTGTTCTTCGCCAATGGCAAATTTCAATCGCTTAACGATTACCTTCGATTCGCCCAACAAGCTAATGAAGCAGAGTCCTTGCTTATTCAGGCCAAGAATTTTTCCCCCTTAGTTACTGCTGTCGATTCACAAAGAAACATAACATCACGACAGGAACAATCAGTAAAACAATATAAGAATCTTATTTTAAGTCGCAGTCTCACAATAGATAAACCGACGAACTTCTCCATCCAGATGTTAGTTACATACTCGGAAGATATGGACGGATATAGTGATAAAGTGCGAAGGATCCAAGAAGACCTGGAAAATCATATAATGGCCGAAGTTATTCGTGGTACAACAAACGGCATTATAGGTTTAGGGTTGACTATAGTTCTGCTTGTGTTTGTCGTCATTGTGACACCGCTGATCTGTTTTAGAATTCTGGACATGACACATCAGATACAGCAATGTGTGGTATCATTGGCGGATAAAACAAGAGAACTACGAACAGAGAAACGACGAACTGAAACACTTTTGTACCAGATGCTGCCAAGGCCCGTGGCAAAACAGCTAAAGAGAAAAGTGGTGAGTCTTAACTGCAATATGAATACAAATAAGATATTTCGGCTAAACTATTATTGTTGAAATACGACATAAAAAAACATTTCATCATATCAAACAAACATTTCAATTATTTTCAGGGCGTTGATGCAGAATTCTTTGAGGAGGCTACTATATTTTTCTCAAGAATAACAGATTTTCACGAGATTTCTGCGAGGTGTAGCCCTATCAAAATTGTCGAGCTGTTGAATACACTTTACGTTGAGTTCGATAAAAAGATTGAAATGTTTGACGTATATAAAGTGGAGACAATTGGTGATTGTTACATGGTTGCGTCAGGTATAAAATCCTTTAACCCTTTAGTATCTGATCAATATACCTTTCTTGACATTATTCTATGTAAGAGGAACGCGATTAAAATTAGGAGTACTAATCTCACAACTGAGCTTCTTACTTAAATCATATTACGATCTTTCATTATATCCTAAATTGCCCCCTGGGGTACCCACTTTTTGCTGATTTTCAATATTCCCAAGAACTATTAACTTCTTTCTTTACCAAAAGTATATGGTGCTGAAGGTGATACTGAGATTTGCTTCCTAAATTGTAGGGCTGCCTATCAGAAACGAGGACAAACACTGCAAAGATATAGCTCTGATGGCTCTTGCTTTGATGTCATTGACATTTGGCATAGAACCAATGGATATAGGGATAGATTCCCGGATAGATTATATAAATGTCCGCATGGGCATTCATACTGGTAAGTGCAGCCTGATTGAAATCGCATCCACCAATGTCACAAACTGATGCAAATCACATGGTATAATGAAAATTCTAATATTACCATTGGTAAGTAGTGACAAAATGCTTATTTTCAAGCTGCGAGCGAATATAAATTATATTCGGTTAGTATGACATATCCGTCGGTCCATATCATACTCGTCCTCGTCCATTCCACAACTCGCCACCCCGATGCTCTGATTCGAAAAGTGTTTTAGGACTTCAATAAATTCCGTTTGTGTTTTCTAAATGCTTCCAAATCGGTTCGATTTACGTTTACCTGCTTAACCTCTTCATTGCAGGCCCATGTGTGGCTGGGGTTGTCGGAACAACACTACCTAGGTACTGCGTATTTGGAGACACAGTCAACACAGCAGCACGGCTAGAGTCTAGTAGTTTAGGTAAAATAAGCACATTATAAATAATATTGAATCAATTATTTGTGTTGCTTAGCCCATCGGCGTTTTATGAAACACCTCTTGAATTAATACCAGTGTGTTTGTCTTTTATCCAAATCATATCCTATCACAAATCTCCAGAAGTATTCATTAGCCATTTAATTCACGTATAGCGAGAGCCAGTTTTTATGTAATCTGTGGAATGTGGAATGGATCGACTCATCATTTTTGATAATCATTGCTGTTACATCTGATGAATATCAAAACAGATAGGTCCAGGTAAATTAAGTTGAATTCGCATCCAATATTTTCCCCTTGCCTCTCTTCTGACTGCCCTCGATTCAGTCTTTGGAAGCGCTTCAATACCAGACAAGTGTAATAATTAGCCAGACATTCTGTAGATCATTGATTGGTTGTGATGTAGGAATATGTTCCTTCTGTTTTTCAATGTCCATATGCCCAGGATTTCTTAAAATCTTAAATATCTTGATTTCTCCCCGTCAGTCGATACTATTCCCGTTTGTGTTAAACTTCAAACTTATTTCAGCCAACAAGATTCATATAAGTTCAAGAATACATCAAATGCTGTCGAAAGTTGGAGGATTTAAAATGAAAGCACGTGGAGTTATGGAACTGAAGGTAGGCACTGACTTGTACTTGTGCCGTTGGGTGGTTTCTTATGCTCATAAATTTTAATTTAAGTCAGCATTTTTACTGTCGGCATAAGTTCTGCCAAGATCTGTAACCATGGTAACAAATAAGTGGACATTGAAGGTCCTGTCATAAAAGGTCTTTTTTCAACTTGCTTCAAACTGACTTTTTTTCAAAATCATCTACAAGCTCTCAGTTCAATCTGACTTTAGACTTGACCTTTGGTTGACCTTCAATGATTTTCGAAAGGTAAAAAAGTTGATTTTTCAAATTGATTGGATCGAACTTTAACTCAGCTTAATTCCAAATTACCCACTGACGTCTTAAGGTCAAATGTTATTAAACTGGATGGCAAACGGTGTTAACATCTGTACCAATTGTTACACTTTTGTAACCATTTACAGGTAGTGACATTTTATAATTTTAATTTTTAACGTCTTATTAAATAATGCATCATTGACTGTATATATTAATCACAATTAATAAGTTATAAATATTTTGTTAATGTTTTCAGGGTAAAGGGATTATGTCCACGTATTGGCTTGAGAATCACACAGGCTCTCGTCATCTCTCCTCGTCAACATCCTTGGACTCAAAAGAAGAGTACATTGGGGACTTTGTGGGAAGCCAGTTTGAACAGATTCACTCACCGCAAGAAACATGTATTGAAACAGGCGACCCATTTGAGTCTGAAATGTCCAGCACAAATAGTGGACCAACGTCTACCCGGCAACAAAGACACGCTATTGTTGCTGACTCTGGCCAAGCAGAAACAATGACGCCAGTTTCAGAGTAGTCTGAAATTTCGAAGCTGATGTTCAGCTATTTAATGCCGACTAATGAACGCAACTGGCAATAAATGGTTTTTACACCACAAATCTGCACAAGATGTTTAGTGGTGACGTGACTACATCAGTTATGTACCAGTGTATCGAAATTGATGTTAAAACATTTCGGGATGCAGTTTAGGAAGTTATGTACGCATACAAGAAACACAACTTACACCTTGCAGTCAACTTATTGGACTAATATCTCAAGATACACATGAAATTTCAAAAAACGTTTAAACACTTTTGAGAGGTCTGATGGGCTTCATTTTCATTTTTCATTTTCATTTTCACAGTTTAAGGTTATTTGATTTTACAATTATCAGCAAAAAGAAGATTTTTCTTTGACACCATTGACCAATTTACAATTATAGACAGTTCCAATGCGATGTTAAAAAACTCATGTTTCAAAAAACTAACAGCATAAAGATTCTTTTAAGCAATTCAGTTTATTCGAAACATAGGATCAAATCCTATGCTAAGGGCTGAAAAAGTAACTCCACCCTGTTGGGAACAGAAACCCCGACTTACCGATTACATGTCAGATTGCCAAAGTTCATTTTCAAATCAATAGGTTATACTCCTGATACAGCTCACCGACATTTTACATTTTGTTATTCTATATCTTACAACAATTTACTTTCAATACTTATAATATTTTAAAAGTTATATTTTGTACTATGTATACAGTCTATACTTGACGTTTAGTTTGTATAACCCAGTATAGTGTAGTGACAAATAAGTCATTGTTATAAAGAGTCAACACGTAGATGTAGGTGGATCAATTAGGTTTTTACTACAAGATGTAAATTATTTGATCCGATTAAAATGGCAAATTTTTACTTTTAAATTATTGCTTTTTTGACTAATTGTATAAAATTCACAACACGATGGGAAAATGGAGTTGCCACATTTTTGAAATTTTGTGAAGAATGATTTCCTAATCAGGCCCGTAGACAGGATTTGCCAAGGGGATTCACTTTTTGAAAAATTCCAGGGGGGTTCACTTGTGACAAAAATGGCCAAAATCACTTAAAAAGTGCTCAGAATGGTGAAAAACTGCATGATTTTGAAAGTTTTTTGGACAGGGGGGATTCGCTCGACCCCCCCCCCCCCTGGATACGGGCCTGCTAATCAAAGGTATTATATGTGCTTCACAGAATATTTCCCTCGAATAAGAAAACATTATCTCAAAAGTAATGTCAAAAGATCTTTTATATTAGTTCTGGTCATGCTTCACTACATTTATATCATACTTACAACTTAAAATATACTGAATACTACAGTGGTTCATAATAATACAATTTTAAAGATGGCTCTAGTAGACCCTATTTTAGGGAATTGAGGTGTTATATGTTAACTCCCAATGCATTCATATATTTCTTGGGGTGACATGAATGGATGTTACATATGTAATCAGCTGATGTAATAAAACATTGAAATAAAAATGTTAAGATTGAATTATTGCAAGGAAAACATTGAAGTTCATCGTTTTTGTAACCCTTGCAACTTTACAGCATCCGTTCACAGATTCACCTGAGATCTTAGTTTAACAATTCTGACATTGAATAATGTGTATTTTGTCAAGAATGGAATGTTAACCTTTACGCTGATTATTTAACCAAACGGGTAAAAGTTTTACACTGTACATGGACCGAAGCTTTCATACATGTAGTTTTATGGCACAACTGACATATGGGTACTTGTTTGTTGTAAAGTGCATTGTAATTCACAATAACACGGTGCCAAAAGTGCAGTGCATACAAAGGAATACATTGTACTTGACAGGACGATTCAATTACAATATAAAGTTATAAGTCGACGAAGAAGGTAAGAACTATTGTGAGTAAGATTGTATTTTGTCATATTGGGGCTTTGTTTCCTCTATGGATTGTTATGATCTTAAAATTTACTTTTTCTTGCCAGACCGAGATCTTATGATTTATGTCGTAATATATGACCGGTTATATATTTGATATTAATCATAAAATCGAGGTCTTTGTTACGATTCCAATATGATAAACAGACAAGAAACACAACTATTTGCATTTATGAATTTTAGCGGTCATACAAAACAGAAAGGTCCAGGTAAATAATGGGATACAAAACATGTATTCCATTGTTTTTTAGTTGAATTACAAACGTTACAAAGAGGAATTTAATATTCTGGCCTTTTTCAAAAGATCACTTATCTTACGAAACTTCGTCAGTTCGTGGCCCTTTAATATTTACACATGCCATGGTCGTATCCTTTTGGTAATACATTCCAGCATTCGCTTAACTTCAAGAAATCGTATCAAATCCGCCCCGCCACGCTTCGTTAATATCATTATATTGTAACTGAAACAATAACGGTATATATTTTGTGATGATTATGTCTTTTCATTTGTACTTTGAATCGAACGATAATATATTTCAGTTGGGCATGACGACTAATAATGAACAACAAGAAGGTGAACAAAATGACCGTGATGAGTACGACAATCGAACATTTAGATACAAGTTGGTGAAGAATATATTCCTCTTCTTATCTCGAGTATTTATGGTAATAAATTATTACATACACTATTACACTATTGAGCTTCTGCTCCGTTTGTCGAGTTTGACTCTTATTTTGGCCAGAGCAAATGGCCTCTGGTGGAAAGAGTATTGGCCGACGCTCACCCCGGGACCCTATCGTCAACATAGTTCTCACTATGTTCTCGAAACGGGCTTCAACTGTGTACGAACGGAATGGACGTACTTAGAACCGTTTGGGGCCTATTTACAAACTTCATCGAACGTACTCGAACGGGTAGGTCCTCTAGAACTTAGAACATGCTCAAAATGTTCTCTTGGTCGTCACGTTCTACAATTAGAACGAGTGACAACCCACTAACGACGAGCTGGACGTACTACGAACGGAACCGTCGTACTCCAATCCTACTAGGGACGTTTTTACAACGAGTTGAACTGTCTGAGAACGTATTGAGAACGAGGTAGAACTAATTGCAAACGGGTTAAAACTGATTAAGAACGTATTTATCAACGAGTTAGCAAAAATATAGCTATCACACCAAGCAAGTTGCCACTGCGTTCTTCAAAACTGGTTTTAAAACTGTGTGCGAACGGAATGAACGTAGCTACAACGTTCTACGGTCTATTTACGAACTTCATGGAATTTCCCAGACGGGGAATGTGATTTAGAATTTTGAATCGATTCAAAATCCGACGGCGACCATACCGTTCTGTAATCAGGTCATGATGACCTTCTAGACTAAGGGACGCGTTATACGACGTTGCACTCCGACGTGGTGCGACCTGAACGAACTGCGAATGAGATGGACGTAGTATACCGAAGACTGTTTATGGACGAAGTAGTTAATTATTTTAGACATATTTCCCGACCACAGCCAGATTGAGCCAGTTTTACGACGTTTTCGTAGGACTGGCAAGAACGGGTAAGAACTAGTTTGGTGTGATAGATGGGTTATATCACATCCTAAAATTCGATTTTATTCTTCCCATTTTTAATTTTTTCAATATATCATCTCAGTTTATTTATGTTATGAACAATTGACATTTATAGGGGATGTACCTTGAAATATCTGGTCCGACGCTGTTAGACCTAAGGGATCGGGTCGGTGTTAATTATGAGGAAATATCTAGAGTCTTGGTTGCCAAAAGTGTTGGATATTTCATAAGTTCCGTTTTTGGTGGATTTCTTGTGGATAAGTTAAAAGGACACGTGGACCTACTTATTTCGTTGGGTTGTTTCATGGGAGCTGTCGGTACTGCCATTATACCATGGAGCCCATCGATGCCATTTATGGGAGTCATGTTCCACCTTCAGGGACTTGGGGAGGGTATAATCGACGTTGGTACGTATACCAACATAGATACGTATAAAACCTCTAGATGTATTCTTAAATATTACAATTCACCCTAGATAAAGACCTCTGGATCCTTTAAAGATGGGGTGCTTATTCAAGGCTTACCCACCAGAATCTGGCAAAGCCATTTCAATTCTGAATGCATGAAGTCTTCGTCTGAAGAATAGTCGTTGCCAGCTATTTATATGAAAAACGCAAGCAATTCTTATTATGATGTCTTTAATTGTAGTTTACATTCCTCGGTCCTTCGGGAGGTCTCTAAACAATATTAGTATTTATTATTAGAAGTCTTGAGAAGTCTCCAACATAGTGCTAATTTGATAGAGATACCAATGCATTTATATGTTGTTTATTTGTTATTATAGGTGGAGATAATCTTGTAATACGAATGTGGGGTGACAAGGCTGCTGCTCCTATACATTCTCTTTATTTCGCATTCGGTATTGGGGCTCTTATTGCACCTCAATTGGCACGACCATTCCTTTCGTCTACCACCAACAACAGCACTGTAAATACAACGGACGCCACCCCTACCTTAAAACCAATTGTGTTGAAGCCATCCTTGATAGAAATACCATATCTTATCATAGGCGTGCTGACCTTTTCTATTTGTCTGGTGTTTCTTGTATCACTGCATCAAATGTGGAATTTCTAGTAATTTCTAGACGTGCTTAGTCGGTCTAGGAACTCCGTGTATCTAGAGATTTCTAGGCGTACTTAGACGTGCTTAGAGCTGGCGTGGACAGAGCGTGACTAGAGTCTAGAAATCTCTAAGCACGCCGTGGTTAGACACAAGACAAAATTAGTCGTTATTAAATTGCCATGTGAGATTTTGCGCTATATATGGAAACATTTAAATTATAATTTACCGCACATGTTAATATTTCATGTTTTGCTTTAGCTAAATACTGGATATCAAATCAAAAAGAGTATGTTTTCACTTTATATCCGACTTGAGTCACGAAAAGTACATCGCAACATGGCTTCTTAATTGTTAACTTGTTATAAATTAAGAAGGTCTGTTTAAATGGGTATTTCCACTAATCAACACCCATTATTTCGCATTGACAAGTACCAGGGCCAAATCCAGCATTTGCTAAGGGGATGACTTTTGAATTATTCCAGGGGTGAGGTCACATTTGATATTTGCTCAAAAATTACACGAAAACTGCTCAAAATGGTGAAAGAATTATTGGCCAGGGGATACAGTATTATTTTAAACTAGACATCTCTGTCGGCGAGGGGGGGCTAACTTATTCCAGGGGTGGGGTCACATTTGATATTTGTTCAAAATCACACGAAAACTGCTCAAAATGATGAAAGAATAATTGGCCGGTGGATGCAGTATTATTTTAAACAATACATTACTGTCGGCGAAGGGGAGGGGGGGGGCTAACATATAGTTGAAATTACAGAATACGCTACCTTAATTTTTGATAATCTATAAAAATAATCTTGTCATAAACAACTACTGATTTATATATGTGAACGGATATTTGTAAATTTGGTTTAAAAAGAAACTGAATATAGGGTAAAAATGAGGGAGACACAGACGTCGGAAGAGTGGGGATAAAATCTAATCAACACTAAGCTGAGACAGAATGAGAATCATATGTCTGGACTCGCAAGATTTTCATAAACATATTTGTTGATTGCTCGCGAAAACAAAAACAAATTTCAGGGTTCATTGGCATCACACAATATTTGCAAAATGGAGGAGTGCATTTTCCCAGGATTTAAAACAATGCTTTACTTTAAACGTCGCCCCTCATACTAGCATACACTTTAACTATCAGATTCAGGAGCACCCTGCCCTTGATATATTAATACATAGTTTTCTTGTTCCCCTTTTCAAAAATACAACGAACTAAATACATAGTAATAATGATCTTGGAATTGATTTCTTTGATCTGTAATCTAGATCACACAATAACTAATTAACTGTTTGATTGCGTTTTGCTTCTTCAAAGACGGGATATCCCTAAATTACCTTGATTACAGCATGGGCTTTCAAGTGAGTCCATGATTGCAGTCTACATAGTCTATAGGCTATTTTTAATTCCTCGTTATTTTAGTTGTGTATCTCTGAATCCCGGCTCTGATTATCATATACAATTTACTTTAACCAATTTTACCCGTTTTTTGAACTTCAAAACTGTCACATACATATTGGTGGTCCCTAATCATATTAGGACCAATAACAAACAACATAATTAAAACTGGAAAACATACAATACATATTCATCATCTCGTCTATTTCTCCGGTTTGAATCTCCCGGTAATCTTTATGCCTTGAGCCACCCCCCCCCCTTACAGATACTTTAGCTACACTTATTTTCACGCTACTTAATTTGACGAATTTGCTCAATTTCAAATATTGGTGGCAATTTAATTTGGCGGAATCAGGACTGAAGTTTAATCTTTGTCTATGTTTAGACATGGGCTATCAAAAGATTATCTTGAAAGCCCATGGTTTATGTCATTAGGACGGGTATTTACTAAGATATTTTCTGTATTTCTTTTGGGATAATGTATGACATGTTGATGACATGCTCAGTTGACAGGAAAGGGGGCCCCAGAAGTTTAATTTCTGAAGTGCATTTGACAAAAATTCCAAACTGAAATTTGACCGATTTTAATTTGGCGGATTTTCTGACTCCGTCAATCCGTCTAATTAAAACGGGAGCCAAAGTAAGTATCTTCAGTTATATCAATATTATTTTGTATCTATCTGACATTATAATTTCGAAGAGAGATTCTCCCGGGGGCATTCGGGATTTCGAACATAATAAACTTAATTTGAAATGGATTGTGAAATTCTGTCAGAATGGAATACATGGACCTGGTTACATGGTTTATCTTATTCTAAATGGACAAATAAGATCGCAGGGGCAGGAAACTCCCCCGGAGTTGACATTTTGTTCATATAAAAGGCATTTGCATTAATCCTTTTGATAACTTTCTTTCGCAGTTGGTCTCTTGACCCGAAACATTCTGGCTACAACAATACAATTGAGTTTTAGAGAAAAAAGTGTGACTAACCACCCTAAGAGGAACGTTGGAGCTTTCTAAGACCACATTAAGCCCCGACTTTAACTAACATCTCCCGGTAACATCCTAACCCATGTTAAAGCCAAGCTTTTCCAGGATATCTTCAATCAATCCTCAACCCCTGTTAAAGACCCATTTTACAGGGTGTCTACACCGGGGCCTACCCCCTTGACCCTCGTTAAAATCCTACTTTTGAAGGTAACATACCCCTTCAACCTCCCTTCAAAACCCTACTTGTACAGGGTACCTACCCCTAAATCCCATGTTAAAGCCCTTATATTTGCCTGGAACATACATACCCCCTCCCTCTCAAGCCGTACTTTTGCTGTTCCCCACAGCTGAATTCATTTGTGAACTATTATTTTGCTATAATGAATCCTGGTGGATGTGATATCTGTAAAATATACAAAATGTACATTATATATGCGGTCTGGGGTGTGAGGGGGTTCATTTAAAAAAAACAATTTGGGGGGTCTCACTTTTGACAATCAGAGACAAAGGTCTCAAATTTGTTGAACAAAGCATGGAATGCCCATGAACCAATAATAAATATTATCAAATGAAAACAAAATATTAATTCCTTATAATCCAAATACTTCCTTGTTTTTATAACTGCTGAGCCACCTTGATTACAGAAGATACCGTGGAGTAGTCTAGAAATAGTTTTTCAAGCTTAGGACCTATAGCCATTTATCATGTGGGTCGACACTGTTTATTTATTTGCATAGATATGTTACTGGCCTTGGGGAGGCACACGATGCCTTCTAGCAATTTCAGATTTGTATTGTTTGAACTTCTATTTTGTTTAATGCACACTTCTGATCACCATACCAAATCATTTGAATCATACATAATTTGCACGAGTCTTAGGTTTGAATGAATTAAAATGACGTAAGCTAAGCGTAAAATTTTTGAAAAAAGCCTATCAAAAGACGAATTGTTTTTTGAATACTTTGCGAGGAAATCAATATTGATGTACCGTATTGAAGTCATAAACAACCGCTTCGAGATGTCAGCCCGAAGACTATCTCCCGGTTCAAATTTCCGCCCTTACATAACAGTGTTGTTGGTGGGAAGAGGAAATCGAGTCTGTATTGATCTAGTTAATTAGTGATTACAGATAGATTAAAGGAAAGGTGACTTGAAAGTGAATTCTCAAAATTGAGAATTCTGATTGTAATCAAAACTATATGAATTGATACTAATCGCACGGACATGGACTAGTATTTTGAATCATTTCATATCCTATCCAACAGCAAGTGAAATCAAATGATCAAGCTACTTATATAGTTTGCAAGTGCTGCCTTGTGGTTTGAGAATGCTGCCTTGTAGTTTGAGAATGCTGCCTTGTAGTTTGAGAATGCTGCCTTGAGGCTTCAATTCATGCTTAGAACACTATATATGAGTTACATTATAGTTTGCAAGTGCCGCTGTTTGGTTTGAAAATGCTGCCATGTAGTTTGAGAATGCTGCCTTGTAGTTTGAGAATGCTGCCTTGTGGTTATACAACTCTGCCTTGAGGTTTCAATTTATGCTTAGAACACTATATATGAGTTACATTATAGTTTGCAAGTGCCGCCTTGTGGTTTGAGAATGCTGCCTTGTAGTTTGAGAATGCTGCCTTGTGGTTATACAACTCTGCCTTGAAGTTTCAATTCATGCTTAGAACACTATATATGAGTTACATTATAGTTTGCAAGTGCTGCCTTAGTGGTTTGAGAATGCTGCCTTGTAGTTTGAGAATGATGCCTTGTGGTTATACAACTCTGCCTTGAGGTTTCAATTTATGCTTAGAACACTATATATGAGTTACATTATAGTTTGCAAGTGCCGCCTTGTGGTTTGAAAATACTGCCTTGTAGTTTGAGAATGCTGCCTTGTAGTGTGAGAATGCTGCCTTGTGGTTATACTACTCTGCCTTGTGGTTTTAATTATGCTTGGAACAATATATATATGAGTTATATTATACTTTGCAAGTGCCGCCTTGTGGTTTGAGAATGCTGCCTTGTAGTTTGAGAATGCTGCCTTGTGGTTATACAACTCTGCCTTGAGGTTTCAATTTATGCTTAGAACACTATATATGAGTTACATTATAATTTGCAAGTGCCGCCTTGTGGTTTGAGAATGCTGCCTTGTAGTTTGAGAATGCTGCCTTGTGGTTATACTACTCTGCCTTGAGGTTTCAATTCATGCTCAGAACATTATACATGAGTTGCATTATAGTTTGCAAATGCCGCCTTGTAGTTTGAGAATGCTGCCTTGTAGTTCGAGAATGCTGCCTTGTGGTTAGAACACTATATATGAGTTACATTATAGTTTGCAAGTGCCGCCTTGTGGTTATACTACTCTGCCTTGTGGTTTTAATTATGCTTAGAACACTATATATGAGTTATATTATAGTTTACAAGTGCCGCCTTGTGGTTTGAGAATGCTGCCTTGTAGTTTGAGAATGCTGCCTTGTGGTTATACTACTCTGCCTTGCCTTGTGGTTTTAATTATGCTTGGAACACTATATATGAGTTATATTATAGTTTGCAAGTGCCGCCTTGTGGTTTGAGAATGCTGTCTTGTAGTTTGAGAATGCTGCCTTGTGGTTATATATGAGTTATATTATAGTTTGCAAGTGCCGCCTTGTGGTTTGAGAATGCTGCCTTGTAGTTTGAGAATGCTGCCTTGTGGTTATACTACTCTGCCTTGTGGTTTTATTTATGTTTAGAACACTATATATGAGTTACATTATAGTTTGCAAGAGCCGCTTTGTGGTTTGAGAATGCTGCCTTGTAGTTTGAGAATGATGCCTTGTGGTTATACAACTCTGCCTTGTGGTTTTAATTATGCTTAGAACACTATATATGAGTTACCTTATAGTGCCGCCTTGTGGTTTTAGAATATCCCCTTGTAGTTTGAAAATGTTGCATTGTACTGTAATACTCTACCTTGAGGTTTCAATTTATGCGTAGAACATTATATTTGAGTTGCATTATAGTTTGCAAGTGCCGCCTTGTGGTTTGAGAATATCGCCTTGTAGTTGTGAATTTTTGCTTAGTTTTCAAAATCAAATTCGCAAAACGTGAAATAAGTGTTAAATATTAATTCCAGTACACTATGTGTTCTTTTACTAACTTTATTGTATGTTCTTTACATTTGAAAATACAAAGCATTATTATGAACTAAAATTAACTATTAACAGTTCATATGGATAACATGTACTATACTTGGTTACATCATGTATAATTCTAATAATATTGTCACATACATAGGAAAATCTATATTTGACATGTTTAATATTCAGATAAATACAATAAATATGATTTACAGATGTAATGTTGCATTATGTTCTTGCGTTTCTTAGTTGTCCAGATTACATACATGTATATTATATATAGAATAAACTGTTTTTCATACAATTATGACATCACATTATACAGGTACATTGTACGGGTAAACTTTGAATTAAAAGAATTAATTATGATTTTTCCTTTACCTGTATATTGTGATGTGTGTTAATGTATGAAAAACAGTCTAACTGATGAAGATTTTATTTTGTTTTTATTGCAAATACGTTCTTATTGCAATTATACATTATTTTTAACAACAAAACCCTTCTTATTTTCACCCTGAGTCTCATTTAAAATCTAAAGTTAGTTTTGTTTATCTGAAATGTACCTTATCATTTCTCATAGTGCGCCAGAAGTACGACTTTTATAGGTCCCTTACACATGCCTACATCGGACCTGGTAATCTGACATTATCTTCGTAAATGCTTGCTCGAAAATCGAAATTTCCTTGAAAAGTCCAGGGTTTGATGATGGGGTGGTACTTAATTAACTCGCTAAATATAGTTTTATACCAGTGGGACGAAATACAAGTATCAATCCTTTAAAGTTTGTCCGAGAGAGAAATCTATTTAACAATAGCAATGTTAATACTAGTTAGTTTTGTTATCTAGAAATTAAATCACAAAAGCTCAGTGACATTTGAAGTACAAAAACAATGTCGTGCATTATAAAAACAACAAGTCTGTCAACCACGGTTGTCTTCCGGTTATCTTATTGATGGATGAATTTGCTTACTTAATGAATTAAAATGTGCATCTGTTTAAAGTGTATTAGGTATCCGGGATTAGGTATATGTTCTCTAAAGTGATAAGAAAATATGTATGCGCAAGGGCTCATACGAATCAGAGGAATTATTAAAGTATTTCAATTAAACACTCATGAATATGTTGGTCTGTCATGGCGGATTTTAACTAAGATATAAATGTACATTGGTTATGTGTTAAGTTTCTACATAGTGTATGTTATCGCAAATTGTACTGTTGTGCGAAGAGCGTGCAAAGAGATTTCAATAATTAGTCACAACGCGTGCAAAGACTTTTGTTACAGTCTTTACACGTCTATACACTGTGTACCAAGAGGTGTAAAGGCGTGTCAAGAGTTGAATTCGTCGCGTGCCAAGAGGTGTCAAAACTAGGAACGCCTATACACGCGGCGTGTCAAGAGCCGTATCTAGACGTGTCAAGTTTTGGAATTCCATTTTTCACGCAGTGTATACTACTTTAAAGATAGAAAGCTGAGGACTCTGTCAAGGCCAACGGACAATGACAACGGGAAGCACCAATCGCTTTTACAAATTATTAACCCAGGGTCTTGTGCGGGCGGGAATACTGCATTTGGTTTCGTAATGTTTTGCCTTCTGTTTGTTTACTATTTCCTTATAGTAGGTGGTGAACGGACATTGTCAAAGTTTCTCTTTGCCTTTGCGACAGATGGCCCATTGAAGTTTACAAAGGATAATGCCACTATATTGAACACTGTATTCTGGGCAAGCTTTACTGCTGGTAGAGGTTTAGCTATGTTGGCTGCAAAATTCGTTGGACCCAGAATTCTTCTCATTGTTGAGTTGATTATGAATCTAATCGTTGCCATTGTCCTTCTCACGTTAGGTTACAGATTTGCAATTGTTATGTGGATCTTTACGGCGTTACAAGGTGCCTGTTTAGCGCCTCTTTTTCCATCAGGTATTGCGTGGCTCAATATTTACCTGAAAGTTACTGGAATGGCATTAGCAGTATTTTACATCGGAGCATCCTTCGGTGGCATGGCATTTCAATGGGTAACTGGATACCTTTTTCAAAACTATGGACCAATGTCATGGTTGTACATTATATTAGTGTATGCCATCGCTGTCAATATTATATTTTGGGCCATGCAGGTTATCGCTTGGAAATTCGGAACAGTCATAATTCGGAAAAATTCACTGAAGGAAATTGCAGCCAATGATAAACTGAACTATCCTCTGTCAAATCCCAGGAAGGATGCAGATTTAGGTGATGATGATGATGGCTGGAAGGAGGCGATCATTCAAACTGACCATTGTCGTTTATAACTACTACGTTGATCATACACTGAGGCCCGGGTATACAGTCATTAATAAAAAATCAGTCTTATTCTTATTCAATGTAAGTAATATAGTAAAAGATATCTAATATACATGTATACACCACGCATTACCAACTCAGTACACTAGGGGACGTTTTAAACATTTTTAACGTATTCCTGGGCCTCAGATCATACATGTATGTAGCTTTTATATTTTAGGTTACATTCATGAAATATAGATGTCGTAAATGATCTTGTTCAACTTGTGTTATAAGTAGGACATCGTTTGTTTTTGTAGTCTTCAAAACAAGTATTTACAAACTCACAAATGGCATATAACTAGGACTTCAATGATAAATTGACTCAACTATTCATCATATTCATATATGGCTATTAGGTGTCTCATTCAAAAAAGTCCATTCTTGAACTAAATTCAATATTTTTCCCGAATTAATGCATAAACCAAAATGGGCAAAGGTATGGGTATGTCAAAATACTTGACAGTAGAGAGATAATAAAAATCAATGAATAGTTGAAACTAGGTCAAAATCCTCAATGGATTTATTTATTTGAGATCCAATAAAGAAATGATAGATAAGGTACTATTGAATATATGCCATGTGTATCATAAATGAGTCATCGACCTAGTTTATAGGAATGAGAACACATTCTTTACTTTCTCATATCTAGGATAAAGCTTCAATAAATCAATGCTGTCAGATCAATACAAGAACGTTGGATATAACAATGTTTGCTTGTTTTCTGACTATTTAAAGCAATTTTATTATTTTCTGAGTATATCACATATAACGTAACTTATCTAGTTCATAGAATATTGTTACATGAGACAATGTTTAAATTCATAATTTAATCGTACATTTAGAAATAGTCTTTCCTTAATCCCATGCGACCCCACCCATAAAGCGCAGTAACTGAAGAAGTAACTGAAGGGTGAAGGTCCAGAGACTTGAAGTAAAGCTTATTTGGAACTATCCTTCACTATGTATTTATAGTGAAATTGTTGATATAATGTCCCTTTAATCCTTGATTGGTGTCATTTTCTAATGGACTGTCTAGTAGTTTTTCCAAATATAGGGTGGTTACTTCACGAAGATCTACTAATAAATGGATCAATTTGGGGAAAATCGACGAATCTGAGTCGTGATTTATCACCGTCTGGGTCTTAAGTGCAAGCGATATGTCATTCTCTACTCGTTCAATTGCATATCTGTTTAGTATACCCCCTCTGTCTGAAAAAAATAATTAATTACATCTAAAATATATTTAGTTGACATGACACAGATATAGCCTACACTTGAACAAAGCTCTAAACAAAAAATAGTCACTCTGAGGGTGAATGAATGTCTGTAATATAGTAGCATCGTTTAGTTCTGGCCAAATATAAATCTCCTAAATAATCTCCAATGATGTATAACAAATATATTTGAAATCTTTTCGATGTTCCCAGGGGCGGATCCGGGAACCAACGAGGGGGGGGGCAAACTTCTGGTCTGAGAAAAAAACTTCCCCGCCCCTAAAACCAAAAAGTGGGCTAAAACCATAAATTTTGAGGCCCACTTTCTTCAAAAGGCCTAAAATTAAAAATTTATGACCAAAAAGACCAAATTTTTTTGTGACCCACCACTAGGAATTTTTCGGTAAAAAAGTGACCCACTTTAGCGACACGTCCCCATATAGCCAATATATATATGAGTGACGTCAATGCTTTCACGAAATTAGGTCAAGGTGATATTTAATCATGGCTGGGCTCTGTGTGACAATTCAAGGACGCACATCGTCTCAAATCGTGTTTACTAAATACGTATAATATCTCACCTGGTGAAAATATTAAAAGGCCAAAAAACAAGGCCAGTTCAACATCTGTAAGGTTCAATGCCTTCAACTTTATCCAGATATCACAAGAACCAGCTAGAACCCCTCCTGCGGGACCTTGGTGCAGTAAAGCATCTTTGCCCATGCAGAGACTGAGTTTTTTATTGACGATTTTTCCGTCGATTATATCCACATCGGGTAGCTGTTGAACAATAGATCCTTCAAGGAGTCCAGATTTGAGAAGTGCGCATTGGTCTTCGACAGCAAGTGCACGAAACTGGGGTATTCCTCGAGCGAAGGTCGTAACGTCACATACAAAAGTGGGTAGACATTCTAGATACGTCTTGTTGAGGTTTTGAAGACTCTGGAACTACATATAAAGCTAAAATCAGCACTGTTATGCTCCAAGAGGATTTTACAATAAATACTGTTCTTGTTTGACATACAGGGTGGGGCAAAACACCCATATTTTTATTAGTATAAACCACTTTAATTGTAAGAACTCCAAAATATTTTTGCTATAGATGCAGGAATCAATTATGCAATTATTTCTAAAATATAATAAGGGTAAACGAACACGATGTGTATGATTAGATATATCCAGTTAAGAAGTGTACACTATTAACAATACTAAGCATCAAGAAGAGGTTGGCTGTGGGAAATCAGCCAGTACTCGAGTACAGGGGCACTAACTGGAGTTAGTATCATCCAAGATGGTGAACGAAATTCGTACATATAGATTAACCAAGCACAGCATATAAACTAATAAAGTTCCAGTTATTATAGTATTGTTTTACAATTCTGTCTGCTCTTGTCTGGCCGTCCTGTTTCCAATAGGTATATGTACGTACCATGTATCCTATCTGTCTGCTTTTAGATCGACTGTTTTTGAAAGCTTGGTGAATGTTCAGTACCATTTGCTCCGTGCGTGACTGAACCTCAATATCTACGAGGCCATTTTCACACTGGGGTAGGCTTATTCTTGTCGAGATTCGTGGCCTGTCTTTTTTCGGACATCTTCCCAAGCGAACAGCTGAAATGGATAACAATACTGACTGATAACAAGTGAATTTTCCATTGAATATACGAGTTACGTTTTTGTTTTTTTCCGCTCGATTACGCTGGTTACCGAAACGGTTCGTTTTGGTAACAAAATGTCGGAACGTCGAAGGTACGATTTTTCTTTATTCCTTATTTCACTCGTTGTAGGCAGAATTCCAACGACGTTTTTTCTCATAAACGTGTATCAGCATCATATGTTTTAGAAAATGTAGATGTTTGCGAAAAAATAGCTCAGAATACAACAGAATCGTCGATTTAATTCCTCACTTAAGTTACATAAACGGTTTAGGTTAACAGTGCAGATCTTAACTGTTTTTCAAAAAACCGTTACAACAGAATCGACGATTCTGTTGTATGATACTGATACTCGTGTGTGTTAAAAATGTCGTGGGAATTCTACCTATAACGTGTGAAATAAGGAAAAAAGAAAAATTGTACCTTCGATGTTCCGACATTTTGTTACCAAAACGAACCGTTTCGGTAACCAGCGTAATCGAGTGGATCACCAGTGTAGAAGGATGTGCTTTTAAACGAGGAAACATTACTATTCATTACTTATTAGTATCATACCGTCGTGTGACATTCCAACTTCTATGCATTTTTTCAGACGACAATATTGACATCTGTTCCTACTTATACGCATGATGAGACAGCCCTGTGAGTTCTCGCATGGCTTATATTCTATTTTATGCTTCACCGATCGTCTAAAAAATCCCTGAAAGCAGGCGTAATAAAACGTTATCAACTCATGACACCAAATGTTTGGATTAAAGGGGACCACCACCATGATCACATGATCAGTCGTGTGGAGGTAAGCTCCCAGTTGAAATAAAAGCACTGTCCTCCTTTGGTTTATGTGAAAAGTAGCTAATACCCTCATGTATTGGTCAGTTTGTGTGTCACACGACTAATCCCCATCATATGCTTCATTCAACATATTTTATGCTATTAAGCTGCATATAAAAACACTACTTTGCAATAAGAACGTACTACTGGATGAACTAAGGTTAGGGTAATTAAATTAGTTGTTTCTCATTCTTGCCCGCGTGTGGCCCAATCCCCACTCCACCTTTTTTCTGCCATTTCTGAGAAAAAACACCGTACCTCGCGCGCATCCATGGCGTGTGAAACACTTTTTTTTTACTTTTTACGGATCAGGATAATTGACAATATCGTGGTACTTATATATCAAATATAAGATATATATGATCAAATATACCAGTAAAGTAGGCTAAATTCAACATATAAATTCAACATAAACCCAGTTTATTTCCTTCAAAATTAGTTATTTGTTTTTACAGTTATTTTAAAGAAAAAGTCCCTCATCAGCATTTTAGATAGACAAAAAAGGTAATATAAAAACCGTCATTCCCGTATCAATTTTGAAAAATAATAGAAAGAGAAACAACTAATTTAATTACCCTGGCCTAACATAAAATACAAAGCCACTTGCCAGCTCATACAGTATACTTACCCCTTGCAAATTGTAATTTATTGAATTCACAGTAAACCCATCAATTTAAAAAAAACAAAGAATATTGTTCTCGTGGATCTATTATTCATGTTAAACTAACTATGAAAATATAAATATGAAATAATATGTTAGCTTGAAGTCATATATAAGATGAAAATATATGTCCATGCATTTGCACTTTTCAAAAGGGAGATATTCCCATGTAAGTAAATACAGGTGCAATATATAATTTATATGTATATCTATGTCATCTGTCTATACATGCGCGTATAGTGATACATTTGAACAAGATGATGGTTCTGGAAAGAAATGAGCGTGGCAGATTTGCTAAAAAGCCACATACACCACAAAAGCAAGACCAATTTGAAAGTAAGTTCATTATTCTCAAGTCAAGGGTACACTTCAAGTGAAAGCTACATTGCTACAGGGTGGCCTATCATTCTGAGACAAATGTATTATCCAACGATTGTGATTTTCGAAGCTAAAATATAATATCTTGAGCAGATGGAAATACATTCCCATGAGATATAGTTAAAAGTGATAACTACTTATTGAGTGTAATGAAACGTATCCTTCGCCAACTGCTTTTGTTTGAGATAATTATCATGAAATATTTTTAAATTAATTTTTATGTGTGTCATTGATCCTAATCCACCCTGTAGTCTGGTGTTTGTAGAGCATTGCACCTTGTACAACTTATTCTCACAAATATCAAACCTCATTTACTAATTAATTTTTTGTGTGAATATGAAGAGTCCAGGCATTGCTTTTTTATGTTTACTGTATAGCTATATTTAGCCTTGATATCCATGATTTTTTAAAACAAAATCTCACCGTTAGATTTCGAGCTATTCATGTTTACTCATTTTTCTAATTGGAAAACAATGCAAATCTCATTTTTTCAAAGGAAAAAAATTGAAATTCTAAGACGGTGAAAAATCATTAAAAAATACACAGATTCAGAATCCGGCAAGCATTTTCCCTTATTCCTCTCCGTTAAGAAGTTTTGTAAGGTGTTGGATCCCTTTAAATTGTTTAAACTTACTCTTTGTATTTCTGTCGATTATTTAGGTACGTTTAGAAAATTACGCCTTCTGTCAAAAGTGTTGGTTTTGATTGGATGGTTCCAACATTTAAATACTAATTGCAAAATTTAACTGCATGGGTACATTGGAAATCTGCAAAACTTAATTGATAAAAAACTTAATATTCTGGATTGTGTGGTCTGGACCAATATTATTAAGAGTATGACCCAATACCGTATATAAACTGATAACCGTCCACCCTTCACATTGATACGTACCTTGCACCCCTCACAAGCAAACACCCCGTAGTGATAACCCGACGCTTTGTCACCACATACCCTACATAGCATATGTCCAACTGGGGCAAGTCGACCTAAAATAATAATTCAAAGATTAAGAAATCAAATCGACAACAGTATCTGTGAATATTACTGTTGTGTAGAATTCGCATCCTCCGAAGGCAAAGCTGTGGACATCATCCACTATGATCCTTCCTTCCTTCTTCCACCCGTGACCCGTGATAGAATTAGGTACGAGTTCTATCTGAGGCCTGCGTTCGTACGTCGCCATGTTGTCAACCAAGAATAATTAAAAATTGAGAAAATCAAATTGACAACAACAAGTGTCTGTGAATATTAAGTTGTATGGAATTCGTTTCTAAAATAAAATGGTGCACTATGATGGTAAGTTTGTGGTCTTAATCGAAAGTGCTGGGGTTTATCGCGCCATCTTGATCATGTGATACGGCCCAATGCTGGATTAAAGGCAATATAACCTGTGGATATTTATTCATCACCTATTATGTTTAGGTAAATATCAACGGCAGGTATGGAAGACATTCTATTTTGCACATATTCGTAATAATTTATCGTTTGCAAAACAATCATAAAAATCATACGCATTTGTGTGCTTTGAAAATTCAACATGTTCAAACGCACGTCCCCAGCAATATACACACGTATAGACTAGTCTATATTAGTCATTTTGTTATGGTCATAACTAATTTATTAATCGTCTCGTTTAGTAAAAGTATCATTAAAGTCAAGTCATTTTCCTTTAATAATTATATGGAGGGCAGTTTTGTCTAGCGTTGGTGTTCGTTTATTTTGCATCGCCTACTTTTTCGTGGTATGTTGTAATCACGTAAAATATAGAGGCTGAAATACAAATGGTTATTTCCTTCAATTATCACAGTTTATCGACGTCTTTTTCGGTGCAATTTGCATTTCTTCACCTTGAAAATTCTCTAATAATAAAAGGCAATGTAATGCTTCCTAAAGAAACAAAATACAGTGATGTTATTTCAAATTATTCCATAAAACCTCAGTCATATTTGCTATGGCGATCGTACGGTCTATCATTTTTGCGGCCAGTAACAGAATTTCTGCAGTCAGATACTTTTGCAGTCACATTTGCTCCGGCATATTTTGATTTTGAGGAGACATAAAAGCTACGGTTACTGTACGGCCTTTAAAGTATTAAGCCGCATTTCGGTGTTGGGCGTTCCTACGGCGGGCTTAGTTATTCTTGACAAAAACCAAAGTAGACGCAAGTCGGCCGCAGGGGGGGGGGCTTACGGTCGAAAAGCGAATCATTCACAAGCCTTGGCATAGTCTAGCTGGTGGATTTGGAATATTTGATGATTACACACGTCACATGCCCAAAGTGCAATTGAGCGTTTTTCAAACTTCATTTACAAAACAAATTCCAAATCGAAGAAACTTATAATCGGCAACTCGACTTATAGGTAGGCTTAAATCGAGAAAACAAAACACTCGTAACCAGGAAGTTCATCCATTTTGTTGCATTGACGTTCCGTCAAAGTAACTAGTTGTGGAACAGTGATATTGCAAAAACATCCGAACTACATGTGCGAAATGGCACGTATTACATTGCATTTACGTCGGAATTGCGAATAGCTTGTACAGTTTTCACAACGTAAACGGGAACGGAAAGTTCATTAATCAAGGGATGCGCAGTGCGCGCACACTGCTTCAAGCCCTTTAGTCTACTCGGTTCAATTCCCGTTCAGCTTTCGAGTTTCGTGTTTAGAACGGGGAATTTGAGATTTCAGGTGTTGTTTCAAACTATGCACGAGATGCGTAGCATCATAGAGGAAACAACGCCTGAGTTCGTGATAGTAGAATCTGTTGGGTTAAGTAACAACCAACCAGATGTTGCCGTGCTAGAAAGTCCTCACTGTATTGACTTTCTAACTATAAGCTGTTTTATGTAACTTAAAGTAATGGAACGATTTTGTTGATACTTATCACGCCTAACCATCGACAAGGTACAGTGACAAAATATACCGTAGTACACTTTAGATGAACGATGTCACTATTTAACCGATTTGAAGCAAAGACAATGCAATGATGTAGGTTTTAAAAAAATAATCTGAGAATACATTAAGGATTTCATGTTTGATTTTTTGTGTATTCGTTTAGGAAGACATTTAACTTTCTAATAACGTTAAAAGATTTTCGAAAAGTGCTCGATTTTTTCGTAGTCAATCTACCCATATAATCGGTCGGTTGGAAAACATTGTTTTTTTCCACATTTCCTTTGATTATTTTCTACCCTGTCGTCTAAGAGTGTCGATTATTTTTATGAGAATATGTTTCTTTAAACAACACAATTGGGGTCTGTTGAAGATTTGATAAATCTTTTGGCTATAATTTAAAAAATCATAAGTGTACGTTGTCAAATCGAATGTACGTTGCCCCATTACACTTACTCAATTCACAGTTCACGTATTTTTCATAACACTAACAGACAGTCAGATGCATTTAAAATTGAAACAGAACAATTACAGAATTATTTCAATTTGATTGAACTATTGGAACTTTCCAGATATATCATAAACGGAATTTTAAAAAGTCATATTCAATAAGCTAGTATTCGATCTATCTATCAATGTAACTAACAAAATGTAAGGTACAGACGCCAAAATAATCAAATTAAAGAGACTGGAAGCAAACTCCGTGGCAGTGCTAGTCTTCAACGTACATTCGAGTTGACAACGCACATTACAATAAATACTTGAATATTTAATAATCTCCACCCGTCCTAAATTGTGTAGTATAGAGAAACATATTCCCATAAAAATAATCGACACTCTTAGGCGATAGGGGAAAATGATGGAAATGTGAAAAACTCAACATGTTCCAACCTATCAATTTTTGTTGGTAGATTAACTACGAAAGAATCGAGCATTGCTCGAAAATCTTTTAACGTAATCAGGAAGCTAAAAGTCTTCCAAAGCGAATACACACGAAATTAAACATGAAATCTTTCAAATAGTTCCCAAATTTAATTTTTTAAAACCTACTTCACACCTGCATCATAGTTTTTGCTTCAAATCAGTTAACAGTGACACCTGGACACCGTACATCTAAGTGTACAACGGTATATTTTGTCACTGTACCTTGTCCATGTTGTCGATGGTTAGGCGTGGCTCGAACACACCAGACGAAGCACAACTGACGTGAAAGCTCAGACAGTGGTCATAAATGAATAAACACAAGGAGCACACGCGTCTCGAACTCGCAACCTCGTGGTTACGGCGCCCAATCGCCAAGCTCGAACGTGCCGGGGCTCAAGCCCTCTCGGCCAACTCGGCCAAAAATATTCGGCACTTTAGACGACAGGGGAGGAAATGATCAAAGGATAGACAACGTTTTCCAACCGACCAATTATATGGGTAGATTGACTATGAAAAAATCGAGCACTGTTCGAAAATCTTTTAAGGTTATTAGAAAGTTAAATGTCTTCCTAAACGAATACACAAAAATCAAACATGAAATCCTTAATGTATTCCTCAGATTATTTTTTTAAAACCTACATCAAACCTATATCATTGTCTTTGCTTCAAATCGGTTAAATAGTGACATCGTACATCTAAAGTGTGTGGACTATGGTTTACGTGATAATTTGTATGTTAACAAATACAACCATAACATGTTAATGTCTCATTTAATGACTTTAATATTGTCATCGTGATCGTGGCCCCGACGTATTTCCAAAGGCATGGCTGGTGGCTGTGTCAATACAAAACTCCAACACAGGGTGACAAATATCACGAGCACATATAATTTATTTTGAGGTATGCTAGTACAGTAGAGGTGTAAGGGGGAGGAAGGACTCGGTGTGAAAGAAATGTTGGCGCCCTTGAATTATGATCACCTTTCTATGTGCAGGAGAAATTATCATCGTCTTCTATTAGTTCCTTTATAGTTTTAACACAGGAAGAGGTGGCGGGTATCAAAATGTGTCCTTGCGAGTAAATTATTATAAAACGGTTCAATTAATATATTTTCTAAACGCAGGAGTTAGTTCTGAAGAAACCTCGCAACCGAAGCTACGACACTTTTTCGAGGAATGATCAGCACTGCACAATACACCGAGTCCAGGGCTTAAATCCTTGAGGATCACCCTGTATACGAGCAACTTCTACTTCCAAGGTGAAATTGGTACGTACGCATACAGAGAGCGCATTGGCGAATTATATTGACTTGACTGTGTCATTGTTTCAATACCAAAAAAACTTTCTTTATTTTGTATTTAAGAAAAATACAGAATCGCATTTTCAAGAATGTCAGTTAGTCAAAGATGACGACAGCAAGAACTGATTTTTTATTTTGCTCGTTCATTTATCACTGTTACATAAAATGCTTATTTTAATGCGGTTATTGATTTGGATATTGAACATACATGTAATGAAGATTATCATACTTTTGGCTTGTATTAAGTTACCACTGGTACTAGGCCTGGGTCTTGTAAGGGCCAATATAGCATACACCCCCCCCCCCCGTGTTGGGTCGTCCTGTATATCAAAAAACTCCATTCATAATGTTTGATCTAACGGTTACTATATCTAGTAACCAGAGCTGAGAAACAAGGTAAAGGGGCACTAAAAATTGAACGGTTGAGAAAACAGAACCCATATAGACTCCGGGGTCATCTAATTTCCATGCATGTATAAAACAACTTATATGGAAATAACTATATGAAAAACATAATGACACTAGCAAGACTTCAAGCCATAACAGAGTCGGAAAGACAAATACTTATTATTTAGTATATCAAATAGGCTAGCTGTATCTAGTGGTATACGATGCCATTTAACCAAGGCATGTAGTCCGTTGAATAAATAGGTCTGTACTATTAGGATGAGCGATCAAGATGTCCTTGAGGATGCAATAGATCACATTCATCTAGGGAGTCAATGTCATGGCATTGTATTGCATGAGTTGAACGTGAGTTGCTAACATTTAATGACGAGGATAATTAACTCTATATTAACAGCTACATGTCAGTCTCAGACAACACCCCCCCCCCCCCCCTCCATGTTATACGTTCTTTTCACGTGATACAACTAATTACATAATTAGTCTATGTATATTATGTATGATTGTAGTTTACAGGTGACCCTAAAAATGCAATCCTCTCCAGTAGTCCATGGTATGACTTCCGAATAAGAAGGATCCGTAGCACACTATAGCGCAGCAACATTTGAAGCAATATTTATGGGAGTGCATACTGCATATGTCTTGATTCTTTTAAAATACCAATTGCTGAAAAAACTTCCGGCTTTCAGGTCGAAAAATATCTTTCATCACAAGGGGTCAAAAAACGTATTACCTTTTGATTCGAACTTTTATACGTTTTATAAGCTACAGACCGTTATTCTAAGCATACGAACAAAAAATAGATTATGATATTAGTGCAAATATTTTACTGTAGAAGTCGGTATTTAATTAGTGTAATTACGCAAGTGTGTTTATAGAATTTGTTTGATTTTTCAAATATGAGCCGAGCAGATGCAACAAAATTGTGTAAAATATTTAGGTAATTTATGCTTGGGAACATATTTAATTAGTTTTCTTACCATTTAAAACATTTTATTACCAGAATTTTTCCAAATAATCGGAAGGGGTGCAAACAACAAATTATTGTTCATGTTTTATAAAACATAATACAGTAACAAATAGGTAAGATTTATATCTAATTAAATGTTACAGAAGTATTGGAATGTTTAAACATATAAATATATTATTCCAAGGGCATGTCTAATAATCAATTAGAGTCATATGCAATGGCGATCGAAGTACAGTACTTCCTCGACGTTACTGCTGGCTATCATCACGTTTTCTTATGGTTGTTTTTTCTTTGACCTTACCGCTGGATATCAACAAATAGGAAGATAATGACAACGATTTCTTTCAATTATTCATGAATTCGACCAAGTCTTATTGGTTGTTTTATAAGCAACTGAGCTATATCTAACTACGAGAAATAGAATTTTAGCTGTAGTCCCAATTAGTCAAGGAAGAGCAATAGTCCCTCCTTTGTTGATAATGTTCACCGCGGAATAAGAGTCCATATCTCAAAACGTATTGAGACCCATTTTTTGAAAAACTAGCATAATTTAAGCATTTGTTATTGTAATATAAAAGTGATTCATTTAATTATTAATAATTGTAGCATTGATCTTATTAATACCTGAGAAACAATACAAAAGGTGATACACTGATTACATAATTTTGGGGTATTGATAAGAAAAATAACCTCAAACTTATAGCTTAGAAAGCTAAATCATTTTGTATTATTTTCTGTTGCGTTGTGTACTCCAAATTGTGAAAAATTGGGATTTTGTTTTTTGGTAATTTTTTGACCTCTGTTAATGGCAGGCTTAATTCAGCCTTAAAACCGGAAGTATATTAAACGGTTATAATAAAAATTATTAGTGAACATATGTAGGTGTGTTAATGTAGGTGTTAAAGGTCAAATATCGCTGCGCTATAGTGTGTTACTAGCTCCTTTATTAGACGTCCTAGAGATCTCATACCATGGACTACAGGAGCGTAGCCATCAAATGATATAGGGGTGCGAATTATTTGATTTGTATCACTGCAAGCGAAGCGAAGGGGTACAGGGGTTCACAATTTACAGTGTATATAATTATGGTGCATTCTAAGCAAAATTATGATTTGTTAATGTCTTTTCAATGAGTTTTACAAAAAAAATTCTCTTTTGTTGGGGTGCGCCAAAATCGTCCAAAATCAAATTAGAATCTGTATCTGTCAGTAAAGTTTTATTAAATTCAGGTAGGTACATTACCGTCTCGACAAAACTCAGAGAGAAATGGAGACGCTGTCCCTTCCTCCATCCCTCCATCCGGAGGGGAGAGTTTTCCGGCCGGATCAAAATGTTTAACCCACCTACGTGCAGTCTCAAGTGTGTGGACCCTGAAGAAAGGAAAAGTACTCTCCACCAAATACAAGACAAAGAAAGAAGACAATAAAGAAGAAAGAAAGACACCGAATGAAGACACTGATGCAGCAGTAAGAAATGACAACCTTTAGACACATCAGACACTTCTTTTGTTCTTGGTATCATTTGTTCGGAATGAAATGAAACATCTATCCGAACCTCATTGAAACAAAACAACATAAACACAATGTGTTTAGATCTCTAAATATTGTAATTGTACAAAGGAAAGTTTGGTTGATTTTAAAAAAGCATTTTGTTAATGAAATAAAAGGTTTATCTTAATTTTTAAATATTTTGGGGGGTTTTGTTTGAAGTTTTTGCATACATTTTGTAAAATCAACCAAAATTTCCTTTGTATAACTGTAATATTGAGAGGTCTAAGAAAGTGTTGTATATGCTATTTTGTTCCAACAAGGTTCGTAAAGACATTTTATTTCATTCTCAAGAATTGGTAGAAAGGAACAAAAAATTGGCATGTATTATAATATATTGTATATATGTTAAATTTGCAAAAAAAAGAAAGGAACAAAAAACAATTGAACTAAAAAAATGTTGTTAACAAAAACAGTTATATAAAATATATGAAAAAACAATTTTTGCATTAAATTGTTGCCAATCAGTCAACATTACATAAAGGACCTATCCTTTCAAGTATTAAAATGATCACATTTTCCATCCAGGTATGGTCTAGTGTTATTCTCCAAAAATGTTGAAAATGCAATTTTCTGAAATTAAGATTTCTGTCTTAGCCGTTATTTGAGCCATTTGGATTGCTTTCATACATGTTATCAATAGTGTGTAAAATCTATCCTTTAATCAACAATCTTGTCAAATATGATGAACTGACTGCTTATTAGGTAAAGGATTGGTATCGATATGGAGAACTGAATTCAACAATGTTTTTCTCTTAAACCAATCATTGAAAACATTCTGTAAGAAACACGGTATTTTATGTAATGTTGACTGATTGACAACAATTTAATGCGAAAATTATTTAGAAATATTTTATATAATTGTTTTTGTTAACATTTTTTTTTTTAGTGCAATTGTTTTTGCTCCTTTCTACCAATTCTTGAGAATGAAATAATATGTCTTTCCGAACCTTGTTGGAACAAAATAGCATAAATTATACAACATGTTCTTAGACCTCTCAATATTATAGTTATACAAAGGAAATTTGGGTTGATTTTAAAAAAGTTTCAAAAAATTAAAACAAAATCCCCCCAAAATAGATAAAAATCAAGATAAACCTTTTGTTTCATTAACAAGATACTTTTTTAAAATCAACCAAAATTTCCTTTGTACAATTACAATATTGAGAGACCTAAACATGTTGTGTTTATGTCGTTTTGTTCCAATGAGGTTCGGAAAGATGTTTCATTTCACTCTGGAAACATGATACCAAGAATAAAACAAGTTCTTGATGTGTTTTCTGAAACAATATAGATGAAAGTATATATATATATATTTCAAATTATATTGTTACCATTCAAAAGATGACCATTAAATTGACGATGTGTTAAATTTTTAGATTTTATTATGCCTGGTTTAAGAGAAACGTGTGTTCAAAAAGTTCTCCATATCGATACCACTCCTTTCAATGGTTTACGCAATGGACTCTCTATCTACACAAGAAAATCATGAAAAGTCCTTCAAAACTGAGATGTAGTTAATCCCAAACTAAGGGGGTAACGTTTTTGGAGTCACCTGTACTGGGAATTGAATTTGAATTTTGATTTTTTTATTTTCAATTCAAAGAAAGAACAAATGGGTATTTTCAGCACTAGGTGTTCTTTGTTGTAAGGCAGTGCAATTTGAAAAAGGTTTAATTTTAAAGGCTACGGAGTACTATTGTATTTTTTTTTTTTTTTTTTTTTTTTTTATTCATCTATACTCTACATTTACATATACTTTACATATCTAGGCTTGACATCCTTTTGGATGTATGTAGCCTTTCTTATATAAATATTCAAATAAACAGCTGATGCTTGAACATTAAACATTTAATAAACAAGAAGAAGAAACGAGAGAGAAAGGGAAAGAGAAAAAGAGAAAGTTGCAGGGTTTGCATAGCATATGGTATTTACATACATCCGAAGTTAAATTATGTTTATGGGGCTCTTTCACTTGCATTAAAAGTTATAAGTCTACACCATCAAAATTAGAATTTAATGTTAACTTCTATGATTTTTTATGAGTAATGTTTTATAATCCGATTTGAATTTATTTCTGCTGTTAATTTCTCTAATGGAGTTTGGGAGTTCATTCCATATAATTTGGCCTCTATGTTTGATGGATTTTTGACCAAATACTGATTTAAAATTATTGGACCTGAGATCAAATTTGTTTCTTGTATCTCTTTTATGGACTCTGCTATTTGCTATAAAATAATCATTGAACATGTTGATAGGGAATTCCTTTGGTCTTTTGATACAATTAAATACAAACAAGGCAGCATTGAGTTTATAAACTTCGAACACGTCAATATATCTATATTTCTTAAAAAGGGGTGCTGAGGGTGTATCTTTGGCACTATGTGATATAAGTCTCAGAAACTGTTTCTGTAGCTTTAAAATCATATCCATTAATCGTTTGGTTGCAGTTCCCCATGCAAGAATACAATAATTTAAGTGACTATATATAAGTGAATAATAAATTGATTTCAGAGATTCAAAATTTAATCTGTTGTGTACCTTAAATAAAACACCCAGTGTTTGTGAAATCTTCACAGTGATATGTTTGATATGACTTTCCCATGAGAGGTTATCATCGATTATTACACCAAGAAAGTTAGTTTTGTTAATTCGTTCAATACTACTGTTCCTTATATTTATTTTCAAAAGGTGCGATTCATTTTGAGTGAGTTTGCGATGTGAAAAAAACATGAATTTAGTTTTGTCAATATTGAGCGAGAGTTTGTTCACCCTTAACCAGTCATCTAAAATGTCTAGATCATTGTTAATATGATTAACTAATTCGTTTAAATTTTTACCAGAAGCAAGTAAATTTGTGTCATCAGCAAAAATTATAAGTTTTAGAAAAGAAGTTGTTTTCACAATATCATTAATATAAATGAGAAATAATATAGGTCCTAGAATCGACCCTTGTGGTACACCGCATGATATTCGGATAGGATCTGATACACAATTATCATACTCCGTCGATTGAGTTCTATTGTTCAAGTAACTTGCAAACCAGTTATGAGCGATACCCCTTATTCCGTAGAAATGTAATTTCTCCAAAAGAATCTCATGGTTTACAGTGTCAAAGGCTTTCGATAAGTCAATAAATATTGCAATATTAAATTTTTTATCAATAAGTGATGAACGAAGTGATTCCAGAAACTTCAAAAGTGCCATATATGTTGATCTGTTTTTTCTGAAACCAAACTGTTGTTCACAAAATATTTTAAATTTTTCCAAAAAATCAACAATTCTGTTGGCCATAACTCTTTCTAAAATCTTTGAAAAAACGGACAAAAGTGAAATTGGCCGATAATTGTTAAATTGATGTTCATCTTCTTTTTTATATATGGGTGTGATTTTTGCATGTTTTAGTCTATTAGGAAATACTCCGGTTCTCAATGATAAGTTACAAATGTAGGTCAAAGGGAGTATTAAAATATCTTTAACATCTTTAACTATAATTGGTTTTATTTGATCTTCACCAGCAGCCTTGTCTTCCAAGTTAGTCAAAATCTTATTCATTTCATCAGAATCTACATTGGATAAAAATATACTTTTGGTGAAGTTTTCTTGAATTTTATTCAAATAAAAAGAAGGATTGTTTTTAGAATTTGGAATTTTGTTGGCAAGACTTGTGCCAATATTACCAAAGAAATTATTGAATTGTGTAGCTATTTCTGCTCGTTCAGTAATTTTCCTGTTACCCGATAAAAAATAATTGGGTAATGTTTTCCTATGTTGCTTCTGTTTCAAAATATCATTAATTAAGGACCAGGTTTCTTTCAAATCACTTTGTATCATTTTAAATTTATTTGTATAATACATCTTCTCTGCTTTCTTAATTACTTTTTGCAAAATCCGCTTGTATTTTTGGTACTCATTCCTTCTGTTTGGGGTTTGCAGTTTCAAATAATATTTGTATAGTTTATTTTTCAGCTTACATGAATTTAATATAGCTTTGGTTAACCAAGGTTTAGAATTATTAAAGATATATTTTACCCTGTTTGTTTTCAAAGGGAAGCATTCATTATATGATTTTTGTATTTTTTCTATAAAGAGATTATAAGCATCATTAACATTTTCAGCATTATATACATCTGAAAAACTAAAAGCGTTGATTTTCTCGTTAAATTTACTCTTTGTTTCATTGTTAATTTCCCTAAATTTGTATATTTCTTCCTTTTTCTTGGTTACCTTATAGTCAAAATTTGCATAAATTGGAAAGTGGTCGGATATATCGGTAGTTACTAATCCGGAATCTGATAGGTTAGGTTGATTTGTAAAAATATTGTCAATAAGAGTTGCTGTATCTGAAGTTATTCTTGTTGGTCGAAAGATAGTAGGCATAAAACTGTGTGCTAGAATTGTACTAAAGAAGGACATAGTTTGTGGATGATTTGAATTCATGAGATTAATGTTAAAATCCCCCATCAATATACATTCTTTCTTTTCAGAATTTACCATTTGGAGGAAATTGTCTAAAGATTCATTAAAACTTGTTATATCTTTATCTGGTGGACGGTATACAATAGATACTATGATATTTTTACCATCTCTATTAATGAGTTCAATAACTAAGTTTTCACAATCATCAACTTTTATAGACATGTCATTCCTTAGTATATACTCATACTTTTTGGCCACGAATATTCCGATACCTCCCCCACGTTTTTTGCCATGCTTATTAATTTTTCGAGATAGAAACTCAGATTCATATCCTTCTATATCGTATAATTTTTCAGTAGATTGTGTTAACCATGTTTCTGTGAAACCAATGAGGTCGAAATTATGGTCAATAATTGAATTGACTGTTAAGAATTTGTTAAAGTTCTGTGCCATACTTCTTATATTAAGATTGAGCACTGAAAATTGATTTGAGTTTTTTGATTTTATTTTGGCATTTAATTGTTCTGGATCTGAATATTTGCAGCCGTTTATAAGTCGTTGCGTTGCATTTACTCTATTATAAAATGAGAAATACCAAATAAAAATCTTTTGATTTGGAATCTTTTAGAAAAATCATCAGTATTAAAGTGTGGGAATTGCATGTTTCAGAATTTGACATATCTTTGTGTGAACTCTAAAGTATATCTCAATAAATTAGGAATGAGGATTTCTCCCTAAAATAGCTCGTCTTAAAAATATGTTCCTTGAAAATATGTTAGGATTTGCCCTTAAACTTAGCTCTACTCTTGATTTTAATTTCATTAAACAAATGTAATATTAAAATCATGATCTTGCCTTCAGATTTCAAGATATCTATACAGTAAAAGATTCACAAAAAAACTATTTTAACATAGAAAATCAAATTGTCTAACTTATTCAAATTCAATTGTATCTTGCGAAAACAAAATGAAGGTATCGGACATGATGTCAATTTATTTTTTCCAGCACTAAAAACATTTTTCTTTTTCACTGTACATATTATACGAATAAGAATTCAGACATAAGGAGGATTAAACACTCCATGGGGGAGTTACGGTCGACACACTTTTGGAGGGGGTGTAAATTGTATGTAAGAACAAGGCACAGACGTGAACAATATCGTACCTAAAACACAGCATTGTGGTCTTGTTGACCAAGAAAGCAAGATGGCCGCAGAAAAGTTAATCAGCTCTAGAACTTATCACTGTGTAACATATGTAAAAATTTGAACGGTTTGGCTGGAAACCTGTAGACAAGTCTTGAAAGTGAAGATTTTAGGACGGAAAATCCAAAATGGCCACCTTAAGATTTACCCAGAATGCCCAAAAACTAATCAGTTCTTGACGTTGATATGTAGAAACATCCCTGAAAATTTCAGATGAATCCCTCAAATGGTTTGGCTGGAAACCTGTAGACAAGTCTTGAAAGTGAAGATTTTAGGACGGAAAATCCAAAATGGCCACCTTAAGATTTACCCAGAATGCCCAAAGACTAATCAGTTCTTGACGTTGATATGTAGAAACATCCCTGAAAATTTCAGATGAATCCCTCAAATGGTTTGGCTGGAAACCTGTAGACAAGTCTTAAAAGTGAAGATTTTAGGACGGAAAATCCAAAATGGCCACCTAGAGATTTACCCAGAATGCCCAAAAACTAATCAGTTCTTGACGTTGATATGTAGAAGCATCCCTGAAAATTTCAGATGAATCCCTCAAATGATTTGGCTGGAAACCTGTAGACAAGTCTTGAGAGTGAAGATTTTAGGACGGAAAATCCAAAATGGCCACCTTAAGATTTACCCAGAATGCCCAAAAACTAATCAGTTCTTGACGTTGATATGTAGAAACATCCCTGAAAATTTCAGATGAATCCCTCAAATGGTTTGGCTGGAAACCTGTAGACAAGTCTTAAAATTGAAGATTTTAGGACGGAAAATCCAAAATGGCCACCTTAAGATTTACCCAGAATGCCCAAAAACTAATCACTTCTTGACGTTGATATGTAGAAACATCCCTGAAAATTTCAGATGAATCCCTCAAATGGTTTGGCTGGAAACCTGTAGACAAGTCTTGAAAGTGAAGATTTTAGGACGGAAAATCCAAAATGGCCACCGTTAGATTTACCCAGAATGCCCAAAAACTAATCACTTCTTGACGTTGATATGTAAAAACATCCCTGAAAATTTCAGATGAATCCCTCAAATGGTTTGGCTGGAAACCTGTAGACAAGTCTTGAAAGTGAAGATTTTAGGACGGAAAATCCAAAATGGCCACCTTTAGATTTACCCAGAATGCCCAAAAACTAATCAGTTCTTGACATTGATATGTAGAAACATCCCTGAAAATTTCAGATGAATCCCTCAAATGGTTTGGCTGGAAACCTGTAGACAAGTCTTGAAAGTGAGACGCCGCCCGCCCGCCGCCCGCCCGTCAAGCTGACTACAATATCGTACCTTTTGTTAGGTACGATAAAAATACAAAAATGGTTTTATGTGAGGAACCCCAATGAAGGTGGAGATTTGTGGATAATATAAAAATTGAACCCCTGGTCACCAAATCCTGGCTACACGCCACTGCATAAGGGCACATACCTGCCAACCAACCGTATTTTTACGGGAATCTACAGTAAATTTTTCGTTTTTCCGTAAAAATGACAAACTACCGTAAGAAAATGCAATTTTTTCCCGTAAAAACGCCCGTAAAAAAATATACAAACAAAACTCGTTTTTTCGGTGAGAACGGCCGTAAAATCTACCGTAAATTTTTGAAAATCGACCGTAAATTTTTGAAAATCTACCGTATTTCTGCTAAAATCAACAGTATTTTTGTTCAAACTACCGTAAAATCTCCAGTTTTTGTTTGGAAATGCTTAAAATTGAAGTCTTTCTGTACTGTCCCTGTAGTATTCCTTTACCAAACCGAATATAAGGTATCGGCAGGATATTGAATCGATTCAAAATTCTAAATCACATTCCCCGTCCGAGAAAGTCCAGGAAGTTCGTAAACAGACCGTAGAACGTTGTAGTTACGTTCATTCAGTTCGCACACAGTTTAAAACCGATTCGGCAACGTGAACGCAGTGACAACTGGTTCTGGTGTGATAGCTACTTTTGTTATTTCGTTCATAAGCAGTTTTTAATACGTTCATCTCGTCTTTATTCCGTCTGCAGTACGTTGGTATCAAGTTTAGATCGGGTTAAATAGTGCGTTCGTCTGGTCTACACAACGTAACCAAGCAGTTCAATAACTTCAATTACGTCCTTAATCAGTTTAAACCAGTTGACAATTAGTTGTACCTCGTTCTCAATACGTCCTAATATGTTACTGAATTATCCACCAAATTTCCATACGGTTGAACTCGTTCTAAAATAGTAAACATCGTGTCCCTAATCCGTGCAGAACGCATTTATTTTTATTCGGTCGAGTTGGGTCTGTCTACGAACAGAATGAACGAGCTACAAACGGACTAGATTGGGGTACTCACGGCTGCAATTTACGCCTGACTACACAACGTCGTAATACGTCCCTAGTAGGATTGAAGTACGACACTTCCGTTCGTAGTGTGTGCCCAGTGCGTCCAGGTCGTCTTAAGTACGTTATCACTCGTGCTGATTGCAGAACGTGACGATCACCAGAAAATTTTGAGCATGCTCTAAGTTCTGGAAGACATACTCGTTCGAGTAGTTTCATGAAGTTTGTAACAGATCCCAAACGGTTCTTGTTAGTGGGTTCTTAGTACGTCAAATCCGTTCGTGCACAGTTTAAGCCCGTTTTCGAGAACGTAGTGAGAACTAGTTTGGTGTGATACTGATAACAGGGTTAACATACTGTTTTATTTATTAGTTTTTTAGAAATCTACCGCAAAAACTACCGCATTTTTTCAAATTCTACCGCAAAACTACTGCAATTTTTCAAATTTTTCCGCAAAACTAGTTTCTTTAAAATCTACCGCAAAAACTACCGCATTTTTTCAAAATCACCGTAAAAGTACAGCATTTTTTCATCTTTTGCAAATCTTCCGCAAAAGTACCGGTTTTTCAAAAAATTACCGTAAAAAACTACCGCATTTTTCTAAATCTACCGTAAAACTACAGCATTTTTTCAAAATCTTCCACAAAACTACCGGTTTTTTCAAAAAACGACCGTAAAAACTACCGCATTTTTTCAAAATCTACCGTAAAACTACCGCATTTTTTCAGAATCTTCCGCAAAACTACCGATTTTTCAAAAAACTACCGTATTTTAAAAAATCTACCGTAAAACTACCGCATTTTTTCTAAATCTTCTGTAAAACTACCTCTTTTTAAAATTTCTACCGCAAAATTACACTTTTTTCAAAAATCTACCCCAAACCTCTGAAACTACAGTATTTTTTAAAAATCTACCGCAAAAACTACCGTTTTTTGAAAAAATCTACCGCAAAAATACAGCAATTTTAAAAAAATCTACCGCAAAATTTTGGTCTTAGGTTGGCAGGTATGAGGGCATACCTACCCTGTGCGCAGAGTGTAGAACTTTCTTTTATGAAGTGAAGTCGAACAAATGCAAAGGGTAGAGCATACCTGGCGGAAATGTGATTTCTCTCATGCTCTATGCCTTAGATGTATAAATACGTTGTTTTTTATCACCCTGTATTTAGTTTTGGTGAAATGTAGATTCATTTTGCCTCATTCCTAGTATCATCTTGTGCAATATTGATATGTAGATCACGATAACACTTTCCAAGAATATCTTAATATACAATTAATAATGACCATTGCAAAATGGATCTCAGAGTTAAAGTTAGATAGATTATAACCGTTGAGATTGTATTAGCGTTAGTAAGATCAACTATACTAATGCTGGAGCCCGGTGCTAGAGTTGAATAAATATGACAAAATGAAAACTTCGAATTTTATTTATTTTAACTTTTATTGATCAAGTCACCTTTAAAACGCTGACATTCCTTAAATAATACATAGTATTGAAATGAAACCTGATAGAATTGTTTAATGTTAAGCCAGATATGTTGTTATTAAATAAATTTAATTGTCATTCAGTCAACTTTGGATTTTAAATAATTTTATATATGGATATTATAAAATTGTTATATTTACTTTTTTCTTTCGCTTGTGTATGGTCCATTAGGTAGGGCCTAGTTAATGTTGCCAACATCTTGCGTATCGAGATTTATATCCTTCCTATATTTTTTCAGATAAATAAATAACCTAACCGAGAGTACGAAATACCGCATTCACAATGTAAACCCATCAATGAACTCGCTAAAAGTACGATCAATGGGTGAATTAAAAGCATTCGGATCCGACTCAAAATCGAACATTAGTTAAATGATTCATATTATTCTTATTAGACAATTGGGTCCTGGTTGCGATTCACGGTAGAACAAGTCTAATCCATTCGTCTACAAGTGCTGTTATGTGACATGATTACTTTTTTCAAAAACGTAATCGATTTGTTTTTCTCCCTGACGGTTATCGACGTGACACCGTTCTGAAACTAGGCTAACTGTCTATTGAGCTGAGTACAGACCTATTTAAACATGACCGATCTAAATCTATGTCAAGAAATAAATTCCATTTTGAGATACTAGTAATTTGATCTTTGTCTTTTAAGCAGCTTGAGTATAGATATTCCGCTGATATTCTTCATATAAGTGACATCAAGATGTCTTCTTGCCAACGACTTATCCTGATAATATTATTCTACTGGTAACATGGAAATTTTCGGCGTCGTTTTTCAATATATATGAATATGTCACCACGACAAGTGATGACTTGTTGTTTGGCGGTGGGTGTCTGTAACAAATGGCGCTCGGCGCGGTCGACGTCTGTAACAAATGACAGGTGGTGACATTTTGCATAGTATCACCTTGTTTTTGTTTAAACAATACAAGAATATAGTTTCACGAGTTTATTTACATTAATGCGGTTGGGTTAAATAAGTCATTTATATACTCAACACTATATTTTTCGTTGAGGTGAGCATAGTGCAACGAAGAATATGACTATTTAATTACACGCTCGTCAAGTCTAAATCAATCGTGTTTACTGTAATGTTGTAGAAGGTGACATCATCTTTGGAGTTTTTTACTTCTACAATCTTGAATGAGGAACCGTATGCCTTTATCGCTATGCTGAGTGGGAAAATAAATTATAAAGTTGAACTACATCGTGCAGCAGCTAGACAGCCAATTCTTTTCCCACAGCTCTACAGTAAAGCCTAACTCAAGTTGTTTTTGTAGCATTCAATGTTATTGGTAACCAAAAGGGAGACACCCTGGACCCTTCTGGCAAGAAAACTTCTGATCACATGCATTTAATAAGTCGGTGTAACTCAATAACCCTATATAATTTTTTTAAAATGGCCTCATATCGATCACGTCCTGAACCAAGGTTACCTCGTTCTTTGTATTCCCAACTCCATAAATTAGCATTTTAAAACGCCATCTTTACGAACTATCGTAGTTTATTTTGAAGAATATTGCTTCAATGTTATTGTGCTAATTTTCAAGGGCTCGTTTTATATTTGGATAACAAGCTGTTTTGTTTTAGTGGCATCACTCAGTCCGAATAGTCTGACTCAAATATTCTTTCACATACTTTTTCACGAAGTTGCTGCAATTTAAATAGGACGTCACTAACGTAGGGAACGAGACCTTGTTCCTCAGCTTCCTCGGGATTGGGGGCCATTGTAAGGGCAACATCTTCGCCATCAACGACGAAATACAGATTCATTATCTCTGTTTTTATGACATCAAACGTGTGTTGTGTTCTTCTTTCTTCCCGTTTTATATTAGACTTGAAGTCCTCTATATCTTGAGTGAGTTTCTCGATTTGTTTTCCCATTTGAAATCGATTATGTTGAAGTTTGTCCCTGTTCCTAGTTATGTTGTTCATTTCTTCAATTTTGTCATGAATATCATTTTCCAAACGTAAATTCTCATCGACCAATCGTCTTATATCAGAATCCTGTAAAGTTTCAATTGTTTCAGTGAGTCTTTTAATTTCTTTGATGTGTTTCTTGGATTCTTTATTTTTAGTTTTCAGATCACTCTCCAGTTCATCGACTTTAGCCTTCAAAGTTTCATTTTCAGACACAACACTGTCGTATCTTTCTTTCATGTTTTTCAATTTTATTCGCTTATCCTCTAAACGTTGCGTTTTCTCTTTGTTATCTTCCTCCATGTTGTTAAGTTTGATCTTATTCGCTCTTACAATCTTTTGAATTTTCTCCATTTCAGAATTTGTCCCATCAACGATATCGTCTGCTTTGGACATATTTGTCTGTAGCTCCAGATTGCTGGCATTTAACTCATTTACCTCGTATTCCAGTTCACTTATTCTGTCTTTGTCTGCTGTACCGTTTCTTTCCAACTAAAACAGAAAAAGCAACTGAATTAATTCATAAGGTGGAATACGCCTACCCTGCGTGCAGAGTCTAGTTATGAAGCTCTCTTCTATAAGCGAAGTCAAACGAATACAAAGGCATTCTGGTACTCATAGCATCTTTCTGTTTCACCTGAGAAGAATTGAGATGTCATGGTTTATCATGATGATACAAAGGGTAGAAGACGCCACTCATATTGTTAACAAATATATATGCAAGATCGGAAACGAAAACAAAAGCTTACACCCACCAGGAGTATATGATGGAAGGATAAACACAAGGCATTAACATGCAAAATGTCACCACCTGCCATTTGTAACAGACACCGAACGCCATCCACAAAAAAGCCTAAAAATAAGCTCAACACTTGTGATGGTGACAGAATACACAACGATATTGGGTTGACATCAGACAAGGAGTTAACCATTGAACTATCAATTTGCCAAATACTCACCAATTCTATTTGAGTTTTTAAAGCTTTGTTCTCTAAGGTCAATCTTTTAACATCACATTCTTCTCTGAGGGGCCTGTAGTGCTGTTTCCTCATTGTTCCCACGTTGCCTATCTGAAATCATGGAACGTTATTCGGCTAGGGGGTTATTCGTAAACACATATCGATCAGTAACAATTCAAAGTTGATGGGTTTTTTTTGTTAAATAGTGGCACGGACTTTAGTGATAGTGCGGAGAATTATTCTTTCCATTATTTTGTTTCAAGTCTCTATTATTTTTTATTATTAAATTATAGACACAAAAATCAAGCTTACTTACAGCAATTCTTCTGCTCGACGCCGTCTTTGTTAACATGGCGGTCGCAATGGCACTGAAATCATCCGTCAATTTGGGCTTCCTCCTTTGAGCGAACATCTGGACGATTTTAATTCGCTTTCAAATACGGAATTTCTGTACGGTTTTTCTCATAAAATCTATGCCCTTGTTGCCAGGTTTCTTCTGTCCGAATCTGGTGCCAAAGCTTATAAATAATATGATCACTTTTAAATTTTAGGTATACTCGATTATCTGTATATATTTGATAAGAAGAGCGTGATGAAAGAAACAACTGCACGTATTTACGTATATCTTATAAGGCATCCATGCGAACTCCCATGCAGTGTCTCGGTATAGACACTGCGGCGGGCAGATTATGAAATCCCCAAAATTTGGGGAAGATAGTCCCCCTTTTTGTCACAGATGTACTTGTTTTTCACACAACTTATAAAATATGTATTCATGAATGTTCCCCAATCATTATTTTGTCAAAATATTTCAAAATTATTGATATATGAGAAGAAATCACCGCGGAAGGAATTCTGAGTAAAAGTTGTGTTGATAATAATTTACCGCACGTGTTGTTTATTAGTTAATACGCGTAATTCAACCAATGAAATTGTCTAAATTTTATAATCACGCGACCTGAGCATGGGACTTGAACCAATCACGTCAGTTGTTTATTACGAAGTTACCATGCTTACGGTGGGATACCTGCCCGCCGCAGTGATAATATCACTGCACGGGAGTTCGGCATCCATGCTTATCTATTATTTAGCACTGATTTGTGCTTAATTGATGTTGCTAGGAGCAACGGGGTTGGGGTTATTACAATAGATTTGACAAATACAAATTAATCAGAAATCACAATTGCTGTAAGAACGCAATCAACACATGCATGACAACCATGAGGAAGGTATTAGCCCGATTATTCGGTCAGAATAGAGAGATTTTGCTCAAAAGTGAAAGTATAACTTATAATTATGTTTAAGCCTATGCGCAAAACGTTATGTTATAAGTGAATCAGTGTGGTAACCGCCTTTTATCTCTGTCCTTTTGGATATCTGCGATGCTCAGTGTGCGAGGTGAATTGAAAAGACCACGTGTAGTACGTAAGTGAGTGTACTTTCTGAAGTACCCATGATGATAAAAATATCAATCGAGCAATTCGAAAAATTATGAATAGGGACCCCATGTCAACATTTTTTTCGAAATATTGAACCTATTTACTCAAAAGAGGATCTCCTTTTTCTGATTTTTATTGCATGAAAAAATTATTCAACAAGGGGTCTAAAACATCTTCAAAAATATAATGGTATTGAAAGTCTAGTTTTGAAGATATCAATTTTCGATGACCAAAATGATGCTGAAAATAATGGATAGCACGAGTTTTCTCTATGGGAAAATAACATGGGATATGTGTTTTTAACTTTAACGCATTTCAATGCACATCCCCTTTTCAGAAATTGTTAATGTACTGTAGAAGAAACTTTCGATATGTTTAAATTGAGAAAAACAAGATTCTCTTTTTAGAAAATGCATGTGTCTTAAAAAAATTTAAAAAGTGCCAAGGTGGGGCCCTAATCCATAATTTTCAGAGAGTTGGATTGCTATTTTACTATCATGGGGATTTCACATGTATAAAGAAAACACATTATTTTAATAAAAACCATTGTATTTATAGCCAGAAAGTACTCATGGTGAAAGATATGACTGTCTAAAATTACTTGCCATACTGCACATGGACCTTTTGTTTTGTTTCTCAACAAAGAATACTTATACGCGTATGGATTATAATATTTTATCATCGATTCTAATATAATTTTTACCGAAAACAAATAGTTTTCTCTGCTAAGTTCCTCTTTTATATTGTTGACTGGATACTCATATTAAACTTAATGCCAATTATCACTGCGATTTCAGACCAATAATTATATCTATAAAATAGATAAGTATTTACTCACAACGCTAATCAATGACTACTTGTAGACGTATATACAGGGTGTTCCAAAAGTAACACGACTGGTGCTGATAAATATGCGGTCAATGCATTGTCTTTAAATTTGTACACAGTGTACTCTCAAGTGTTACAACTAAAATTGTATTTTTTTAGAAAATGAAAGTTAGGCTGCTACGATGACATGACATCACAGAACCACAGGGGCAACATTAAATGCAGAAATGTACAGAGACTTCTAGTATTTTGTACATTCCATGTGATATGTCCGAGTTGAAATGCAACAGCATGTATGAATTACAGTGCTGGACCCATGACTCACATGAGTGAACTACCCCCCCCTCCCATTTGAGGACATGGTCGAATGGACGCCCGGGAAGAAGGTCGTTCTCATCCACAAATGTCCTTCTGTAACTTGGGGAAAGGAAAAAACACACGGGGGCCATATCGACCGTATTGTGCGTGCGGTAGTGGCTCAAGTTCAATGATAGCGAGAATATCTCAAAATTCACATCAACAATGCAAGTCAAATAGTGTCAGCATTTTTAAGGCTGAAAGTTGCGATGTGTAAATTATTCAGAGTAGTTGGGTTGTTGATCTTTATTATTGGAATTTGGAAAGTTTCAAGTAATTTTAACCAATGCAACAAAATAGAGCAGGGCGTCCAAGACTTTTGGAATGCCCCTCTGCGTATATCGGATCCATGTGCCAAAGGCTTTATACGAGGGTGATAGAGTGTTCATTAAAAGATGGCAGCTCAGTCGATAGCTTGTGAAGAGCACAACTTGAGTTGACTGCCATATTTATCGGCCTGAATCCTACTTCTGACTGTCAGTCACGTTCGAAAGAGTTCCCGATGCCAAGCACAAGTTGTCTTTATGGATGTATGTACAAGTGCCAAAGAAAAGGGACCAAAAATTGGTGAAGAACACAGCAACAAAAACAAGATATTTACTGATCTAAGAGCTCACTAGTCATAAAGAAAACAAACCTCAACTAAACCATTATCTACCGTGGGACCTCCTTGTCCCACCATGGATTTCAAATGACCACCCTTTTCCTGATTAGTATCGATATGGCGAACTGAATTGAACACATGTTCTCCCAGTAAGCTTAATCACAAAATACTGAAAATTTTACACATTGTCAATCTACACTGAAATCTCTATATTGTTTTAGAAAACACATCATACACTTCGTTTGTTCTTGGTATCAAGTTCGGAATAAAACGATACATCTATCCGAACCTCATTGGAACAAAACGACAAATAAAACTGGCGTGTTTAGGTCTCTACGAATATTGTAATTGTACAAAGGTAAATTCGCCGTTGATTTAAAAAAGCATCTTGTTCATGAAATAAAATGGTTACTTTAATTTTTTGTTACATTACCAAATTTTCCTTTGTATAACTATAATATTGACAGGGTTCGGAATTTTTATTTCATTCTCAAGAATTTGTAGGAAGAAACAAAAAACAATTGTACTAAAAATTAAAAAATGTTAACAAAAACAGTTATAAAAATATATTTAAGTAATTTTCGCAAAATTGTTGTCAATTAGTGACCATTACATAAATGACCGTGTCTTTTACAGAGATGCTTTCAATAATTGGTTTAAAAGAAAAACAATGTTGAATTCCCAGAAAAATGGGCCTTTAGGGCACATTTGGCCTTTAAAGGCCTTTTATAAGCCAAATTATCAAAAAATGGGCCTTAAATTCTCAATTTTAAGGCCCAATATCAAGTTTTAATTAAGGGCCCCGAAAAATTCCCTCGAAATTTGCCCCCCTCCCACTTGTTAGCTTCCGGAGCCGCCAGTGCCCCAGGCCCTGGCCTTATCGAAGCTAATTACTTCGCCAACATGAACAAGCACACTGGTAGTCAGGCCTGAGATCCCGCAAGAGATGAATCCGTTGAATATGAAGAAATGCATTAATTCTACCTCCTGTATTGCTCTCTCTCGCCGAATCACACTTGCTATATCATGTATATTAGTATTTAAAATTCCCGCTAGCGCGAATCTAATCCAATAAAATTCCTGTATCAATGTTTCGCGGGAAAGTATGATCACGTGGTACAAGATATTTACATATCAATACCTTTTGGTCAAATTCTTCTATCTGATTGGTCGAGCCATTTTGTTTTTATACTATGAAGATTTTGCAGCTTCGATGTTTGTAGAAATTATTGTGCCTAGAAAAATTTTGATATCTCGCTATTTAGCGTAAGTTGAATATAATCAACTATGGAGATGGATTACGAAGACCCTCTTGACTTTGCTCAGAGGCCAAAAAGAATGCGATTAGATTCACAACGCTCGTACGAAGGTGTCTTACCGAGCCCCAAAGGTCTTGAGCTCGACGGAGTCCTGGACGTTCTCAGAAAGTATGAAGAGTACGAAGGAGGTATAAATTGCAGTGTTTGTGGTAAGTAAAACTGTCATATGATGAACTGGTGCATAAAGCATATATCTGGAATTTTTTGTGTCTATTCGTTGGGATTAAGTCACAAAAAATGCGGTTGGAAAATTGCCATTTTGCCATGTGCTTCGGCCATTTAAAATTTTTACTCTCCATTGTTGTTGTTAGGAAAATTTCTCCAAACATCATCAAAACTATCCGAATGAGCTTCAATTTATGCCGCAAAACATAACACGTGATACTATTCAAAAGAAGGACATTTAATAAGGAAGTGACATTTTGTACTTTTCTAGCAATTCGACGTTTTATGCTGGAAATTTGGTCGTAAAAATCTTAGCGCACATGCTTCATAAATATTCATGAGGCAGCGGCCATTGATAAATAAAGTAGGTCAATCGGTCATGTTGTCTTTTAGATGGTTATTTAGCAGCAACGATGTATTTACATGGAGATTTGGTTGATGATAAATGTTTTATTGAGTATCACTCATGTTTCCCTTAATTATTTGTGCATTGACGGTCAAATATACGGTTAAACTAGCTACTTATCTGGAAAACAACACAAACAACCAATGAGATATTTTCTTTTCGTTCAGTGCAAATCAATTATTAATTTGAATTGATTCTAAGTATGATTTTCTTGAAAAATTAAATGCAAATTTCTGTAGATCTAGTGATCTACCAATCTCTGATTACTTAGACACCATAGCCGATGGAATTTCCAGGAAAGTATCAGCGTCCTTAACATTAGGAGGACCCAGATTTTGATGAAGGGACTCAAAAAAATCAATGATCCGTCCCTTGGACAAAATCCTGTGTTTTCATTAACTAAATTGATAGATTTGGAAAAAGATCTTACCTTCAGTTTTTTTTATTTGGCCTTTAATTTCCTCTCAAGATTGAAAGTTTCCATGTTACTTTCCTCCCAGACTTATGAAAGTCCATTTTATTGCTCCCAACTACTTGTCCATATCAAATTCCTCTGGAGTTTGCAGGGACTAAATTTCCAGAAATATTGTTAAATTGACCAAAAATGCACCTTTCCAGTGATTTTTCCCAGGCTGCGGCAAATGATTTAACTAATTTAATACCTTTTTTGGTAGAAAAGCTGAATTTTTACCTAAATAAAGGTATTTTCTTAGACGATTTTCCATGTTTTTTCCTCTCAGATTGGCCAATTTCCATGGTTTATGCCAAAATTGGTTGTGCTGCACATACCTACCCAAATCATTTAGAGTGAACCTCCGGGTGCCAATCCCCAAATCATTTAGAGTGAACCCCCGGGTGCCAATCCTCCTTGGAAGAGTAGTGAAAACCCTAGAACCTAGAGATGACAGTCTCTTGCTTATCACTTTCATTTGTCTAAAATTTCATCAGCTAGTTTTAGAATACCATGCGTCGTTGAGCTGTTTTAATTGATTTTAGCATATTCGCTACATCTTTCTTTTATCTTGATGTGAAATATGATATTGGTTAACATGCCAGAAATTAACTTGTAATATAAATTCAAAGTGATTTTAGAAAATTTTGAAACTACCATTGAATGACTTCATTTGTCTGTCGATTTGACCAATCAGGATGATATGTCTTCTCAGCACACATTCTTTGTTAAATGGTAACAGGAATTCACCAAGTTGTTTCAAACTTTCAGGTTTCAGAGTTCTGACATTGTCCGTATTTAAGGCTCCATGGATTTGTTGGAGGTGAATTTCTATTCATAGTTCTAAAATTATTTATTTCACATTTATTAGTTTCATAAAAGTAATTGTGATAAAGAAATTGAACATCTGGTTTACAAGTACTGTATAAGATGAGGTTCATAAACTAAAAGTTAAGGCAACTTGACTCATCTTTCAGTAGACTTGTAAGTTGTAACCAAACAAAGTGATAAAGCATGATCTAGATAAATCATATCCTGTTTTTTATGTTTCAGGTAAGCTGTATAAGAGCAAGGTCTGTTTTACAAAGCACATATGGGAACATAGCATATATTGGGACCTGTTCGAAGGGGAGAAAAATCATGACCGAGTTCTTGGGATTCAGGCTGCATTGATCCTTTACAGCGGCTACCATGGTTACAAAATGGATGAAAACAATATGTTATCGTATCTGTTGGTAACAGGTCCTCACGAGAAAAAGAAAGACTGCTCTCAAGACAATAAAACCAAAATAGTCAATGTTAAAGTGAAAAAATCAAAGGTCTCTACTACTCCATTGAAAAGGAAAAGGCGAAATAGTGCAACAATAGTCAGTGGGTCAGATAGCGATTAGACTAAGAACTGTGTAAAAACGCACAATATTGCCAAATGGTAAAAACTTATATCTGCAATAGATTGACATACTATTATATCCTGTGGATAAAAGCGGGTATGCTAACTGGACTGGATCAAAGAGTGTAGTTAGGATATCAGAAACAGAGACTAATTGTTAAGTGTACTACTTTTCATAAGTGTACACATTATTTTGTACATTTATTGTACAGCTGAAGAGAGACATAGGAACATGTTGACCAAGTCACATGTATGTGCAGTATGTTGTATGTAACTTTAACTATGTGGTCAGCCACATAGCTCAGATGGACAAGAACTCTATATCTATATGTATTTATATATACATATGGAACACTATAGAACACTCCGCCGAGTACAGAATTGTCTTCAGTCAATATGAAAGAGATGTAATGTGACGCCATGGACACAACTTTACTGGGCTACACAGAGCAAGTGGCAAACATAATTGACAGTGAAAACGAATATGAAAAACATCATTTACTATACTATTTGTATAAAACAGCAGGTAAATTTTGCCTAAGATAAGATCGTAATTACTACAAATTTTCTGAATATCTCAACTATAACTACAATTTCTTGACAATCAGATCAAATTCTGTAAAAAATCATTTTGAGTTTGCAAAATACTTGTGAATCAAATCCGATAGAAGTGTTTTAACTATATAAAAAAGAGGACAAACTGTGTAAGAACTTGAGCCTTCTCCAAAAGATCTTTGATTATTCACTTATGATATATACCAAGCCCGTAGCCAACGGGGGTTCGCAGGGTTCGGGTGCTATGGGCCTGTATACCCACCAGTCTATTAGCCTGAGGAATACCTATACCTAACCAGGCTCACCTCCAGACAGTCTTCATTTATTAAAGTGAGCCAATATTTTTGGGAGGAGGCTGGGTAAGCTGAAAATGAGTAATATTTTAAAGAACCGGTGATTTTATTGTACAGGAAGTTCAAACTGAAGATGCACATTGCACAAATCATAGTTAAGCTTTATGAATATAATATGTGTACTATAGTGTTCAGGGTCCAGATTAAATATCATTTTGTCATTTTTTCACAGAATTAATCATATTAGGGGAGGGGGTAAAATGACAGATTTGTCATGGAAAAAATCTTTGATCATGTAAACGCTGATGATAATACTACTTCAATGTTTGGTGTGACCTATCAAAGATGCTATAGAGGGGTTCAAACCTTCATCAAATTAGCTTTGCCAAAATGATATTTTGATTCGGTCTATTATATACAATGCTAATCCTCAATTTATTATTTGTTCATAATGAAATTGTACTGAATGGAAAATTTGTGCACAAATATTACAATTCATACTTTAGGTCATAGCAACCTCAGAGCATCATGTTTAATGGAATTTTTCTGTTTAATCTGATTTATTCTGATTTTGTGATTGAAGTGAAAGTGTCAAGTTTGTTTGACCAATAACTATAACTATATTTGCACTTCAGTCCTACATTATGATTAAGTCGATTTAAAATCACTTTTGTTTTGAGAATTACTGTAGTACACTTGCCTGGCCATATTTCTATTTTGTACTATATCTAGTACTTGTATTGTAGTAAACTAAGAGAAGTCAGTGACTCGTATAGATGTAGCATGCCATATTGCATAAAACTTTTAAGTGTCTCTAATTGCCAAACCTGTCGAATGTCAAATATTTCCCATGATGATATATTATGTACAAAATGATCTGTAAGTAAGTTCTGTAATCTCAAATTGTGATGTGATAATAGTTAATAGCGGGTAAAGGAGGTAATTGTATGGTTGCCTCGGTGATTTCTTAGATATTTTCTCACCCTGGTAACCTGTAAAAATAATCGACAACATCTGTCCATTCAATGTAATGGTGTAGTGCACCTTCAAGTATAGCTTCCCTAACGTGGCCAGAGTGAGATAATTTGGCTTCCGTGGTTGCAAAAAATTAGCCTGACTGAAGATTTTTTTCTCGAGTGGGTACAAAATTGTAATTTTCACTATTTTGACAGAAATTGTAATTTTTAAATGTTTCCAAGTCTTATGCTAGGAACATACATTGGTGATTGCTTCCTAAGGAAGGACCACCAACCCTTCCTTAATATATTAAGTTAAAAATCTGGGGAAAAGTTTTTGATTATCCCTCTTATGTGAAACCTCAGTTTGAACCTGTTGAATATTTTTGAATATTCAGAAAGAGTTTTTGCATCTTATTTAGAAACAGTTCTTGGTTACTCTGTAACTGTTAGCTTCCAAAAGGGGAAGTTGCAGTTTGGATTTATTTTTCAAGTCCTATCCAAATGATCCTATATTTTTATACTGTGTTCAAAGAGACCCCAAATATGTGTTCAACTATGTAAAAAGTGTTCATATTTTGTGCATAGATTAGTTGTTATAATTAGTATAGTTTAATATATACAATACTTTAAAACAGGTTATTTGTAAATTATATAGGCCTAGGATGTAGAATGTAAATAACATTTAGTGTACTTTAGTCATTCTGATTAGACGATTACATATTGTACCATTATTATATGTTTTTTCACACCACAAGATTCAAGCATTATTTCCCATGAAAGTGAATTATGAAATGATATTATTATGAGATACAGGGTGATCCAGAAGTAACGTCAAAGATGTTGTAATTTCAAAAGTATTCATCAGATCTTCATGAAATTTGGTATACATGTACCCACAACATTTCTGAGTTACCATCTCAAAGATTGGAATTCAATCATTTCATTGGTTGAAATTATGGTTGCTATAGTAACCCGATATCGCGTAACCCGGGGCAAATTACTTAACGTGTAATGCGTAATCTCAAAATATCAACAAGATCTGAAATTGTTATATCCTCAACATTTTATTTCACAACAATATAAATCATACTATTGCACAGTTACTAATAATAGTTCATTCTACATAATTGCCACCATTTGCAACACATTTCTCATGTCTGGATACCCATTCCTTGAACACAGAATTAAATCCATTAGAACTCATTCCTTGTAGGGCTAGTACTACGGCATTTTTCAATTCCTCACAGGATTGAAAATTATTTCCACTAAGGTTTCTTTTTAGTTCCCCATACAAATAAAAGTCACTGGGGGCAAGATCAGGTGAATAAGGGGCATGTTCAAGTTGTTGAAATCCAAGTGTTTGGACTGTGTTGCTGGTCAGGATTGCAGTGTGCGTAGGGGCATTGTCCCAATGCAAGATAAACTGTTGCAGATGTCCGGGACACTTTTTCCTCAGGGAACGTTGAAGATCACGCTTCAGAACCTGAAAAACAAATGTTTAATGGTTGTTAAACCAGTTGTTTCATTGATTGGATTTGGATTTGAATCATGGCCATGGAGTTATAATTATATTGACAGTGAACAACATTTAAATACTTTAATTTAAAAATAAAATTCACAGTATGATGTATTATTAGAACAAATGATATCTTACCTTTGCAATGTAAACGGCATTAATTCTCTGGCCAATGGGAACAAAATGGGTTAACACCATTCCTCTAATGTCAAAGAATGTCACAACCATTTGTTTCTTTTGTGGAATTCCTGGTACTATTTTAGGCTTGGTTGGTGTTGGGGAGTTGTCATGTTTCCACGATGAACTTTGTTGCGTGGTCTCTGGGATGTAGAATGATAGCAATGATTCGTCACTCGTAATGATCTTGTTAAGAAAGTCATCTCCATCTCTCCGATATTTTGCAAGAAAGTCCCTTGAAGCCTTAACACGCCGGTCTTTCTGCTCCTGTGTCAAGTCATGCGGCACCCATTTAGCAGACACCTTCTTTAACAGACAGTTCTTTGTCAGTATCCGTTGCACAGTCCCATAGCTCAGATCGTGTTTTTCAGCCAATTCTCTGATAGAAATTTGCCTATTGTCCATAACATCAGCTTCAATTGCTTTGATGGTTTGATCATCGAATGACGACACTGGCCTGCCTCCTCGCTGCTTGTCTACCACTTCATCATATCCACTGGAATACTTGTTAAACCACCTGTAAATGTTTCTCTCAGCAATGGCAGCTTTACCATATGCCTTCTTTATCTGTCTTATAGTCTCTTTTACACCTTTCCCCAACTTTACACAGAACTTAATGTTTGTTCTTTGCTCTATTTTACTCTGACTTGGCGCCATCTTGAATTGGGTGGGTTAGTGTCCTTGGTCATGTTAGTATTTGTCATGGATGATGGAAGCAATTCAAAGAAATTGAAAGCTTTTTATGAATGCCTATTGTGACATCACAACTATTACATATTTGTTACCATGGCAACAAATATAAAAATCATAGAAAACAAACAATGAACATTTTCAAATGTTACTGACTTTTTAAATTAGAGAAATTCACAAAAACGTTATGGTTTCTCTTCAATTTGCCCCGGGTTACGCGATATCGGGTTACTATAGCAACCATAATTTCAACCAATGAAATGATTGAATTCCAATCTTTGAGATGGTAACTCAGAAATGTTGTGGGTACATGTATACCTAATTTCATGAAGATCTGATGAATACTTTTGAAATTACAATGTCTTTGACGTTACTTCTGGATCACCCTGTATATATTTTTTATGATGTGAATGTACGATTAAAATGAGATTTCCAAATTAAACAAGTGCAAGTTGATATTTTGATCATATCAGGCACAATAATGATTGAACACCATGTTGTGAAAAAATCTTTGGAGATTACTGAAATATTTTCTGTTAAAGCTCATGATTATTGCTGGATTAATTTGTGTTGCCCAAATTAGGGATGATTTATAAGTGAGGCAATGATAGCTAGAATCTTTCAAATTATTTTAGTATTCTATCATGTTGAAATCACAGTATCAATGTTAAATCTCTTACCAATGCATAGTAACAATGTATGCCTAACCATGGGCTTCTCTTGAAAGCCCATGGCCTAACTAATGGGTAATCACAGAAAAAACTAAGTTTCCTGAACAAGGACATTAATTATAACTTTTACAATCTTTTTTACAGGTTAATATAAAAATGTATTGTAAAGCAGATGTTTGTCACCGAGAGTAAAAAAATATTTTTTTCAATTCAGCCATGTCCTCGGTTGACTTTTGTCTTAATTTGCACATGGGTTAAATGTTCCCTTTATAGTAAAGTATTATTTAAACTTAAAGCAATATTCTTTGTACTACACTTTTTATGCTTTAAATCATCAGATAATCAATGAAAAATGTTTTGAATGAGTGTAAAAAAGGGTCGCTTGTCAAGAAACTTAAGAAGTTTTGATTGGTTGAGAGTGAACTTATTGGCATAAAGGTGTTTCATCAATGAATAAATAAACGAACACAAGGTCAATTTAACTTCAATACAGATTTGATGCGAACAAAGAACACTTTGTACATTGAACTAAGGAGAACATTTGATTTTGAAAAGGAATGACATTTCACTCATCCTTTCGACAACTATGATGTACATGTATATTACTGTAAGAAATATATTTTTGTATATTATGTGACAATATAAGAGATACTTGTTTTGTTCAAATGAACTTAGGTAACTATAATTTGGCTGAGAACTCAATTTTGTTGAGTATACTTCAATATTGATGATGCTCCATTTACCATTGTTCAACACACAAGTCATCAATCCTGTCATGAGACTGAACTTCTATTATGTACCCATCTCGGCCAGTAATAAACCTTACCTTGTATATGACCTTTACTAGCCACATATTAGATGCAGTTAGAAATTACAGTTTGCTCAAATGTTGATCGATTCTCTTGGATTGTCCCTTTTCACTCCAAAATTTCCTTTTTAAAGTGAAATTGACCAAATATACTGTTTTTGTAAAGAAACAAATCGAGGGGTTAATGAAGTTAAAGCAGATATGAAATGGTATTTTTAACCTACAGGAATCAATATAATTTTTTGATAAATGTATTTGGACATGTTTTCTCATCAGTAGTGCGAAAACTATTTCACTCTAACGATCGTTATAGCTGCTTAATAAGCAATATTCGAATTGGTTGTGACGTTATTGGCCCCCACGTGATCTCTCACTGGTCCCCACGTGGCCCATAACGTCATAATGCCTAAATGTTTTGTTTTGGTTTACACTACAATCCTATGGTTGCCGTGACGTTGTGATTACTAAGGAACCAACAAACCAAAGCTATATTTTGTATATGACGTTACTTATCACGTGGGGGCCAATTTGATTGATCAGTTAGTTTTGTTTCGTTATTTATGACCGTTAGCAGTTATCTAACATTTATTTTATAATGGTTATCGCAAGAACTCTACGTTGGGCTTACAATGGAGAAAACCGCATTTTTGTAGCTGCAAGTTGAGAAAAGCTATTTCAGTTGTCCTTTAATGAAAATTATTATTAACAGCTTGTGATTATTTACTAATGTGACTTTATTATGGTTCACTTTTATTGCTACATGAACATTGAATGAACATTTCTCAAAGTCTTTCCTTTACAATTTGTAAAATTCATAGTTCATGTTCTTCAAAAATTACCTGACATATCAGAATAACGCAGATGCGAGTAGGAAGTTACCAGTTTGACCACCAGGTGGCTCATTCGGGTCAGATAGCATGGCGGGTATAGGAAAAATTTCCCTTTAATTTAAATTACATCTATTTTAGTGGTTCAATTTTCATATAACCCTTGTGTATCTGTAATAGTTATGCAAATTGAAATATGTCCAGTAAAAGAAAATGGTATTTGACAAATACAAGAAAAGATATTTCACTTTTTGTGGTTTTGTAACATGGGGTCTATTGGGAATCAACCCGAACGAGAAGTCACATTTTCAAAGAAAATTAAATTTTCAAAGTTGATAAACAATTTTCGAAACCACATTTCTAGATGTACTTTTACTTGTAGAATTCAAATATGACATCACTTTGACTGAATTTTGAATATACGTAAATCAAGATTATTTCTACTCGCATCTAGTCTATTGTATAATCCCCTACTTTTTCAGCCTTTTTAAGTCATTTTTTAAATTCTCTGTTTTCCCTTGACAAAACACCCTGTTTCCCTTACTCTGGCAATCCTGTTAATAAGTACCTAAAATTACCACAGTTGTGTGACCTAGTTTGATGACCTTTGACCTTGAAAATTTTACTTATTCAGAGCTCAGTAAGGTCTTGTGTGATTAAGCTGACCAAAATTTACATCCAAAAATCAAAAGTAAAGGTCAAATCCTAAAACTAATGTCAGATTTGTACTCCTGGCAACTTGATGATTTTCAAAAAAGGTTGAAAAAGACGAATGGCTTTTTTATATCCCCCTCAAACTTCGTTCGGTGAGATAATAACTCAGAACTCATTTTTGCATATTTTGTATTAAATAAACTCCTATTTGGTCAAAATTCTCAACATTTTCCTATTTAGATTATTTCACAGTGAGAAAGATTTAATATTTTGTTTTTGAAAAGGCTTGATTTTAAGTATAGGATTCCATTTAACAGTACATATTGAACTTTTGTATGATTTTATAGGAAATAGTTCATATTATTCTAGTCTCCAATTTTTTGTGGACAATGTTTGGTGGTTAGTCTTTGGTGTTCAGTGTCTAACAAATGGTAGGTGGTGACACAAATGTCTAACAGGACATGCCCTCATACTAGTAAAGCATCTTTTAAAAATCACTTCTCTCAAAAACTTAACAGACTATTTGTCAAAGTAAGGGAAAATATTAGTGCCAGTTTTTATGGAATTAAATTGGTTGGAGAGTTAAATGGCTCCTTGTTAGTTACCCATTACCTAATCAGATCTTAGCAGTACCATTACTTATGAACCATTGACCCATCCATCAATGGAGACAAACAAATGGAGAAATCCAACAAATGGAGAAATGTGTTCAGGAGCGAAGAAATGGTGGTGTGCAACGTTAGCGATGAGAGAATCGTGGTTCGAGTGCAAGTAACGTGGTTCACAAGGTCTAACTGATGTTCACGTTGGTGGAAGTCTAGTAGGCCTGAATAGTAGAATGGGAAATCTATTGCATTAAATTCTACCCTTTTTGTCGAGAAAGACGTTCATACTGTTGATATGCCCAAAAAAGTTTATAATGCAACCATAATGGAGAGGACTGATACAAACATCACCCAGCCACTGAATATTGGAATATTGATAAATGACACACACAAATATATTCTAAAATAGATTTATTATTTCTAAATTTCATGATCTATAAATATTAATCCATGTTACATGTATTGGTCCTGCCAATCAAAATCATTTGCATACAAAATACAACACTGTCAAAAGTTATGGAATTTCCGATATTAATATTTATAGATACTGTTACACATTAAACATACAATACAACATGTATTTAACACCCATACTATAGCCACTAAACAACAAATTAATTTGACAGCATATTTTGTATGCAAACCTAATCTACAATAATTGTATATAATTATCAAAATGATATAAAATGACGAGTATCACTTGTATAAAAACAGTTTTGCAGGACGGATACCTTGTCACATTAACTACATAAACTACATACTAATAATTGAGTACATTATTGTTCAACAGAATTGAACTGTTAGGACGGAATTTTCTAAACTCGAGGCAAAAAGCTCTCTCTATGTATTTATTATGTTGATACACTTTTTAGATTGTAAAATAATGCTACTTTGGACGGAAGAACTATATATAAGTCTGTACATTTTCCGAAGTTTGGTTCAATAAAACATTTCTACAAAAAAAACTGCTGGCAAGTTACATGACCTTAAAAATAAGTTAACACAAAATGTGAACTAAATAAAAAATATACCATGAGGATTTTACAATCCAGCTTACATTGAATGAAAATCTAGTACATTTGAAGAAACTGTCATTGCCCATTGTCAGTTTTACCAAATTTGCTAGATTTTCAGATAATTTGCATATAATATGTTAATCATCAAATGGAAGGTCAATCATTATCGTTATTGACAACTATAAAGCTTTTTCTACCACAAGATATATACATTTCCTGAAGAATATCATCGTTTATCTTATAAAGCTTCTATCTTGATGAATGCAAGCAAATTATTCTTGCTTATATACAGTTCTTTGGTTTCCTTTTCAATATACTCTACATTTAAGTCTTTATCTCTATATATTGTTTTCCACTTTTCATTATCTCAATAGTTCATGATGTTTCTTTATGGTTTGGTTATTTTTTCTCAGTAGTGTTAGACTTTTATATTCTGACAATCTTCTTTAGTTTAATTCAATTTTCATTCACACTTGTTTTATTTACTCAGTTCACGTTCTTTTTTCGCAATGTCACTTTCGAGATGTGTGATTCGTTTAAGGAGATCTGTTTTCTTCTGTGTCGTTGATTGTAGTTGACTCTGAAGCTCTGTGATACGTGCCTCTTCTCTAGTTCCTGTCAATTTCTGTACTCCCTCAGACAACTCCGACTCTGATTTCATCACCTGAGATAAAGATATAGAACATTTTACAATAAAGCATTAATTTTCGATATATTATACAATTTCACTCCATTTAGAGGTGAATACATATATTCCTGTAAGAATTGAATGACCTTATTTTTATCTAAACTAATGCCAAATTTAAGACTCAATAAATTTCATAAATCATGTATTCAAATAGAAACAAACAGCACAAAATAATGACAACACTGTTATAAAAAAGGCGAGTGCCTGTAAATTAGTAGAAAATATGTTGAACTATAGCTAGGTATTCTCAAACACAGGTTTTACTAGTATTACCTGGACAAGTTCCGAGTTGAGATTGTCTCCCTTTGACTGGAGTTCCCTCAATTGAGCTTTCAATAAATCTTTCTGGCTCCTAATTGTCTCATTCTTCGGTTTCATATTAGATGGACTGGAACACACAAATCAAAATTAACATTTTCAACATTCTTTTTTCATTAACACATTTTCAAATTACATGTTCACATGAAAACCAAGGCAGCTGTTGGATTTTATTCTAAATGTAATATAAATGTTATTTTAATGTTTGTTACTGTATTAGTTAAGTTTTTCTTTTGTACTCTTATACCCTATAAGGGGTGAATTGAGAAATAAATATAAATATAATAAAAGAATATAAATAAAAAAAGATATTGTAAAAAACAAACACATTGTCAAATGAAACTTTACTTGACCATAAGTCATGACATTTAGTTAACATTTTGTACCTCTTGACAGTCTCTAGGGGTTTCTCTCCTTTAAGCTCAGCCAATCGACCAGCCACAAAGTTACTCTGGTTGTTAATACCTCCCTGGCCACCTAATAGATGGCGCAGCTTAGCATTACTTGTCATCTTCTCATAACCACGGAGACGAGATGATAAAGCCTGGAACATGAAATAAAAAAATGCTCATTCTGATTATTTACGCAGAAGTTCTGTATTAAAAAGACCCAATGAAGCAAAAAAATAAATAAAAATAAAAAGACACACTCTTGAAGGGTCCAGTTTTTCTACTCATGGTATTAACCTCTTGATTACCTGGAGTGACGAGATTTCTTGGCACCTCAGAAATGACCTTGAAATCCAGAGTGACGAGAAAACACGTCACCAAATTTTTCACTAAAATTGCTCTTAATTGAACAATTTTTATCCAGTTTACACAAAATTTGTTTTAAAATGTTGATCATCTAAGATTGTATAGGTATGTAGTAAAATGTCAAGAGGTGGCAAAAATTAAAAATTCTCTGGTTTCCACCAATTTTAGACCCTGGGATTCAAGAGGTTAAAGGAAGAAAAACAAATATAAACAGGTTGAGAATAAGTTCTGAAAGTTGTCAAAATGATTGCTTCTAACATTTTACACTGTCTATCACTTTTCTTAATTAATATCATAAGCAGGAATCAAAGTTATCATCAGTACATGTATATATGAGTGTAATGGTATTCTGCAGTATTTTGTCATATTAGAATATGAATATACTGATCTTGAGAAACAACATTTCAAGATTTCTTAAAACTATAAATTAGAATCTTACATCATGGGAGAAATCTCTTTCCATTGTCTCTTCTACTTTAACATCAACAAGTTCACCAACAACATTAGACTTCTCATCTGAGCTACGAGTGTGCTTGAATGCAGTCTCCAGGGCTGTTCTTCCATTGGTTGGTGATCCACCAATCAGAGCTGAGCTTGTTGGCTTGGTATGGGATCGAGAGAAGAACATATCTTGGCATACTACTCTAAGGGACTGTAAACAAATGGACACATTTTTATATTAATGATCATGGAGGTTTTGCTTTCAAAAGAAAGTGATAGATATGGCTGTGTGAAATTGAAAATAACATGAAAAAAATTCTTCAGATTAATTTCACGATCCTCTATTACATTGTAAATGTTAAATGAAACGCTGTGTGGTGGAAAATTACGAAATACTACATAATGATGGTAAAAAATGACACCCCTAAATATCATCTAAAATTATTTAACTTCTCCATTCGTGTGTAAAGAAAGAAGGTACACAAATGCATAATTACAGACAACTTCCATTGACATTGAGATAAACTGGTTACGTGAGAAGAGCCTTCATGAAATTAGTTTGGAAAACATGGGGAAAACATTGTACAGTATATTATTTTGACTGACTGCCTCTTACCTTGTAGAACTGTCTGAGGAACATTGGGTTTGCGTCATCTGTGAGATCATCTACACTTATATGTGCCAGACAATGAAGTATAACAACCACAAAGTCCCCGATGGAGTCCATCCTTTCACGACGTATGAACAAGATCTTTCTAGCGTGTTCGTAGAAGAAAGAGTTCCTGAAGGCGTTATTGTTGTAATTGTTACTTGGCAGATTTGATGCCAATAGGAGCGTCACTTCTGGTGCATTGATAAGTTGGCGTAAGACTCGTGATACAAACACCCCAAATCTGTACACAACAAATTGGTGTGGTGTGATGTCGTTGAGGTCAACAGGTACAAGGTCACCACTGCAGGACCATTGCGCGTCTTTGATGTCAAGATAGGCACGACTGTAGTCAGCACCTGCATTCAAGTAATATAGATAAATCATCAATTTCAAATTATGCCTCTGTTTCTTGGTACATTATGATGTGTGTAATATTTTTGTTGACAATCTGGTAACATTCACGAATAAAAAAAAAACGAGAAAATTATTCCAAAAGGAGGGGAGGTTGCAATTATTGTGTCACCCTGTATTTAATATGATGCAGATTTAAAAGAAACAACTTCATTACCTTGTACTTTAGATGGACCAGACCCAGCAGCGCCTGTTCCCCCTGCACTTTTGTCCATCATGGCCTCAAGGTCATTGATCTGCTTGAACAGGGGAGAGGCCATCAACATGTTCACCCAGTCCTGTTCTGCATTGCCAGTTGGAGTAAATGGAGCAAAGCCAGACTGTAATAAATAGACATGCACATGGATAGACTATATTTTATAATGAGTGAGAAGTAGAATTCACTGAGGCAAGATTTAGGAAGCAACAATATAGAAATGAGTGTGAATACAGGCTGGGTGTCCAGCCAATGCCATTATCTTTTTGATGTGATGTGATATTATGGGATCATATGTAAAGTGTATGCAACATTTTCATCATTCTAACAGCTCTATACCATGGGCAATATCTAGGATGAAAACACTCCAAGGTTCTGAATAAAACCTCTTCTAATCCATTGCAAAACTCGGTATTTGTAAAAAGTACAACATGTTAATCATATGTATTAGGTTCCTCAAATGTTACCATGATAGTGATGGTAATGCCACAATTATTGTCATGTATGTTTACCTCAGCAGGATTTGCAGACCCAGGAGCTCCAGTCTTGGCTGCTGGGGCACCAAATAGCGTCTAATACAAATAATACAACTATGGTTAGTAAAGCATTTAATAAGTACCTCTAAAAGGCCAAAATTATCAAGCAAAAGAAGCCACACATTTTCTTCTATATTCACTATCATGACTATTCACTCTACTAGAAGCAATTGTGCCTTGGTAGTGACAAGGTTTTGTAACAAATTTGTTCCAAGTCTTTTAAGAGACTATTTGCATTGACTATGAAATGTAGGATTGGAGTTCCTTGTGTAATATGTATGAGCATATAAATACTAATTGAAGACTAGACTAGCTAAAAGCAAACTAAAGACTCTTTGAAATCAAGAGGTTGATAAGTCATCATCGTACAGGCAGTGACAAGTTCAAGTCATAGGTCACTCAACCCAATTCTAACTCATAATGGCAAGATTTTTTCAGGAATAGAACTTACAGGTTGGTCTCCAGATGAAGCCCTCTCTGCAGCACGTCTTTCTTCAGCTATCTTCTCATCCATTTCTTGCTTAATGTCTTCTTCTGTTTGAAGCTGGTTGTTCTTTTCAATCTGGGCAATCTCTGTGGCACGTTTCTTATTACGCCTTGCCTCAAGTTTGGCTTTCAGGGCTTCACTGCTTCGTTGTTGTTCATCCTTCAACTGACTATCAAAACGCTTCATATTCTCCTCATGTTCGCGTAGCAATTTTTCTTTTTCATCTTCGGAGATGTTCATTTTATCAATATCAGCTTTTTCACGTTTTTCCCTTTCTTCTAATTGCTGACGTCTGATTCGCTCTCGTTCTGCTTGACGTTCTCTCTCCCGTTCCTCATCACGTTTTCTCTCAGCTTCAAGGTCCTGTTCTAGTTGTCTGAAAAATTAATGTAATGTTAGATGTGTTGTTATACTAATTTATCATTTATCAAAGTAAGAATCTTTACATGTATAACCTATTGTTTTAGTCTATAAAACAATGTTCATTCTTATCTTATTTCTCTTTCATTTCAAATTCATCCAATTCATACATACTTCATTTGATTCACCAACTTCCTCTTTCGCTCTCCTTCCTTCTTCTCTGCTTCATCTTTCATATGTTTCAGATTATCATTCATCTTTCTGAGTGTCTCTTCACGGTAACGTTTAGCTTCCTCTGCTGCTTGCTTGGCTCTCTCAGCATACTCCTAAATTAAAATAAAATACATATTAGGAACATCTTTTTCTATTCTTGCTTACAAATATAAACTTTATAAAAAATCAAAGGGGAGCACTGGGTAAAATGGTGATACGCATTATCAATGTGAATATCATTCTCCTGCTTTTTATCATGATTATTGAAACAACATAGATTTGGATATGTGCATTGGTTTTATCAGTAACTGGTATATCTGATCTTTTCTATCTTGCATCCAGTTTCTTGCCTCCGACTATTTACTTGACTTCTTCACCTCTAGAGTATAGGAGGCACTGATTAAACAAAATGTGATCACCAGAACTCAAGTAGCCAACCGATCACAAGAATTTAGGCTAATTTGAATAAGATTTATTCCAAATATCAACACATGCACAATGAACTGTAAATTTAGTGCTTATAATGAAGAGCAGCCATACCTCTTGTAGTTTCTCCTCCGGTGTGTAGATCTTCATAGCATCTGCCAATTCTCTTAACTGTTTCTCTTTCAACTCAAGCCTAGAGTTGGTGTGTTTGGCCTGAAGGTGGCGTGCTGTATCCCGCTCGGCTGTAGCTATCATCTGTGGTGTCAATGAATCAAATTCAGCAATTTCACGCTGTTGTCTTCGCTTTAATTCCTCTTTCTTCTGTGCCAATTCTGAGCTCTTCAAGGTGCCAGCATTGGCAACAAGATCAATCAGCTCCTACAATAACAAACAAAATGTCAATCAATGACTTATATGCACACTGTGTTATTTTTGTTAGCACATGAATCTTAATATATGGATTTTGTACAGATATGTGACTTAAGTAATGAAATCAATGATTGAAAGTTATGGTGTACTCATATTGGGCAAATCAACATATAAGTGAACATGTGAACAAAGACAAGGCATTACCATGGTAGTTGGTACCTCCTGGTTGCACATACAAAAGTCTTCCATTTGTTAAAGATGCTAAACTCCTGATGCCAAGACCAGTCACAAAAATGCATATAACAAGATGTAACCATGTGGTGACATAAAATTTGTGTATTTGGTAAATTGTACATTTTCTACAGTACATTGTTTTTCAACCTAAAGGCCCCTCACATATGAACGGATCCATCAAGTGCAGTCTTGCGATTTGGATAAATGTGAACCAAAATGCATCTTTGCGCATGGTTCCGAAGTCGTCCGAAGGTTTCTGAAGGGATACATACACATGAAAACACTACAATGAGGCACAACATACATATACTTATTGGAACAAATTTTACCTAATTCATATTCGCAGGAATGCGTTTAGTGGATTCGTTCATATGTGAGGGGGCCTTTAATCCCAATAGCTCCTATGAGGAAACTTCTATAGCATTTCACTTTCATTTGAAAACTGATAACAATGCTACATAAAGAACAGTTTATTCTTGTAGTTGATAGTTCCTTACTGCTTCTTACCTGTTCATGAGAGGCAGTCAACTTCTCTCTCTGTTGTTGCCTTTCCTCGGCAACAGTAGCTCTTGTATCAGCCTTAGCTGCATCCAGCTCCCTTGCCAGTTGTTCTTCAAGGTGGACAGCCTCCTTGATGTGGCGCTGTCTCAGAACTGTATACACCATATTCTCAACCTGCTCCCCATCTTTATCCTTCACAGATTCTTTTAATGTGGACTCCGCCACTTTACGTTCAATCTGTTGATTCAAGGCATCTCTCTGTTGTTGTTGAGCTGCAAGCTGCTTGGCTAGTTCTGCCGCTGATTTCTCACTGATTTGAGCTTGTTTCTTCCTGCGTCTTTCAGCAACCTGTTTGATAAATACAGAGTTTTCAGGAATTAACCTCATGGATATCCTTGGAAATTCCACAGATTAATGGAATTCTCCACTAAGGTGGACTGACTGTATCATTTCAGATCTTCACATAGAATTTAATTTTGTGTTTTCAATCTTCACAAACCTAAGACTAAATGTCTTTTAATTTTTAATGTAAATTGGGCAGAAATAGCTGTAGTAACACATTGCCCTTCTCAAGTTTATCCATTTAATATTTTGGAATAAGAAAAACATAAATATCAACATTAATATTCAGTATAGAAGACATTTACATACCCTATCAGCGAGAGCCTGTTTCTGTCTAGCTTTCTCATTTTCCATGTTACGTTGCAGGTTCCTTGCCTCTTGTTCATGTAGAGCCATAAGCCTCTCATACTCATCTTTGCTCAAGTTCTTGCCATGGAGCAACATCTCACGGTCAAACTTAGCTTTGTGTGAATCAAGGGCCTGAAATTTAAATTATAATTTTAAATTGCCATTGAGCAGATTTTTTCTGATGGTTTGATTGGTTGATGTGGGTTTTTTATTCACAATTTCTTTCTTTTGTTTACAAAGGATATTTATCAATAACAAAAATAGAACATGAAGAGATAGATATTAGGCTCTCAGTCTTTTTCATAATGAAATAATACAGTGCTATTCTTTAACAGTATATCTAGAAACAAAATGGATGCCATGTTTAGTGTCATCCTGTATTATACATCGACATTGATAATGCATCCAGAAATAAAGTGGATGCCATGTGTAGTATAAAAGTTATACTATTATGTATTATACATTAAACATTGATACTGCATCCACTTACCAGTTTCTTTTGCTCTTCCATTTGATCATCCACCTGCCTGCTACTTTTAGCAAGCTCAGTATCCAGTGTTTGGTTCATAAGTCTCTCCTGCTCTTTCTGGCTTGTCACAAGTGTAGCCTGTTCATCAATTTGTGCCTCGTGAAGCTTCTCCTAAAAATACAACATCAATAACATACAGTACTGTCTATGAGACATTTATGCTCTATAGAGTCAGATAACACATATATATCCTATACATAGAGGTTATTTAATGGGAGGGATGGAATATGGATTTTATTCCGAGGGAAAATATGATATTGGCCAAGGAAAATATCATATTGACCGAGGGCGATAGCCCGAGTGTCAATATGATATTTTCTGAGGCCAATATCGTATTTTCTCAAGGAATAAATCCATATTCCATCACGACCATCAATAACCTATTTATTTCATAATATTTTTTTTTCAATTTTTCTGATACGGGATCTGATACGGGATTTTTGCTGATACGGGATCCAATACGGGATCTGATACGGGATTTTGGCTGATACGGGATCTGATACGGGATTTTTCAAATAACACTTTTATTCCCTGTTATTTTCCCAGGGAAAACATGTTATTATGGAATAAATAAGGGTTATGGACTGGGAAGTTTTGGATATGGGGTTTATCCAGAGGGAGATATGCATATCTACTTGAGGGACCGTAATATCGGTGTATGCACTTGTACTTACCTGCTCAGGGGTAAGGCTGGCTGTATTGAGATGTTTAGAGATGTTACTTATAACTTCTGCACTGTCATCATCCCCACTGCGACTTGCCTGAAGAAACAAAATAATATATGATAGGGTTATTCCACTGAAAGTAAACTTCATTTTTGAAATGGAAATATAGAGCAGTATATGTAGAATTTTCAAATCAATAGAATAGTTTCATTCAAAGCAGTTGTATCAATTGATAATAAGGTTTCATACAAAAGTGAAGGAATAAGCCTTCATTAAATCTTATGGGTAATGGATGTTAATATCTATTTTAATCTCAATACTGATGTTTTAATGAATGGGAGAAAGTGAGATATAAACCACTCCCAAAAATGAAATAAATGGAAAAAAACTTTTCAAAGAACTGTAAATAAACTTTTCAAATAGTAGTCCAAGTTTCAACAACATCTGGATGGAGCATTTGAGTGAGCTTGTCTGACTCATTCGATAATACATGTATTTGACACATAAAAACACATGTACTTGACACATAAAAACACATGTACTTGACACACCATAACAACAAGTGATACAAACAAAAGTGTTCATTTTTAAATAATGTCAAAATGCTTGTTAGGAAAAGACATTTCTGATGAAACCAATAAAACACCATATATCTCAAATATTTATTGAATAAAATATTATTCAATGATTTCTCATAAAATATAGAAAATATTTTGCTACACCCATGGCACCATATTCCATAAGGCAAAATGTATTCAGTATATTTCTGTACAACAAATCATTGAATAACTTCTAGTATTATGTGAAATATTTGTTAATAAAGTACAAAACATAATTATTATTCTGGTTAAAAAATGGTTACAAATTCGAAAGGATTGGTATCGATATGGAGAACTGTTTTTCTCTTAAACCAATCATTGAAAACATTCTGTAAAAAAACATGGTACATGTATTTTATGTAATGTTGACTTGATTGACAACAATTTAATGCAAAAACTATTTAGAAATATTTTATATAACTGTTTTTGTTAACATCTTTTGCTTTTTTAGTGCAATTGTTTTTGCTCCTTTCTACCAATTCTTGAGAATGAAATAAAATGTCTTTCCGAACCTTGTTGGAACAAAATAGCATATACAACATGTTTTTAGACCTCTCAATATTATAGTTACAAATTTTTGGTTGATTTTAAAAAGTATTCAAAAAATTAAAACAAAATCCCCCCAAAATAGATAAAAATCAAGATAAACCCTTTATTTCATTAACAAGATACTTTTTTAAAATCAATCAAAATTTCCTTTGTACAATTACAATATTGAGAGACCTAAACATGTTGTGTTTATGTCATTTTGTTCCAATGAGGTTCGGAAAGATGTTTCATTTCACTCTGGAAACATGATACCAAGAACAAAACAAGTGTTTGATGTGTTTTCTAAAACAATATAGATGAAAGTATATATATATTTTTCAAATTATATTGTTACCATTCAAAAGATGACCATTAAATTGACGATGTGTTAAATTTTTAGATTTTTTTATGACTGGTTTAAGAGAAACGTGTGTTCAAAAAGTTCTCCATATCGATACCACTCCTTTGTAAGTTGTGTACTTCTGTTGATTTTCCATTATTCTAGTTAAATTATGTTTATTCCATGAAATTTTGTAAACACTATTATGAAAAAACATTGTAAGGAAAAAAATTATAAAAAAACAGCAACAAAAAACACCGCTATAGTAATGCTTTCAAGAAAAAAATGAATTTTTGAAATTGTCTAAAATCATGTAAAGGAAGATGGTAAGGAATGTGACAATTGTTAGTTTTATGTACATATCACTCAAACAGACAACTTACACGTTCTTCCTCGCCCTAGAAGCAAAAACAATGAAGCATATGGTTACAATAGTAATAGCATATTCATCTATCATTGTCACATTTTACATTCCAACATTCTGCATGTAACTATTTACACTCGTTTCAAAGCCAATATGAACCATGCAATCGTACACTATGTACTTGCAAGGGCTTCATTAGCAGCAGGCAATTTTGTCAAGTTATTTTTCCCTGAATCAACTCTTATTTCAGATTCCATGTTAAAATTATATTTTCCAATAATTTTGTTTGTTTTTCCTTTTGCTTGTTGTCAAAAACTCTAATGAAGCAATTGCAAGTACCTGTAAATCTCTCATGCTTTTAAAATATGTTTATTCCCCTTTCCCAATAATACTAATAATACTAAAGACAGCCAGTAATACTCTACAAAGAGGATATCTTGATGTGAAAAAACCTGTTTCTGTGTTATCCTATCAAGTTCCTTGTTAACAGCCTTCTCCTTGGCCAGCTCCTCTTTCATGCGTTTACGTGCTGCTAACTTAGCCAGGAGTTTATCTTGTTGGCTAGCCTTTTGATTATCCAAGGCTTGTTCCATCGCAAGTGTCTCAGCATCATACTGAGCTAGTAGCCTGTCTCGCTCCTCAGCTGACTTGTCTTTCAGTAAATCACGAAGACGACGCTCTTCCTCGCGTCGATGGTCATCCTGTAGGAAAGCATGGCCAGAAATATAGTTAATACATGTTGTGTTAACACAATGTTTGACAATGAAATTTCAAATTACATCTTTGTATAAAGCATTCCTCACCTGTTCCAGAGATTGCAGTGTCATTAGAAGAGCTTGTTCTTCCTTCATTCTGGTAGCCTCACACTGGTTCTGTAAGGTAGCAAGTAGCTCCTGCTTCTCATCCTCATTTAAGCCAGCCAGTTCCTCATCAGATACCTTCTTTGCACTGCGGTGTCTCTCTTTACGTGCACGGAGTTTATCCTTCATGTTAATGGCCCGGCTGTTGCTTGTATTGATCTTAGATTTGAGGTCATTGATAAGATCTTCTGCACCAGGAGATTGCAGTCTTAGAGCTCTGATTCGTTCTTCCATTTCAGGATCAATATCTACATTGTCGTTTTGTTGTGCAGCTGCAAGTCGCATTTCAGCTAGAAGTTTCTCCTGTTGTTGAGTAAGGAGCTTCAGGTCATGATCCAGTTCATCATGTGTTGGGATGTACATGTCTGGTACAGTGTCAGCAGGAAGTCCCAGAGATTTTGCCTCAGTGATATGGTTCCTATGGAGCTCTTTCTTCTTCTGTCGTCTCTCATCCAGAAGTTTCTTACGAAGGTTGGCCATCTGTCGCTGCTTCTCTGCATCCAATTTGTCATTGGATCTTTGGAGTTGGTGGGCATATTCCATCAATAATCTTTCTTTTTCTTCCTGTGTCTGAGCTTCAGAAAGCTTCTTCTTTAACTCTTCTTGTGTGCTCTTAATAGTCTCATCCTTTCTCTTTTCATAGTCTTGAACTAATCCATTAATAGATTGGATTTCATTATCTTTAAGTGAATTCTCAAGTTTGGCTGCTTCAAATGTTTGTTTATCAAGAAGTTGTTTTTGCCTTTCTTTAATATCACTCTCAGATTCATTTTCCGTTGGAGCTTTTAGGGCATTCTGGTCAATGATTGTATAGTCAGTCTTAGTGGTGCCACCATCAGCTGATCTCTGTAGAGGTACTGTAGTAATCACATTGGGGCCTTGAGCCATTGGATTCACCCCGACTTGGGTAACTTGACCTGTGAACCCCCCAGGAGCTGGAGTGAGACCTCCAGTAGCCTGGGCAGCCTCCATTTGTTGCTGGATCTGCGCAACATTCACTCCTGGCCTACCTTGGAGCACTTGCAGAAGTTCAGTTGACAAGACAAATGGCCCACCAGTGCTTAACATCTCAATGAGTTGCTTCAATAATGGAATGAGCTCAGACTCAGAGCTAGAGGAGCTTAGATCACATTCACCATACACTCCTGGTACTTTAGCATCATAATCCCCAGCAAGAACAGAAGAACGCATTAGGACAACCTTGGCCTCCAGGCACAGTAGCTCACTACGTTGTCTGCAGTACTCCAAGCCTGAATGTTCCTCATCTAAAGCTTCTACACGTCCCATAATCTGATCTTGAAGTTCACCCTGAAGTCTTTGTTTGGCTTGCATGTAGCGTTGTTTAACAACATGTTCAGCATCAGGATTCATAGCACCTTCAAGCTCTGAGAGCCTGTCTTTGTATTTCTCTTCTTCAGCCTGGAGTTTGTTGAAGAACTTACGGATGACTTCAACAAATTTCTTGTGTGCAGTTTGGTGAGCTTCCTCGTGTTCTCTCTCAGGCATGTCACCATATGTTAGCACACTGACTACCTCAGGGGGAAACACAGATGCAAACTCCTGCTCAGAGTCAGACTTGCGTGTTGTTTCACGTTTGGAGGCTTCTCCAAGTTCAGCTGATTTCTCCAGGATGTCATTTAAGGCCTTCTCCACCATATTGGATGTTATGCCCTCCAGGTCGGTGATCAGTTTTAATGAGAGTAGGAACTCCTTTTCAGTTAGTTCATCCTCCCTCTGTCGTTGACGTCTCCAGTAGCTCCTCCTTGCCACCACCTCTTCCTCTAACATCGCAGTCGCACCCAATGGAGCTTTCTTCTTCTTATGGCCCCCAGAGGCTAAAGTAACAGGTACAACAGTCTGTGTTTCGTTACTCACACGTACCCCTGTGATTGGACTGAGGTCTCCTGTGACAGGATCAACAGCCATTTCACCGAGCATTATGGGTACTAACCCCCTTCCTTCTGGATCTTCCGTGGTGCCACCTAGAGGTCGAATCTTACCAGAGAATCTGTCTTTCTCAGCACCAAGTATTGCAACATCCTGGCCAGAACCATCAGGGTCTACCATGGTGGTACCAATCAATACAGGCAGTAGCTGACCAGTCAGTGTGAACTCATACATGCCTGGAATATACACAATTAACACCATTAAGTCACACTGATACAGACTAGTCTAGTCTTTAGTCCAAGACAACATTTTTGATAAACGTAGTAACATGTGAGAAGATTTATTTTCTATATCAGTTCTTTCACAAAACAACATTGATCCTCTCAGGAAAAAGTTTTTTTGTTTGAAGAAAAAATTAAACAAAACACTTATAATTTTTAACTTTTACAAAAAAAAATGTTTAAAGTCATACCTGGTGAACCTCCAGTGGCTGAGAGTATGTTGGCTCTTTCCCGTCTCCTTTGAAGATCTTGTCCTGAGCGAATCCAGTATGTCTTCATACGTGTGCGAGCCTTGCTGAGTTCTCTCAGTGCAGTGTCAAGCACATTCTGTTCATGACGTGTGTTTAGAGATGTGCCTTCGTCCTTATTATGTACACCTTAAAATATATGGTTTCTTATTATATTGTGTCAATAAGAACATGTGTACACAAGTATGGAATTTTTATGTTACAAATTGAAAGAAACCAATGTTAGATTTGACTTTTTTGAGGAAAGGAGGGGTCAGTACATGTAACTCTGTTTTGAGACAATATCCAAATAAAGTATTCACTCCGTCCCTTAATGTAATTCATGCATGGTTCTCCACAACTGATTGATCTGTGTTTTAGTTCTCTGCAAAGGTGTCTGTTAGTTAAAATGCTTGCCATGAAAATGCATAGCTTACTGTTAATTGCATCTTTGTACTCGCGCAGGGCGTCAGTGACCCTAGCCTCACATGCCAGGACGTTTGCCTCCAGCAGTGCCATGTAACCTCCAGCAGATGGCACCACCTCATTATTATTAAGGAATCCTGTGTTGACGCGAACAACTTTACCGCTGAGTGGTTCAACGAATGTATCACCAGGTACGATGGGAATATCACTATGACTACCAGATCTTGTGCCACCAACAGGTACCACATCACCTAGGAGACATGAAAGGAAAAGTATGACATCAGCATATTAAATATATGAGATATGTGTCCATGACAATATACTTATTCTGAAATGGTGACAATTTTGAATAAAAATCTTCAGTTATACATGTTATAAGCAAGTCAGAACTGACTTGAGTTATTGAACATTTATGGTTTACAAATTAATGGTTCCTACATAATACAAGTATATGCCTCATTACCTGAATGAGCATCTAGAGTGACTCCAAGGATCGGCACAGGTTGTTCAGAGACAGGATCAATCATAAGAGAGCCTATCTCTATAGGGATTGGTAGACCAGTTATCGGGTCTGTGTGGGTGCCAGCAACTGGTAGAACAGCCCCATTACTTGGGTCAATAGTGGCACCAACTATAGGACAATGAAGTCCTGTGATAGGGTCGGGAACAGGGGCACAGTATTTCATGTCACTCTTGCGTTCCAGAGGTTTGATCTTGGTGACAACAGGAAGTGAGGTGGTTGGGTTAACGGGGTAAGGTACATATGGGATGAGTGGGTCGTCACTGCGACATGCTTCACCTAAATTAAAAATAGTACATGTATATAATTGCATTTCAGTTTACAAATAATAAAACATAAGTTTGGCCTCAGAGCATTATTAGCCTCAGTATGGTGGAAAACATTTTTTGAAAAATGAAAAGTGATTTAACACCAAAGTGATATGAGCTAAATTGATTTTTAAGTAGACACTAAAAACATTATTTTTCAAATATCCCAAACAAAATTCTGACTATAATTCTTCTGAAAATGGCTTTGCACTGACCTGTAGCAGAATCTGTGGTGAAGACAAGTCTAGATGTCACGGGATCATATGCCACGTTACCATTTATGGGCAACACCTTTCCTGTCTGAGGGTGCACGAAGCAGCCTGGGGGTACCATTATGAGGCTGCCATTACCTAGCATCATGGTGGCACCAGCATTTGGTTCAATGAGTCCAGTAACAGGGTTCAAGTGTACTACATCTGGTGCTAGAATGCTCTGGTCTGGACCTAGGAGTTGGTCACGTTCAATAGGATCACTTGAGTTATTGAAGACTAGCGTCCCTCCAGTCCCTGCAAGAGTTAAGCTAAATATACATTTTTGTTTCATTGTTGGTCTTCTGATAATACGCAACTTTATACAAGAAATTGTTAGTTTATCAAAAGAATAAATCATTAAAAATTTCCAATGTTCAGGTGAGGTGGGTCAGGGGTGGTTCAAGTCGATATAGGCTCAAAATATGTATACCAAACATTGAGTCAGGTTGAGAAATGACAGACCATTGATACAAGTAACTCCACATTGGTTTCCACTCGAATTGAACTAAATAGAACATTCTGGATTCAACTTGACGGATTGAGATTAGAAACACATTTATCAACACTAAGGGGCCATAATGAGACATAGTATCAATAAATATAAACATGTTAATGGGTAAATATAAATTAGGTAAATCAGCAAAGGATACCTTGTCCCAGTACACCCCATGCGCCCAATCTCTGGCACTCCTCATTGATTTCATTGGACATCCTCTGTATGAGATGACCAACTCTTCCACACAATCTCGCATGTTGCTGGGTGTCAAGTTCTCCATCCTTCAAGATCTGACCACGTTGTAATCTCTCACTATGCTCATTCAATTGTCTCTGACCTTCACGCAGTGCTGCCTCATAATTGACCTGAATAAAAGGTTGTAAATATTAATGAAAGGAGTAACTACACGATTTCGGTCTTTTAACAATGAACAGAATAAAATTTTCGGTCATATATTGCGCCATAAATCATAGAATCTCGGTCTTTATTCCTTAAATATATGATGTAACAGTATTTGATAATACATACATTATTCTGACCCACTTTTTTTCAATTTTGAAATATTTTAAATTCCCCCAAAGAATTAGACCCCTTTGAAAAATTGGAGCCCTTTCCTAATGAAAGTGAGCAACAAGGTACTCACATATGAAAATACAATGAATGAATTGAGTTAGGATAAATTCAATCAAACAAACCTGATGCTTCTCTCTATCCAGTTCGTCATCCTCTATAAGATTCTGCTGACGTTGTAATATAGCCTCAAATCTTGTTCCAAGTTCTTTACGTCTTTCCAACTCAATTTCCAATTCCTCCAGCTTCACCTCATACTTGGCTATGTCCTCTTGTGTAGCCATGCTTGCCCTGCCCTTCAGGTTCAACTTGGCTGCCCAGAGTCCTTTGAGTGACTCAGTCTGGTGATTGACTTTCTGGTACATGGACTTGGCCTGTGGAGAGAGCAGTTACATCATATAAGTACATGAAATATGTGGACTATACTGAACACAACACTTTTTATAAAGAGTTATAATAAAAATTCTTAATGAAATATGAAATCAAAATGTTAAATGGGTTCCACAGATACATGTATCTGAAACTATAAGCAACACCAAGAAACAAAACAACTCAAAAGACCAAATGAAAGGAGCTAGGCAGCAATTTCAACAATATATTTTTAACATAGAATAAATTGAAAAAACAGGAAAACTCCATTTCGGACTAACCTCATCTTTCTGTTTGCCAAGATTCTGTGTGATGTCCCTTGACTGTTTGGCCAGTGTGTCATACATGGTGGCAGCATTGAATGCCTCAAGGTCCACTTGCGCATCATAGTCCCAGAACTCATCTCCCTTAACCTCAACACCTTGGGCTGTAAACACATGTTATATACAGTAAGAGCATTCTGATACTCATTCTCTTTGTTGCATGAGAAGGTGCGACTTACCACAATGTAATATGAGGCTGAATCTTAATGTCAAATCAACTTTGGGAAAGTTATGTAATGAAGTAATACTCCCCCTCCCATCAACATTGAAGCTACTGGCAACAGAAATAACATTTGTGTAAAAAAAATTACTTAATTGTAACAGAATCTAGAGTGACATTTTAGGCATAAGTAATGTTTGCCCCTTCCCAAAATTACTTAAAAGATTAAGCTAACACTTTCATATCACTAATGAGTCAACACTCATTGTATTTAAAGAGGCTCACCATCTAAGATAGCATTGACAGCATTGGGGTCAGATGTTCCACCACCACCAGCCACATGCTCAAGAGCTTCTAGGTTTCTATGGTATTTCTTTACAGGATGGACCGTGGACCCCTTAGAAGCATAATCATCAAAGTTGTACTTCTCAGCCAGGCGACGATATCTTGGGAAGATGTAAGAGGTCTTCATCCAGCCGTATTTACGGAACAGAATCTAAAAGAATTGATTTTAATACATGTATAATCCCATTTCTTGCAATCAATATTAACATCTCATTCAACTTAAGTTTAATATAAGAGCACACAAAATGCAGCAGTCAAAAAAAGTTATAAATATACAACAGTATACTTAACTCTATAAATATTCTTTTCCTATTTTTACTATAATCTGTACTTGTACAATGCAATGTCTATGGTATTGGTATATTTATTCAAAATAATTATTAAAGTATCATTAATAAAACGAGGCATTAACATGCAAAATGAAACGAGGCATTAACATGCAAAAGGAAACGAGGCATTAAGATGCAAAATGTCACCACCTGCCATTTGTTAGATGTCGACCACTGATTGCCAACACAAGACACCATCCACAAAAAGCTGGAGACTATACAATATGTCAGCACTTGTGGTGCTTACATTCTAATAGAAATTAGATCATGGAATGTAAGACTTAAATAATATGTAACGGAACTCACCAAAGCTATCACAAGTATAACCATACACATGAGGGCTGCTCCCAGCAGGATCAAGATCAAAGCCCAGTCAGGTGCCTTCAATATATCCTGGTCTATAGACATGCCATTCTGGATGACTGAGCGTGGTGTTGTTGGGAAGAATGGGCCATCTTCTGCACACTGGGCAAATTCCGCCATCACTCTCACATACTATAATTCATATCATGTTTCTTAAGTAGGCTCATACAAAGAGATGGAAGAGGTGGCTAGAGCAAGGACTGGCCTGTGACTTATATATTTACTATATTAATTGAACGGTATAGACTTCAACATGTTCAATATGCCTATAACCATGGACTGCAGCTATGCTAGAACATAGTTCTTACACTATATCGGGTGTCCCAAAAAAAACATCATAAAAAATTAAATATCTGGCCATATATTTCTATCCTTAAGGTGTTCTTTAAGTTGTTTTTTTATTTTGGACATCATCAGAATATTTGTATTCATTGATAATTTAAAGTAACAATGTAAAATATGTTTTCTGAAGAATTACCATTTTCTTGTTAGTGTCGGTACTGTGATGGAAGGAATAGACACCCGGGTCATTGAAGCGATATGAGAATAGTGTGGTTGCCGTGGAGATCTGAGACTGTGCCTCAGCTAATTCTCGGAAGCCTCCATAGTCAAATGCCTGGTTTGTATTGTAAAGATTGTCCCTGGAAGAAAGAAATCAAGGCAACTTTTACAAGCAAATGAGGGCTACAAAGCAAAATCAAATTATATTCAAAACATCCCCAAGTTCTACTGGTTACCATAGATACATTACTGTGAAATACACATTAAACTCTTTGTTATTATTTTCACTACAATGCCTGTTCTTACCTGTCATACACTGGGTAGTTGTCATTAGAAACATAGAAGAACATGGTCTCTCCATACTTCAAGCATACAGTAGGATTCTGAATACCTGTGAATGTCCCTGCAGGTAGATTCGTTGTCGTCAACAGACGACGTCTATTTGCACCAACTTCGCCACCACTATAATTACCAGTGAAGTTTCCTTTACTGTTATCTTCCAAAATCTGTTGTATGGAAGCAGGATTCGGATCGTAAACTCCTACGAAGCCAGCCGGCTCCATCACTGTAAAATGTATTGGGATTTCTGTGTTTTCTCTTCCGTCACATTGATCATCGGAGATGGCATTGCGGTAGTTAATGCAACTACGCAGATTCAAACTTGGGATCTCATACTGTTTATGGAAAGTAAAACAAACATTATATATAAAAGTTGGTTCACACAGGATCAGAAGGATAAATTGCATGAATAGTTGACAGAATCATCATTTAGTGCTGAAATGATTACAATAAACATTATAAAAGTACATAAAAAAATTTGGTTTCAAAATTGTATAATAAGATGTCCAATTAGTGGATTACATAGATTTGTGAAGAAATAAAGGACTGGTTCATATATGTCATTTTTCCCATACTGTATAAGTGGTATTTAATCCGAGTGGTTAATTTTCCGAATGGTCAAATTTCATCATTTTCCTAATTTTAATTTTCCTAATGACAAGAAACCTCCCATTGGATAACATTATAAAGACAATATTTCCGACATTTAATTTTCCGAAACTGGCAAAAATTAGGAAATAGGCAAATTAAATGATTAGGCAAAATTACCACTTATACAATAATTGATGCAAATGAGTGGATGGTGAAGCAATTTAAATGTTAAATAGTTTATCCAACAAAGGGGAAAAAGTCCCGAGGCTCTCAAAAAATAGATATCTAAATGTAGCATCTATAAGAAACACATAAGTACTAAAATGTTGCCCTTACTCTATGGCTGTTATCAGAATTTGAGACTACAATGTAACTGGGTTCAGGCCTCTGGGGACAGACCAGTTTGATTCTCATACGCTGTGCAATCCTGCACTCTAGGTCACATATCAGTTCAAGATCATCCACTTTGCATTTACAGAGTCCAAGCAATGCATCAAAGCCAATGTAGGCATCAGCCCCACCACAAACCTGTATGGAATTATACATGTAAATAATTCATGGCATTCCTGGGTTGTAAATATAACTCATTTTTATTTATGTTTCATCATAACTGTTAAAGCACATATTTTATTAAATACCATATTTAAATTAAGATCTTAAAATGAAATGCATCAAACTTTTCAATTTGTACTTCTACTAGCTAAAAAAAGAAAAAAAATTCAACTAGAATTAAACATTTGAAGGCCTTTAAAGTTACTCTAAAAATTGCTAAGACTCACATTCTCAGTGCAGTGTGTTCTCCATTGATCGTCATCATAACATAGACCGGACTGGGTCCTAGTGGTGCCCTCTAGGCAGATGTCATAGACGTCCTTGACACAATCAGTTTCACGACCTTGCAGAATGTTATATCCTGCCTTGCAGGGACATTGACGATCACTGTGTTGGAAGTCACGGCCTGCTCCTAAAAAATAATGGCCAGTTACTTAAAATATTAGGAACCAGGTTATAATATAGTCTCAAAATGTAATTCATTTAATTATGTATTAGACTGACCACCCTTCCATTCCCAAAATGTCTCTGAACATCATCTTTGTCATTGATTTTCTCCAAAATTTAATGGACCTTTTTATAAAGTATTTCATAAAACCAACAATTTTTGGGGAAATGTACTTAGTAACTTTAATGCATATTAAAATGAGCCAAAAAACATGGAACACAACTTCTTTTTTTAAATAGCCCCAGGGACGAAATATACAACTGGCCAATTTTTGTATGAGAGCCAGTAACAGACAGAGAGAGACAATAATATACAGTACCTGTACACAAACAAGTTGGTTGGCCAATGTCAGGTTGTTTGGCCTCTCCTCCACATGGGAAACAACCAGTTTGGGCATAAAGATGGTTGAAATGATCCACTCCACATGGCAAACAATCCTGTACTGAACCTTTATATTCACTAGGGTTAAAGGTACCCTCAGGACAGGGGGTGGGGAATGAGCTGTTCTCAGGACAATAGTAACCATGGGGACATGGATATGAATGGGTATATTCAAAGCTAGCTTGCGTATCATTTCCCATTGGCTGATCTGTAATGGCGCCCTCTTTACAAACGACTCCAGCTCGACATGGCCTACACTCTGCCCTTTCTGGATGATTACCATAATAACCAGAGCGACATATCTCACAAGTATCTCCAAACGACCACCTTGGTGACCCATCCATCTCTCGATGACCGAGAGGACATTTTATTGGTTCAATAGCACCTAAAATATAACATAAAAAGTTTATTTTGTTTATTCATTTGGAACACTAAGGTCTAAAGAAAGAGAAGATGTTAAATATACACTTGATGAATCTTTATAAAACCTAATGAAACGAATCTTAATTATTTTAGCACAATTTAGCACACCCTAATACATAATGTATGCACAAGGAAATAAGAGATTGTTTAAATATTCACATTATCTCAAAACATAATTTGTATTTTCTCTCAATAAAAAGAATCTCATTCAGCAAAAGAGTAGAATTTATTTTCCTCCAAATGTGAGTCACTCTGAGACACTAGCTAGTTTCAAGAAGATACTACCCTTCAAAAGTGAGTCACACAAAGTGTTAACTATCTACAGAATAACAATACATGAACTAATGCTTTAACTACATGGTCGAGTAAAAAGCTAGAAAACAGCAACTCTGTGGAGTAGCAAATCCCACAGAACAAAATACATTTTATTGAATTCCTAGTCATTTTGGACATAACATGTGAGAAATTACCAGGAAAAAGTGGAGAAAATCATCACTTTTCGCCATGATGTGTAGCATATGCCATTATCAAATTCCCGGCCAGAAGTCTTATGACCACAAGGCATTAGCATATAAAATGTGAAAATCTGGTAATTGGTTTCTGTGTTATCAGAAAAAATCCCGAGAAAGATTATTAAGGTCCCTATTACAAGTATTTAGAGCATCACACTTAATTGGATTTTATTTGTTATAAATCAATATAGTTATGTATAATTTTGTTTATTGAGGTATTTTTTAATGCTGTTACTGGAAAACATTTAATGTTGATTATTGAAAATATTTGTAGCATTAAAAAGTATGGAATAAAGTATTATTAAGCAAGGAAAGAATATTAAAATCATGATTTAAAATGTGTTTTAAACATGGAAATACAATCTGAACAAGGCATTATCATACAAAATGTCACCACCTGCCATTTATTACAGATGCCATGCCATTTGTTACAGACCCCGAACACCAACAGCCATCCACAAAAAATGTAGACTATACAACAATGTCAACATTTCTGGTGATGACATAAAAATGACTTCTGAGAGGCAATAATATTCCAATGAATATAAACTTTTAATTCTCTCTGCTCTCCCAGATTAAAATGGAGTAATACATATTAAAGTTTAGTGAAATGAAGGAAAAAGAATTTCAATGGTTAACTCCTTTCTTCTTCAAAGTGAGAAAAGGACTGAGTATCAAGAGGGATAGTTACAAAACTAATATTCATATTCCTATAATAGCTGAGTCACAACTCTTACCTATTCCTTTTGCAACTAGACAAGGTGAAATAGAATAATAAGCTAGTATATGATAATAAGCTAGTGCATGATAATAAGCTAGTGCATGATAATAAGTTAGTGCATGATAATAAGCATAATAAAAAATAAGAGTGCAGGGTTTCACTGAGACATCATCGTTTGTGTGCAGTCAATGGGTTCAAGCATAGCAGGACTAACTGACGTTTGAAAGTTGTCACAACAGCCTCCTTCAATTTATGCACCAACAGTCTTATAATTGCTTTGTTACCATAATGACTGGACACAGCCAATACTGACATGCTATCCCTGAGAAGAGCTTATATTACTTTATTTTTCATGTTCAACAGTTTTAATACAATGAATCTGAACTAATATAATGCTGTAAATTACTAGCAAACAATAAATATGCAAAGCAGCACTTTTCTAAAAGCTTTAAGAATTTTTCAATATATACATATCATCACAATATCTTACCTATAACACTGTTATCACACACTGAACTACTATCCTCACCCCCACAGTAATGGCCAGGGGGACAGGGCTGGGGGGAAGAGGAGGCCTCGGGACAGTAATAGCCGCACAGACATGGCTCCTGGGTCATAGATCTGTTACAGTAATATCCTGAAAGGCAATGAGAAAATCATAACAGGTCGGACAAAAATCTATTGACCTGTAAAAACATTAACGTACTTCATGCATGCATCTATCTTTATCCTGATATTTAGAGATTCAATTTTAGAGATTAACACATTTCTACCAGCATATATAATCTGAGTATCTATTCTACTGGACATGCAATACACTCACCTGCTTGGCATATGGTTTGATTTTGTGAACCAGGTGGACAGAAGTATCCCTCATCACATTGTGTTCCCTCCAAGGTGGCATTTGTTTCGGGGCAGTAGTAGCCTGCGGGACAAGTATGACACTCTGCGATAGACCCTGCTGCCTCCTCACCACGGTAGGTCCCAGGGGGGCAGGGGTCAGGTGCATCAGTGGCTTCAGTGCAGTACCAACCTGGGGGGCAGGGGCTGATGGAGTAGTTGGCCATAGCCTCCCAATCACAGAAATAGCCAGCCGGACAAGGTAAACAGTCAGTCAGATTCATTCCTAAAATTAATGTTTTCAAATTAAAACACAGTCATCAGATCCTGAATACTACAATTTTATATTTTCGGTAATTATGCATGCATGTTTTCTTGGGCAACAAAATCTACTTTGAACAAAATGAGCCCATAACATTACTTTGTGACCATGTGTAGGGTAAATAAGGTATTATTTTAATATCTTCCAGCAAATGGTTTACATTTTTCTCTAGTTTTCATGGTTTCCCTCAGTGAAGTTTCATTTTCAAATATTTCAATACAACACCTATACATATGGTATTTCGAATGTCATATAAACACACCTCCTGACATCTCATTGTAAGTTCTTCGTGGACATGCAGTGATGACTCCAGCCCCTGGGCAGTAGTAGCCAGGAAGACAGGGCTCTGAGATAGTGGCATTTTCCGGGCAGATACGCCCTGGCGGACATATTGTGCACTCATGGGGACCTGTGGCACCCACTTTGTTGATGACTCTGCCTGGGGGACAGGCCCTGGGAGATATACAGCCTGGAACATAAATAATGTGATATGCATTTCAGTATGTTTTCAATCATTTTAAAAATAAAGCATACAGTGTATGTGTTCTTGTTGGAAATATTCCCTGAACTTTAATAATAGGATAACAGTTTAAAGCCTGTTTCTAAATACTATTTTTAATTTGACAAAGGTGATATATAAATAAGCAAAATTAATAAAGAAATTGATTGGGGTACCTGCTTCACAATAGAAACCATATGGACAAAGTTCGCCTTCATTGGTATCATTGCCATATGGGTTGGGTATTGCATTACCCTTCTTGCACCAATGTCCTGCCTGGCAGTCTCCAGTAGCTGTACCATCAACACAGTATTTACCTACAATAATGAATGAAGGTATATCATTAACAAAAATCTTGATATACATGTATATCAATTACATGTAACTTAAAGGTGCAACAAGTAGTGCAGAGGGGCCATTCAACGATCATGGACCAGTGTCAAAATATATTTAAGTTTGGACATTTTATCAAGACTAACATCTATTTTTATTTTCTACAAAGAAACCCCCTAGATAATCATTATTTGAGCTTATATTCCTCTTGAAACATGGTGGATCTTAAAAATATAAAAGTGGACGTCCCCTTTTTGAAGCTTTGAACTGAATTTACACTTTTTAATGCCGAAATTGATAGTTTATCCATACATTTTAAGAAAATAGGTATGTCGAAGAAGATGTTAAGCCAACTGTTGCCTTGATAGCTCAGAAAAAGTTAAAATTTTCCTATTTTCTCTCTACAAGCCTTATTGCCCCTTTAACACAAACTTTGAAGCTATATCATTATCAAGGCTATATCACCACCAAATGCTTTCAAATTGGTCATTACCACAAGGTTTGAGACTACAGCAAGTAACCATAAACTGTTAACTTTTCTGAAGTTCTGTCATAGTTAAAAAAAATTAAACAATAGCATTTAGTTTTACTTGATTAATTTAATCTCAGCGAAACAAAATTCTCTGACTTTTCAAGCTACATTTAGTAGCCCTATCTTCAAATCGGTAGAACAAGCAAGTTGTACTTTTTTACGAATAAAATTCTACTATACCTGCTGGGCACTGTTCACATTGACTGGCATCTGAGAGCCCCACAGTGGAGTTTTCTGTGTAGGTTCCATCTGGGCACAATATAGGTGTCACTGTACCATTGGGGCAGTAGGAGTACCTGGGACATATTTCTGGAGTGCTACTGTTCTTTAGGCAGTAATATCTAGCAGGGCAGGGTAAACAATCAATGGAGCCCTGGTTGGGTTGGTAGGTACCTGAGAAAACAAGCAACAAAAACAAAACTGTATCATGAAGTACCACCAAGGCATAAAACATCTCATCACCTTATTCAAGGTTTTCAATAATATTTGAAGAATGCTCTGATTTCTAAATGAAACCGATTAGTTCTCAAGTTTATGTTTCAATCTTCTTGTACTCACCAGGTTCACAGGCAATAGGAAGTCCAGTGCCATTGGGGCAATAATAGCCAGCGGGGCATGCAAAGCTTGTTGGCTTGGACACCTGTGTAGGTTCACTATCTGGACAGTAGTATCTCTCTCTGCAAAGACCACTGGGGCTTGATAGTCCAGTTTCACCACAGAATTGGCCAGGAAGGCATGGCATACAGTCAGCCACGCTCTCTCCTCCAACATTTGGGTTCATATAACCCATAGGGCATGCTGTTGCATTTAGTGTTCCTAAAGAAAATATGGTATAAAGTTAATACCTGTACCGTAAATATAAATAAAAAAATCATGAGCCAGTTGATGAGATGAGGGATGAGCAACATACAAACAACATACCTTCTTCACAGTAATGTCCAATTGGGCAAAGTCCATTTACCCCATCATTAGGACCAGGGTGAACAGCGCCCTCTATACATAGATACCCAGCACTACAGTTGCCAGCGGGGGCAACGAGTCCAGTTTCATCACAAAATTGACCTGATGGACAGAGTTGGCAATCTTCTTGTACAGACAGTCCAGTATGCTGGTTAAAGGTTCCTGAAATAGATGTAGAACACACATTTTATAATTTAATTCATTGGTTCCGGTTAAAGGTTCCTGAAATAGATGTAGAACACATATTTTATAATTTAATTCATTGGTTCCAGGTATCCGAGCACAAACAGGCTGAATAAACATACAACAATGTTTCATCTTTGTTGTTCCTGTTTTATTCCATTTCTACATTAGCTAATGCATTGATCCTATTATTGCTAATACTGCGTAATACTGAGTTCATGAATACTATGAAAATATTCATGAATAAAATTTAGTTGAACATTAAAAAATTAATTCAATTATAATGAAGAGTAAAAGCATATTGGACTGTATCATGTTCATGCGAGTCCAACCATGCACATTTAAAACTGTTATTTTGAATTTTAGACCTATAAAATGCTTGAAAATCAAGGATTGTGAGTCTCATACTGCACTGTTTTTCTTCAAACTTGATCCATACAAAGCAAAACAAAAGTGCCTTTCTGTTGGTACATTATTCTGTTATACGAGAGACCAATACCTTCAAATTATGATATTATTCCAGCATTTTAGTAAAATGATACATGTAAATAATACAATCAAGAAAAAAATCAAGAAAATATTTGCAATAGCCCATCTACTTCTAATAAAACATGCAAATCATGTACACTAACCTAGTGGGCAAGGCATGCCATTAGTGTATGTCCCATTTGGACAGTAGAACCCTGGGGGGCATATGACAGTCTCATTCATGCCTTGGTCAGGACATGTAGTTCCAGCAGGGCATGATAGACAAGCTCCTATAATAAAGACCAACAAGGTCACATTAAAAGGTCAAGGTCATATATTTACATATGTATAGGTCAGGGCCTTATTTAAAGGTCAAAATCATCTGAAAGGTCAAAGAGCACATTTAGTTGTATGTCTTGCCAATCCTGCCAAAATTTAATTAGATGGCAAATCAATTTATTTATTGGTCAAATATTACAAAGTGCAAGACAGCATGTTAAATTTAAAACCATTGCAGCTGCTCTAAACTTAAATTACCAGGTTGTGAGAGAGGGTCTGGTAGATTAGAACTACATACCTTGTCCAGTTTGGGGTTGATAAGTTCCCTTGTCACATGGTGTCTCAACAACCGCTCCCTCAAGACATTTGTGTCCTACGGGGCAAATATAGCCTTTCACTGTATCTGTGGGGTTGGGCACGTTAGAGCCAATCAGACAGATGAACCCTGCGCTGCACGGAAGACTGATGCCTGGAAAGAATTAACATACACTGTAGTTCAGTTAAGTGCATGTATTGAAATAGATTGTGTAAGGTATTGAAATGGGAATTGGGCATATCCATTTGGAGAATTAGTTTGTCAATGGATTGCAGAAGTCCTCGTTGCAGAAGTCCTCGTTGCAGAAAATTAGGACTAGGAGTGAATATCAATTTAATATTTCTGATATCCCAGCAATTACCAATATCCATGAAATATAACAACTTTACACTACAGTATATATGAAATTGTAATAGAAAATATTAAAAAAAGTATACATTTGATAATAAAGGAAACTGACCATATGGACAAAGCATGAAATGATGAAATGTAATAAATCTCCTTTGAGGACATTTATATGACAAACAAACATGTAAACACTTGTCCAAAAGTCACTTTTAAGTCACAAAAATAATTGATAAACACTGGACAACTATATCTATGAAACAAAAGGAGTGGATGAGGACATGATCTCTTCGTTTGGTCTACTCAAAAGAAAATAAAAAATCAAATCAGATGAATAGTGTCAATTCAACTCTCCATATTTTCCCCCTGTATCTCATTGATAGAAAAAGACAACTATTGTATCATTAAAAATCTATCAAGTATTTGATAAAGCAACAAACTTTTATTGAAAATCTTCTTTGAAATTTAATTCCCAGCTTTGACAAATCTGTTTTTCAATCCCCTTACAAATGAATTAATGATTTGGAAAAGCTAAATCCTAAAATCCTCTTTCTGTCTCAAATTATCTGATCCATTTTTGAATCTAACAATATAATATATGCATAAACATAGATATGTATAACAATATGATAATTATGTCATCAGATGATTAATTACAATGAATTAATGCCTGATGTCAATTTTGACATAAAAGACTTGATAAAGTACAGTTAAACCTCTAAACCAGCTGCTCTAAACAGTATATGAATATTTTCTCTTTTTTTTTTTTTTTTTTTATTTATCATGTTTTATTTAATACAATAATATATTTCTCTCAGTCCTTCTATTGTTCAAATAAGACAGGTTTAACTATGGGTGACTCCCTTTATGGTCATGCTACAGTAAAAAAACATGCAAAATATGTCACATTTGACTGACTGATGACATTTATGACCCATTTATCACTCATGTGATGTTCCCCAACCCCAAAAAGATTCAATATAAGAGCCAACCGCTGAGACAACAATACCATCCACTGATCAGGAATACATACAAGGTAGGAACACTCTTTGAATACTTTAAAACAATTTTGGAAAAATGGGCTTTTTGCTCTTTTTCATTTATTACTACTTCAACTTCTATTTCATGATAACAATGCTGGGTTACCTTAATACACTGATTCATATTGAAATTACTTTGTATTCTGTACATACAGCTATATTTTGTTTGATAAAATATCAACTAAAAAAGTATTTAAAATGTGATCAAATCAAACTAAAATGTTTGTCATAATAAATAGAGGAAAATTTGATCATTTTGTCACAGTACATGTGTATGGTGTTTTTCTCGTTTTGCGACATAAAGGATGGTATTTGGAAAGTTCTCTCAAACTAGGAACATTTATTTCCACAATTTGATTGGTGTAATATGATAAGCATCTACATCTTTGAACATGTAAACATATAATAATAAAGGTATACGTAGAATAAAACAAACTGCCATTACACTTATTTCACACTATCATCTGAATTGATGCAGTAATGTGTCAAAATCATACTCCTTATTTTCAAATTATTGTACATCCTTGTTAATACAATCATCGGGGTTCTGTATTCAACTCATTCAGAAATGTATTTGCCTTATCTAGTGGTTACTTTTCACATTTTGAAGAATGGCAACTTTTGCATATTTTCATTCCTTCAATGTGTAGTATGGTTGTTAACTTTTGACAGCTGATTCAGTCATATTTATTTCGAGACCATAGCTTCAGAAATAACATGGCAGAAAGACATCAACATACACTAAGTCAACCATTTGCTAGCAACTACAAATTGAGTCTCTAACATGTTTGTATCTTTCCAGGCCCGTAGCCAGAGGGGGAGCTGGGGAATGGAAGCTCCCCCCCCCCTGGACAGAACTTCTTTCAAAATCATGCAGTTTTTCACCATTCTGAGAATTTTTCGCATGATTTTTAGCCAAAATTGTGAAAAAGCTCCCCCCTAGAAAAAAGCAATTCCCCTCCTGGTAAAAGCTGGCTACGGGCTTTCCATATAATAATTTGCACTGCACTATGGTCCTTTGATTGCTTAGTTTTGTGAATCCAAATCCAAACTGCAATCAATAAATAAATTGATTGTAGATGTTGCTGTATTTTGTCCTCTTCACCCTGTGCAGTGTTGCATATGCAATCGATGAATATCCTATGCTGATGAGTAAGTATTTTACTTTTGGAAATAACAACTTTAGATTAATAAGAAACATGAATAAACAAAGGTATAAAATGAAAATCAACATGACACAGTGATAAATATTACAATTTAAAGAGCAAAATGTTTGTCATCTAATTTACCCAGCATGCAAAAACCCTAATCAGATCTTGGTGCTAGTCTGCTCTTATGAGTGGTTTTCCTGGAATTTTGATGACACAATTTATGGGACCCCCTCCCACTAAGAACACAAGCCTAGCAGGATAAGACAATAACAGTATAGCGCTTTTCCAAAATGCAATAAAAATACTCATAAAGATTTGGGAATTAAGCTCACAAAGCTTTAAAGTGTGATAAATGCCTTTAAAAAACATGTACATGTATCAGAAATATATAATATATAATATAATATATTTTCTTTTACAGCTGAGGATGTTTCAGATAGCAGTGAGTACATTCTTTCAAGCCCCAAAGTAGTAAACAAAGTTTGAAAATTAGTAAAGTAACTCAGAAGTGCAAAGAAGTGTTTAAAAAATGTGACCACGTCAAATTGCTATTTCTTAAAAAGGGAAAATTAGAAAAACTGTGATTATATAAATTTGATGGATGAACATAAAATGTACACCAAACACTGTATTCCTAGAACTATGGGCAACACTTGGGCAACTAGCATAGTCTCATTGTATGAACCAAAAAATAGTACTGGTCGAAAAAATATGCTACATAATACATACAAAGTCTGAAAGCCTCAATAGTTTTTATATATTCATTATGCAATATCTGGTATAATACTTAAATTCCTTTTAAATGTACATTTTCTAATTTCCCTAGGTTTATGTAAGACTGGCTATTATCAGAAGGAAGATGACCCTTGTTGTTTCTACTATCAATGTGATATGAATAAAAGGAAAGCTTATCCTAGAAGATGCATGGATGGAACTTTTTGGAACAGTGATTTGTGTGCATGCGATTGGGATTGGGTCTCTGGTTCATGTAATTCAACAATAAATGGACAATGTGGTAATGAATATATTACATGGTGGGCTGTTAACAATGGTTCATTCTTAAAACATATTATTACAAATTACATAAACATTGACCAGTATACCAAAAGAGGGAGCATTCTTCAAGCTTTAACACAACTACATATTCCACAATAGATATGTCAACATCAGAAACAGAATAGATTTGAACACTCTTATTTTTAAAGATGATAATTTATTTAAAGATGATAATAAAAAAAATTGTGCTTTGTGTTTTGTAGCTATGATGTACCAAATACCAAAAGCACCATGTATGGCTGATACAGAGAGAAACGAATGCTGCCTGAATGGTGAAAAATACGATAACCACACAAGTGGTTTTGGACCAAAATATGTGAGAAGTAGCGCAGATCCTACTAAATATAAAATACCCGAGTGTGACAATGAAGTGAGAAAATGTCCAGTTGGTACATTCAGTCTGAAGTATTGCGCATGTGAACATCCAAAGAGTGAGTATTATATTTCAATTCTATATTGACGATTAAATGCTCCAGAATAACACACATACTAGGACAGGACACTGAAGTTTTGATTCTTGTTTAATAGCATTTGTCTGATGAATAGATTTTTGTTTTATTTCCCCGTAAACAGAAATAATGAAAATCAGATGAAACATAAAAGCATATAAGGCACATAGTCAATTCGACCATAAAATGCTTATTGAGAAGCAAGAGGCCTGCTTGACCATCAAGTTGATCAAAATATTTTACTTAGGATGGAAAATCTCAATAAAACTGTTTTCACCCTTCAGATGCAGGGCTCTAGGTATAATCTACTTTGCTCCATCTTTATTCTCATAGATGATAACTAAAGCCCTGTGTTCAGAAGATGAACAGTTTTGTGAATTATAAGACAAATTTTCTTGTTGCAGCTGATTGTGCCTGTACACACTGGGACTTTGAAAATCCTAGACCTCTCACTGCCGATGATTCCACATTTATGAATAAAGGACACTGCAGGGTCAATGGATCACTTGGAATACTCAGGTGCAGCGGAAACAGAGGTAATCCTGCAACGATACCAGCAACTCAGAAATTTTATTTGGGAAGAAGTGGTGCAATTTTTGGAAAAGTTGAAGCTGATTTCTCAGGAAGATTTACAACTAACGGACCAGGAGAGGGACGAACGATTCATATCAATATGAACGTGCTGGATAATGGGGATGTGGAGCTCTTTGGAGTATTGAATAGTAGACGATTCAATGTTACTGTTGTAAGTACTGAATTAACTCTGTGAAAATTAATCATTCATAAAAAATTGCAAGAAATATTAATTACAATTTTGAATGTGCATCAGGCATGACACAATGAATTGGAATGAAATGAGAAGGTTGTATTGAACTGAACTGCTTTTTATGTGCCAACTGCATTTAAGTGATGTCATGAATTCATATTTTAATCGTTTTGCACTTTTAACTTTTTTTAGCAAAACAGAGTGTAATATTCTTCATCCTATAATTTGCAGACACCCTCAGTTCCTGCGAATGAGGATGTTGAATATCAATGGTTTGTCATAACTGTTCAAGATAACAAAATGAAAGTTGTGAATGGTGTAACATACACAGATGGATCAATTAGCAGTGAGGACAACACATACATGTTGCCAGGATCTTGTATGTACACATACTAGTTTAGACTTGATACCGTGCTATGTTAATTGTTATGGCTTTAACATCAGCCTATGAAAAAATGCTGATGTTATTAACATCTTAAAAAGAGTCCATTTAATGAATACATGTTATATTATGTATCAATGGAACAAATATGAGAGATTTGTAAACATTACATATATATCAGGGGTGGATCTGGGAACCAACAAGAGCGGGGGGCATATTTGAAGTATAAAAAAAAATTATGTGATTGTGTTTTAAAAAAATGTGGACACCTAAAACCAAAAAGTGGCCTCAAATTCTGAACATTAAAGGCCTATTTTCTTGATAATTTGACCAAAAATTAAAAAATAAGGCTCTAAAAGCCCATTTAAGCCCAAAAAGGCCCATTAATCTGGCCATTTTATTCCCCCCCCTGGGCCACCCCCCCCCCTGCCCCCCTCCCAGACCCGCCAGTGTACATATTGTTTAACTCACTCAAAGAATTCCATCGATCCACCCAAAATTAAATGTATTTAACCTTTATTTGCAGTCCAACTGACAGGCAATGACTGTCCTCTCAAGCTAGGTCTAGACGAATCAGTTTATTATGATGTAAGTACACACATAACCATATAGTTCAGGCACAAACTGTAATATTATTTCTATTCACCAAGTGATACATTTTGAAATTAAGATTAATGCATGTTGGGGTATCATATTCAAAGGAAGCAAATAATACAGTATGATAATATTCATATTTTTTTTAGTTTGGATACTGTCAATTTGGAGATTGGTCACCTAGTCATTACGACGACTATGGTGCTAACTGTACAGTACCAAGCAACCCCAGGCCATCTGATGGTTCTTGGTATGTGTTTGAGAACTGGGACTTCACAACTCCTACCAGTGATCCTACATTTCGATAGAAAACAGTTAACTGTATGAAATGAAGAGATGGAGAGGAAAAAATCATAATCAGAGTGTGAATCTTTAAAATTATTTGAAATAAAGATCTGCTAACAAAATTTTTTTTGATTCATCCTTTGTTCATGAGGCATTATGATCTATGTACATGTACAGTGTACATGCATATGATTAATCATGTTAATTTGACTCCCTGGTATGAACCTATATGGCAAGGCATTGTCATGTTGCATTTCCGTTGTCTTTGCATTGCGAGTTCAATATGACTTCACAATGTTTTTATCAGAACATCTGAAAGTCCATCTGTTCAAATTTGATTATCCTTGATTTTTAAATAATGTGGCAAAAAACTCAATTTCTGCATCGTAATTCCTCAATAACCTATTTAATACATTTCAGAAAAAAATTTTAGGATTGTAAAGGCATATTTTTTAGCATTATTTCAAACATTTTACACAGTCTATCCTTTGATCCCCCTTTAAGTCAACAGGTCAGAGGGGTAGAAAGGGAGTAGTTATAAAGACAGTTACTTTAATTGAAAGATTGTCATATGGACACCGTGAGAATTTTGCATGCTAGTATGGAAGACAGCAGATGTTATTATAAATAATACTAAACTTAAATATCACTACATATAAGATAATAAAGAACATGCACTTCTACTACTTAGAATTAAAAGAAATAATTATAACCAGCAGAAATGATAACATAGTGTTCCCAAATAGCATCCACAGTATAACAATATAATAAGTAATCACATGCGATCTTACGAATCATCTGTCTAAACAGTTTTGAAGAGCACCAAAACGTGAATAATAGCATATCATAATATCATAATATGTACACAAGTTTACTCATGCAGTATGAAGATTCATGCAGAAAATAGATTTGGTATACCCATGCATAACTTACTGGTTATATGCCATTCTGAACCTAAAAGTGTATAGATACACACAGAAAAGAAATAAACAGTCTAGTGGTTCCATTAAAAACTCAAAAAAAATAAACAGTACATGTGCAAGAACTGAATAAATAAGGAAAAGTAACTTTCATCTATTACAGAAGATCAGAAAAGTTTGAACCAAACTAAAAAGGTGTTAAAAATAATTTAAGTCAACAAAAATAATTTATTGAATGCTCCTGCATCAAGCTCCTGTTTCACTTGCTACAAGGCCAAGGAAATAGAATTGTGAAAGAGGCAAAAATTCAATCCTGAATCTTTTCATGAATAATATTGAAAAGCTTACCATTCTGAGAGCTGAGAGGTGTGCAGTATCTGCCAGGCTTACAAGGATCACAGTCGCTAAAGTTGGTATTTCCGAGTCCATTAGACATAGTACCCTCGGGACAGGGTGTAGGCCGGTCACTACCCTCAGGACAGTAGTTCCCTATGGGGCATATAAAATCTGGGGGATTCACTTGAGATTGACTTCCATTACAGTAGTATCTGAAATGATAGGAATGTGATATGTAAATATAAAGTGAATGAGTTATTCCTTTTGTCAAAAATGTGACAAAGAGATAAATGTTTACTGCAAACAAACATTGTTTATTCTTAATGCATGTTTCAGAAAAATGTATAACACTGAAATTATATATCAATGGATTTATTTCAAGAAAAACATAAATGTTTAATCCACAATTCTAGAATAAGAAACTAGTTTCGGTCTAATAGACATTGACAAGAATATTTTGAGTTCTAACCTGATGTGATATACTTAAATGAAACATAAATATTCAACCTGCCCTATTGATAATATAATAAATAAACAACACTTTTCAACATAAATATTGGATTATTAATATATCATGATATGTAAAAAGATTTAAGTCCATACCCAGGGGCGCAGAATCCATGGGGTTCTCCAAGACCCCCAAGACAGTAGTATTTTGGGGGACAATCCATGCACTGGTCAGCGCTGACCTTTCGGGTCAAGTTATTAAAGGTACTTGGTGGACATGGGTATTGTGTTGAGAATGTAGTGCCACTTAAACAATAATGCCCTGTTGGACAGGAACTATTGGATAGATCAGTCACTGGACCAAAGCTGTTGTCACAGAAGTAACCTAGAAAAAGAGATTTTAATTATTAAATATCTATTGTCACGCAAAGCCTATGGAACGCAATGTAATAAAGGCCTTTGCATTTTGTTAAAATAAACAACAGAAAATACTACAAATCAAAAAATTCTTAATATAAAATTTAACTTCAAACAATAACAGTAAGAAGACATTTCTTATATGACGTTTGGTAATGATATCTACACATTATCACTTCTGATGGTTAAAAGAAATTAAAAGAAACTAGTGTGAAATACTTAACATGAGTGAGAATGATTATGTGTAAAACACTTTGGATTCATCCTTTACTGTTGTAAATGTCATTGTTTTAAATAACATATATAAAATTCGGGTGTAAAATCAAGGGTGGTTAAAACAATAAAAAAAATATACGTTATTCCATGCTCACCTTCTGGACATGTTTTACAATCATATTTTCCAAGTTCATTCTGGTATGTTCCTGATGGACAGATGGTAGGGAGGGGGGATTTGGTAAGGCAGAAGTGTCCTGCTGTACATGGGTAGTCAAAGGGGGTGGGGCTAGTCTGTCCTGGGGGACAGTAGTAACCTAAAACACAATATACTCATACATTATACAACAAGGCATTAACATGCAAAATTCCACCACTTGCCATTTGTTACAGACAAAGACCACCGAATGCTGACTGCCAAACACCAACCAAACACCAAACACATAAAAATCAAAAACATTAATATTAAAAGAATCACAGCCCATGGTTTTAAAAAGGCCTCAGAGCGCTTGATTCTTTAATATTATATTCTTTCATATAAATTCTCAACTGTAATTTTAGACCACATTGTAAATTTGAATCCCCTTCCCAATGATGAGAAATAAAATCAAAAAAAAATTCCTATTACATACCAGGGTCACAATCACCAGAGACGCTACTAGCACCAGTTTCATTGCAGTATGAGCCAGCGTCACATGGTGTGCAATCAGCCTGTGATGTCAGGCGAGTTCCCGGGCCATATGTTCCATTTCTACAAGGCTCGGGGATATCGCTACCTTGTGGACAGAAATGACCAACAGGGCAGTCAACCTCCGTAGGCAATACTGATCCTATAGGGCAGTAGTATCCAGGGTCACATAGGGCCACAGGGAGGGCTAGACCACTGATGTTACAGAAACTGCCAGCTGTACAAGGTATAGGTTCATAGGAGCCTTGGGGACAGTATGTGCCTGGCTGACACTCACCACCATCTGATGTTGTCTGGAAAACCAAGATATAAGTAGATTTGAATTATTTGCTTATCAAGATTATTCACCATGTTATGTAAGTAATTCAAGGGGGTCATTTTGAATAACATTTGATCAATTTACAACCTAATTACTATTCTTCCATTTTAATAGAGGCCAGAATACCAAGTTCAAACTGTTGGTTTATTGCTTTTCACTTTTCCATCCTAGTAAAAGTGAGTTTATCAGAGTCAAAAATGGATAACAAGGCATTAACATGACAAAATGTCACCACCTAAAACAATTTGGTCAATTTAAAGCAAGTTGGACAATACCTTTTGACCTTAAGAAGAACTTCTGAGAACATGTAGATGATTTTGAAAAAAAAATTAGTCAATTTGAAGCAAGTTGAAAAAAGACCTTTTTGACCTTGAGAAGGTCATTGAAGGTCAAATCTAAAGTCAGATTTGAACTTCTGAAAAGATGTAGATGATTTTGAAAAAAAAATTTGGTCAATTTGAAGCAAGTTGAAAACAGACCTTTTTGACCTTTTTTGACCTTGAGAAGGTCATTAAAGGTCAAATGTCAAATCTAAAGTCAGATTTGAATTTCTGAGAACATGTAGATGATTTTGAAAAAAAAAATTAGTCAATTTGAAGCAAGTTGAAAAAAAGACCTTTTTTGACCTTGAGAAGGTCATTGAAGGTCAAATGTCAAATCTTAAGTCAAATCTAAAGTCAGATTTGAATTTCTGAGAACACGTAGATGATTTTGAAAAATTTTTTTAGTCAATTTGAAGCAAGTTGAAAAAAGACCTTTTTGACCTTTTTTGACTTTGAGAAGGTCATTGAAGGTCAAATGTAAAATCTTAAGTCAAATCTAAAGTCAGATTTGAATTTCTGAGAACACGTAGATGATTTTGAAAAAAAATTTTAGTCAATTTGAAGCAAGTTGAAAACAGACCTTTTTGACCTTTTTTGACCTTGAGAAGGTCATTGAAGGTCAAATGTCAGATCTTAAGTCAAATCTTAAGTCAGATTTGAATTTCTGAGAACACGTAGATGATTTTGAAAAAAATTTTTTGTCAATTTGAAGCAAGTTGAAAACAGACCTTTTTGACCTTTTTTGACCTTGAGAAGGTCATTGAAGGTCAAATGTCAAATCTAAAGTCAGATTTGAAGGTCAAATGTCAAATCTAAAGTCAAATCTAAAGTCAGATTTGAATTTCTGAGAACATGTAGATGATTTTGAAAAAAAATCTAGTCAATGTGAAGCAAGTTGAAAAAAGACCTTTTTGACCTTGAGAAGGTCATTGAAGGTCAAATGTCAAATCTAAAGTCAGATTTGAACTTCTGAGAACATGTAGATGATTTAGAAAAAAATTGAAGTCAGTCTAAACAGTATTTGTTAAGTTATAGGAAGTTGTAAGAAATTGTTACAGACGCCAACCTCCAACCGCCGGACGCCAACCTCCAACCGCCGGACGCCATAACACGGAGACCATAACAATATGTCACCATTTTGGTGGTGACATAACAAATCAAAACATTGAAAATGTTCTCACCATGGCATCAGCAGATCCGTTTGTACAGTACCAACCCTCAGCACATTCCCCTGTAGGGTAGGCATTACCAGGTCCATGACAGTACATCCCTGGGCTACAGGGCAGACAATCAGCAAGACTAGGCCTACCAGTCACATTATTGAAGGTTCCATTAGGACATGGAGTATACAGAGGATCTGGTGTGTTCAGTTCACAATAATAGCCCGCGGGGCATACATTGGGTGTATAGTCTGTTGTGTTTGCATAGCACCAGTAGCCTGCGGGACAGTCCTTGCAGTCATTCTGTGTGGTGAGATCTTGGTAGTACCCAGCAAGACACGCCACAGGGGTGCTCGTACCAACGATACACTCAGCTCCAGGGGGACAACTGGAAACGACATGCAAACCCAACTTAAAGACTTGTTCATGTATAAATCAGATTAATATAGACCTGGTCAAATATGGATTAGTTCAAGGCCAGTTAAAGTATGAGATCAATTTCATTGACAAGCAAAACAAAGAATAAAATGACTTACATGCCACCGATTATTGGGTGTACAGTGTTGGTTGGACATTGACTGCCATTCACCATGTATGGGTTTGCTCTATCTGCACCAGAGAGACACCAAAAGCCAGAGTCACATTGGCCGGTGGGAGAGGTCAGATTGTTCCCTGTAAGACGACAATATAATCATTTTCTATGATGAATAATCTACATTATATATTTCAATTTTGCTGGAATGAACGTGGACAATTATTCACCATATACAATATCATGAAAGTATATCTGCAATGATAGCAGCAGTAGCCATAGTCATATCATAAAGTACAGTAATTTTAATAGTATAACAATTTATACAATATTAATAATCCTAGCTTATTTAGAAAGTTTTCCACTTGTACCTCATTTACCATATAATGAGCTTACCTTGGCAGTACCAGCCAGCGTCACAGGGAGTGCACTGAACAGCCTCAGCTAGGCCTCTAACATTGCTGTATGTACCACTAGGACATGACTGCCAATCATAGGATGTGCCATTGGGGCAGTAGAAACCTGTAAGACAAGTTAAGTACTGTATTACACTAAATAGTGAATTTTAAGAAGAATAATTATTGAAGATCCATGATTATAGTTTTAGTTACCAAACTTTAATGAAATAGGTAATTTTTTACAAATCTATCTGTTGATAATTTTATGGAGGCATTTTAAGGTCTAAAAGGTCACGACAGACAAATTCAAGGTCAAATCTTCTTGCAGTCACAGATAACTGGCATCTTGCAGATGACTTAAATCAATAAGATTTCACAACAGGGAGACTCAAGGTCATATACTCTTGCAATAGCAAATCACTGGTTTCTTGCGGTTGACTCAAAACGTTATTTGATTGAAAGTTAAGTTGAATTTACCTTCTGGGCATGAAACCATGACAGAAGAAGGATCTCCTGGTATGACATTCTCTGGGATGCAATAGTATCCCTCGGGGCACTCAATACAACTGCTCTCCCCCTGGCTATCTGTGTATGAGCCTGGGGGACAATCCTTGGGGGTAGCGCTACCTTGAGGACAGTGCTGACCCTCGGGGCAAATGATCTCAGTCTCTAGGCTTGAGCCAAGTGGACAATAGTAACCTAAAAATAAGAAATATTTCAGTGATTATTTCTCTTTCATTAGTGACTACAATGTAGTATTACATACCTAGCGAAGCATTTGTATGGAAGTCAATGGGAAAGTTAGCGAGCTATATCCACCGATATTGCCCGATTACCCCGATATAGCCCGCTTACCTCGTTTTGATATTAGATTTCTTTAATAACCATGATAATATCATGACGTCAAGTCATTGATACAAAGTAACCATGGGAACAAAGGCATGTAATACATCAGTTATGTCACTATGACGTGAAATATGCCTTCGTTCTTGCCCAAATATAGAGCCTCCCAAGGTCGGCCTATATTGGGAGAACTCAGGCATATTTCACGTCATAGTGACATAACCTCTAATTATATTTCAACAAAAATATTCTGATTAGTTATAATTTATAAGTTCAGTACTTATGTATAAGTATAGAACTATGTTGTGTGTGTAAATAAAAGTATAAAAAGACAAGATAACCAATATCATGTAGAAATGCTATACCTGCTTTGCAAGGTCCAGAGACTTCAACAAGTCCTAGTCCATTACAGTAGTAGCCAGGGGTGCAATCTGTACACTGTGATATATCACTCAATAGTGTTATATTTGAGTAGGTACCATTGGGGCAGGGTGCTGGGTCTAATGTAGCCAGTTCACAATAGTAACCCTCCGTGCAGGGTACTTCATCAGCTCTCTTAGAGCCAACAGGGCAGTAATATCCAGGTAAACAGGGCCCTGTGACAACTGTGAGTCCAGTCTCATTACAGTAGTAGCCTCCTGTGCAGTTCAAACATTGGATCTCTGCATGGAGGTTGTATGCATTACTGTATGTTCCCTCAGGACAGGGTGTGGGAAAGTCTGAGCCCTCGGGACAATAAGAGCCTGGGGGACAGTCATCTGCATTGGCACCTGGAGACAAAGTCACTATGTTAATTTTGTCAGTAACTTGGCATTGTTTCAAAATGGCTGCTACGCAACAGTGTACTTAGACGTATTACACAATGAGCATGATAATATAAAGGATCTCATTTTATTTTCAAAAAATACTGAATTTAACACTCCACATCTGAAATCTTGACTTGCTTTCCAGTTTAAGGAATGATAAGTCAATATTTGTTTCTTTATAGTCTGCTCCCTAAAATAGATTCTTCTTCTGAATATTTGGTTCTGATCCTGCGAAACTTACCTAAGTTAGGTGTTGTCATGTTGGCACCCTGGCGACAGAAGTAACCTTGGGCACATGGCCTAATAGGATCACTGAGCCCCTGAACATCACAGGCCATACCCCCAACACATGGTGTACACTCAGACTCTGCTTGGAGACCTGAAGAAATGTAATACTATCCGTAGTTTTATTTTTATCTTTTCTTATTTATTCATTTATTTATTTTTATCTTTTCATATTTATTTTGAGGAAGGCAAAAATGTGTACATACCAGTCCTATTATTGAAAGTCCCTCTGGGGCATGGATTCTCCTCTGCGTACCCTGTTCCAAGAGGGCAGTAGTAGCCCTCTGGACAGATGTAACTAGTGTAGAAAACAACTGGACCATAGGTGGCGTTACAATAGAACCCAGCAGGGCATGTTTTGCAAGTCCATTGTCCTGGAGTATCCTGAAAATTTGATTGATTTTTTACTTTCATGAAATAATAGGATATAAGCTGTGCTTTAATTAACGCCGTCCCATAATGGAGAGGACCCGGTTTTTATTATAGGGACCCCAAACAATGAAAATGAGGGGTCACTTGGACGCAGTGCAGGTCATATCAAAAAAATTAACTCTGGATGAATGTATTGATAAAGATCTTACCTTCAGTCTTTTATTTGGTCAGAATCCGCTAAGTAAACGAAGGATATTCTATTTCTAAAAGAAATAGAATTTTCTTTCGGAGTTTCTTTCCCGGAAGTTGATTTCCGATCAAAATAGTATGAGGTACGTGATTGGACAATCACTAGTAGTTGATTTCCGAGCGGTAATCGGTACGAGTCCTATGATTGGCCGAGATTATTAATCGCGCATGCGTCTTAATAATTTTAACTAATCAAATTGCTGGATTTGCTGCGCATGCGCAAATAAATGAACCAAAAAATGGAATCTCACGGAGATTGCTCCTAGTGAAACTTTCTGAGCGATCAAAGTCAATAGCAAATTGCCTTGAAATACGCGAAGAAAAATTGTATTTAATGGTTGAAAATTAGTTATCTCTTTCTAATGAAGGTATCTGCATCATTTAATGACCTACTAGACGTGTGTAGTACACTGATCTGGGCCAAAAATTAACAAAACTGATGCAAACTTTTCATCAATTTTTTTCGTTCAGTGCAAAAATGTGACTTTGAATTCCCGGGAACCTTTTTTCATGGGTACGCACTTTTTTGAGGGGGGACGCGATTTTGTAAAATCAATCCGTCCCAGGGAAGCACTTTTGGACAAGCCTACTGAAAGCACTGATATAAGGAACATATTTTTAACCTGTACATATTATATATGTATTTACAATTCATGATGTACATTATCATCTACAATAAAGTACTAATTCATATTCCTGAAAACATTTCAACTGGTATAATTATCAAACTCAAAAGGTTAGATGAAAATACAGATCACAAAAATGATTTATTATTCACTAACTAGTTCAGCAAAAATTTTCAATTAATTTCAAATTTTGAAAAGAACACCTCTTTACCTGGTAAGTCCCTGATGGACAAGGTGCTGGATCTCCAGATCCATTGACACAAAAGGAACCCTCAGGACATGTATAGTTACTAGGTGTCGCAGTATCCTGACCCTCTGGGCAGTAATACCCCTGTTGACAGTCCCCTGTTGGGTTAGTTAGACCCTCACTCGCACAGTATTTGCCCTTTGTACAGATTTTGCAGTCTGTTGGTTGGCTGTTCATCTCTGTGTCAAGGTAGTAGCCTAAATTCAAAAAAATATATAGACCTGTATTACTGAATCTGAGAAATAGCTTGTAGTTTAACATTTCAGTCATATTCCCCACTCCCTGATTGAACAGTGTAACACATGTGATCAAAAATATTTGGCATGCTGCACAGAAGTACTCCTGGGTTTGCTATGAACTGCAGTTTCCTTTTATTTATTGAATTTAAATTAAACTGCTATAAATTATTTAACTTTCCTTTACCCAATCAATTTGATATTGCCTTTTTAGGCCTAGCATGATGAATAGGAAATGATCCATGTCTATTGAAAATTTTGTTATAGTCTCTGATAGATTGGAATTAGTTAGTGATTGTTGAAGAGGCTTACCTATTGGGCAAGCTATTCCAGCCTTGCTGCCTGTTGGACAATAGTGCCCGGTGGGGCATACATTTCCTGTGATGTTATCAGTTGGACTGTGATGTGTGGCTCCAAGAGTGCAGTAATATCCTACAAAATTATATATTTAAGAGGGATTAATAAATTATTTACTTTGTAAATATACCTAATACTCAAGTAAGTGAAAAAATTCAGTTGAATTATTGATTTTGATATCTCACTGGGCTACATTGAACATGTTGAATTCAGGAATATTTTAGACTAATTAGAGATATCAAGGTGTTAGTGAAAATAGCCCTCACCCTGTGTACAGTCGGCCATAGGAGCTGCCATCTTCTCATTAGGGCAATACATGCCCTCTGTACATGGTATGGGGGCCTCACTGGTGTCAGGGCAATACTCTCCAGGCATACATTTACCCCCTTCACTGGGGTTTGTTGGCATAGGTTGGGTCGCTCCTCCAGAACAGTACCAGCCAGCCCTAGAACAAGGCAGTATTCCTTTGTGTATATTTTCATCATGAATCATTACAAGTGGATTTTGTATTACGTTTGTTTGATGGCAAGCAATTTTTGATCATACAACTGGGAATGATTTTTAAGTTTGTAAAAAGTAAATTTAATACAACACTGTGAACGTTTATCATCATTTTGTGTCGAACCTCTAATCTATTTGCTAGCTTGCATTTTCAATCATTTTGAAATATTGACTACATCCCTGTTAATTCTACTTCCCACTGGTTTTGCATTTTTAATAAATAGTACGTGGGTACTTGGCTCACATGGTGTTGCTCAAAAATGGATGATGGCTAAAGTGGCAGAAAATAAAAAAAAAAATGGAAAACATTTTTTGCCTATTTTTTGTAACAAAATTATTTCATACAACTTCTCTTTACAGTGACATGGATTTTTACGATGCAGGACACCTGAAATTATTTGTAAAGCTTGCAAATGGTTCAAAAGTGAATTTAGCAAGACAAAAATGCCAACCATCTTGAAAATAGTAACGCTTTTGAACCAGGAGTCATAGGGGATTTTTTGTATTGATGTTGAACAAAAATAACTTAAAATGGGAATCCTATCGACAGAAGTTTTGGGGCAAATTGTCCAGAAGTGGATTTCATGAGACAGATGGACAAATCAATGTTAACTAAATGGCTGAAGATAAAAAATGGATATAATTTTTTGCTGATTTTTTGTAACAAAATTATCTCATACACTCTTTACTGTGACATGGCTTTTTACAATGCAGGACACCTGAAATTATTTGTATAGCTAGAAAATGGGCCAAAAGTGAATTTCGCGAGACAAAAATGGCGACCATTTTGAAAATAGGCAATCTTTTGAGCCAGGAGTCATAGGGAAGTTTTCTATATTGATAATAACTTAAAATGTGAATCCTATTGACAGAGGCTTTAAAATGGGCCAATTGTTGACAGACAGACAGACAGACAGATAGATGGACGGACAGACAGACAGATGGACAAGTGAGTGATCGCAATAGCTCACCATGTGAGCTAGAAATGACAATATTGAATTTCTCACAGAATGTTACTTACGAGCAGTTATTTGTAGGTGCTGACAGTGAACTTGTGAGACAGTAGTAACCAGGTGTACATGGCTTACAAGCCGTCTCATTGGTCTGCATCGTGAATGGATTAAAACTGCCAGCTTGGCAAGGAAATTCATCAGCCCTTGTTGTACCTTCGGGGCAGTAATAACCACTAGGACATGGCTTATCTGAGTAGTCTGTAGAGTTGGCAGTACAATAATGACCTTCAGGGCATGTGATACAAACACTCTGGCCTTCCTGGTCTTGGTATGTCCCGGGTGGGCAGCCTTCAGGGAGAGCACTCCCCAGAGGGCATTTATTGCCACGAGGGCATACATCCCCATAGCCTGTATGTCCTCCAAGGAGTGGACAGTTTGCAGGATATGTGCTGTTGACTTGGGCATTATCTGGGTTTGAGCGGTCTACCCCTGATTCACAGTAGTGACCAGCAGCACAGAAGGATGTCACATTGGTGGCAGCTTCAATGTTACAATAGTAGCCTCCATCACAGTCTCTGCACTGTTCAACCTGTAATGACCAATACTCCAAGTGTAATAGACTATAATAGCTTAATCTGGTGCAACCCATTATCAACAATATATGTGAGCATGACTAAAGAATTTATAAATTGAACTGAAAGCTTTCAATTTGAAAATTACACCAGCCTTACCTAAAATAAATGTAAAGAAGTATGAAATTACAGTATAGTGTATAATTTGCATTTCTGACCTCAAAAGTAAAATGACTGTCATGAATAGCGAAAGTTTTTCTTCTCACTTATGATATAAAGACTCTCATATGAGCAAAATATTGATGTTTTGAGGTTAAGTGCAGTGTTTATCAGGAACTGTGTTGAGGGACCCCAGGCAGACTTTTGACACATTATAGTATTTTTATCAGATCACTTAAGCTCTCGTTATTTTCTTATTTTTATTATTGTCAAAGTAGCTTATAATGTTTTTTAACAAAGTCGCTCATATGTATGATTATTACTATTTGATTTATGGATAGAAAGTTAGAATAAAAAAATTATAAAGACTTTGGCAAGGTACTAAAACTGAGTGGTCACTCACTTACCCTATATAAATTAGTCTGGTCGCTATATGTTCCTTTGGGACATGGTTGCCAATTAAGATATGTTCCACTGGGGCAGTAATATCCTGCGGGGCAATCATGGTACCCTGTAGCAGGTTCTCCCGCTGTTACATTCTCGGGTACACAATAGAATCCATCGGGACAAATATCACAGGTCCAGGCCCCTGTAGTGTTGGTGTAATACCCCGGGGCACAATCTTGGGGAACAGCTGAGCCTGTGGGACAATGCAGCCCAAGAGGACACACAATTGGATTTGGCGTAGCAGATCCTGTCCGAAAAAAGAAATACAGATATGAATCTGTGATATCAGTCCTTCATGTGTAATTGGAAAGCTTAATTCAAAATGATCTATTACAAGTATATCTAAATAAGAATGTAGAATAAACTTATTTAGGTCATTTATCATCTAAACTCCCATGACATAGGCATCTTAAATGAAAGATAATCGTCACTTTTAATGGATTTTAAAACATATGATGCCCTAATACTTTAAACTAACCCTCGGGGCAGTAGTAGCCCTGTTGACATTGGTCTTCAGGTGCTGTCAGGCCTGTCTGTTGGCAGTACCATCCTGCAGTACAATTGGTACAGTCAGAGTCTGCCTCCAAGTGAGTGTTGTTGGAGTATGTACCAGCAGGACATCTAAATCAATAAACACTTAATATATAGCAGCAATATGTATAAGTGGGGCATCTGAACTTCCAAAAAGATTATTGCACTAAATTGCATTTCAATATTATGATTAATTACTTTAACAAAGGCAGTTTTTTCCAAAAAGTAATTAAGGTATGATTTCCCTCTTTTAATTACAACTTAAAATTATGAAAAAAACAGCAATCACACATTATCATATCATATTATGTTCTTGTCTAGCAGTCAATGGTTTAGTGATTGTTGGACCTTTTTTATCATCATCAAAGTGAAATTACTTTCACATAAAACTAAAACTAATGTTAAATGAATGTTATTTAACCTAATGCAGTGTATGAGTATATTCCATGGTTTACCTGTATGGTGAGTGGGTTCCAATTGGGCAGTATTTGCCACTTGGGCACACCTCCCTCTCTGCAGTGCTGGCGCCCTCTATACAGAAGTACCCAGCATGGCATTCGGCAGTTGGTTCCGTAAGTGCAATATTATCACAATACCAGCCTGGAGAAACAACAATAATTACATTTATAGGACATTCTGATAAAGCAGGCCCTCTCTTATCTACTAATGGAAAGAGAAAGGGGATTATAGAAATTCAAATTCAAAATATTCCCAAATTCCATACTAATAGATTTCTATTTTATTTATCTATTCCATTATAAAACTCTTGTCTAACTTTGGCATGTCTTAGGTTTTCTTATTCTATTAGTAGTACATCATTATACATAGGCTTTCATCTCTTTTGAAAAGTGAACCCCCTTGGCAAAAACTAGCTACAGGCCTGCCTACCTTGGGTACACTGTGTACAATCAGTGACATTCTGCAGTCTGGTATTGTTGGAGAATGTGCCAGCGGGGCAAGCTATTGGTTCAGCTGTCTGCTCTGGGCAGTAGTAGCCTACAGGGCACTCATGAGCGTTAGAGTCTTGTGTTGGTGTGGCACTCTCTGCCCCTTGTCTGCAGTAGTAGCCTGCACTGCAGGGGGTTGTTGGGTACACGATACCTCCTCCTGAAAACAACAAAAAAAACAAATTGGTGAGTGAAAGTAAGGCAGATACATGGGTAAGTAAAGACAGAAAGTACAAATCACTGGGGGTCAAAGTGGAGAGTTAAACAACACCCCTCTATGTCTAATCTCTGGTGCTAATCTTACAAGACTTACAATCATAAGCATCGAATCAATTTCCTTTATTTGCATCATTTATAAAATGATCATCCTACATCTAACACTACCTTTTCTTTTATCATTTGGCCAGTGGTTTTTAAAAAAAGATTAGAATGATCAGTGAGACAACTAGGTATGTGAAAATCAATTACACGTCATGTAAAAATCATTGGATACTTTATATGTAAATTATAAAATATTTATTATTACCTGCACAATAGTATCCCCCGAGACAGGGCAAGCACTGGTTAGAGTCACTCAGCCCAGTATCATTGTTAAATGTCCCAGCTGGGCATGGGAACTGAGTTGCACTTGTGGTGGCATTGGGGCAATAGTGTCCTTCAGGGCAAACATACAATGTGACATTCACTACAGGGCTTGCACTATTGTCGCAATAGTAACCTGGGAGGCACCATTTACAAGTGCTCTGCTGTGCTTCATCCTGGTAGGTTCCCGAGGGACAGATTGTCTCCATGGGGGAGCCAGTCTCACAGTAGTACCCAGGGGAACAGGGGTAAGCATTAGGGTGGGGAACAGTCTGACCCTCAGGACAGAAAAACCCTACAAAATAAACATAAAAGACTCAATTATTTTAAGAAAATGCAGAGTATATATCATTTTATAACCAATTTGGATATCATAGTTAATAAACCAAGTCTAGATCATTGTGTAATGTTATTCTAAATAGTATAGTGGACCTTTGCAATTTCACAAAATACAGGTGAAGATAAGGACCACTGTAGTACATGTTACATTTACATTCTCTCATATGGTCTCCATTACCATAGTCTACATAGTTCCTCTTACCTGGATCACAAAGTCCTTCAGGCATGCTAAGTCCACTGTCATTGCAGTAAGAGCCAGCTGTACATGGGATACAATATGTGATGTTTTCAGCCCTAGTGCTTGGTAGGTATGTACCTGGGGGGCAGGGGGCTTCCATATAACTGCCCTCTACACAATAGTGACCTGCACTACATTCATCACCTTCAATGTAAAAACGTTAGTATGAATTTTTACCAAAAAACTGTGGGGAATGCCAGTCATTGCATACAGGAAATGGCTTATCTATAGATACTGATGATGTGAGGTAAGCAAATTAACTATAACTTCAACAAACAATATGTTATACCATGGTTCAATGATGTGCCAAATTTGGTTATCATTGCTACAAATGAACTTTCATATAAAGATAGCAAATCCAACAATTTGCATTGGTTAAAATAGTTTAGATTTCTCAACAACTTCTTGCAGCCTTTTCCAGCAGTGTTTAAGACACTTTTTAGATGCAGGGTTGAAGTATTATTTTACCTCCAAGTCCAGTAGGTGTCGCTGTCATAGATCCATTGGTACAATAGTATCCTGCAGCACAGGGCCCTCTAGGTGTTGCCATGGCATCCACATCACAATATTGTCCTGGGTCACATGTACGAGGAGCTGAGCTACCCTGGGGACAATAGGCACCTACAAAACATTCTCCAGTCAGTAGATCCTTGAAACTTTTCCCAATCAGTGTATAAGTAAATAAAGAAGTGCCTTTTGATCATATTTGTATAATTCATTTGACGCATTCGCACATGTGGATTGAGAATTCATATATTGAGAGGGGACTAGCAAAGCTAGGAAATTCATCATTATGGTCTGTTAACACCATATTAATGACCTGTCTCATCATTTTCAATGATGCAAAAAATGACTTTAAATTAAAGTATGATTTCTTACTAATATTTTCAGTTTTTCAAATTGGTATACTTTTATTATTCGATATTAGTCAGTTTTCAGGAGGGAAAAGGATGGGGAAGGCCGAAGGGGAAGGATGGAAATGGTTCAAACAATTTGGATGGTAAAAATATGTATTTCATTCTTTCAAAAAGCAGGGTTCTTCAAAAAGCAGGGTTGAAGGAAGCAGGGTCTCAACTTGAGAGTGATATTAAATCTAACATATATTTATATAAATTGTTTAATTACAAGAAAACAAAGGATATGTTTTCAAAATGGGAAGTGACATTTAAAGAGCTTCACTCTATACATTGTATTTTAATTAAACAATGGAAATGAGTAAACATGGGATCACACAATCATATACATTTTATCTCCAATATACAGGTGTAACATGATGTCTTAAATAAAAATTATGAAAAATCAAAAACATTACGTTAAAGTGCAAATGTTAGAAAATTCCACAAACATTAAAAATGCAAACACATGCATGGACAAGAACAACATATGAAAACATTGTTTTATATAGTGACATGTGAGTGGGTCGTGATACCATACCTGCTAGACACATGTCTCCCTCAGGAGCTGAGGGCTGTGGGAGCCAGGATCCCACAGTACAATACCATCCTGGGTCACATTCCGATGTTTCCTGCGACATCCCATCATTGGCGCAGTACCAGCCAGGAGTACAGGGGGTGCATGAAGTATTGCTCACTTGAACTTTAGAACAACAAACAACACATGCAGTGACGTGCCTGGTGTTAACATAAACTACAACCTGATCCTACATGCCTAGCTTCTTTGCTCTATAATATCACTTGAGCCTTACAATTCTTCAAACTGAAATCTCTTCAATCAAGTTTGAATGTAGTTGGAAAGAAAGTGTCCAGGATTTAGTTGTTTCAGTAAAGCAAATCATTTAAAAAGGTTGACAGATGGGATAATAGTAATTTTTGAATTACTTTACTTCTTGTATATCTCCACTTTTTACACATTTGAATTCTTGTGATGTTTATAATATACTCAGGCATGTAGGGTCAAAATCGACAGAAGCTCCAGTTTTCCCTTTTACCAGCACAGAGACATCTATATATGGACGCCGTTGCCATTAATGGTCTAACACATGACTGTATGGGTTCTATTCTTAGACTGAACCCCTCAGTTGAGAATTATGGGAAATCTGAAGACTGTTAAAACCACATGTACGGCAGAATGTTATGCACATAGCAAGTTTATACTGTACCATATTCAAAACAATAAGCACCCATTGGGCACATGGACCTGCTCTATGATGTATTTCTTTTGGGAAAAAATAGCTGATTTTTTAAATTGGTGAATGCTTATTGTACAGAATTTGATACAGTGCTTTCTATAACCACTCAGCTTTATATCAGCTCATATGTATTATATTAGTGCCATTTTTAACTGCAATCTTTAGACAATGCACCTAGATGTATTCATAATATTATTTCAGACTTTTCATTAAAGATCTGCTTTATGAATGTTCTAAGGAGGTCAACTTCAAGAGTTAAGAAAATACTGATTTTACAATTGGGACAATGATATTTTATTGGTATAGAAATAATTCACCTATTAAGTGGAAGATTATTAACTCCGGTAATATATTTCAAAAACTGACATTATTAATTTGACATATTCCTTGAAACTGTCAGAAAAGCAGATGTTTAATTATGTCCAATGTTGGTTGCCTTTTACCAAACATAACACTGTATGAATTTAAAAATAACTCCAAACTTATATAATGTTAAAGTGTTTTTCATTCCAAATGTGAAAATAAATTAAAACATGCATTTAAATAATAATTCACTCAGAGCATGCAATTTTATGACACAAAGAGTGTTCAATAACTTTCATGAAATTCATCTGCAACATTCTGTTCATATGAAAATCATAAAAACTATTGAACAGTCTTTGCTTTAGGTAGTTCCGTGTGTTTAAGAATTCTTTACGCAGATTGTTCTCATTACCAAATATCAATGAAATTAATGGTGAATGGTAATATCTTTCGCATGTTTTACATTGAAATGATTTTTCAGAATTTTTTTTGTGAAAGTGCGGATTGCAGAACTACCTAAAAACTCCCCAAAAAATCATAATTTATAAAACAAATTCCACACATCAAAATTATACAGAGTTTGAAATACATATACATGTAATTTGCAAAATTCACTCTCTGGTCAAGAATTAATACAATGCAGTACATCTGTAAAGCATTTCCACTGTACCTCCTAAAAGCTATTAAATTATTGCTAAAATGACAGCCCAAGTATCTACCCTCCCCCACATACAAAAAGCATTAACCTTTTTCAGTGAATCCATGCTTCTTTTCAACACAATTCCCAAATATTAATAAGCCAAGTGAAAATTAAACCCCCACCAATTTTATCATTACTCGGAAATACAGTGTTGTTTGTTCTGCACAATAAAAAATCCTGAAATTCAAAATCCTGAAAATAAAACTAGATTTCATAAATCCCACTTACCTGTCATGTTATTGAATGTTCCTTGGGGGCACTTGAACTGTTTGTCGTATTCAGTGCCAGCGGGGCAGTAATGACCTGCGGGGCAGGGCTGGGTGGTATATGTGGTGGAGTTAGCCACACAGTAGTAGCCGGGTTCACATGTCTTACACAATGGTTGTGTGGTCAAATCCTAAACAAAATCAAAGACCCAATGAAAAGTTTGGGAATGAGTCTATCAAACATTGGCTAGGATAGAGAACATGACTGTATTAACGCCTTCTATAAACTTTGAACGAAGTCAATATTTCAACCGGTATTCATTGATACAACACCTGATCTGTACTAAGTGTTTGGTTCAGTGCACCGGAAGAAAAGAAGTTACGATTTTGCAAAAGTTTGGTGAGTTTTAATGTTCAAATTGTAATATACACCTCAGATCAGGTATTATACAATGTATTGAGTAATAAATACCTTAGGGCAAGGCACATAAGCTCTCAAATCATTGTGTACTAACCTGGTAGGTCCCTGCAGCACAGCCCTCAGGTAGGACAGTTGCACCTGGGCAGAAATGTCCTACTGGACAAATATCTCCAGTTCCTGTGTTGACAACGCCATCTGGTGTAGGGGTATCTACACCTGAGGTGCAGTAATAGCCTGGGTCGCAATCGCCACTCACCGTTGTGCGGTTGGTGCCATCACAGTATTTACCACCTATTAAGAATAATTGGAAAGATCCAGCATGAGTGTATATTAAGTTGGTAATATATTTTCAATCATCCTCATTTTTCTAACACAAACAATATCTTATGACTAGTCTGTAATGTGGCATTAACATGCAAAATGTCACCACCTATGTTATTTGTAACAGACACCAAAAAAGTTGGAGATCACCACATGTGGTTGTGACATAATAATGCATTAGCTCTCTCCCAATTATTTGGAAATATTGCCATAGAAACAGGTCTAGACTCACCTGTACACTGTAGACACTGGGAAACATCTTCAAGGCCTAGTGTGTTGCTGAAAGTCCCTGCTGGGCATGCTGTCCAGTTGGCTCCTGTACCTGCAGGACAGTAGAAACCTCTGGGACACAATCTGTGACCTGCACTTGAGTTCCCTGCAAACAGAACGTGTTTTCATTTTAGGATGGGTAATCACTGTCTGCATGTCAACCAAGAATCAATTATTTAGAATACGTGTGATTTGGTGCGTCCACTGAATGGATTTTAATTCTTATCATTACCTGCAACCACCTCCTCAGGAACACAGTAGAAACCAGCAGGACATTCAAGACATACAGAAGCTTGAGTGAGATTTGTATAGGTGCCTGGGTCACATGGCACTGGGCTGGGGCTCCCTGGTGGGCAATGAAGCCCAATGACACAAGGAGTATCAATAGGTGTCGCCACTGAATTGCCACCAGGGCAGTAAAATCCAGCGTCACAATCTCCAGTTGGTGCTGACATTCCTGAAATTTATCAAAAAAAATTGAGAAACATTTTTTCATTCACATTACTGATGCCATTTTGACAAAATAAGGTCTTCCTCATATATATCTCATTTATTCTGCACCAAACATTTTGCCTTTTGGTACCTAACTAGCATAATAAATGATAAATAATTGGCTTGATTAAAGGTTTACTATTCACTTCTTGTATAGAAATATCCTTTAATTAGCTGTCTTAGATATTTCTCTTACATAAGTAACTTAGGATGGCATATGATGGCTGGTGTTAATTTGAGAAATTAAGATTAAATTCTTGCCTGTTTCATTGCAGTACATTCCTGCATCACACGGTCTACACATAGTTACATTGGGGTTGCCTACACTGTTACTATAGGTTCCTGCTGGACATGGCTCTGGTTCACTGGATCCTTCTACACAATAGTGGCCCACGGGGCATATAATGGAGGTAGCATTCTCAGAAGCTATCTCACAGTAGTACCTTTAATTAACAGATTTGAGATTTTTTTAAATCTTTGAACTTGAACATGAAATGAGAAAGTAAATGCAGAACTTTCAACATTTACTGGATATTAATAATCTTGACATGATATATTAAGAACAAATAACTTAAGACTTCATAAATGAAACAGAAATTCTAAATAAAAACCTTTTCAACAGGAAAAAAAATGGGTGAAACCTAGACAAGCAAAAATGCTAAAACAGTGAACTATGGGACTGATATTAGAATTGCTTTATTTGTAATTGTGTAATATACTGTAATTTTGCTTAGAAAATCATCTTTCCAGACTTATTCTTATTCAATACTTTAAACATTTGCATGATGTACATCAAACATACCCTTCAGAGCAGAGTCCTGACGGTTGTAGCATTGCCACTTGATCACAATAACTACCAGCAGGACACTGTACACAGTCACTCTCAGCCTCTAGACCTGTTTCATTATTGTAGGCTCCCTTGGGGCAGGGGGCAGGATCGGTGGTGCCCTCTATACAGTAGTGACCCACAACACAGATATTAGCATCAGTACCTGTAGATTTTATATGTCAAAATTAACAGCTTGACGAATAGATTCATAAAGTAAAGCAATAATATTTTCTTCAAATATTACTGATTAGTTTTGCTTTTCAATAATAAAAACAGTTAAACACAAGAACACAAATGTGTACAAAATGTCCCCACCTATGGGTGATCCCGACAAATGGTTATCCTAAAAATGAGTAGACAAGACTTTACCGACACAATTTGAGGACGGAAAATCCAAAATGGCCACCTTGAAATTTACCCAGAATGCCAAAAAATTAGTCAGTTCTAGATTTTCATACTAAGAACCACCCCTGAAAATTTGAAATTGATCCGTCACACAGCTAACCAGAAAACAAGTAAACAAGACTTTACAGACAAGATTTTAGGACAGAAAATCCAAAATGGCTGCCTTGACATTTACCCAGAATGCCCATAAACTAAGCAGATCTAGATTTTCATACTATGAATCATCCCTGAAAATTTGAAATTGATCTACCAAACGGTTCACCTAAAAACGTGTAGACAAGACTTTACGGGCAAGATTTTAAGACGGAAAATCCAAAATGGCTGCTTTGACATTTATCCAGAATGCCAAAAAACTAATCAGATCTAGATTTTCATACTATGAATCATCCCTGAAAATTTGAAATTGATCTAACAAACGGTTCACCTGGAAATGCGTAGACAAGACTTTAGAGACAAGATTTTAGGACGGAAAATCCAAAATGGCTGCCTTGACATTTACCCAGAACGCCAAAAAACTTATCAGATCTAGATTTTCATACTAAGAATCATCCCTGAAAATTTGAAATTGATCTACCAAACGGTTCACCTGAAAACGTGTAGACAGACAAGATTTCAGGACGGAAAAAACCAAAATAGCCGACAATAAAAATGTGATTATGAGTTTTTGCTGATTTCCTTTTACAAAATTATCACAAATAACTACTGTTAACAATAACATCGGCTTTTACAACAAAGTACACCTGAAATTATTTATAAAGCTACTAAATAGTTAAAGTATGAAAACTCAAAAACACCATTCAATATGATACAAAGTATTATCGCGCGCTAACTTTTCTTAAAACATTCAAAATGGCTGACATGACTGAGCTAACATGTCCAAAACCTAATCAGATGTAGAATGAAGTGAGCTGAACAAGATGTTAAAGTTTTAAAAGCAACTGTGAAGCCGTTTTTCTTAAAGTTTGCAGACAAGGATTTTAGCATTTGACTTCAAAATGGCCGACAGGAAGTAGGTATCGAGTTAAATTTTTTTCATCCACATCTGTATGCATTCATAAGTTATCCCTGAAAATTTGAAGGTGATATCTGTAGCGGTTTTGGAGAAAACTGCCAGACGTACGGACGGACAGACAGACAGACATACGGACGGACGGACAGACAGACAGACGGACAGACAGACGGACGCGCCTAGGCCGACAATATGGCCCCACACTATGTGGTGGGGACATAAAAAAAGCACCAACAAAAAAACTCAATCTTAAAATCAGTGTTAATGTATACCTTGGTTTGGTGAGGCAGTCTCAGCAAGGGTCTTACAGAAGTAGCCAGCAGCACAGGGCTGTACTGGGGTGACCATACCAGGGGTAGGGCAGTAAAAGCCACCTGAACAGGGACTACATTGGCTGCTATCAGAGAGTCCTACAAATCAGAAATACAGAAATCAATAAACTGGGGCAATGTTAGATGAATATCAGATTCAGAATATCCAACAAATATCAGAAGTGAATGAATGTCTCGGTGGAGTATTTCCAAGCACAAACATTCACTTAATACAATTACTAGAGACGAAATGTGAGATAGAAATCTTTTGTGGCAAGCTTCACTAGCTGGAAAAACACTAAACTTTTGGAATAATTTAGGAGTTATTCAAACACTTACCAGTGCGGTTGTTGAATGTTCCAATAGGGCAAGGGAACTCATTGTTAAACCTTGTGCCTTCTGGGCAATAGTAGCCCATGGGACATATAGTGGTAGAGTTATCCAGTACAACAATTCCCATAGTGTTGTCACAGAAATAGCCAGCTGGGCATGTCTTGCATGTATGTTGGGTCTCCTGATCCTGGTAAGTCCCATTCTCACAACGTATTGGGGCATCAGTGCCTGAGGGACAGTAGTGGCCAATTGGGCATCTGGAACAACAATTGCGCATTGCATTTTATCACCCATATTTAAATGTAGATTCACATTATTTTATGACATAAAGTACAAAAATAGAATACAATTAACAATTGAAAGTACATATGATAAAAATCAGAAATCAAGTATGCATAACAAAGCACATGACTAAATCACTGTTAAATTGTGCTTGGAGGATACGTAATGAGAGTTTGTCTTCGGGGATCAATTTCAAGAGAAACTCAGCTAGAGACATGAGTTCTTGCATAACCATGCGTCACACTTTGTGCCCCTTTTACATTTTTTGGGTCAGTAAATGTTGGTGGATATTTTGTAAAAAGCAGATTAAATTCAAGGACATATTTCACTCACCTGAGCTCATGTGGAGCAGAATTATTCTGGCCACCTGGACAATAGTAGCCATTGTCACAGTTTGCAACAGGTGTCTCATCCCCCATTCCTGTACAGTACATTCCTCCAGTGCAGAGTTTACAATCACTTGGTTCATCTTGTTGAGTTGCATCAAGGAAGTAGCCTGGGGGACAGGGAGTGGGACTCGATGACCCCTCGGGACAGTAATGCCCCAGGGGACATTCCGCACCTGTGGTGTTGTCAGTGGGTGTAGCTGTTGATGATTCCAGGACACAGTAATAGCCTGGAGAAAAAACATACAATAATGAGATATCTTGGACAATTATTAAATATCTATACACAACACCACCCTATGCAGACAGAGCCTGTGGGAAATATTGGGTGCGGAGCAAATGAGCGGAGGGTGCGGAGCTAACGGTCATTTTTGAATTTAAATTTGGGATATTTCTGAAACTAAGCCGTTTTGGGACTTCAAATATACCAAGATATGTGTATTTGACACCAAATATCAATACAATTGTGAAAATAGTAGCACAATTCATTCTATAGCGACGCAGTGTGCCTTAAACCTTTCCCAGACCTATATATTTTGAAATTATCCTTTTAATACTGAGTCCCCAGCATTCATAAAAAATGGTGTTCAAGGTACACTATCTATACAAATTATTTTTGCATCTTGGAAGCCAGGCAGTATCTGTGTGATTTTATAAAAATTCGGAAATGTTTTTCAGATATGAGCCCCCTCTAAATATTGGGTGCGGAGCAGCTCCATAAACGTACCTCCGCACCCAATATTTAGAGGGGGCTCATATCTGAAGAACATTTCCGAATTTTTATAAAATCACACAGATACTGCCTGGCTTCCAAGATGCAAAAAATAATTTGCATGGGTAGTGTATCTTGAACACCATTTTTTATGAATGTTGGGGACTCAGTATTAAAAGGATAATTTCAAAATATATAGGTCTGGGAAATGTTTAAGGCATACTGCGTCGCTATGAAATGAATTGCACTACTATTTTCACAATTTTATTGATATTTGGTGTTAAATACACATATCTTGGTATATTTGAAGTCCCAAAACGGCTTAGTTTCAGAAATATCCCAATTTTAAATTCGAAAATGACCGTTAGCTCCGCACCCTCCGCTCATTTGCGCCGCACCCAATATTTCCCACAGGCTCTGTCTGCATAGGGTGAACACATCAATTTTGCATCAATCTCGACTTCAAATATGATGTCAGAATCAAAACACTGTACATATGAGTACATGTATAAGCATAGCATGTAACATACCATTCTCCGATGCAAGGCCATAAATTACATACCTGCTGTACAGTTGCCCGTAGGTGCATCTAGGCCAGTAATTTCACAGTAGGTGCCTGGATCACATTGTATGGGGGCATAAGCACCCTGGGGACAGTAAAAGCCAGGTTGGCACTCCCCACCCTCAGTCACACTCTGCGCAGAACTTGAGTTAAGAGTACAGTACCACCCTATAAATGTGCAAATCAATAAATGTGTATATCAGTGTATTATACATTCATATCAGAATATAATGTCGGAATTATGTGAAAATTGATTCTATAGCTCAATTAGTCAGACTTTTATCTCAGCAATATATTGTACCACATATTATATAATACATATGTATTTTATACTTAGCCACTCACCAGGATCACAGAGACCAGTGGGCTGAGCCAAGCCAGGTATTTCACAGTAGTAGCCCCCGGGACACGCTATACAATCATCTATGGTCTGGGCCCCTGTGGTGTTGAAGTAAGTTCCTGGGGGACAAGGGTACTGGGAGGGTGAGGATGTTCCCGCCAAGCAGTAATGACCCTCAGGACATGGAGTATCCATGAATGTTACATCGCCTTGAAATTATAGAGAGTGATGTTTATTCATAGGTGGAAAAAAAGAAAGAAAATTCTTCCATTAAAAAAACTTCATTGATTTGACACTTTCCAGTTGCCTAAAATACACAAAATTAACTATAATACACAGAGATCAAATACAATAGAATCATCCATCAGGCCAACGTGTATATTTGAGGAATACTAAAACAGAAGCTTTTCCTTTGTCATGTCTGATAGGGGAGTCAGAGCTACAAATTTTCATTTCAACATATTGTTATTTTACTAACCATCAAGACAGTAATATCCTGCAGGGCACTGATAACATGTTGCTAGTCCTGTGACATTACTATAGGTGCCAGCACCGCATGGCAGTGGTGTAGTCGTTCCTATTGGACAGTAGCTGCCTTCAGGGCACACACCCCCAACACCTGTTTCACCACCTAGTGTGATGCATAACATTTTAGTGATCTGTTTGTACAAGAATCATTAGGGTAAACTGAATAACTACTACTGATAACAGAAAGCAAGTTTAAGTAAAGATTGAAGGAGTTAACAAATGTAATTCATGTATTCTAATTTTTCTGCAACTTAGCATGCAAATCTAATAAGCATTTGAGGTGATTTTTTCATTTCAGTTTAGAAAGTTATTCAAAAAGGGTTCATCATGTACATACATGTATCATAAAATGGATTCATATGAAATTGCACCTTATGGTATACCCAAAATATAATGAAAACTATGGAAAAAAACTTTACTGAAGAGGTCTGGGTTAAAACTAACCTGGTACTTGACACGTCCCATTGATGAGAGTAGCATTTCCATTTGTAGGTGTAGCTCTATCTGTTCCATACTCACAATAGTACCCTGCAGAGCACAATGCCTTAGGAGCTGTGGCCCGCAGGGTCTCACAGTATGACCCCCCTAGACAGGACTCACATTGGTCCTCTCGGGCTAGACCAGTCTCGTTACTGAATGTTCCTCTTGGACAAGGGATCCAGTTGACCCCTGTACCTTCAGGGCAGTAGTATCCTTCAGGACACAACTGGACCAGATCACCACTGGTGCAGTACCTGAAATAAATAATGTTGTCATGTGGGAAATAGTCAGTATTCATATTCATAAATCACTCTGATTTACAATCATTTCAATCTTGTCCAAAAGTGGTCAGATTAAGAGGTGTTCATATTGCAAGGTTTTAAAAACATCTGAGTCAATCGGAGAAAGTGTTTGGATTAGAGAGGTGTTTAGATATACATCTGTACAGGTTTCACTGTTTGTCTAAATCTTCAAGTAATCTCAATGAATATTTCAAGAAGACTTGGTTTTAAATGCTGAGTAAAATAATTTCAGATTAAACAATTACTGAGATTTAAACTCACTTAAACGCATCAGTCACTTTGATAATTGATAGAGCAATACAGAGACATCAAATTAAGTTTTGTTAACATCACTTTTGTGAGTAACGATTTTCAGATATTTTGACATAAACTCACCATCCCTCTGGGCATATATCACAGACTTCAGCATGGGTATGGTTCATGTATGTCCCATTCTGGCAGGGTAGCGGCTCGGATGAATTCACGGGGCAGTAATATGCTACAGGGCAGGGGTAATCAGTTGGTCTTGAGGAATTCTGTCCAGGCGGACAGTAGTAACCTGCCTCACAGGGTCCTGATGTGACATTCATACCCTCTGTGTCACAGTACTGACCCTGTGTGCATGGTGTACATTGGTCGGTGGAGTTCAAACCCCAGTATGGATTGAATGTACCCTGGAAATATACAATAGTACATTGTATTACAAGTATAGTAGCTCTATAGAATAAGGATATTTACAGACATATACAATGTCACAGCTGAACTGTGAGGAAAAATAAGTATCACTCAATAAACAGATTTGCTATATCATATGAGTCGTTCTTACCTCTGGGCAGCGTGTGGGTATATCGCTGCCTGTAGGACAAAAGTGGCCTGGGGTACATAGGGCTTGCCTTGCCACAGTACTCCCTTCTTCACAATAATAGCCAGCATAGCAATCCCCTGTAACACAAATTAACAGTCAGCTTTTCATGAACCACTGAGAGAGTTTATTTACACTCATATTCAACTGTGGATCTTGAACCATTTTGCAAAACAATCTTGAATGTTGCAAGTATTTTAATCAAAAGGTTATTGGGAAAATTCCATTAATAGCACACCATATTGATCAAGAGGATTCATTTAGGATAAATTGAGATTAATTGAAGATACATAAAGATTCATTAAGGATATATTTAAGATTCATAGAAAATATATTAATACTGTGGAGGAACAATCCCCAGTGGCTAGTATTTCGTATGGTATATGTATGTTCTTTTTCTAATAACCAAACCCATCACCAAGGTATCACTTCTTAACTAACAGTTACTCAAACTTGTTATCAGGAATTTAAGCATGCAGGGACAACAAAACACTTCAGTATAATCATAACACGAAGGTAAGATGAGGAAAACTTTGACAACATGGAAAGATAGAAATGAGATATGAATGATATTTAACAAAACAGAACTTTTGAATAAAACTTGTTTTGAGAGGGTTGCCTTGAAGTAATATGCTTTAATGATGCCTTCAGGATTAAAATTTCAATCAGATTTTACAATATCAATTGTTTCAATTGTTGAAAGAATAGACTGAAAATGTTATGATAAATGAAATATTAAAGTAAGGAAAAGAAGCAAGCAAATATAGATGTGAATCAAAATCATGATGTGTACTCACTCTCAGCAACTGTGTAAATGTGAATAAATGCAAATACATTGATTAGTAAATAATACATAAAATTGCAAAAACAATTAAGTAATTCAATAACTGTAAACTGTGTTCATATGATGTAAGGAAGGGTCTGGGCAAATACCAGTATTATTTTTCACCACACCCGTAAGTCATTTCAAATGTAAAATCAAATGTGTGACATCATGTCTAAAACTATCAAATCATCTAATGCATAGAAAAGTTGGTACAAGCATTCTACTAGTGACTCGATGATCTATGTATGAATGTCTATAAAAGCAATGTGAGAACAGTGTACTTCACTCACCTGTGACTGAAGTGATTCCTTGTATGTCGCAATATTTTCCTGCAGTGCATGGTGTACATTCACTGGAGTTTCGCAGTCCCTCTATAGCCCCAAATGTTCCTACAGGACATGGACTGGGATTGTCTGTGCCTTCCAAACAGTAAGAGCCTGCAGATAAAAAGATGAGGGGTGATCAATAAGTAATGCATGCCTTTTTAAATTTACTCTTTTATGGAGAGTTATCATTTAATCCAGATATAATCCAGTAGCGATCAAGATAAAATGAATATCTGAAATTTTCAGAATTCATTTCAATCCTTAACTTTACCTTCTGGACAAATATTAGCGTCAGTGGTTTGATTAGGTGAAGCGATCTCTGCATAACGATGGCAGAAATATCCAGCCTTGCAATATCCAGTTGGCCATGTCTGTCCGACAATTCCACAGTACATTCCTCCTAGACAAGGGCTACAGTTGGAGCTATCGTTATATCCTGTGTCATTGCCGAATGTGCCCAGAGGACAGGGCCATTGATCAGCTCTTTTCGTACCTAAAATAAACAATCAGTTGGTTGAGGTCTTGTTATTTACAGAAATGCAAATGTAAAAGTTTGAATAATGCCGGACGATGCATTAGTAATGTATGCTGCTTTGTGCTTTGATTAAAAGTGTGGCATACTTTTACAAATCAAGATAAAAATGTGGAGAACATTTTGTAAGTCTTTACTTCAATATGAAAGTAGCTGAAGTTAGCTTGTGTAATATAAACAAGTGATGCATCAGTTATTTCTATGATTAAAAAGAATAAAAACTTTTAATTAACAAAAAAGCCATCTTAACGATTATTAGTTGAGAGTGAATTATGCTAGATTTTCACTCACCAGGAGGACAGAAGAATCCAGCTGGACATGTCACTGTTTCATTTATCACCACAGCACCATTACTGTTATCACAATAGTAGCCCTCGGGGCATAACTTGCAATCACTCTGGCCAGTGTTGTCTTGATACCAGCCACTGTCACAAATGAATGGGTCATATGTGGCCTCAGGACAGTAGTAGCCCATGGGGCAAGGATGGGGGTTGTCAGTGATCTCACCCTGGGGGCAGTAGAAACCGGCACTGCAGTTACCTGTAAGTGCAAAGTAAAATGAAGTAAACCATGATAACGTTGAACGATACTTATTATTATTATTATTATTATTATATCTTGGTTACCACCATATTTGGCGAGCAATACCTCATTGGTATATTCCGTATTTTACGTATTTTACACTCGAAGACAGAGCCAGAAACCCCTCCTTGGAGGAGCCCTGTGTTCTTTTATGTGCACGGGTACACAGACATACAGGTACACACCACAGCCTTTTATACGAGTCGTGAACCACTCAGTCAAACACCCAGAATTACATAACGCACAAACAAACTTGTCTGAACCGGGAATCGAACCCGGGGCCAAGCAATATTGGTAACCTTGACTCTGCCTCTGAGCCATAGCGGGTGGACTTATAATGAATCATAATGAATCAATCTACATCTAATATTGGGTGTTTTCTAAATGAAAAGTACAGTTCTTGCTTTTCAAAAATCCTTTTTAACTGTGTATCTTAATACAAATCATATTGCTAGTTTACCTATTATGTTGTGATATACTGTGAATGATAATTTTATTGAGAATTCGAGTTTAATATACTAAAGTTCAATGTATTCAATTTAATGTACTCATGTTCAAATACACAAACCTGTTGTTTGAGTCAGATTGTAACTGGCACAATATTCTCCCAGGCTACAGGCAAGACAGTCAGTGATGTTCATATTCCCAGAGCTAGGGCTGTATGTGCCAGGGCTACAGGGTATGGGGTAGGATGATTGTTCAGGACAGTAGTATCCAGGGGGACAGATGTCTCCAGTAGAGTCCCCGGAGGGGGTGGCAGATATGGCCTTCAGGGTGCAGTAATGCCCGGCAGAGCATAGACCTGTGGGTGTAGCAAGACCACTTGTGGCACAGAATTCTCCACCGGGGCAAGGAATTGGACTCATTGAGCCTGAAAATATCCAAACATTGATCATATTCTGTTGTATCATTGTTAAATGTAATTGTATAGATGCAAATGAAGTACAAAAAGTAGATCGCAATTATTCACATTTGTATAATCCTTGGTTTTTTAACTATGAGCTACATGTAATAGTCAATGCAACAATCATTATCGTCCACAAAATCTTTTTTATTAGCGATTTAGTATGTATGGGAATATTTGTATGACATTTATTTATATCCCTTTATACTACAGTTTGAAGTGAGCATCCTTTTCTTAATCAACTTGTGTTACCTTCTGGACAGTAATATCCTGGTTGGCACTCCCCACCATGTGTTGTTGTGTTTGGCCTATCAGCTCCACCGCTACAAAACCATCCAGCAGAACAATTTCCTGTAGCTGCAGAATTACCTTGACCCTCACAGTACTCTCCTCCCTGGCAATCTTGACAGTCTGTTTCTGATGTGCCCCGGGGTAAAGCATTGTAGGTTCCCGGAGGGCAAGGATTCTCATATTGGCTTGCTGTGCCATTGGGACAGAAGTGACCTGAAAAAGTTACAAATGCAATTATTTCAAGTTGTACACAGACATACTTTTTTAATTTTGGTGGTCTTCTTACATTGTCAAAAAACCTTCAAAAAATCAATTTCTGAAATTGGTGGTTATTTGTGTCTTTGCCATATTGTGAGCCATTTCTGGATTGCTTTCACACATTTTATCAAATGATATCATTAATATGTCCCATTAACGCACTTTTGTCTGAAACTCCATTTATGCTGGTTGATGATAACAATTAGCTTGTACCTGTGGGGCATTCCTGGGAAGTGAAATCTGTGCTATTAGCCATACAGTAGTATCCCTCTGGGCATTGTTTACATGTATGTTGTCCTTCTGTGTCTGCATATGTCCCAGCAAGACAGGGTAAAGGCACCGTTGACCCTAGGGGACAATAGTGACCCAGGGGACATATGTCTCCCACTCCTGTATGAAGTGACTGCCGGGGACAGGCACAGGTGTCATTAAAAGTGTCATTGCCTGTGCTAGGGTTTGGACGATCAACACCAGATGTACAGTAATAACCTAAAAGTATGCAAAAATGTTCTACATTCTTGAAGACAGAAAAATCATTCATATTTCAGTAATTTCCAATTCAGCAGTAGATTCTATATAATAATAATGATTCAGATGAAAAACTACAAATTAATTCAAAGAATTTAAAACCTTCATTTTTTATTATTAGGTGTCAAAAAACTCAATGGGATGCAAGTCAGGTCAATTGTGCCCATGTGGTTGAGATTCATGGACCCTTGGGTTCCTTCTATAATTTTCTTATATTGCCACATACCTGCTGAACAGTCAGCTGTAGGTGCACTGAGGTGTTCAGAGGCACAGTATTTCCCACCAGGGCAGGGCTTGCATTGTGCAGTGCTGTACAATCCTTCCTGGTCACTGTATGTGCCCTGGGGACATGCATGCCAGTCTAGTGCAGTACCTGTTAGTCACAAAATATATTAAACTTTTAAATGAGACAGAATTAACTTGACAGTAGAAAACTTAGTGATTTTTCAAAGTTCTATCCAAACCATATTATTCAGTATTTTACATTTTCTAAAAAGACTTTGTAAAAAATTAACTTCATTAAAATATTCTTAAGTTCCAAATCATATAACTGGTGTTATTTCTAACTCAATTTTGCAAAGCGTATCAAGAAGAAAAGTAATTTATTAGTAATAGAAAGGCCTACCTGTTGGGCAGAAATAGCCTTGAGGACATGGCTGGACATTGAGAGTTGCATTCTCAGGCTGAACAGGAAGACAATAATAGCCATCAGGACATGTCTCACAGATGGCAGCACCTGTCTGGTTGGCATAGAAACCAGGGGAGCATTCCTTATATATTTCACTGCCATTGGGGCAGTGCATGCCTCTTGGGCACAAGAGGTCAGCGGGATTAGGGACATCTATACCACTAGGGCAGTAGTAGCCTCCCCAGCATTCATCCACAGCTGCTGTCATACCTACAAAACAAATATGTTGTTGTTACTAAACAATAAATAGTAGGTCATTGGACATTTAATTCATATCTGAAATTATTTTAAATCCTTGGGTGTAAAAATAATTAATTCAATTAATTGACATTAAAAACTCAGACATCATTTGCATTGGCAAACTTTTTTCATAAAACACCTATAAAATTCTTGTTCAAAAAACAAGCTGCCAGAGAAGATAAGAACAAAATAGGATATAAACTGCAAAAATCTGAAGGGCTATAAAACAAGGTATAATAAATGAGGATTATACCTGTATCAGGACAGTAATATCCTCCAGTACAGTTAGTGCATTGAGCCTCCTCCTGTAAGCCAGCCGTATTAGAAAATGTCCCAGCAGGGCATGGTGTAGGGAGTGTGCTCCCCTTTGGACAGTAAGACCCAGGAGTACACTCAGTGTATGTGGCAACATCTGCCCCACTCTCGCAGTAGTAGCCTTATGAAAGAGAAATTTGCTAATATTTATATTTAAACATGCATTTATCTCATATATTGTCTATTTGGAGGTCTGTGCACTTTTAACATATTTTTCTATTCTAAAATTACAAAAATTGATGTCAAAATTAGAGAAAATATCCCAGAATCTCTATGTAAAGATTAACCTCTAGAAAGGTTTTCCCCTCTTTTCTCAAAATGAAAGAAAAAAACTGTAAATTCCTGGAAAGCACTAAATTCCAAGGTTTAACCAAGAGAGTAGGGGTTTTGATTGAAATCAGCTTAGCCTTGTATCATACTCCATCATTTGTGAAATTTTGCTTTTAATCAAAGAAGCCATGGATACCAAATAAATTAAAGCAACATACCAGCATCGCAGGGTGAACCTACTGCAGTCATATTCCACTCTGGACAGTAATTCCCACCAGTGCAGTTTTGACAGTCTCCCATAGATGTCCTCCGAGTAGCACTGTTGTATGTCCCTGGGGGACATGCTAGTGGGGCAGAGGACTGTTGGGGGCAATAATGACCTGTGGGGCACTCATCAGCACTTGCACCAAGGGAGGGTGTGGCACTATCTGACCCAGAAGCACAGAAGTAACCTGTAATGTAAAATATTCAATTCAGTTCGATTATCTTTATTGCTCGTCTCATATTGACATTTAATTGATATTTTTGAGTTCTTGATTAAACGTGGCAAAGCTATTGTTATTTGTATCTTCTGTTGCATCAAACACAGTAAAGAATGAAGATTCTGATGATACCCCTGCATAATGATTGAATGGGTAAAGTATCACTTACCAGGGTCACATGGCCCTGTAGGATCAGGGAGTCCTTGTGTCTCACAATACATTCCTCCTGTACATGGCTGACAGAACTGTATACCATATGCATGGGTTTGGTTGTTGAATGTCCCTACAGGACAGGGATTCTCTGTTGCAAACGTTGTGTTCACTTCGCAATAGTAGCCTATCAAATAAAAAGTGAACTAATTAAGGTAACTGTCTATTAGACTGTAATTTATTATATTCTTCGATGCTTCTGTAAAGAAATGTTTCAGAATTATTTTTCATTTCATAAAATATAACATCTCATGCGATGAAAGGACAAAAAAGTTTTATATTCTAATTGTACCTTAGCAATTGTTTCATTTTGCTCATGTCCTATCAATGACTGAATTAATGAATCAAGGACGCTACTCAATCAAAACCACAATCATGATCACTGTCACATTATAATATCCCAAAGTGTGACAAAAATAAAATGTGACAGTTTATGAATATTTGTGATACTTTATACTAACTCACCCATGGGACAATATGAAGAATTGTAGAGTATGACTGGTGCCATTGTGTTGTCACAATAGAAGCCTTGTGGACAATCCTTGCAGTATGCCATGCCCAGTTGGTCCTGGTATGAGCCAGAAGGACACCGTATAGGAGCATCACTTCCAGTGGGACAATAGTGGCCTAATAATACAAATGACAATTAAGTAGAAACAAATATGCAATAATCGTTAAATTTTTTAAACAACTGAGCTCGTGTACCAACATGAGAATTTTAAAATTATCTTGCCTCTAATTGAGGTGTATTCGAAATCAGTTGAGAAATTGGATCATCAAAAAAGTGCACATAGTTTGCTATCTGAGCCACTTACCTTCCGTGCAGTTATACCCAGTGGGGGTATCATCATCTTGACCCCCAGGACAGTAATATCCGGCGGAACAAAGGCCAGTAGGGACATCATTCCCACTTCCAGCGCAATAAAAGCCCGCAGTGCAGAGTTCACAGTCTGAGACGTCATCATTGCCAGTGCTGTTGAGGTAGTAACCAGCCTGACAGAGTTGAGGGGCAGCTGTACCATTGGGACAGAATGCTCCATGAGGACAAATATCTCCTGAAATAACAAATTATACAAACTTTTAAGTAAGTTGTAGGAGTCATATTGAGCAGTGGTCAATAGCAGAATACAAGTGTAAAATAACAAAAATTGTGATACTAGACAATTTGGTCAACTCCAATATAAATGGTTTATTTATTGAAAAATTGCCATTATTTTGGTACCTAACACTAAAAAGCTGAAAACAGTTAGTTAACTATCATGCAATTAGCCCCACTATTTGGATTTACAATGACATAATAGCTGTTGCTTTGTACATACCAGTGGTGCCATCATTTGGGTTAGGCATAGTAGCTGATGATGTGCAGTAGTATCCTCCAAAACACTGGCCAGACATTGCTCCAAGATAATCAGTAGCGCAATACCAGCCAGGGTCACATGGTGTTTGTATGTGTGATCCCTCAGGGCAGTATTCTCCAGCTACACAGTAAGCAGTGGGGGGCTGGTCAGTGGCTGATCCGCCAGTGCAGTAATAGCCTGCCTTACAGAGGCCAGTTGGTGTTGTCAGGCCTGTTTGTTCACAGTACTGGCCACCTGAATGAAAATGGGAGTCATAGGTTTATAGAAATGCAAGACAGACAAGGTAGGATAAGAAAATATCCAATTAAGATTTCAATGTCTATGTTAATGCCCTCCACCCCCGTTAATGTTTGTAACACTGTTACCTACTCTCAAAGCAACAAAATATCCTGACTGCCAATTTTATTTCTTAAATTGCTTGTTCTCAGTTTTTCCCAGACTCAATAAAATACATAATTTGACTAAAAACAGTACCTACCTGGACAATCTAAGCAGTCTTCAACTTTAGTCCGCTGAGTTATGTTGTTGTATTTGCCAGCAGCACATGGGTACTGGTTCCATGCCTCAGTGCCATCTGGACAGTAGTGTCCACTGGGGCAATCATAGTCAGTGTAGTTCACAGCACCACTCGGGCAGTAGTAACCTACAGTGAAACAAAACATCTGGTGAATGTTGAAAAGCACTTATGCAGAGTTTTCCAAAGGCAAGCCATTTTAAGATAAGCTACCAAAAACAAGTTGAACCATCGACAAGTTATTCTTGAGACAAGTCACCAAAGATAAGTTACCATTCAAGGACAAGTAACTCTTGAGATGAGTCTCCAAAGTAATTTCCAGAAAATTCATCCATTTACTCGGATGAACTATACTTTTTATAGTAACCAATTCAGATATTTGTCATTGCAAAGGTCAAATTCTATCTTTCTGCTCAATTATGAATGCTCAATCACAGTGGTAGAAATGCTTTTACTTACCCTTAGGACAAATAATGCATAGACCTAAGCCCTCCACATTGGCATATGTTCCATTGGGACAGGGCTCTGGGTTGACACTTCCTGTTGGACAATAGTGGCCTACAGGACATATACCACCATACCCTACAGCTCTGTCGTCATAGCAACTGTTGTTTAAAGGAGCTGTTTGGTTGATGCCATTTGGAAACTCCCTATCAACTCCAGAGTTACACCAATGGCCTGCAGCACAATCCCCTGTAATATAAGAGGTCAGTAACAAGAGCATTTAGATTTTTAAATTATCTTTTCAATTCAGGTTTTATTTGGAATGATTTAACATACAAATGTCCAGACCACATTTTGGAGCTGGAATGAATCATGCCTTGTTTATTAATCAACAGAATCTCAATCTATTCATTTACAGGTGACCTGAGAAAGAATTTCAAGGAATTTACCTGAGGGTGCTGCTAGATGTTCTCCATCGCAGTACTTGCCCTCTGGGCATGGTTTACACTGGGCTTCCTCATAATTGCCCTCCTGGTCACTGTATGTTCCTCTGGGACAAGCCTGCCAGTCTAGCCCAGTCCCTGCAGGGCAATAGTACCCCATTGGGCAAATTGCATTCTGACCTGATGCAACACAGTAATATCCCTGGGGACAGAGGTAGCACTCAGTAGCCTGGGTGTGGTTCACATAGCTGTTGTTTTTGCAGGGGATAGGATCTGGGCCTGTTCCCTCGGGACAGTAATGACCAACTGGGCAGACAGTCGCTGGGGTACCACTCCATACTGATCCTATTGGACAATAGTATCCAGGATCACATCTTCCTGTTGGTTCTAAGAGACCCTCAGTCTCACAATACCAGCCTCCAGGACAAGGGAAACATTCTGTATCATTTTTCAGTCCAGTTATATTGCTGTATGTCCCAACTGGGCACTTAATGGGGTTGGCTGTACCTTCAGTGCAGTAGTGACCTTCGGGGCAGACTATGAAGTCAGGGGTTGTTGCACTGCCAGGGCAGTAATACCCTGCGTCACATTCCCCACTGGGAGCTATCAAACTCTGATTGCCACAGTAATAGCCTAGAAACAAAAGATGTATTTCTGATATGCTGATAACTCAAGGAAAATGTGAAGTCTCTGATTGTTTTATCTCCAATAAGAAAATGTGACAATAAAGCAGTGTGTCTCCAGAGTTCATATTTTGCAACACTTTCTACAGTAAACCAATAGAAAAGCCCTCAAGTGATACTGCTGAAGATCAACTTAATTATGGTGACTTACCTGCAGTACAGTTGAGACACTCAGTAATATCTGTGAGTCTTGTACTGCTGGAGAATGTTCCTATGGGACAAGACTGGGGTTCACAAGACTGCATGGGGCAGTAGTAGCCAGCAGGGCACTCATCAGCTTCGTATCCCTGTAGAGGTGTGCCAGAGGCTGCACCACTGCGACAGTAGTACCTGCAAACAACAAATGGAGGAATTATATTATAACACTGAACTTCAATGTACTTGAACTCTTTCATGCTTTGAATGTACACTTGGTGATTGACATGTTAATTTATGCCAGCTTTCAGTTTATCATATTCCACTCCAAGAAGTTTCATGACCAATTGGCTAATTTTATTGTTAAATGAACTTCATGGTTAGTGCAGCACATCCCAAGTAACACTTTTATTAGAGGTACTTAAGGTGTTCCACTTTTGTTTTACTGTCATAGAACCTACCCTGCATTGCAGATCTTTGAGTAAGTGGTCTGGGCAGGCTGATCACAGTAATAGCCACAGGGACACTCTGTACAATTTGCCTCATTCTGGAGTCCAGTTTCATTGCCAAATGTTCCACTGGGACAGGGAAACTCATTGGAATAGCGGGTGCCAGCAGGACAGTAATAACCTGAAATTAACAGTAATTATGTGATAAACATTCCTCCAAATTGACCATTTTAAATGAATATTTACATCAAAAATGTCAAAAAAGTTGGTCAAGGGAAATATTTCCCTTGTCCAACTTTGAAGAGGACCACTGGATCAATTGTGTTGTCACAATAGAAACCAGAAATACACAGTTTACACGAGCCCTTGGTTATCTCATCTGATTGGTTCATAAAGACAAAAATGATAATTGTAAGATAATTTACCTTTCCTACTTAAAGATTCATAGTTTCAAACTGTAAAGGCTTTCTTAACAGTGTATAATATCATCTACAAAGAGAACTCACCAGCAGGACAATATGTTGAATTGAAGAGGACCACTGGATCAATTGTGTTGTCACAATAGAAACCAGAAATACACAGTTTACACGAGCCCTTGGTTGTCTCATCCTGGTAGTAACCAGACTCACATCTGATTGGTTCATAACTTCCTGATGGGCAATAATGACCCACAGGGCATGGGAAATCAGCAGGAGTGCTAGAAGACATTCCCTCAGGACAATAGTACCCAGGGTCGCAATCTCCATCGACAGCAATGTTCCCATAGCCAGCACAGTATGAGCCCTGTGTACAGTTTTGACAGTCGTTTATACTTTTACCAGTAGTTTCGTTACGCCAGGTTCCAGGGGGACAGTATGTGCCATTGGCACTTCCTGCTTCACAATATTGACCCTCGGGACAAACATTACCTGGAAAATAAGTAATAAATAGATCTCTAAATACAAGTCAAAAAAAATAGTTGAAAAACAGATTGAAAATTCCCATAAGATCCTATCGCAAACACACTGCATATTACATTCTTCTCAAACATCTACAAAAATCATAACTACACATTTGGGCATTTAGGAAAGTTACCTGTGGTGCCATCTGTTGGAGTACTGGTTTCAGCTGTTGATGTACAAAAGTAACCTGCATCGCAATTGCCTGTTGGTTCCCAGAGGCCAGGTGCATCACAGAACATTCCTGGTGTACAAGGGGTCATCTCCACAGAACCATTGGGGCAGAAATAACCCGTTTGACACTTCCCTCCTTGTGCTGCATCTACAGGTTTGTCATAGGATGACCCTAGGGTACAGTACCATCCAGCAGCACATGGTCCTGTGGGGTATTCTAACCCAGGGATCTCACAATATTGCCTGAAATATCAAATGTCCATATCTAAACTTAAACAGAGATTAAAACTTACAATCAAGATCAACAAAATTAAAATCATTTTTTTCTTAATCATTAAAAGTAACTTTGAAAAATAATTATTGTTTCGCTAAAACCTCTTGTGGTCGTTACCCTGGTAACCGGACAACTCGGACCCAGGACAACTCGGACCCTGGACAACTCGGACCCAAGACATCTCGGACCCAAGACAACTCGGACCCAAGACAACTCGGACCCAGGACAACTCGGACCACTTTTTGAAATGATGATATTAACATCATAATATGTGGTTTTAATTTTTGTTTTATGTTTAGATGACATATATTATGTACTGTGCATTCATTTATTGTGTTAATTTGATGAAATTGTTTTAAATCAACTTATTATTTGATGATAGTTAAGAAGAAAATATTGAAGCTAAAGACCCAAGACAACTCGGACCACTTTTTGAGATTATGATTTTTATCGTGATATGGTTTTTATTTTTATTTTATGTTTAGTATGACATATTATATATATTTTGAATTCAAATATTGTGTTAATTTGATGTAATTGTTTAAAATCAACTTAATTAATGAGAATTAAGAAGAAAATATTGAAGCTAAAGATCCAAGACAACTCGGACCACTTTTTGAAATTATGATTTTTATCATAATATGGTTTTTATTGTTTTTATTTTATGTTTAGTCTGACTTTTTATACATATTTTGAATTCAAATATTGTGTTAATTTGATGTAATTGTTTTAAATCAACTTAATTAATGAGTGAAAATATTGAAGCTAAAGACCCAAGACAACTTGGACCACTTTTTGAAATTATGATTTTTATCGTTATACGGTTTTTACTTATTTTATGTTTAGTATGACACATTTACATATTGTGAATTCAAATATTCTGTTAATTTGATGTAATTGTTTTAAATAAATTTAATATTTTGGTGAGTTTTCATGATGTTCAGTCTATATTTCTTAATTAAATGATAAAAAGAAGATTTACAGAATACAAACACATTCCTCAATCTTTCTGTTAGATAAAGATTAAATTATCAAAAAAACTTAAGGATTAACAGAATACAAACTCTTTCATTGATCTCAATATGGCATCAATCTTTCAGTGAAATTAAGATTGAATGATCAAACAATTGAGGATTTACAGAATTTTAACTTTCAATTGATCTCTTTGTGACATAGGTCTTTCAGTGAGATTATTAATATGACTTCAAGGTGGTGAGTTTAAATGAGATAATGAGATTAGGATTAAAAGTATTATTGTTTTTAATTCCTTATTGATTTTCCATATGAGTTGGTATTAACTGTATGAAAAGACTCATTGACACCTCTATATAACAAGTTGTATTCTCAACTCTCATCAAATAAGTTAATTATTCATCTTTACATGTAAACACAAAATATAAATTCACATTATATCTAAACAGTGTCATGCTAAACATTTACAAATAATCCCATATTATGAAAACAAAAAAGTACCTAACAAAAACTAACATTTCAGAAAGTGGTCCGAGTTGTCTTTGGTTTATAGCTTCAATAGCTTCTACTTAATCTTCATCAAATAAGTCAAATTAAAACATTTTAATCAAATTAGTACAAAATATGTATTTACAATGTGTAATATATTTAATAAGCATAAAACAAAGACTAAAAAAACCTAAACAATGATAAAAATCATTATTTCAAAAAGTGGTCCGAGTTGTCTTGGGTCCAAGTTGTCTTGGGTCCGAGATGTCTTGGGTCCGAGATGTCTTGGGTCCGAGTTGTCCAGGGTCCGACTTGTCCTGGGTCCGAGTTGTCCAGAAACCGTTCAACCTCTTCTACATATTCACTTTAGAAGTTTGAGTAGCTAAGAGGGAGAAGCAGTTGTACAATTGATGAAATGTTATCAATATTTACCCAGGCAGACAATCCTGACAGTAAAATGGAGTTGAGGCCATTGTGAGATTATTGAAGGTGCCTATCACACATGGGTTGGTATACGGCTCCACTGCCTCCGCGAGACAATAGTGGCCTGGGGGACACTCAAATGGTATTGATGTGTTCTGGAGGCAGTAATATCCAGCAGGACATGGTTTACAGGATGCTTGGCGGGTATTGTTCTGGTAGGTACCTGGGACACATGGTGATGGAGCACTACTCCCCTCAACACAAAAATGACCTGAAATTGAACATTGAAACCACTTTCATGCCTTAATAGATGAATCCAGTAAATCAACTGGTTAAGATGTCATCCTTAAATTGTTATATTTTCATGAAATAGACTTTTGCATCTGAAATTTAACATTATGCCATGAAGTTACTGAACAGAAAAAAGCAAATAGATATAGACAGAATACTAATTAGCCCAACTGGTACTTATTATGAATACCATTATATGAAACTGTATAAAATAAACAAAAAAAGTTACCAGTAGGACACTCATCCCCATGAGTTTCGTTGACAGGGTTTGGTTCATTTGACTTCCCAACACAGTAATGGCCAGCACTACATTTAGGTAGCTCAGTGTCTAGTGGTTTGGTGGGGTCAACAGTCATGTTTTGATATGGACAGTATAAACCTGCTGGACAGGCATCACAGTTAGAGATGTCAGCATACTGTATCTGGTATCTGAAATTAAAACATCATGCAAATGATATATTACAAGTAATGATGTGATATATTTCTATGCGATGCACCAGAATAATTTAGATTAGTACATCTGTTTGGATATTCAGAACGAGGAAAAAATTAAATTTTCAATTTTGACCTGAATCAACATACAATAAAAACCTATAAATAAACTATATGAGAAATGTTCATAAGTGAAAACACCTACCCGTATGTGCCAACGGGGCATGGTAGAGGTTGGACTGATCCTGGGGGGCAGTAATAACCCTTTGGACAGTATCCCTTGAGGGGGTCAAGATCTGTATTGGGGGTTGGAGTGTCGCTACCCTCAAGTGACCAATATCCTCCATTAATTTCGCCAGTTGGTTGTGTCAGTCCTGTAATGATAAAGGCAATCTCTAATATTCATATCTGATTTTTTAAACAAAATATATAAGATCTCAGTGAATTAATATCAAGTTAATGATATCAAATCATTTCATATCATAGGCTTTTTCAATTCTGAAACAGTGAATTTAATATACAAAACTTTTAAACAACAGATTGTATGCAAAAGTAGCTTTTACACGGTTGTTAACATACCATCAGCAAAGCAGTACATTCCAGGATCACATGGTGTGCATTCAGACTCCGCCCCCAGACCAGTTCTGTTGTTGTAGGTCCCAGACAAACAGGGGGTAGGAGCGGTCAATGGTTTCAACACCGTACTGGCAGGACAATAGAACCCTGAAACAATATTTGCAATTTCATACAAAAATGTCAAAAAAGTTGGTCAAGGAAAATGTTTCCCTCGTCCAACCTTGTAGAGGACCACTGGATCATTTGTGTTGTCACAATAGAAACAAGAAATACACAGTTTACACGAGCCCTTGGTCATCTCATCTGATTGGTTCATAAAGACCAAAATGACAGTTTATGGCAAAATTGTCTATCATTTTATTGAAAGTTAATTTCATGAGGAATATATTCATTATTGATAAATTCATTGACTATTTTAGAGTAATTTTTGCATGTTTTAAGAACAACCCTTACCTTCAGGGCAAGCTTGTGGTGTCTGTCCAGGATAACATATAAACCCTTCTGCACAGAGACTACATAACTCCATGCCAGTGTAGTTAGCCATATATCCTATAGCACACAACCTTGGACTTTCAGTGCCCTGAGGACAGTAGTAGTTTAATGGACAGATGTCGCCAGTGGTAGCATTATCAGATGGGTCCTTTAGATAAGCGCCCCCTACACAGTAATAGCCAGCATCACAGTCTCCTAAAATTCAAAAATGATAATGCATAATTAAATGTTCCCAGTTCACTTTTCATGAACACAATCTAATGATACATAGTGAAATTTTATAAATGAACATGTACTGTAGATAATGGTCATAAAAATGATTTTATCAAAATGATTATCATGAAAAAGAGTACAAAACGCCCCTGTTGTTATCTGAATTGTGAATTAGATGTGAAAGCCATATACCTGAGGTGGCATTCAGCCCAATGCCATCACAGTATTGCCCAGGATCACACGGTAAACAATCCGAGATATTGGTGGCACCTAAATCCGGTAAGTACATGCCACGGGGACATGGCTCCATATTTGCAGTTCCTTCTACACAATAGTGACCAGCTGCACATGTATCTCCATACAAAATAATTGTCTTATTCCCACTCGGATTATCATTATACACTGGGTCATCGGAGAGGGCAAGCCCATAGCAGATATGGCCCGCAGCACATGGTCCAGATGGCTCTGTTGCACCACGATTTGCACAATATTGGCCAGGTGGGCAGTTATTACATTGGCTTATATCATAAGCATTTGTTATGTTAGAGTACGTGCCAGGAGGGCAATCAAGGGGAACAACAGTATTATTTGGGCAATATTGCCCTGGAGGACAATGGATATGATCTGTCATGGCTTTTTCAGGACAGTAATATCCAGGCTCACAAATGATGCATTCTGATTGGCGATCATATGGCTGGTATGTCCCTGTTTCACACTCTCTAGGGGTTACAGAACCATTGGGGGAATAATGACCTGCAAAACAACAACAGGATTCGTAACTAATCAGATCTTAAAATGCAACACTGCAATTCAACTTATATACATTGACAATTTGGCAACTGAGAAGCATAAGAAATACAATATTTTGTATAGAATTTCAGAGTTCCTGATAATGAACACTCTAATATTTGCCACTGACTATATCTGAGGAGTTGTACTTTTCCTTGGACCTGCTGGAAACTCATGTTACTGAAATATAGCAGACCACAAGTTTAAATCCAATAACAATAGTCCAAACTGCAGAGTTGAATATTTAGTACTATAAAACAAAACTGTATTGATCACAACATACCAGGTTGAGTGATGTTTTGCCGAGGTGTTTTAGCACCCCCGGTACAGAAGTATCCTCCCCAGCATTGTCCAGTCGGCTCACCCCCGGCCACTGAGGAACAATAGTACCCAGGGTCACAGTCAAAGCAGTCATAATGGTTCACTGCCCCAGTCACATTACTATATGTACCCTGTGGACAAGGCTTGGCATAATACGAACCTAGAAACACATAACATGGTATCATGAACTTCCTTAAATGGAAATGCATTCTCATTCATGTAGGCAATAAATATATAACCGTAATGCATTACAATACAAAACAATTCAATCAAATGTATGTTTGTAAATACAAGCGATACGATTAAGCAAATGTATGGTAAATAACTTGAAACTCATATCGTCTTTTATGTTGATTTATTTTAGATATGCAACATGTGACAAAAATGCCAAACAAGTGAGTGATAGCTATAGCTCACCATGTGAGCTAAATAGTTAAATGAACATTAACAATTTAGACCATTTGAAAACTGAACTGACTTACCCGATTCACAAAATCCACCTGCCGGGCAGAGTTCTCCAGTGACGCCATCTATTGGCCCAGATTCCTTGGCACCAAGATAACAAACAAACCCAGGATCACATGGCCCTCGAGGGCTGACTAGACCAGGTGCATCACAATACTGGCCAGGATCACATTCATTACAGTCAGTCATGGCTCCAAGATCTAGCAATGAAATATAAAATAAACAACTGAATCAGGGTAGATATTAGGAAGTATGCATACCAGTTAGTGGTTAAACATGAATGGGCTATGCAATATATAGGACCATAACCAACATATTATGGTTTCAAAATGTTGAATTTCAAAAAGTTTTCTCAGTTTTCTTAGATGAAAGTTAACAATCAAAGAAAAACCTACTTGCATATCTAAGTCAACAAACATTGTACCCATAAACCCCACCCTGTAGCTGAAAATCCAAGAGGTTACTTACTTGAGGAATTGCCATATCTTCCCATTGGACAAGGAACTGGAACACTAACCCCAGCTACACAGTAAGAGCCAGCAGGGCAGTCTACAGGCTGTCCTGTTCCTATCTCACAATAGTAGCCTGCGGGGCATTGATTACAACTAGCTAAGTCTGGTGTAGCTGTGACATTGGTGTATGTGCCTGCTGGACATTGTGCCTACAAATCGTATAAGTTAAAAATGATTAAAGAGTGGAATTCAAGCAACTAGGTTTGACATACCATTACATTACGTATTTTTAACATACAACCTTTAATTTATTTTGGAAGCGAAACAGTCATTGCAGGATAAATATTTCATAGCCATAACCCATATTTTTCCAAAATGCTAAAAGTTTCTGAAAAATGGATCTTTCTGTCAAAGTATGCATACCTGCTTAGCACCATAAGATCCAATTTCAGCTGGAATTGCCCCATATGGGTTAGGAATGGGTTGGGGACAGTAGTAGCCCACTTCACACTCCCCTGTTGTTGTGCTAGAGCCTTCCAGACAGTAGTAGCCTGCGTCACATGGCAAACAGTCAGCTGTCACATTGCAGCCTCCTGTTGTCCTACGAATCGTTCCCACAGGACACTTGTGTGGTTCAATTACTCCTACATTATGAAAATGAGTCATTTTGTCATTTTTTGAGGGACAAAGAAAGCATCTCTTATTCAACCCTCTCCCTCATGTATTCTCATAACAATTTTTTTTAACAATGGCATCATAATATTCGAGCATTTAAAATATGCATACAAACTTCTTGAATTTCTGTACAGAGGGAACTTATGTTGGTTAGCTTTTCATTTTTTTCACATTTCAAAATTCAAAAACACTTCAGAGAAAATTATCAAAACTTTCCATTGAACCTATGAAAATGAAGTCCAATGGACGTTTATTGTCCTATCAGGTGTAAAACCTCACCAAATGTGTGATAAATAAGTTACATTGCCAATATTTTGATACATTACCTTATACCTCTGAAAACCAAAACAGCATTGTTTTAAAACATACCTTGTTCACAGTAGTGCCCTGCTGGACATTGAATGGCATCATTGACATCCTTGAGACCATAATCACAGATGGAGCCACAGGGACATTGCTTGTTGGTGATCATATCAGTGTAAGATGTTGTGTCACTATCACAGTAATGTCTGCAAAGAGCGTGTAATTATTAATGTATGTAATTGAAATGCTAGTAAATTCTAGGCCTGAATCATTCTAGTCTTGGCTAATTGGCAATCCACCATCTTCCTGATTTGTTAAAGTTCAACCCAACTAGACTTGCCATCTTCACAATCTGGACCTACTCAGGTAAAATGGGTTTGAACCACCTCAAAGTTCCCTACTTTTCAAAATGTAAATTATATGTGCCATAAGTATGTATGAAGCTAATGCATGAATATTATTTACAAAGATCTTTACATGCATATACTAATGGTAGCTAGATAATATGGCTTTCCTGGAACACTAAAGCTAAACATGATTCAACTTACGGTAGTTCTTTTTGATCTTAATGATCCTTTCATCTCAATCCTTATCTTTAAGTGGCAGAAGAAACTAATCTATTTATATATGTAACCATATGCCTATCAGGTGCCCATATCGTGTACTTACCCTATCTCACATATTTCACAGACACTCTTTCCAGGTTTAGAGTAGTAACCCTTACTACAGACAGCAGGCGTTATTGTATTCCCCAAGCAGAAATTACCTCCAGGACACTCCAAGCAGTCAAATATCCTTCTGGCAGGGTCACCTGTAAACATTACAAAGGATTAGATAAGTTAATTAGACAAGTCTATGCATTCTCTCACCATCCCTGTCCCCAATGGATCTTGGGATTTGAAGAATTTAATCGAAAACTGGTCCCTCCAACCCTCTTCTTTTGAAACATATGACCATTCAAATAAATTTAAAAGTAACAATATAACATTTTGAAAATATTGAATCATATGAGGCACCTTACCTGGGCCTATGTAAACATCAGTTGTCCCTAGAGTAGCAGGATCTATACCATAAGGCATGTATGTACCTTCAGGACATGACACTGGGGCGCTCACACCATGTTCACAATATTGACCTGGAAAATATAAATATAAAATTTATGTATGCTAATTTTCTATTCTGTTTGTATTAACCATTTTTCTATCAGCATTTATTAAAATTCTTAAGATTCAGAGCGGGCAATAAGCTATGTTAAACATGCTGATATCAATGAACATTTCAAAGTAAAATATGATCTTTATGAAATGAATTGATTATTATGACGATCCTCACTTACTATTAAAAAAATTTCATCCTAGAGAATATCCGATTCCCAGACTTAAGCACAGTGAAACAATTAATAAACAAGGCACATTGTTGGCTGCACTCTTGGCTCTAGGATCTCTTTAAGTATCAAGTTTAAAAGAAGTGATTCTCATTTTCATTAAGTATAACTCTGCCCGATTCATTTTTTTACCTTGTGTACAATTTTTACAGTCGGATACAGCGGATTTGCCTTCTTCATCATTGTAGGTCCCATTTGGACAAGCAAACTCTGTGGCCAACTTTGTACCCTCTGGGCAGTAGTAGCCACGTACACAGATACCAGAGACCTCTTTAAGACCACCTGCAAACAAAGCAATACAGCGAATCATGTACTAGTAATTTGTGTATCTGGTATATCATTACCATATTCTCTGTCCTACTATGGCCATATTCAAATATTTGAATAACAAGGCATTAACAAGCAATATGTCAGCACTTGCCATGTGTTACAGATGCCGAACACCATCCAAAAAATGTCAGGAGACCATAACAATATGACACCACTTGTGGTGATGACATAAAAATCAGTGACATATATTTCAAGTTATTTGCAGATTGTCTGCTCACACAAGTGTACACTTTTACTCTTTTATTCTGAGTATGATGTTTTAATTTTATTATCTTGCTCATTCTTTCATTTACTAGAAAAGCCTGCAATCATATGCACAACATGTATGTAAAATATGTAAAACAATAAACTTGTAACATACCTTCACAGTAGTATCCAGGATCACAAGGTGTACACTCGCTTGCATCTGTCAAGTTTGAGGCATATGTATAGGTCCCTGAGGGGCAATCGTAGCGGTCAGGTGAGGGGGTCTGGGCAGGGCAGTAATGCCCCTGGGCACATGGCTGGGGTGGATTTATCGTTACACCTAAAACAAAGTTGATTAAATGTTTTACCTCTTATTAATTTCAAACAACATCTTGTCATTCTAAAGCATTGTAGCCGTCAATCTGACTGTCTCCTCTGGGACTATTTACTTGGTATTTATTGAGAGACAAGCTCCAATATATTTATTCATCAAATTCTGGGCTTGTCATCTCAAAGTTGATTGCAAACCAGATGAAGATTTAAACATCATGATTTTTTGTAACTTATAAAACGGGTAAATAAAAGGAACCACATACATGTACACAGTAGCATATACACAGTAAATAAATGAATATCGTATACATGAACCACAGTATGTGAATGAGAAGTATATATTACATGGACAATATATATATATATATGCACAGTATGTAGACAAACAGTATATACATGAACAATAAATACACGAATAGTAACAAACAGTATATACATGAACAATAAATACACGAATAGTATATATATACACGTATGCTCAGTATAAACATAAACTGTATATACATGTACCAAATATACATACCTGTCCCCCAGGAACAATAGACGCCAGCAGGGCAAGGGTCACACTCATCAGCGGATGTCAAGTCATCTCTCCCAGTCAATGTACCAGGCTGACACGGATACTGGTCTGCAGTTATCGTGCCATTAGGACAGTAGTGGCCTAGAGGAACAAGAATACCATAGATTATTATGCATATTATTGAAATCTTGCATTCTGTTTGGAAGGTGGCTGGCTTTTACTAAACAATATACATTTTCGCATATTCTACAAAAGCTTTCCATTTTTAACATCCAATTCAAATTGTTGACAATTTGAAGAGCTTGGCCAGATATGATGACAACTCACCTTCCATACATGGGTCTGTAACACTGTGCTGTCCAACCCTAGGGCAAGTGAAACCCGCATCACAAAGCCTACAGTTTAGTGGATGACCAGCCTTTTCATCAGGATTGTAGCGTCCAGGTTCACATGGTATTGGAGTAACACGAGGTTCTGCCTGGGTTCCCGCAGGACAATAACTTCCAGCCGGACAGAATACACACTGGTTGCCAGCTAAACAAAAGATATTTTTAAGTTATAATTCATTGAAGAATTTTAATGTCTTTATTTTTAAATGAACAAACAATACAAATATTTTATCAATATGAAATATTCTGGCTGAGCACCCATCATTCCTTTCAGCCCATTAAAAATTGATTGAAGCCGTAAAATTTTGCAAGTAATTCACGACAGCCATTGACGATTTAAATGACATATGCGTTTTTTTATAATAATCCTATAATAATGCATTGTGATCTTACTTGTTAGACCAGTTTGGTTACTGTACGTTCCAATTGGGCAGGCATTTTGGAATGCGCTGGACTGACCACCAGTACAATAGAATCCAGCAGGGCAATCGAGAGGTAGAACAGACCCCTCGGGACAGTAGTTAGCCTCAGGGCAAGGGATACACAAAGCTACGTTGGTGGCACCAGTTTGGTTATAGTAAGAACCACCTTGAATAAAATACATTGTAGCTGTAAACTGTAAAACAGTAAAATTTATGTACAAAAAAATAAATAAATAAAATAAAAAAACGTATGTACATTGAACATTGATGCCCCAGAGTAGTGCTCAACTCAGAGGTTTGTATTGGATTAGTAAATTGGTAACATAACTTTGAAACAGTCTTCAACTTATGGGGGTGTTCCACTTACAAAGGTATTCCATATTACAGGTCATACTGTATATAATTAATTAAGTAATTAAGTAAATTGAAAATTTTCTATGCAGTAGAACTGGGCACCTCAATCGAGTAATTAGGACCGTTACCTGGACAAGGGTACTGTGTACGGACAGTGGTTCCTTGGAGACAGTAATGTCCTTCCGGGCACAGGTAATCCTCATATGCGATCTCCCCTGGTCCCTCGCAATAATATCCTGAAAAAAAGACCATATCTTGTTTAGAATACCTAGTCACATTATTAATGGCCACATCCAAAATAGTTATATCACTTGAACACCTGGTAATCTAGATAAATACTTTTAATTTTAAATTTAATAATAGACATCACAAGATCAAAACAGAAAGACTGCATATTCCTCTCTCGCCTCATTTTCAAAATTGTAGTATATCCCATATTGTACACCAAAGTAGAAAGTCAATGATATACCATATTGTATACACCAAGGTAGAGAATCAATGATATACCATATTGCATATATTCCATTTTGATTGAATACATTTTCGTGCATAGGAACATTTGTTACATATCAACCACTTACCTGGTGGACAGGGCCAGCATTCATCGACAGTCGATGAGCCATTATTTGGATTATAAGTTCCTGCAGGACATGGGGAGAACGTTTTCCCATCACAATATCCACCTTGATTACAGAGTCCATCAGATGGACGAGGAGTTGTAGAGGCCATAGGGCATATATAGCCTGCGTCACATGGGCTGCAGATCAGAGCAAGTCCTGTAGAATATGTCCCTGGATCACACTCAGCACGAGCTGAGACTGGAAAAAATATATTGAATTTTTGTTTAATTTAAGTAACAGTGATACATTTATTTCAAAGAGTTTTTTATTAACCTCTTGACTACCTGGAGTGACGAGATATCTCGTCACCTCAGAAATGACCTTGAAACCCAGGGTGACGAGAAAATCCGTCACAAAATTTTTCACTAAAATTGCTCTTATTTGAACAATTTTCATCCAATTTAAACATAACTTGATGATCTCCGCCGTCTGATTTTACTAAGTTGAGCATTTAAAGTTGTATATGAATCATGAATGTAGTTAAATATCAAAAGGTGGCAAAAATGAAAAATTCTCTGGTTTCAACCGATTTTAGAGACTGGGATTCAAGAGTTTAATAAAGTAAATACTATACCACAAGGAGAGGTTGTATGATTGCTTGTATGGTATCACTGCAATATCAATTGCAGGGATTTTGAGGTGACAGGTACATAAATGTTTTTGTTGGTTTGTTTTCACCAGGTATTAGCAAGCACGTATCTGATTGGCTAATTTCAGTCATAAGACTGTCAATCTCGACCAACAACTCTTGAGAGATCGTTTATTCTATTTTTGACATGTATGAGTATCAGTCTTAATTCAAGTAATAATATGAGCTTTTATTACAAAATAAAAACACAAGCTTCACTTACTTTCAGTAGTTGTACACTTAAACCCAGGTTCACAACCTGTACAGTTTGTGGATCCACCTTCACTGTAGAACCCTGGATTGCAAATAGTCCCAGCCTGAGTTGTACTTGGGCACTGGTACCCCTCAGGACATACTTCACAGATAGTTGACCCCTCCAGGGCATATTCGCCCGATTCACAGGCAACTCTGGAGCAAAACATAATTCGATATGAGCACTAATTCAACTGATATGAAAGTATCTTTATTCAAAACTGTCTAGATTTTTCAAGCAGATCTTTTAAATTCTCTTACCATTTTTTAAACAAGGCATAAACATACAATGTCACCACCTGCCATTTGTTATAGACGCCAAACCCCAGATGACATCACAAAAAATGGAGACAATAACAAAGTGGTGACATAAAAATGACATGATTTGAATTCACATGATCAAAAAGCAGCTTCTTAGAAAATGGGGCAAAAGGATGTAATGGTGATCTTTAACAATGAATGTAATCTTCCTCTAGAACATATTCTGTGAGAAATGGTATAAGTTTACTTGGCTATAACCACATTAAATTAAGAGAAAATATATACTCTAGTCATACAGTACCTGCTGTCAGAGTCTTTGAATTCACAATAGTAACCAGCTGGACAAACAGTGCATGATGATTTGTTACCAACAGAGAATGATCCATCTTCGCATGCAATCTCAAGTGCTTGATTCTTATCTGGGCAGTAGAATCCTGGTGGGCATTCAGTACACGCATCCTGGCCTTCCAAGGCATACGTGCCTGATGGACAATCATACTGAAGCACAATACATAATATACATATATACAGGCCCGTAGCCAGGGACCCCCCCCCCCCGGTCAAAATTTCTTTCAAAATCATGCAGTTTTTCACCATTCTGACTATTTTTTGAGTGATTTTTGGCCAAATTTGCCAAAGTGAACCCCCCCTTGGAAAATTCTGGCTACGGGCCTGATATATATACAGCATAGATGGTAAAGGTTCACTGACTCCATGTTAATGACCCTCTGTAAGTAGAACATCTCGCAAGTTGAACACTTTTTTGTGGTCCCAAGGATGTTCCACTTACACAGGTCCACTGTGCATTATATATATACCATGCTTATATATACAAAATATTCCATTCTATTGCGGTGAATACATGTGCACTTTCCTTCAGTAAACATACAAAATAGGTGTTCTCATTCTAACACATTAAATTGATTTAAGATTTTCTAAATAACAGAATGAGTTACAAAAAAAACTATGGACACTCTACAAAGTACATCTTTATGTATCCTACCTGAACTTCATTATTAGTGAAAGGACAGTATTTTCCAGGTGGGCATTTAGTACATGTAATAGAACGTGCCGCTGAATACTCTCCAGGCTGACAATCGACTATGCCAGTACCATCAGTATAAGGACAGATCTTTCCTGCTGGACAGACGGTACATGCAGTAGAGTTCTCTATGGAATATGTCCCTGGGTTGCAATTTATAGCTCTCCTAGACCTGAATAAAAAGAGAGCGAAAATCATGTTTTTTTATTTATTCATTTTCAAGGGAGGAAGCAGATATTCAGGGTGTCCAGTCCAGGAAATAAGGATTAAATTATTTGTGATGAAAAATAAGTGTATATTTTCTTATAACACTTAGCTACAAACTTCATTGTACGATGCTCACATGTTCTTATTCCTATTTTTCAAATTTGTCTCAACAAGATTTTGGATCAATATGATTTTTGAGGTGATACTGCAGTAATAAAGCTTTCATTATCTTTACTTTTCTGACGATCACTTTCATAATTACAGAAAAGTAGAGAAATAGAAGCAATTGTCTTTTAATTTAAAGTAAACATTGAAAAGATATTATTCTAAGTGATGAAAGAACACTTACGTTGTTGAACTACAGAAAGATCCGGCGGGACATGGGTTACATATCATCTCACCAGCAGTTGAGAAAGTACCAGGATCACAAGCAGCATTCTTTGCAGGATCTGTATTATCAGGGCATTCAAATCCAGCTGGACAGCGAGTACAATCAGTGGAGCCTGGTGCGCTGAGGTAACCTAAAATGGCGAGTCAAGTACTGTCAAATCATTGCATAATACTGTTATATTTATTGCATTAGTAATGCTCGTTTTACCTCTTTATATGGTTCTCCAAAATCTTAGAATGAACTGCCTTCCACTTTAGATTTGTTAAACGTCAGTTGTCAAATGTGAATTTCTTAATGTACTCATTTGAAATTGTTTCTCAAAGAATATATCTTCAAAATAATTATCTAACAAGATTCTCCAATTTAATTACACACAGATTGCTACTCGGAAATTCTCTCTTCATAATGTTAAATAAAGAAGTATATTTTCCTGACTAACCTGTTGGACACACGGTAGGGCTGGTTGTTGGGTCAGGGCATTTATATCCCCCTGGGCATTCTGTACAGGTAGTGGCTGTTGGGTCAGTGTTATAGTAACCAGGATTACATAATGTTGGAGACAATGCTGTATTGGCACATGTGGACCCTGAATAGAAAATATATACCATGTTAAAGCACCAAATAAGATTATGCATCACACGTTTCAAATATTTTCTGGCTCTCTCCCTCTTGAGTCTGCCACTCTTTCAATCCTCTCTGTTTGTTCATTTTTTCAATTCTACATGACTATGCCTTTTTGTGCAGTACCAATTTCACAGTCACTCTCACTTATTATTTTAAGTTCTTATACCTGCGGGACATGGAGTACAAGCTGTTGCCCCTGCTAATGAATATTCCCCAGATGGGCAGGCTGTAGAAGCAGTTGTTGATGGACACATATTTCCTGCCTCACATAAGGTACAGCTAGAGGCACCGGCAAGTGCATAGTATCCTGATGTGCATGCAGTCTCACTGGCTGACCCTGCAGGACATGCATTCCCAGCAGTACAGGGATCACATGTCATGGCTACAAAATAAGAACACGACATTTATCATATCCTATTGAATTATTTTAATCATCATAATGACCCTACCTGGTAACACAACATAAAAATGCAATCTTACATATCTTCATGTATATGCATTCGTAAAATTAATTTTTAAAGTCATTGGAAATAAAACCAGCATGTTTCAAAGTTTCAAAGTGTTTAAAAAAATTATTAGCCCAGTAGACTTTGTTATCCAAACTGAGACTTATCTTTTATTGAATCGGTCTACTGCACAATATTACACCTGCTTCAGATAATTTTGATATTTTTACATATTGTAGATTTAAATGTCCTCTTTTGAATATTCATAATTCAATTTGGGTGGTGTTTCTATATTTTCCATAAAAAATTATTGGCTCAGTAGACTGTATTCCAAACTGAGACTTTCTAAACATGTAAACGCTGTGAATCAAGAGACTGCAAATCTACTTACTTCCTGCTGGGCTGAAAGTACCTCCTGTGCACTGAACGGGAATAGAAGCAGCATCGGCACAGCTAAAGCCTGCAGGGCAGTTCACACAGGCTATCCACCCAGCTTCACTGTACTGACCTAAAGAGCGAGACAGGGGTATGATTATAATCTTATAAGGAAAGCAAGGTCAGGTGTGACTCAATTCCCATGTATATGTATGAGAGGTGATCCAAAAAATAGTTGGACCTTACCAGGTGTGGCAAGGTCCGTTGTAGCAATCTTACCTTTTGGTATTATATGTACCATGGCATGATGCAAATTTACTTCAAGTAGTCAGAATTTTATTTAATTTGGTTACTTAGCAACATGTGATTTTATTTACATACGGATGATAATCGCATTACAGTAACAAGCATATTTTATATTATGTGAATTATATTGTTTAAAAAAGTTTTTTGTTTAGTTGTTTAAAAATATGATTTAGAATATCTTTTAGACTGTTGTACCTGCTGAGCAATCTTGAGAGACAGTGGATGTAGAACTGCAATATTTGCCAGCCTCACACTGTGTACAGACAGCATCTCCCAGGAGAGAGTAGTATCCACTAGTACAGTCTGAGGGTGCCAATCTACAAGTGATAATCATATTCATGTACATGCAGCATAATGTCATTTGTTAGCACCTCAGATAAAGCATTTTATTCATACTGGTTAATTAAAGGTCGACATTCAGCTAAACCACTCTAAGAGAATCAAAACTGTCTTTTGCCGAATGAAACAATTGTTTAAATTGATATTTAAAATAAACTAAAATATTTTCACTGTTGACTTTGATTATCTTTATAGGAAATTAAAATAGTGAACACGAAAATATCAGACAACCATTTATCTGTGTTGGTTTCACAATCACATCTGGTCAGGACCTAAATATATCCAATTGACATATCTTATATTAAAACGATTTAAATGTCTACTTACGTAGGGTCAGTGCATGCCTTTCCAGCAGGGCATTGTAAACAGGTTGTCTGAGGGGCAGAATTTGTCACCTCATCTATAGCAGAGGACAACATGATTTATGTACAGTTAATAACTTTTTACATAATATATGATAATCGTTGTTTTCCAATGATTATTGAAGTATTAGTAGTTACAGTCTTTAATATTACAAAAATCCATGCAAAATATTCGTAAGATTGTTTTTATTGGATACAGTCATGCGAATGCGTAAAATATCAACAAAATACTATTAATCAGCCACATATGTGTATGGTAAACTTATTTGAATTTTGCAGCAAAATATTTTTGGACAGTAGGCCAGATAATCATTCTGTTGAATACGAAGTAAAATGAAAACTTATTTTTTGTTTATACTGGAAGTTACATGATAGAATGTGATACTGTATATTCAACAAACGTAACCAGTCATTCACTTTGTTTAGAGCTATTAATCAATGCCAGTCAATCAAATAAACATTTTTGGCTTGTACAATATAAGTATTGTTCAATCCAGTATGTGACTCTACGAGTTTGACTGCTTTCACTTACTTGAGTTACAAGGTGTACATGACGTAGCACCAGCAGCAGATATCTCTCCAGCAGGACATGGTGTAGGGCTAGCAGTAGTCGTAGGGCACTTGGAGCCAGCTGGGCATTGCTGGCAACTAGTAGCACCTGGAAATATCAGATTCAGTGAGATAGATGGCGACGCTAGTACTAAATCTAGAATTGGGTGCAATTGGAGATTTCAAATGGTTTTGAAGGGATGAATAACTGAAGTTCAACTACAAACTGTGGCTAATGTCCCCTCCACTTAGTTTTGATTGTCTATTTTGTAAAACCTAAGATTTCATTACATGTATACCTATCTGCAACTTATACATGTAATATCCTTGATGGATAAAATTATCCTTTTTCACTTGATTGGAGTACTCAATAGTAAATCAATTATCCATGGAAAACATCAAAAACATCTCAGTTTCCAAAATATCACAAAAACAACAGTCCAGGTTGTTAAAGCAAACATGTTAAGATTATCGAATTTGCAATTACTTAATAGGAAAAAAATATAAAAAATCAAAGTCTAAATCATGCAACTCAGAACCTCCTCTTCACGACAAAAGTACATGTACTTTTGCAAAGTAATATTCTTAAAGGAATAAAGGAAAAACAACTACAGTAAAACATGTATACCCAAACACCTCTTTAATATGAACATGTCTTAGCGTGAACACTTTTCTTTGTTCCAATATTTTGTTATCTCACATTGCTTCACATATTAAGAAGCTTTGAAATATGATGACCTTCAATTCTTAACATTTTTATATATCGGTCCTTGTGTCATTTGGATTAGACAGATTTACTGTACAAATCAATAAATACCTCAGTACGTCAGTATACAATACCCAAATGTGGCCCATTGTTATGATTATAAAGGCAAAAATCCATAAAATATAACTGACATCTGAATATGGACTTTAACTGCTCAAATGAACGCTGTGCACTGTTGGAATTACAATGCCATAATATGAATGTCAATTTGACATATCACCCTCCTCCAGGAAATCCAATGGTTCCTCTTATTTATATATTACTTGGAAAGCATTGTATCAAAACTCTTTAAACTGACGGTCCCTATTATATACACACTCCCTATCATTCAGTAACAGGTTTTGGTAGGAAAATTCCAAAATACCTGCTGACTCTGCATAGTATCCTGCAGTACACGCTGTACATGTTAAACTGGCTGCAGAGCTGGCATATCCAGGGGAACACTGACTTTCTGCTGTCTTAGTGGGACATTCAGAACCTGCTGAACATGGGGTACAGACACTCTGACCTGAAATTCAGTGAAACTTAATAATTAGCGCAGTTTCAATTTCAGCACATTCAAGTAGCTTTAATATACAATGCTTTGATATACAGTGCAATATCAATTTTCTCTCCATTTTCTGATTTTTGGCAATTAAATGGCTGAAAGAACACAAAAACAAATATATCATTCACAATATAAAGTCACTTCCTTTAGGTAAAATAATACCTTTCCAACTGGATTAATATTACTTTTTTGTTTCCCCTTGTAAAAAAGGTATTTACACTGTAATGATTAACGGCACAATATCATACATGTACATTATAGCAAATCAGAGTGTCATTTGAAAAATTAAATGGAACTGCCAAGTATATTGCATGCATTTCTATTACTTGGGGAATGATATGCCACAAGTATGAGATCACTTCATAGTTAATTGATAACTATACCACATTTTGCAATCACATCGCAATACTGAAAAGAACATACCAGATCCACTGGTGTAATAGCCGTCTGCACAGGCCTCTGGGACTACTGTGGGGTCGGGACATTTATATCCGGGAGGGCACAAGGTACAACTTGATGCCCCACCAGATGCAGATGTTCCAGCCACACATGTTGATGGTAGTGAGGTCCCTCCAGGGCATGCCTTTCCTGCAGGACAAGGGTCACAAACAGTGGCTGCATTTGAAGCACTATATGTACCCCCAGGGCATGCCTGAAATACAAAATAGAATGTGGAGTATAAATACATTGTTTTATCAATCGGTGTGAGGACATCCAAAGAGTAAATTTTTTTCTAAAAATTTTCATGTTCTTAGACTGCTTTTTAAATTATGCTATATTTCAAGATATTACAGAAAAATGCCAGGTCTCTCAAACATTATCATTTTTGGCCTACCATGTACATACCTGACATGCAGAAGCCAATGAACTACCAGTATTGCTATTGTAAGTCCCTGCTAAACATTCAGTTCTTGCACTACTACCACCAGGGCAACTGGAAAACAAAAGAAAAGTAAAGTGTGTTTAATTTTCAGAAGATGAAACCATAAACGAACACAGAAGAAAATATGCGAAAAAATATGGGAATGCACAAAATATGGGAAATGGGTTTCAATGAGTGCCACAATGACATCTCCCGAATGTTATTGTGGACTGTTGAAAAATACACTCTAATACGAGAGTCATAATATAATATGAGAAAATTGTCACATTTTAAATATTTAAATCCTTCAGAATTCCACTGAATAACAAACAAATACTTAATGATAAAATACAAATGACTGAATTTTCTTAAGTATCTGCGTTACATGTAAAGAGTTTTGTTGACTAACACCACTTCAGCCCTCAACTTAACAATAGCCTCCTCAAATATATTATAGCTACCAAAAGTGAATAAACAATGTTTATTCTAGAGACTTCTTAGTGTTGTTTTTACATATAAAGTAGAACGTGTGTAAGAGGAACTCCCCTGGGACCACAAAAAAGTGTTCCACTTGTGAGGTGTTCTACTTACAGAGGTGTTTTACTGTATGAATTTAGTGTCCATTTTGAATGATAGTTTAAGGTCAATTTAAGATTTAAATATTACATGCTTGAAGTTAACCTTGGCCTTTCTAACCTATGTCTATTATTCTATGCTCTGGGAATAACACTCAAATTAATTGGTGAAAAAGTTAAAAATAAATATTTTGATAATAATGGTTGAATGTTTTAAACATAACAACAATGATACCATTCAAGTTTGCTGAAAAATAGGTGAATAATGATTTTAAAAAAATTGCATTTTCATAATTTTCTATGTCCTCCAATAATTATGCATGGCACTCAAACAGTTATTGGAGTGACCATTTCAATACTTTTGTGGTATATTTTTATTCCTCCAATAGACCTTGAGGTACAATAAGCACTTCTGATATTTAATGAAGACTCTAAGACTACAACATAAGATTTCTACTTGACCAAAATCAATAATTTTATCAGCAAAGTATTAATAACACTTAGCACCATGTCAGGAAATATTGACATGTGTTAACACTTTTTCAATAATATTATAATTCTTTGTCTCAATATTCTAACATATTTTTGCTCCATAAAATAGTATTTTGAGATTTGGCCAATTTTTAATAATCTTGGATGATTAAATCATATTAAATTACAGAACAGTTAATAGCTGTATATCATTTCATTGTCTGGTAAGAGTGATTTAAACAAGATGACATATATTGATTATCTTGAGAGGTTAAAATTCAACTTAACTTTAGTTGACATTCATTCTAGCTGCCTTGTTAGGTTATCGGAATCTGAAAGTATCTTAACAAAGTCTAGAACATTCTACTACAAAATAAATCTAATCTATTTCAGACTAACGGCATCTAAATTCCGTCAATAAAGAACAACGATTTGAATGAATAATATTTCTGAGCTGATATCAACGTGAAATTGATTGTATGTATTAAGGGTTTCTAAGGACATGTTTGCAAGACTAGTACATTCAGATCCTCTCTCTGGATCAAATCCTTTCTTTTACATACATGTATTAATGGTATGTACCCAAATCGGAAAGTTTCATATCTCCTCTTTGACACTTTCAAGTTAAGCCCAATAAACAAGGATCAATACCTCCTAGTAATTTTCTCCAGCATAAATTCCTATTTTCCAAATTCTCTGTATCTAAACTTGATCAAATTATCAATGGTCAAAATATCAATTTTTATGGTTAAAATTTATAAATAATTTAAATGGACGGATTATGGATTTCAACTGGACACAAGGTACAATTTTAAATTCTCAACTGCAACATGAAGAAGCAAATCGCTTAAATTCTGCATGGGAAAATCATTGATTTATATTAATATCAATTAGGAATTCCGTCTAATTTTGTAATGGAATGCTATCCTATATTACCAATTCAGAATTTGGAAGAATAATTTATTCTTTCACAGGTAAACAGCACAGTACCTGTAATTTAGTAGTTCCCATGGGACACTTACCCTGCATGCAGAGTCTAGTAATAAACTACCCTCTGCCTAGTATAGACTTAACAGTTTAGCAGCCCCGCCCCTGGCGCCCCAAAGATTGGTGCCTGTGACAGCCCGGGTAATAAATCATTCCAAATCTACCACGATGACTCTTTCTCAACCAATCAGCGAAATTGAAGGAACACGTGCATGTCAGACGAAATGACCATATAGAAAGTCGTCCGTATTTCAACGACGAACTCGGATTGGCTGGTGGGATCAGAGATTTATTGTAAATTGAAAAAGTTAAGACGAAGCTCTCTTTTAAGAAATGATGTCGAATGAATGCAAAGGGTATGGGACATTGCATATAGAAATTAATATACCCTGGTTTGAATCAACTAAGCAGTATTATCCTCTCACTATACCAGATTATTTACAGTTGTAATGCTTACAAAATCTGGAATGTAGCTTTTGTGAAATTTCATGGCAGTTTCAATGTTTAATGATTTCTGACTTTGTATTCTAATCAAATATAGGCTAGATTAAGAAATTACCTCTAACTAAAGAGTACAGCCAAAGTCAATATCACATGTATTCATAGTACAATACAGTAATTACTCATATGGATTTCTCTATTAATTATGACATAACTCATTAAATATGTATGAAACATCCCTAACCTACATAGAAAATCACCAAGTCGTATAATTAGATACAATAGTTGGAAATACTATAGTCTGCAAATAATAAGGGTTGCATCTGGCTGATCATTCATAAATATTTCTCAGAAACACCAAGAAATTGTGAAGTTATCTGGAAAGTATACAAAAAAACAAAAAGCAGAATAATTTATTTGGGTGGGATTATTGAGTCAATAAAGAAACAATTCCTTCCATTAGAGTACATTGAAGGAATTATATAAGTTCAACTTTGCAACCAAAATAACTCTGCAGCATAGTGACAAGCTATTTGTCCAGATCTAATTTCTCCATTGTCCAATATACTGCCATAAAGGAAATAAAATTGTGTTTATGTTCTGGATATTGTTAAAGGATAAGTGGAGATTAAATCAATCCCTCTATCAGGTCATACATGATTTGACTATTGTTAAACTTCACTACTATAATATTGTTATACATTCGACATTGAATACTCAAATATTTGGCACGTTTTTGAAAATAATGCAAACACCACCTAAAATCCTCATTATATCAGCAAGCTACCCAATTTGATTTCAAACAATACTGTATTCTCGAAGACAATTAATAATCGATATTTATCAATTGAACTACTGATTTTGAAGGATGTCAGATGTGTTCTTTATTGAAATCTTTTTCCAAGAGTTAGACCATACAACAATGTTCTATATTTAATTCGGAGTCCTTCTTTATCTGAAGTTTCCAAAGAGATCTACAGTATAAGAGATTCTACTTGAAGGTACATGTACCTGAAATTGTGAAGAGCTTTGGAGAGATAAGTTTCCAAAGAGATCTACAGTATAAGAGATTCTACTTGAAGGTACATGTACCTGAAATTGTGAAGAGCTTTGGAGAGATAAGTTTCCAAAGAGATCTACAGTATAAGAGATTCTACTTGAAGGTACATGTACCTGAAATTGTGAAGAGCTTTGGAGAGATAAGTTTCCAAAGAGATCTACAGTATAAGGGATTCTACTTGAAGGTACATGTACCTGAAATTGTGAAGAGCTTTGGAGAGATAAGCTTCCAAAGAGATCTACAGTATAAGAGATTCTACTTGAAGGTACATGTACCTGAAATTGTGAAGAGCTTTGGAGAGATAATTTGGTTTCATTGACTATTGTGAAAGTTGTCTTGATGCATAAAAATGTCGTGATAATTGCCTACTACTTTCTAAAAATGTCAGGCATAACCCATCACCAAATTACTTCTTATTTGTCAACGACAACCATCACTGGCTTTCATACATAAAAAATCATCATTATATTCTAATATATCAGAATCTTTCTTCACAGAGAGAGAGGAGTTCTAAATACCGTTATTAAATGGCAAATCAACAAAATTGCAAGTTTTGATTACATGAAGCATTTTAAAGATCCACATATTCTATACTCTGGTTTTTCTTTTTAAGAGTGATTCATCTACACTCTCCAAATATTACAATGAGAATTCAGCCAATCATCGGGCATCACTGTCCCAGCTCATTGAAATACCTTTGGACCATGGATGAATTCAGTGACCCAATCAGATTTTGAGTCGCAGAAGTATATGCCTTCATAAGAAGCTGCCATTTACTTCTTATGTCTGACCTCTCACAAGAGGCTGTCACAGCTACTGTTCTACTGGGCATTAAGATCTAGAGGAGAGGGGAGCAATGTCGTTCATGAAGGCAATTGTCGGATTCTCAGTGGTTGCATTCATTTGTCCGATAATTACCCATATGGACGACATTGCCTCCCTGTCCTCTAATTATTAAAACTGTTAACTTGTCTATTCTAGTCAGAGATTAGGAATCAATATTTGTATCTATTCTTCAGGGTCACCATATTGTTATGCCATGTTCACAGTTATACAATTAACCTCTTGTCCATATTGACACAAATTTCTACTAATACCAGAAATGTCCAGTATATATTTGCAATACCTTTCAGATATGGCGATCTTGTTGACAAGATGGATTTCAGGAAAATTGTACACCTGAAGTATCCAGAAAACCAGACTGGCAATTCATATTTGCAGGCAAACATGCAGTATTTGCATTACTCTCCTTTGATAAGGCTTATCCCTAGAGAGTTTTATATAACTATGTGTTCTCTTGATGGATACACTGACAAGGGCACTTAAATTTTTTGATCTGGGATTAATCCGGGATTAGGGGGTTTCCTATTATACTCTCATTAAATGAATCTTTCTAAGTTAAATCTTGCAATTGCAGCAAGAGAACTTTACTTTAATTGTTTTCACAAATATAATACATATGTACATGCTTTGAATACTTGTCAAAACTGTGGCTGTTTATAAGACAGATGACTGGGTCAAATATACCATTAGGTAACAGTAGAAAAATAACCTGAATAAATTAAAACTTGAAAGTAACTCAGAAGTTTTTTCCATAAATGAATAAAATTGCCCTAACATGTGAATGGAATAGAAAATGAAAAGAAAACAGAAAAACCTCATCGATATTTTCGGTGTAATTTTGTTTTGTATGCAACTAGTCGTATTCAAATACAGATTCAAAGCATCTTCTACAAAGACAACAAATTCTATAGACCTGCAAATCTGTGCAAATGGTAAAGTAGCTGAAAGTCAACACAACAAGCACCAGTCGCTATAACAGAAAAAGAACATATTTGCACATTGCCTTTTGAAGCAAATATTCCTTGTTCGCCTGATTCTATCCAATGTGCTTTCATTTTTTATATTAGTCAAGAACCTTGAAACTTCAATTCAGTAATAACATAATTTTTTCATACTTTGAATATATATCCTCAAAAAACATTTAAATACACTCAAATACAATAAAACTTTACTGTTACTCAAAAGAGTAATGACCTGTTTTCTTGCCCTTTTCTAAAATTCTGGAAATGTCAGACAAAAATAGAAAATTTGATAGTCAATCACTTTACATTCTATGTACATTTTGTACTAGCCTCAAATATCAAGAACCAGGCCGGATGAAAAATCTCATGTTTAAGTTTTATAATATACAGTATGTATAAAAAAATTACTCTCTGGTATTACTGTGCCATTTCATTTTTTTTATAAAAAGAAGATCTTTAATGTACCATTCAAGTCTATATATTAATTAAATTTCTTCAAGACTTACACAATCTATGCTTATTTGGTAAAGTCGAAACATTTTCACATTTAAGCACAAATTCATACATACAACCTTTAAAGTTTCACAGTTCATGTCATCATAAAAACCATGACACATGTATCAGAATAACTTCATGGATATTTGCATATATACGTTATTGTACATGTAAAACACAGTTAGTTTCATTCCTTGTAGAAGTTTTTCATTTACTGAAAGCTTTTCATATGAGTAAATTGAATATTGTACTGTGGTCATTACTGTGATATAAATATTGGAGAATCAGAGAAATAGGAAAATCATTAGATGCTTCACACATAATTGCATGTATGAATGCCCCTGCTGAAATTCAATTGATTTCGCCACAACAACATCAAAACTTCTCCAAAGTCATTTTACTTCGAACTGCACTGGCTCTATCATAAGCTAAGTGTCACATAATGTCGCATCAATCAACCCATGCCTCTCTGTGACAATTTAGAAGAAATATATTATGAAAACTAGTAGTAAGGTTATTGAACTGAATAAGGGATGAATTATAAATCGATTGTTAATAATTAGGCAGTCAGACCTGTTTTCTATGATAGTCCACTTTGATTGAATATAATTGATGATGAAGGAATATTGACATTATTCTTGCATATATTTCATCAACATTATTGAGTCCACATGCAAACCACTCTCTTTGATAAATCCCTTGAATTCTGAACACCATTCCTTCAATGCCATTATAGTAATGCTCATATTCCCAAAACTTTGACTTCAGTTTGTGTATAGTGAAGAACAGAAAAAATGACTGAAAATATTTATTGTTTATTTTTGGATTTCGTTTTGCAATATAATCTTCAGTCAGCAATCAAACCTCATTTTATCTTTCAGGGTTTCAAAATTTTAGCATCAATTATTTTCTAGGGAATTTGATCATATATTGCAGGCTGTGTCCCTTTAATGACATTGCCTATGCAGTGAATCTGCTCATCAGTATCTTTAAGGGATCGATATTTACCCTATTTCCTTGCTCATCTGGCCCTAAATCACCCTTTATTATCTACTTATAGTAATTAAACAGATGCGATAAAAGGAAGGACATCCTCATCAGATCTACACATTATAAATAACAAAAAAAGAATGAATGTCAGATGAAAAACAAGTAGCGTTAAAACTGGCAATTTTCATTCTTTTGAACTTGAGCCTTTTTGCAATTAAATCTTCAATAACTTCTATATTTGCAATAACTTCTATATTTGCAATAACTTCTCTATTTGATGAGATATACAATTCTTTCTTTTTTTCAGAAAATTAAATTAGGATTGTAATAGAACCATCAGTATGGTTTTTCACTGCATTAAACTATAAATGTGTAAAGGTGATCATTCACTTTGGAAACATTTCAAGACATTATAGGATGTCATTAGGAAACACATCACATTTATCGCTGCATAATTCCTCACATTCATTTGCGACATTCCAGAACTGAGAAGAAATGTGATGTAATAATGGTGCATATACACCTGAATAAGAAACTTCTAGGAACTTTGTCATGATAAACAAAAGATAAGTTCTGTTTGTTTGTATATCTAGTGCATGTCACTTGATATAACACTTCAAACTGAGACAATGGTAAACTACACCTAAAATATTCTGTTGAGATCACACTTAGAAGTTTGAACTCAAATTCATCACAAACAGCATTTTAACAGATAAAGTTAGAACCTTTTAATAAGAGAATAAGATTAATTGTTTATGGGCATGCCTGTGTATTTAACAAATTAACCCATTTATCGATTAGTTTGCAGTTGCACACCTCGCTTAAAATAATATGTTTTTATTAAATATGATGAAAACAGGAGAATTGTACAAAATACAATTTAATGCAGAAATCAGAAACCATCTTCATATACCATCAATCCATTGCTATCAATGATTTTGTCAGCATTTGTAAAATAAATATTAATACACTTTAATGGCATTACGATGGTGAATTTACCCTCTTGGAAGGGCTGGAAATGATGAAATAATATCAGCTTTCCAATATCTTGGAGACAATCACAGATTTGTTGGTTTTATTGATAATCCCAAACAGAACAAATAGAAGGAAAAAGGAGTCAATCAAACCTAGGTGGATAATAACATTGATCTTAAGGATTAGGAAAGTAGAATTAAAAAAATAATGTTGACTTTTAATCAGTTTTTCCAAGAATAGCTTCAATGATGATTTCTTTTTCTTGAATTTATTTGTTTAATAATAGACGGGGAATGCTCGGGAATGGATATCTAAACTAAGATAAAGAACATGAATTGAGCAGTAGTCCGGGACATGTAGCACAAATGTCAGTAATCTGTTTAATGAGACATGTTTGTTTTTTACAAAGTTATAATTGAAGTATATTGAGCTTAAAATAGATGGTTTAGATAAATTTTTGGACCAAGTTTTCAAATATTTGGTTTGTGCTTCTGTGTGACTGCTTGGGGTATACTCAAAGGTGCATCTGGTTGATGTGATAAATCTTTGCATGATGTTCACTTAACATCTCCATTCCCAGTACAAAAATAAATGATATGAAATTCCATTAATTCAAGTACTATATACAGCTATACATTGTTAGGTGCTTCCGTCATATCTCTCTGTTTCATGTATCATATATTATTAAACACACTCTATATTGTAACTGAATACGTTACTCTAATTACTACTTCGCTTTTCAACCTTAGAACAAAACCAAACATCTCAATAAAATTCTCATAGCAACAGGATTTATTATGGGAAAAAAGGCAATTAATTGTAAATAATGATTTCTCCCCATTTATAGATGTTTGCCTAGAGATGTGACATACTGTCGCCATAGCTTTATTAGTTCTCTTGGACGACACTTCGGCTGATTTACCTCTACTCAGGTTACCATAACAACCTTGCCTCCATTGATCAACAAACTTCCTAACAGAGTATTAATATTAAACTAGGCCTACTTTAAACCTGGGTTTATGTCATAATAAGAAATACATCAATGACTTTATGGTAATGACCTTTTTTTAATTGAGTTTATTTTTGAATAGTTTTTGTTGCGTCTTTTATCATGTTACGATTCAGACTCAACTCAAACCTGAAACTTGTATAAAAATGTTTTACACTTACTAGTGTCCTTGTTCACAGGTTTGACAATTTGAACCATCCCAGTAGGATCCTGCAGGACAGTTTGTCACACAATCTGTACCACATACACACTGAGCTGCAAAACATAGAATAGTCTTAATTCATTTGTGCTTGACAAAATAACGAGGCTCAGCTACATGTCCTGGGAATTGGAGGCCTTAGGAGGGAGAGCAGATGCAGTTAGCTGTTATGTCCTTGCAGGAATCATGGGACCTGGTGCATCCTAACTTTCTTTAAGCACTTCACTGGACATCATCAAAATGATTTTCAGGAGCTATCATAGGATCGACTGATGTTAATGATCTCCTACCATGGACTTGGAAGGACATGCATGCCTAATAGACTCAAGGGGAATGAATCAATGACTCCTTCCCGTCCTCCTCTTTCAATGTGTATACTAACTTTACAGTGTATGCCCTAAGGGCTGTCATTACCAGGTTACTTTTGATACAGATCAGTTGATTGTTTCACTAGGAATAGGAAAATAACATTGCAACTGGTCCGCAATGCCATTTTGACCAGAAGCTCTCAGATCCTTAGGGCATACACTGTTCAAAGTACTCTGTGAATGGGCTAGCACGATGACTGTAAATATGTTGACACTGGACACCCACTTTAATCGAGAAAATGGTTCAGAGTCTTACTAAATATGTGACAATAGGATATCTAGTGACGCTGCATGACACCGGGATATCATCAACTATAGCTGCGTACCCAAGGTTATCCCTTTCACTCCAGTCTACAAATGAAAATTCTACAAAAAGACAACTAGATCTACCAGAGCATAATTGGGAATTGAACAAAAAAAAATTATTTTTTCAATCTCATCTGTCATGGATTGCATGATTATTTCATATTTGAATAGATCTAGCACCTGTTCTAAATCCAAGATGGCGACCTCCATCTCAAAATATTTACCGATTATAACTCACCTTTTACAGTGTTCTGGAGTGACCCGCACGCCAGAAATATAATAAATATATTTAACACATAATAATCTTTCCGTCTGATATGCTTGTATTCCATTGTTTGTGTTATATATCCCATTTTTAGCCGTTTTTGCAAGACCCGCTTGCTCAGGCTGTTGAAATCAAAACAATCACTGTGCTCTCCAATATTCTTCAAAATACTCCGTTATGTTACGGTATATCCAATAAATCCTTGTTTCAGCGTATTACCCTATACATTATGGTATTCCCAAGACCTACATTTCAATTGAGAAGGTCTGCGGATTGCTGAAATTAATGAATTTTGTAACTTCTAAACTTTTCACGATTTTCAAGTTTCACAACTTTTCTGCTACTTCTTTCTAATGAATATTCATGACCAGCAAAGTAAACATGATTGGTCTTCAATCACTCACGTCACGATTCTCCAAGCGACATGTCAACAATCTCTTGATCCTTGAACCTGGCCATGTGAGTGAGTTTGTTCATTCTTTCTTTGATAAAATGTTATGCAAATAATTCATTTACAAATAAAGTGAAGAGCAATAGAAGCCTGGTCGATATAATAGAAAGCAAAAAATGTGGCCGATTTTGGGGGAAAAAATAGAGCGGGGTAGCATTTTTGGCCTTTGGGCCCCAATGTGTTAAAGGTACCATGTAAAGTTTGAAAATATTTTGTTTTCATCCATCTAATATTTTTAATTCTGTCTTTTTTAAATATTTTGTTTGAAAAAAAGTTGTTAGCTTTTTGTTTCTGAAATATTCAAATTTCCCGCCATTTTTCAAATAAAGGTTGACTTTTTTTAATCATCAAGATTAAAGGGGCAATAAGGACTGTAGAGAGAAAATTCGAAATTTTTTATTTTTTCTGAGCTATCAGGTCAATATTTGGCTTAATACCTTCTTTGACATACCTATTTTCATAAAATGTATGTATAAACTATCAATTTCAGCATTAAGAAGTGTAAATTCAATTCAAAGCTTCTATAAAGGGAGTCCCACTTATAGATTTTTAAGAATGTTTCAAGAGGAATATCAGCTGAAATAATGTTCATCCAGAGGATTTCTTTGTAGATAATGAAAATATATGTTAGTCTTGATGAAATATCCAAACCTAAATATATTTTGACACTTGTCGATGATCGTTGAATGGCCCCCCTGCACTATTTGTAGCACCTTTAAACTTAACAGTGCAAAACACATTAATAAGCTATATATAATTTGAATATTAGAAAAAGTTTGCAACAAAACGTAGCCTCGATAGTGATGTCACTTAGGGTGCAAACTGAATATTTTTCAAAAAAATCAATGCCAATCTTTTCTTAAATATGCTTAACTTTCAAAATAAACCAATGTTGATTTTTAGAAGAATATATTATGTCCACATTTTAAATATAACTGTACCATTGGTTTCTAAGAGACCTAAAATTTTAAAATCCATTTTCTTCGAACCACTTTCATGCATGGATGAGTTCATTAATTTTAACACGTGAAGATGAATGATATTCGTATCTCTAAAATTTAGTTCAAAAATCGTTGACATAAATCGAACAAAACACTTTTTAGATTGGAAAAAGTTTCACATATCGCATTTTGATAACATTAGGTAAGACTATAAGCCAAAGTTTAAACTGTCTAAAATTTAAAAAAATATTGCTAAAAAGAAATGTCGATAGTTATCTAAATTGCTCAGTTTATGTTAGTAGGAGCAGATTTTGGACCCAAATTTTTGGGTTGGACCACCTTACGGGGCATGTACGTTCGTCACTGATTAAAATGGCCTCACATGTAGGCTGCAGAATATAAGAAGAAGGGGTGACTAACTCCCCATGTGTACTACAGATCACCCGATGAAAGACTTTTTGGTTCAAATATGATTATGATCTAAAGAGCAAACAAAGAAAACTTACTGTTGTTTGGGGATTCAGTTGTCAAGGTAACCTCCAGGACTGCCGTTGTCTCTTCAACATATGGAGTTGCAGTGGTCGGTTCTGTAATGAATGACGACGGGATGCACACAAAATGAAGCTATGGAACGACAAAACTTGTATGCGCAAAGGAAGAAAAAATTGTGCAAATTATTAGAATGGAGTTTGCCAGAATGAGGGAGGGTGAAATTGAGTTGCTTTAATTTTGTTTACTGTTACCCCCGAGGGGGTGAGGCCAGACTGGAGTTACTGCAATACCAGTCCAACCGATGGGGCGTAGCAAGCTACATTCTCCCCTTGATACCAAAAATCAGCAATATCATCTTGGACCCAATGGGACCCGATCAGATATTAAGCTGATCAGAACAGATACTTTCACTTTGATCTTAGCCGAAGCCGAGAAGCGATATCTCAAGATGTATGTGAATAGAAATTATTTCATCTGACAAAGAATCTCTATTGGTTTTGGTCATTTAACGTTCTCTGTATGTTAGGGACGTATTTTGGACGTAAACCACTTCATAGTCTTAAACGTATTTTCAACGTCTTATATATCGACCTTAAAACTGGTGCTGCAATCTATTAAAGCAGCACCAACATATTGCACACATAGGCTATGTGTGTCAAATGGTAGAAGCAATCTTATCAAAGATCATAAAAATGCGACTTATTCCCTACTGAGATCTGAAAATTGATTTCGGATTAGTCTTGCTCAAAGACTGTATTATATTTCATCATACAATTTTTCTAATTGTAAGCAAAAATTGTAGTGTTTAAGCAAAAATGTGCAAGACGGTCATAATGAGGCTGAGTATCCCCGTAGATGATCTTTAGAAGATATTAGGAAATCGGATGGCTTTTTAATTTTGTTTACTGTTACCCCCGAGGGGTGAGGCCAGACTGGAGTTACTGCAATACCAGTCCAACCAATGGGGCGTAGCAAGCTACATTCTCCCGTTGATACCAAAAATCAGCAACATCATCTTGGACCCTATGGGATCCGATCAGATATTAAGCTGATCAGAACAGATACTTTCACTTTGATCTTAGCCGAAGCCGAGAAGCGATATCTCAAGATGTATGTGAATAGAAATTATTTCATCTGACAAAGAATCTCTATTGGTTTTGGTCATTTAACGTTCTCTGTATGTTAGGGACGTATTTTGGACGTAAACCGCTTTAGGCCTAAAACGTATTTTCAACGTCTTATATATCAGGTGACTTTTTAATTTTGTTTACTGTTACCCCCGAGGGGGTGAGACCAGACTGGAGTTACTGCAATACCAGTCCAACCAATGGGGCGTAGCAAGCTACATTCTCCCCTTCAAGGATACCAAAAATCAGCAATATCATCTTGGACCCTATGGGATCCGATCAGATATTAAGCTGATCAGAACAGATACTTTCACTTTGATCTTAGTCGAAGCCGAGAAGCGATACTACTTTTGAAATACGGAGATATCTCGTTTCATTTGTCAAATAATCGCTCTCTAGACATTCGGGACGCACTTTGGACGCAAACATAAACGTCGTTTCAACGTTTGGAAAGTTATTATTACAAAGTTTGTACTGCCATCTATTTGCAAAATGAAGTCCAAAAAACATCAAAACACAAAATGGAATTTTCTGTGTTGGGTAAGTTCTTCAATTCGGATTATCATATTAATTTATGATTACCATTGCCATGTAAACTTTACGACTTTTTGTTTTATATGTTTATGTTTATTAAGACTTTGGCTTACCAAGGACACACCGAATCGTCAACCCGTCAAGAAGTTGTTTCTTGCCACCTTCTATAAATCCTCGCCAATACACTTGGATGTTTTCGGGTAAGATTGACGCGTCCTAGAAAGGTTGAGGTATCATTTAAAAGAACGATGCGTTACCCTGCGTGCAGAGTCTAGTTAAACTACAAGACGAAGCTCTCTTTTAAGAAGTGAAGTCAAACGAATGCAAAGGGTAACGATGCGTTATCGTGAGACTGCAATGCAATGCGGCTGCACAATGCAGCTTCTCATGGTTAATAATACCCCATTTTACAAGTAGTTTTGCATGCATTTTGGCAGCCTTGCATTTTCTGAAATGCTAACAGTATAAGTTCCCATTGCAAACTGTTTGTCATAATGATATTTCTCCTTTTCGCCATGCCTCCTTTATAAAAAAAAGTTCATAACGTTACCAATTTATAATATATCGAAGATCTTTTGGGAGATTTTGCTTTTGTGATTGACCCCTGTTACACAGGCCAGTTGAAATGCTTCGTTACGAAGCATTTTGACAAAAAGCTTCGTAACGAAGCAATTTTGGGCCTGTGTAACACCTCCGCCTTCGTTAAAAAAGCTTAGTTGATAACGAAGCAATTGAGTAGAAAATTCAACGAAGGTTAGGTCCCAACGAAGCTTTTTTGGCCAGTGTAACAGGTAGCTTCGTTAGAAAATGCTTAGTTGGCGGTTTGCGCATGCGCGTAATAAAGAGCATATTCATCAGGTTTTACCGTATACCAATACAGTAGTTTTAAAACGTTTATTCAATCCATTAGCGAATATTAGACCTAGAAAACTCAGTCTCATGTGTGGAAGCGTAAACTTTTGAAATTACGTAATCTATGCTTACTACTGTACTAAGTAGAATGACTTGGCATACTTGTTTGATATTAAGATTTTTGCTCCTCGTATAATCATACCTTGAATATAATTATAATTAGATGTTAATACCATGATACTATTGCTTCCCAGTCAATCACATCAGGGATTTAGCTGATTTAATTTATACGAAGATGCCCCTACTCAGAAATCGTATTCAACTGCCTATCGCCCTAGCTTTTGCAATTCTTATTTGGTCGTTCCATTGTTTATTCTTCGACGATTTTAAATTGTAATTGAAGTTGAACTACATGTTCAAATAGATTGAATAAATGTTTCAAAACTGCGGTAAAAGACCTGCGAACAAGGAACGCTCTCCGGCCTGGCCAAAACTGTTTCTTGTTGACAGGTATTTGTAAAAGAGAGGGCCCTTGTGTAAGGCCTGCAGCCTCGAAAACCAAAGTCCCACCTAGGCATTCATTATTGTTGCCTTTGAATTATTGATGTGTCCTAAGACGTTGCTTACAACTGATTTTCAAGTTTCTTCCTATTTGCGCCACTTTCGAATTCATCTGACGGCTGGTGAATTAACAATCATACTTTTTTTATGGCCAACTCATTCAAATATGAATAGTATAGTGGCGGGTAAATGAATTGGTCATGAAATAGTAAGTTAAACCAACAGCCGAATCCGAGATATTTAATAATGGCTACACTATTTGAATCACGCAATATCATGGTATAACTGAGAAGCCCATTCGGGAATCATTTTTATACGATATCAGTAGTATACGGCGGGCCTTTCGACCCCCTACCGGCACCGGTACTTACACTTACACCGGAAGTTACACTTCCACCGGAAGTGACGTCATAGATCACGTGGTAAGATGATGCACCGGAAGTGGAAGTGACGTCATAGGTCACATGGTTACTGATATAACTGGTCAAAGGTTTCTGATAATTGATAAGAGAGAGATAATAAACTGATAAGACAATGAAAAAGATAACTACCATGGTTTCTGATATAACTGGTCAAAGGTTACTGATAATTGATAAGAGAGAGCTCAATTGATAAGATAATCAAACAATCACTGTTAAGGTAACCTGGTGACTATGTGATAAGTTATCTTGTTTACTTCATGGATGTTTCATTGTTATAGGTCAAAGGTTGATAACAAACTGATAAAATAGTAAAAAAGATAACTGCAGAACCATTTCAACCAAACAGGTTTTAGCTTGCAGAATTATTTTAACCAATCAGAGTACAGTAATTTTTAACCAATCAGGTTTTGACTTGCAGAATCATTTTAACCAATCAGGGCACAGTATGTTTGGATTATTTTAACCAATTATGTTTAGAGTTTCAGAATAATTTTAACCAATCGGGTTGCGGTATATTCTCATCCAATCAGATAAAAGAAAATCACCCAATAGAGGAGAATTTCTGCACAATTTAACAAGTTCAGACAGGTATTGAATATTTATAACCAAAAAGTCTCCTGAGTTATTTTAGAATATTTTAAATTGTCAAGTTGATCAATTTGTGCTAATTTTTTCTCCAAACGATTACTTGATTCTTACTTTGGAGTCATTTTAGAATATTTTTTCAATCTTCACGCTTGAGTGATTTTCGCTTATTTCTTGAGTTTGAGGTATTAAATCACCAAATGGACACAGTATTCTTACTCCCGATACATTTAAGAGCATTTTTACAATTTTCACGCTTGAGTGATTTTTGGTGATTCCTGGAGTTTGAGGCATTCTTTTACCAAACGATCACTTGATTCTTACTCCTGGGTCATTTTAAAGTATTTTTTGAAGTGTCACGTTTCGGCGATTTCAGTCACTGTTGATCGATTTCTGCTAATTTTTGGAGTTTAAGGCATTTTCACAAAATAGACACCCACCCACTATACAAAATAACACGCTTTAATAGGCATCTGTTAATTTAACATGCCACTGATAAAAATATAAACCCCTACAAGATAAATAATAAAAAATGCTAACGTTAACAGTTTTACAGCAGAACATTTTCGACCAATCAAAGTGTATATGCAAATGAGCTGCAGAACCATTTCAATCAATCAGATCAGATTATTGCACTCTTCGACCCCACCACCGCCGCCGCCGCCGCCGCCGCCACCGCCGCCTCCCCCGCCACCGCCGCCGCCGCCGCCGCCACCGCCGCCGCCACCGCCGCCGCCGCCGCCGCCACCTTTTGTGCCTTTATCATATTTTCAACATATATTCAACAGAGGGATGTATTAAAACTATATAAGTGAAAAGCAGGCTTGATTCATTCATTCAGCGCAACCTCATCTACGTGGCAACATGGATTATATTTGCTCCGTGTGTTCTGGCACATTTGCCAGGAAGGATATTCTTCTGAGACATATGAGAAACATTCACAAAAAAGATGAGACTAACTTCGATCTCGACTCACCTATACAGTTCAGGCATCCATTTACTAAAATTGTTGCAGGTCCTACTGGATGTGGAAAGACAACCTATGTTGTCGGCCTTATTGATAGAGCCGAACAATTAATCAATCCACCACCACAAAGAATAGTATGGTTCTTCAAACAATGACAGCCTTTGTATGCAGAAATAAAGAGAAAACAGCCTCATATCGAGTTTGTTATGGGACTTTGCGATGACTTGATGAAGCCCGATTACTTCGATGGAAATGTGACCAATTTGGTTGTGATAGATGATCTCATGGCGGACCTTAACAAGGCAGTTACATTGCTATACACAGCGGGTTCTCATCACAAAAATATATCCATTATCACGCTACAACAAAATATTTTCCCACCCAATGGAGAAAGCAGAACAATGAGCTTAAACAGCCATTACTTGGTTCTGTTCAAGAACCCGAGGGATCAAAGACAGATAAGTGTTTTGGCATCTCAAATGTCTCCTGGAAAGACACATATTTTACTTGACATTTACAGACAAGCTACGGAAAATCCATTTGGTTACTTAGTGGTGGATCTGAAGCAAGAAACTGAAGATGGTTCGAGGCTTAAGCCTAATGCATTGCAGCAAGTTGCAGAAAGTGTTCCATATACATCATTTCAACATTTTTATAACACGGCAGGGAGCTCCACTGCTCAACAGAGGCAAGATATGTCGGAATTCCGACCAAATACCATTGTTCAACCAACTCAGATGGATGCTACGTATCCAGGTCCAATGGATGATGTTACTCTAAGAAACCCCTCCGTTTTACATCTCCCCCATTGTAAAGACTGTGGAACAGTGTTGATTACCACAAAACATGCAGACATACATCAAAAATATTGCCAATATGAAGACTCTGGTAAAAATGAACCCCATGCTGAAGATTTGAAGGAAAATTATACATTTTCTACTCTGAAGCAGAACGTGTTGGATGTATTGAAAAAAGAAGCTGACACTTTGTATGAAAAATACACTACCAGGGGATTACCAGAGAAGGAAATTACTCTAAAGCTCAAAGCAAAACTTTATCCCAAAGCAAAATCTGAGTTTTTAAATGACTATGGTGAAATTCTGAGGTTATTTATTGAAGTCAAAGATGCCGATGTACATCGAGAAATAGTAGAAGAAATTGAATTCTTAGTTGATCAAGACATGTCTCTGTCGAGAGCTATCAGAAAAACTTTGGCCAAATATTCTTATATCGCTGATGAAATGTTTAACGATGAAGCGTCTATTGACGGACATGATTCAGAAGATACAGATACATCTGGTGAGATGGAAGAAGAACGTAGTGAGATTTTGTGAATGAACGTTTCGTAGTCCCTTTTAGTCACTACGATGAGAATATAAAGAGAAACCTTAGACATGAGCATCATATATTTGAGAGAAACTGAGGAAGCAACAATGCCTAAGATAGTGCCTTATGTGGATGACCCAGAAGTGTGGAAGAAGTTTATACGAGCCCAGGTAGAAGGTAGAGTCATAGAACACGCTGGATATGGTAGGCGAGGAAAACTCAAGTGGATACCAGTGTCATCAGTCCGCGAACCAATTGTTCAACACGTCAGTCCCACTGAAGCTGTTTATCAGAGGGCAAAGGCAGAAATTGACAAGCAGCAGAAAGAAATGGCTGAACGGGATCTGCCATCAAAGAGAGTTTACAGACAAATGAGTGACAATGATTCCTTTGACCACACCTATAATGGAAATGTGATGAATAGACTTTTTAAGAAACCTAAGAAAAAGAGGGATGTTATGGTGTATTCTGGCCCACCTGGAAAACGTCAACGCAGACAGTGATCATCAACAATGGACTATGAAATAATTTGTATAAATGACAATATGTATATTAAATAAACAACTAAAGCACTAAAATGCATTTTACTGTTATTGTTGGGTTGTTGTTGATAGTGGCGGCTGTGGCGGCGGCGGTGGCGGCGGTGGCGGCGGTGGCGGCGGCGGTGGTGGCGGCAGCGGCGGTGGCGGCGGCGGCGGCGGCGGTGGCGGCGGTGGCGGCGGCGGCGGCGGCGGCGGTGGTGGGGTCGAAGAGTGCAATAATCTGATCTGATTGATTGAAATGGTTCTGCAGCTCATTTGCATATACACTTTGATTGGTCGAAAATGTTCTGCTGTAAAACTGTTAACGTTAGCATTTTTTATTATTTATCTTGTAGGGGTTTATATTTTTATCAGTGGCATGTTAAATTAACAGATGCCTATTAAAGCGTGTTATTTTGTATAGTGGGTGGGTGTCTATTTTGTGAAAATGCCTTAAACTCCAAAAATTAGCAGAAATCGATCAACAGTGACTGAAATCGCCGAAACGTGACACTTCAAAAAATACTTTAAAATGACCCAGGAGTAAGAATCAAGTGATCGTTTGGTAAAAGAATGCCTCAAACTCCAGGAATCACCAAAAATCACTCAAGCGTGAAAATTGTAAAAATGCTCTTAAATGTATCGGGAGTAAGAATACTGTGTCCATTTGGTGATTTAATACCTCAAACTCAAGAAATAAGCGAAAATCACTCAAGCGTGAAGATTGGAAAAATATTCTAAAATGACTCCAAAGTAAGAATCAAGTAATCGTTTGGAGAAAAAATTAGCACAAATTGATCAACTTGACAATTTAAAATATTCTAAAATAACTCAGGAGACTTTTTGGTTATAAATATTCAATACCTGTCTGAACTTGTTAAATTGTGCAGAAATTCTCCTCTATTGGGTGATTTTCTTTTATCTGATTGGATGAGAATATACCGCAACCCGATTGGTTAAAATTATTCTGAAACTCTAAACATAATTGGTTAAAATAATCCAAACATACTGTGCCCTGATTGGTTAAAATGATTCTGCAAGTCAAAACCTGATTGGTTAAAAATTACTGTACTCTGATTGGTTAAAATAATTCTGCAAGCTAAAACCTGTTTGGTTGAAATGGTTCTGCAGTTATCTTTTTTACTATTTTATCAGTTTGTTATCAACCTTTGACCTATAACAATGAAACATCCATGAAGTAAACAAGATAACTTATCACATAGTCACCAGGTTACCTTAACAGTGATTGTTTGATTATCTTATCAATTGAGCTCTCTCTTATCAATTATCAGTAACCTTTGACCAGTTATATCAGAAACCATGGTAGTTATCTTTTTCATTGTCTTATCAGTTTATTATCTCTCTCTTATCAATTATCAGAAACCTTTGACCAGTTATATCAGTAACCATGTGACCTATGACGTCACTTCCACTTCCGGTGCATCATCTTACCACGTGATCTATGACGTCACTTCCGGTGGAAGTGTAACTTCCGGTGTAAGTGTAAGTACCGGTGCCGGTAGGGGGTCGAAAGGCCCGCCGTATACTACTGATATCACATACTTGCCCCCTGTATAAACCCTAAATCCAATATCATCTAGTAATTAACTCTAACTATTCCATATGTTTTCCAAGAGAAGTGATAGAAAAATGAGAAGAAAATATGTAATCGTATTGACTGAAATATATAAAAATCGTAGTATCACATTCATCTGGTTTTATTTTCCCGGGAATTTCGTTTTTTTTGTGCAGAATTGTTACAATAAAGTTTAAAAGTTATGATCATCGATTTTTTGATTTAATTTATTTATTTAAGTGCCACGCACCTTAATCGGTACCCAGCCTTATCAGGCTTATGAGGCACTATACAAGTACATACATGTACATATAATTACAGTGTGTTATTTATACATTTTTTGTTGTTTTTCAAGTGCTGACATTATAAATGTTGCTGTAAGTTTTACACAATTTTTATTTGAAAGAAGATGTTTCAATAAATCTTGATTTTCATGAACCATAAGGGGTCTGATTATAGCTATGTTCAGGTGAAGAGTACCTGACCGAATTCTAGCATGCAGATCTTTGATTCCCTGATAAAAATGATTTTATATAATCCTCTGTACCAAAATTAACTTATATGTACGTAACTTTGGCATTGTAGTTTAATATTTGAACTGTCCAGTTATGTATAAAGCGATTCATTTCAGAATCTTTTACAGTTTTTAATATTGACCTTGCACCTGAATTATTAAAGAAACGTTCATTATATAGGTCTAAAGGTTAGCATTTTAAAATATATCTTTAACCTCTTTACACCATCCTCTGTGGCCTTTTTCAGCATTGGCATAGTCAAAGTCAAATATTCTTCGATTAATCCTTGTAAAACGAACCATTTCATTTTGATTTATATTAAAATAATAAGAATATTAATAAATAAGTGGGTGGGGCAGATGACTAATGCGCACGCGCAACGAAGCATTTTAAGTGCAGTGTAACACCAAATAATTGCTTCGTCAGGGAATTGCTTCGTTGGATAAAGCCAGTGTGGACACAATTTTTTCGCTAACCTTCGTTACAAAAATGCTTCGTTAGACTCAACCCAGCAGTGTAACAGGTACCATTGTAAGGAATAGATTGGTAGGTCAATTGTACATGTTGCTTGTAATTTTGTCACCCCCATAGATCCGATTCTGCCTTTAAATAATATAAGGGATGTTAGGGAACTCTCTATCCATTCTCATTTTTCAACAACAAATTGCATAGAATGATATCATGGCCAGAAGTGATAATGACGTTTGACATTGACCCTCGATTTTAAATATTACCTTGACCCCGGCACTGGCGGAACCAGAAGCTAACAGGGGAGCACCTCTTCAGAAAGTCAGAAAAATTGGGCCGAATTGAAAAATGCCCATTTTTGATAATTTGGCGTAAAATTAAAACATAAGGCCCAAAAGGCCAAGTAATCCCCCCAACATAAGACCTACTTTGAGGCCCTACACATTTCGTTGGCCACATTTGTCTGGGCCCAACATAACCTATACCCCCAATCCGCCAACTAAAAGAGAACTAAAAGCGGGTTATTTTATTTTTGTTATGAAATATTGAATAGCCTATGGTTGACCATACCTGCGTATACACATAATAAGAAGGGTTGCCAACGTAACTTCCCATGACCCATCGTCCAATAGTTTTGTCAAAATACAAATACACTTGCTCTCGGCGTTTCTTGTACGTCGGACGTAAATTAAGTTCAGCTTGTAAAATATTGTATTCGCCCTCCAAAATACCAAAGGTAGGATCGGCTATACTTATCTCCAGTTGTAGACACCTTGGTCGCTGCAAGGCTAAACAATATAAAATATTGAATAATTCATTCTATGTCTTATAACTGAAATAAACATTTTACTTGGTGGTAGGAACGTTTCAAAGGTAACATTTCTAGTGCTGTCGTTTCTCATTATCTGAAGGTTTCAAAGTTGTTCGCAATTTCAAGTGCTTACTTTCCAGACAAGTAAAGGTTACTCCCAATGTAGGCTTAAACGCCCCACGTTTCTTTGTCTGTATAGGATATTGAGTGATCTTCTCAGGGTACAGCGTGACGTCATCTACTTTATGATTAAACGTTATTGAGGCCACTTCTGTACCAACCAACCATCGGCGGTTAAGAAAATACAGATGATAATTCTCACTTTCGTGTTCATACAATGGTCTCTCATTATAGATGGATGGACTTTTGAAATAAAAGCCATACGTTTTCTTCATAGAGGTCTCCTCATGAACATCCCCGCCAAAGAAAAGTGTGTCACAGGGTTGGGTATCTAGAAAATGCCAGGTTCACACTATTTAATACGAACTTATATATAAGTTTCTTAAAATGATGTAATTATTTTATGTCACATTAAAGCATTGTCATTTACCACGCCCACTTCTCTCTGGAAAGAGAACGTACGATAGTCGTAGTTCTCATAAAATAAAGTCCTATAACAAGTACAATAGGCATTTAAGAAAATGTAAGTTTTTGTAAACCGTATATTCCTTACGTACCTTCTAATTCTTTAGGTATTTGCATGAAAAAAAAGTAAACATAATTTGAGTCTGTAATTATTACCAGGTGGAGTATTTACATGTGACGGCACTTCCATTCATTCTATCGATCACGCGAGCACATTTCGTTACTTTATAAGATGGACAATGAGAGACAACTTTTCTCATTACTTTACTGAGAATACTTTTATTTATCAAGATATTTCACAAAGAAAGTGAAAAAAGGACACAAGTTGTGTTTTATTTTTGTAAAAATGAACATCATTGGATAAGTGGTTACCTTTCAGACATTGAATATTTACACTGTCGCTTTCTTTCCATTCTCCTCCATCAAATATCATCCAACTGGTGCTGGCAAAGTGCGGATAATTTGTTGTGCTGAAGAGACGAGCATCTCCTGCATCAGGTACGACATTAGGAAAGCCTTGTACAGAATGAAGCTGCCAGTATTCAACGTTGTCGTCCTCAATGATGTAGGACAGAGTACCTCCAGGAGACCTACTCCTGTAGACAGGTCGGGTGTTCACCAGGTCCCATGACTGATCATAAATACCCACATACACAGAGTCTGCGATTCCACTCAGTATGAAACTCTCACATGGTGGGGTTGCACCTACTAATATATCGAAAACAAAATGGAAAACTCAGTTGTCAAACATTTGAAGTGGAGTGTAGCTCGGTGCTTAAGTTTCCCGGGTTAAGTTTTTTCCTCTTCAACAGTTAACATTTAAGACTACATCGCCATTCTTTTAGATCAGGAGTTAAATCTTGGGTCAACCAGAGTCTCTTGGTCAACGACACGAATCTGAATCAGTGGTATGATTTTCGGATAAAATATCTGAGTAAATTGCGAGATTTCGCTGAATATTACTGCTGAACTAGAAGTTAGTGGCGTTATTTGCTCATGTTCTCAATACGCTTTCTTTGTCATAAATTTGTTCTTGAAATGTTTAAAAGGCCAGGGCAAAAGACATGGACCAAATAGAACTTTCGATATAAACACGAACAGTTACCAAAATAGCAATGGAGATGTACAGTAACTTTGGTTCTTCTTGCTACATCAATCCATACTTCAGTAATATCAAAAGGTAATGTAGCGTCAGACATCGTTACCATGACAACAGACGCATCGTCACTACCTAGCAACCATTTGACAACGTCCCCGTCCTTGACGTTATACAAGCGTAAATCAGATGTAGTATGCTGGTACATTGGTCTACTGTTACTTGTCTGTTTGAGAAGGGTGTATACGCCAGAGTAGGCACTATACCCTATCACACTCACCCATAGACTTCTGCATTTATCTACAATTGTAGAACTTATGGTGATAACATCGATGGGTTTGAGTGGAAACATAAAATATAAAGTATATTAGCCAATCGTTCAGTTTGTTCAATTCTTTCTGTAATGGTGTCTCAGGGAGGAACGCAACGGACGAACTGAGATTGATATAAGCGCGATGTTCTCATTTAAGATTGTATTCTACCAAACGCAATAACTGCTTTTACCTTTTGAAGAAATGAACTACTTCTTTATAGTGGGTGGGTTAGTTATGATTGTGTTCGGAGGATAACAAATAGGAAAACATAATATTTACCTGTAGGTCGAGTCAATGTTACGTGCGTTTGATTCATCCAATAATTTCCATCAGTTCTGCTTTGCCAAATTGATGTGATCTCCTGGGGAAGTGAAGCATCCTCATCTTCTACCTTGAAGAAAAGATAAATCAGTAGTAAAAACAACCCTAAACATATGGATAATGGAATAAACCAATGCAGAAGAGACATTATACTTGAGGGACCGTGACATTGGCTGGAGGTATTGACATCTCATTCAACAAAAAAAATGAAAAAATCGTACCTTTAGGATCGGGACCCCACCGATGCTTCTACCAATGAACCATTTTCCATTTTGGTCGCCATTAAATATGAAAAGCTGAAGGTATGTATGTTGGTACACAGGTTTGCCATTGTAGTCAACTGCCAAGAGAGAGTATCGCCCATGCAGGTATTGTAGTTCCAAAGTAGTGTTCAGAATACCAGTTAATTCGAGAATCTTGCAAGGAATAGCTTGGATTCCTACAAGGACCATCCCAGGTAATAGTTTAATCATAACACTAATTTTAGATAAAATATATAAAATATAGTACAGTATAGTTCGTCCCCGGGAGTTCATCTAACGTCCAAAACGGTATTATGAGAAACAAAATGTACATATTGTGTATACAATCCTGTAATATGGCTTACTTTTCCTCGAATGATACGCCAACTGGAATCCTGTGTTAGCTGAAGGCGTAATTGATGACGTCCGGAAAAGAACCAACGCTTGATTGTCGCGGGTTACGAACGTTAGCGTAGGACCACTACAGCAAAATCTAAAGAAATCATAACGATATATAGAGAGTTTTATTGAGATGTAATCATGATTCATGTGACAAAATGTCGAGTTAGATTGTTCATCACATACATCTTACCTTGGTCCAGTGGTTGCCATTTCTCTATATCTTATTTCAACCCAATCTTCATTGCAGATGGGATGCCCCCTATCTGTATTACAATGTAAGCCAAAGTTACCCTCAAACCATAGTACAATAACATCAGTGCCCGTAGTCTGCAGAAACAACATGAATTGATTGTCTATTCTTGAGTGATAAAACAAATCATACTCGTTTCCCAGTTTGATTTTCAATCAATGAAAACATCATACCTTGGAAATCCAAGATGAAAACAAATGGGTCAGATGATAAACCATCAAGAGTCACATTTACATTTTCACAGTCTGGTAAGGCGATCGATCGCTTTTGTAATAATTAACAATATTTTTCCATGTAAAGATGTATGAATTCTTAGGTATTTCCTTATCTCCTCCTCTAAGATCAAATTCATGTGCAGAGAATACTTACAGATATTAACCAAGTACACTCTTGTCCAAAAGAATAGCCAATCCCCCCATATCCAGGACTGCTGATGTAATTCAAAGCTCTATTGGCTGTTACAATACCACCACAAACATCTAAAGCAAGAATAATCAGCAAAAAATATTCCCAACTCAATTCTGAAAATGATGTCCCAAAATGATTATTTTATTCGTACGATACGATTGATACCTCCTTTTGATATTTCTAGAAGTTCACAATAGTTTCCTCTCCAGCCATCCGGGCATTTGCACTGGTCACATGACCTTGGGTCACGGTGTCCACCATGTTGACACTGTAACCATTTAAGGGTCACATGACCTTTACACGAATCTAAATAGAAACAGCATGTGATTAGACACTATTCGATTAAAAGTTCCAAAATAATCACTGATGGATACATCCACTTTGTTGTTTTGAAATGGATGGATTACTCTTCAGATATACACATCCCCATCTTCATTGGCTTATATAATGATCTAAATAAGAGACGTAGAAAAAACATCGTAGTAGCCATAAAATATTTTTTATCTGAAAAAAGTTATGAGTAACCATAATTAAGAGTTACCTGAACATAAGTGTAGGTTTACAGCTTTGATGTCCCAGAAAGACAAAGAATCTTGACCGATTGTTGCCACCATCGTTTTGTCCAGTGGTGTAATGGTCTCTTTATTGTTTGTGGAATATTGCTAAATAAGGTATTAATACACTACTATTCTACTGAACTTAACTATAGGGTGTCAAGGGCGTAGTTAGGCATGAGGCAGGGGTTGCCAAAATATTACAGAAGAATATATAATTCAGACGTCTTTTTATTGAAACTGTGTAAATGAAGTTCTATATACATGCATTGTATATTGTATATGGCCTGGTAGTGTTTCAAACGGAATCTATTTCATACAGAGCAAGAATATACACATACCGCTAGTTTGCTATGATACAAAGATGCGAAATCGTAATGAATGCCAAAATTCAAAGTTTCGTATAACTTTTCTTTCTCTAGTTTATGTACATCTTCTGAGCGTATATTTTCATCCGAGATAACAACGTAATTATCCCTATCGGGCCTTGTCTCTTCGGGAGCGAAACCAAGGGAGTGTCCAATTTGTTTCACTATATCAACACCCGATCCCTAAAATGAACATTACTTGAAGGCATACTCTTGAAACTGAATCGAATGGACACGTAACATTCATCTGTATGATACGTTGGTATATGTCCACGAGAACATAATATGATACTGAAACCACCAGTATCATCATAAGAATTATCAGGAACACGGTTGGAGAATGAATCTCCATAGCATCTACTGTATTAATTACAAATTAATGTAGAAAACTTACATCGAAACATTGTGTTTTTTCCAGATATATTTTATTAGGAACTGCCCCAGAACCACTTCCGATTGTTGATGAACAACTGAAACAGATAATTACGAATACATTATCTCACCAGAATTATTCCGCTGTTTTGTTTCAAACTAATGTTGACAATCAACGTTTTAGAGACGTCAATGTTGGTTATACTAAACTAACATTTGAATGTGCTCTTTAAAGTTATGTGATGTCATATGATTTATCTATTTTGGTACATCAATCATTAATCAATTATGCGATGCATATATTCAAATTGATATTCAAGTACGTTTTTACCCATCATCTCCGGGGAGGAATCTAATTGCAGCCATTGGAGTGAGAAAGAATTCCGGTAGGTCCATTATTTCTTCGAACTTTAGACACGATTCGGTAGACCAAGTATAGAGGGCGCCACGGATCATCTCGCGTTCGATTTGATCTGGAGAGAGATCGCAAGTTTCCATTTGAAAATAGTATGTTTGTTTGTGGAAATTAAAAATCGAAATCATTATTTGGAGAAAAACGTTTAACTTTTTAGATCATACATGAACTTTAGCTTACCGAAACTTGCATCAATCTGAAACGGGATTGAACTCCTGTTTTGAACAGAGATAGCTGAAAAGTAAATAAACATGGAGGTCAACATTAATCTGGACAAATACTTTACTATCATGAGAGTCGAGGCCTCGTAAATACAACTGTATACTTATACATATGAAGTTCTCTTTTAAATAATCAAGAAGCAAAGTGAGCTACAGTAAACCTGTCTTAGTGAACACCTCTCTCTAGGGAACACCCTGTATTAAGTGAACACTACTTCAAGAAACATTCTACGTATCATCGACTCATATATAAGATTCCCTCTTTGTAATAACGTATATGCATACAGTGAACACTGTTTATGGCTTCAAGGGTACTCACTGTATACATGGTTTTACTGTCGTGTATAACTCACACTGAATTTTGGAACCTTTCTGTATTTAGATAGAAAAACAATGTTAACTTGAACGAATGATGTCATGGTACACAGGTGGATCCAGAAGCTAACAAGGAAGGGGGGCAAATTTCAAATGTGAGTCGGAAAATTTGTTGGGCCCCTAAATCCAAAAAGGACTCAAAAGGCCAAGTAATGTCCAAAAATGCCCACTATTTAGGGCGCTACAAAATTGTTGGCCCAATGCCCCCCCCCCCCCACTAGATCCGCCAGTGTGGTATGTTACTCCCATTATGCAGTTACAACTCACTAAAGTTTTCATCTATGGTAATCTCCAAAGAATCCTGCCAACCAATCTCATCGGGAGTAAAATGAATATTTCTCTTTTGTCTTCCGATTGCTATTCTTTCATATTTCCTGTTCTTTGGCAACCTAAACTCCCTCGTTGTCATATTCGCTGAAATGTGATAGACATCAGATTAAGAGAACAAGAAACGACTTCTTGTATATTTCAATTAGACTGTAGATACTTCAAAATTGCGTCGTGTTTTTATTACCTCGGTGAAAATGTTGATTTTTAATCTAATTTATATGTTTTTATCATTTCATATATATGAAATAATGTTAAACTTTGTGTCCACAAACTATTTCTAATCTCTTACATTTTCAATGGATCATTTGATTTACAAAGGATCAAATGTTCTCACTTTCAGATAATTTGAGAAATAGTTTTGGGCGAAATCTGACTTTTTCTCTATTTTTCAATAATTCTTGAAAAACATTTAATTACAATTATTTAAGGAAGTGGTCAATTTCAATAAATATGAAATAAGTTATATGCATGAAATAAGTCTAGATTGCAAACATTGCCAAGTTTGATTAAGAAAATTTTCTTTTACAGTTGTAATTCATAAAACTTAATTTGACGTTTTTCTGAAGTCAGCAATGTACAAGGGTCGATCAGAAGGTTTGTTACCGTTGGCTCTTGATTTTATAATAAGAGGAGTTGGATGCTCAAACTTTAAAACGAGACGGGGCAGTTAGTTTCCTTGAACCTGTATGAGCTTCATACAAATTGGTTCATTGGTAGTGACAGAGTTTCAAACTAACTGCCCCGTCTCAATGCAAATCTACAAATATAAAAAAACTTGTGAAGGGGAATGTGTATATCTATAATTATGTATAATGACATCGTTACCTTCACTGGAATCCATCTTAGCGTGGGCAATTTCAACCTCGCCACTTTCTTCAAATCTCACACCGCTTATCATATTGGCATCATCACTCAGTTCAATATTATCCAGATCCCAGTCCGGCGACGAAGCATTACGTACAATAAACCCATTAACATTAAGAACAGAAACTAAACATAGATATCCAGCTAATTGAATTTCAACCTGCATTTTGTTTCTTTAAAAATTGGGTATTCATCCATGACAACGTTAAAAACCTCGAATTGTAGTCTCGTGCTACCTATTGAAACCTATAATCTAAATCATTCATAGTTTACACGAAAGTTCCATTTTTCATCTGATTAATCCTGGCGGTATAAAGATGGGTTGCTAGGGCTACCTTCGAGAAACGTAAACAGTGTGAGGATTGATTGGGAAGCGACTTTAACATGCATTTGTCTCATTTAAGGCGTCTCGTTTTAATCTTTAATAAGCAAACATCAAAGTTAAGATCATCAACTGATGAAAAAAGAAAATGAATGTGGTTGATCTCGTTCATAAAATATTTACACTTGGTGCATTCGATTGGACTGTTTTATTGGTATCATTGCCGCAAATGCATCTTTTCCAAGTGATTCGAATTTGATCACAATTAGTAATGATGGAAACGGCGTTATTACGCAATGTTTGCTTAACGATGGGCAACATGAAATGTAGAAACAAAAGCAATTATGTGTCCCGATGGGATGTAGATTAATTTGATGTTATTTCAAAAGGGAGACTGAGGGTGGCTTTAATTGTACGTTGAAAATGTGACGTTCAACGTAAATATTTGTGAACGGTTGTTTCAGCTTTTCGCCGTTGCACGTTCATTCATCTAGACTGATATGTGCAACTATTTTGCAATAGTACCCTGCAGATGATCGTTGTGATTCGAGTGCTCCAAATAACACATTCTAAGGTATAAAGATGTCACTAAAGTAAAAATATATTGATCTTCTATATAGACCTTGCTATCAACTTGGCCCCATGTTATTGACATAGTGAATAGGTGAATGTGAATGGGTAAGTATGTACTTTCTTTATGTGTACATCATAAGTTCACCAGTTTTTCATAAGTGAAGGTAGATATAGTTTATTGCTACGATAAAGATGGTACGCGACATGTAGAAGATGACACATTCCACATTGACACTACTGCGATCATTGCAATATACTCATCCAGCCATTAGCTGCAAGGTGGTAAGTTACTATTCCACACTCATGATCATTAGCTGATTAATAGCGACTAGATGTTTGTTCAAACACTCTGAATCGATCCTGAGCAGTCTCACTGTTCACCTCTACTAGTGTCACCTGTAATCATAAGGTTCCTGTATTCGAGTAGTGTTAAAAAGTCAAGTTTATATGACACGTAGTAATTATATCTTGCCTAGTATGAATAGAATAACTATTAAGACTGTATTGAAGCTAAATGTTCAGGGTCACATGTTTTATGTTCGAATAATCAAATTTAAGAATGAAAACATTTAAGGTAGTTTCGTATGTTCAGAAAATTAAAGATTTAATTTACTTTTATAATTCAGTATGATTTCAACATATTTATGAATGACTGACCCAGACCAATATACTGAGTTTAGTAGATTATGACACATTGGAAAGCATCAAAATAAATACAATGACGCCTTCATGCTTCATTTCAGTGAATCTGAAAATAACATGACTAGATAGAATACCACTGCTGATACTACACCCTTTCTACGAACGGAGGAACAGCGCCAACACTGCAACAATGAAGGGTGACGCCAGAGCCAATGATGGGGTAAAAATTAATGTCATAGTTGCAATGATGGATCACAACAATGGTATAGGGATCAACAATCAACTTCCATGGCCCAAAATCAGGTGACAATAATATAATCGTACGATTAAACCAAACATTAAGTGAGCCAATAACTAAACTTAGAAAATATACATAGAAAGGAGCCATTCCAAAAAAACATTTACATCACAGTGCATATAAGCCTTCTTAAGGTGCCATCGAAGTTAACAGGAAATGACAAAACAAAAAGTGACAAACCCATGCTGGATTTTCAAAATTTTTTGAACAAAGAAAACAGAGTTCTGTTTTGACTGAACAGAATCTTTTGACTTTTTCAGAAAATGTGCCCAATATATTGCTCTAAATGATTCAATTTTTAAAAAAATGATATCATTCTTAGAAAAAGAAAAAAATGAATTGAAAATTGATCTATTTTCCTCTGTTCATAGACCTTTCCTGAGCACCTACTTTTAGCTATTTTTCAGTCAAATTTTCAGAGGGCTGAAAAGGTTATCATGATGTTTATGGTCATTCTGACCATTTCCATTGTGTTCCCGGTCATGTAAATGATATGTGGAACTAGTTAAACTGACCGGAGGTCCAAAAAGAACTCTGTTATCTTGGTTCAAAAAATTTTCAAAATCCAGCATGGCTTTGGCATTTTTTGTTTTGTCATTTCCTGTTAACTTCCATGGCACCTTAACTAGTACTAATACCCTTAGAACAGCAATGTTCTAATGTCTTCTAATATCTTTACATCATTGAACCAGAGACCTATAAAACATTTTATATGTCTCTGATTGAACAAAGTACAAATCGTAAATTACATCACAAAATAACTTTCTGAGAAAGTCAAAAGAGTTCAACAACAAAACTCGACAACATTTTTACACTCTGATATTTTTTTATGTATGTTTTTCTTTTGTTTTCCCTAGGACAGACTATGAATATTACACTGGGTTGACACAAAGGGTAACAAAACCAGGTAGGCTTGTGAGATAAATATTCAATAATATTAAAACCACTCGACATTTTGCTGCATCAGAGAAGCTGTGGAAGCCAGATTCATGATGTCATCGGTTGTATGTATTGTACCATTACCAAGTGATATCTAAAAATTAGTTATGCAGTGCAGAGTTTAGCTACACGTATTTAAGAAGACTGGGTATTAGTTCTCCCAATCATAGTGTAGTATCTCCCGAAATACAAGTATGGGGGGACGGGTCAAGACAAGGAATAAAAACTCAAGGGGTCCCTGAAAAACAAATTTGATAAGGAAGAGAATAATCACCGATGTTCATAATATTATACTTTCACGTATACGTTTTCTTAAAACTTGTAGCTTGACCTCTCGATGAAGTTAATCATACTTGTTATTTTGGAGTTGTCTACAGCCTATGACTTCATGAAGATGACCAATACATGATGCAGGTTTCTTTCTACCAAATGATAATCTTAATAGCATAATGAGAGAAAATGCCTGAAGAATTCGAATTTGGAAGGTATAGGGTAAATTGTTGGAAGCTATACTTTAAAAAAATATGGTTCCCTTACATCATACATTTTTATGATCTCAAAAAGCATGATGATGTTATAATCGAAGTTTTAAGATATAGAAATGTCCAATTTTTAGGATCAAAAACTATATTTAATCTACCAATGTACAAGGTTCTGAGTTCTGACCTTAAGGGCCTATGTATTTTCCACTCTTCATGTTAAATTACAGGAAATGTTTGCATCAACATGAAGGGCAGATTGACGTTTGAATCTAGTGGGGAACAAGAGAGGATGAATCCGTTGAGACACAACGTCGTCATAAGTTCAACATTAAAGTAAGACTATGATCTGAACATGACTATTTCCTAGTATTCATGTGAAATGTCAAAGAATTTGAGACACCCTGTTTATCTGGACAAAAAGTGTTGATCTGGACATGTTTTTTTCACGTGTTGTCCCATCAGAAAGAGAAAACCAGTCATTTTAATAATGGCAAAATAGGTAACTGAATACTCGTATATGCCCAAATACCATTAGACCAACCGTGATAAAGACTTTGTCTGCATGTAGTAGATCCACTACGCAGAATTTCGATCAATTCAAAATTTTAATTTTGTAGAGAATGCCCCAAAGGTGTTGGTTTCATTGCTCCATCTTTTGATGCTGCCATAGAGTATGCCAGTGAATATGCAAATGCAGAATCAATCTGGGTGATGGGTGGATATAGCGTATACAAGGTATTCTTTGTAAAAGCAAGTTTTGATGCTGTTACGACATAACAGTTTTGTCAAACCATGTACACATATACGTATACGCCATTGAAGGGCTCTAAATGGATCCTGTGTTGCTATTATTTGACCTACTAACTCTAGGACATTCTAATTTCTGATTTTAAAGAGACAGACAGAATATGAATGCCCGCCTTTGAATTATTTACTGGCGTTGTTTATTCAGAGAGCTCTCCAGAGTCCGCTTTGTCACAGGGTACACTTGACGAGGATATTTCACAAAGCCGAGGCAGATGCATTCTTCCCAATTGACTGCCTGGAACCATCCATATACAAGAAAATAGAGTAAGAAACCAAGAAGAATATGCATGTTGAAGAGGGCACGGTGAATAATTTGAACAAAGGAATACAGGAAAGGAGGGTGGGAGCAATTGAGAGAGAAAGGAACTAGGGGGAGGGAACAAGGGAGCCAGGGGAAGACTGGGAAAGATGAGTGCACAAAAAGGGAGCGGCCAGGAAGGGTTAGAACGAATAAGAAAGGGATGAGTAATAGATACCTTTAAGAGGATAGGAATGAAGAATAATGATGAAGAAGTCATCTAATTAGAAGAGACAAAATGAAAGCGTGAGATAAATGGGAAAATATAAGAAAATGGAAAAGTTATAGATCGGACATCGCAAATTATCCATACTGAAATCATGTTTAATGTCTTGATAATTAGTATAGTAACATAGTCGGACCAGTGCCTGTAGAATGTAATTCATGTGTATTCTCAATGTTTATTTCAGTCTCCCTGAAGTACCATCTGATCTGATAAAGGAAAATGGTGTGGAGTATCAATTTGAGGTGTACGAGAGGCGATAGTAGTTAACCGAAGGACATGCTGGATGAGGGAGAATGTAATACCATCAAACTGCTGAAATACCCAAAGACATATACGTGTAGAGATAGTATATAAAACAGAAACTTGGCACAATCAATATAATATTGAATACTCAACAAATAATAAAATATGTTTCTCAATAAATACAGGGTAGGCCAAAAACGTCTCCATTTTCATTTGTTTTACCTTTTTTAATCAGCCATGGATTACAACAATATTTTCTCTGAATTAAGATGCAGTATTACTATTCTACTCAAGAATTAATCCTTGGATTTCTATAGTATTCCATCTGGCTTATTTTGATTAGAAAGGTTAACAGACACCAAAAGTGTAAATGAAAATGTCTTTTGCAAGGTTATATTTGACGTTACAATTTCACTGCCATTTTAGTTACTAGTTCGCTTTACATAGGGAAGCCAAACTTCGAATATCTAAACAATCCATCGAATGAATTGAGGTGAATAGCTTGAGAATGATTGGAAAACTGCTTTAACATCAGGAAAAAGTAACAGGGGCAAAAACCGAGGAGAAATATGGAAGATTACATGAGTCCCACTGGCGGGTCCAGAAGCCAACAAGGGGGAAGGCAAAGGATCTAGTGCACCCTCCATTGTGATCTCCCCATGAACAAAAATAAATTCATCTGATTTTTCAAAATAAATATACTGCTTTTATTATTACATTTATATGTACACTAGTATCTTGTTGACTTATATTCAGCACTGTATTGATGAATGGGCCACTTATTAGGGCCAATATTCAATCATAAAGTGTACAGGGGTAGAGATGCCAAACCAGGAAGTCTTTTTGTGTCTGTCAAAAATCCATTTGCATCCTACACATCCCTACACACGGGTAACTAGAGTATCCGCGTATATTGAGTATGACCGGTTCTAAGCTTACGAGTGTGACCGTATTTCTGTTCCTATAAACAGACGAGGTGAGTACTTGCTTTTTATGAACACTTTCGAACGTTTTCTTTTTATCCTACTTGGTCAATGGATGATACTTGGTATACTTATAATGCCAGGCATATCACAAGGGGCCTTAATCAAGAGAAAACGTATTAATATTAGATTGAAGCCGTAAAATCCTAGTTTCCAGCATCTTTGATCAGTTTTTGTGTAACACAACACAACTCCGAAGAGGATGACACATCTTATGTATAATATATAGCTAGATCTACGAATTAGTCATGAATATTTTAAATAATTTAGCCTGCTCTGTCCAAATATGATACATCTTTGAATTTTTGAGAATACGAATGTCACTGGTGCCCCATTATTGGAGAATACGGTTGTGAAATGTCTTGGATCGGCATTTAACCGGTGTTTGGATACGACTTTTAGCGGTGACAGATGCAAAAGGTAATTCGAAATACCAGAATGTTGAGGCTCTTCAGACGCTTGCAGTAGGTCTCCAATATAAAGTTGGAAGAACTAAATAAGAGTAGATGACTTATAGTGTCAAGAGCCTATTTTTTCCAAAATAATTCAGTTAAACGTAGACCGAAAACAATAGCCTTGTTTGATTATAATTATGTTGTCCCATTTCAGACCTTTTGTAGATTTGTGGTTAAATCAGTTGACCCGATTTCAGAATGTTGGCGAAAGTAATGGCAAAATATGCTTTTAGAACATTTTTTATCGAATTTCAGTAATATAATAAGACAGGTTTTATACCAATACATTACAATGTATGGAAAGAAAAGTTTATCATGTATTTGAAAATATAAACATTGGAGAATTGTTGGGTATGCTGTAATCCTGTACCGGATAAATTCGTCTCATGCACCGCATACACTCGTATTGTACACCGCTCACATTCGGATAAATTCCTATCATGCACCGCATACACTCCACTGGTGATCCACTCGATTACGCTGGTTACCAAAACGAACCGTTTTGGTAACAAAATGTCGGAACGTCGAAGGCACGATTTTTCTTTTTTCCTTATTTCACGCGTTGTAGGCAGAATCCCCACGACGTTTTTTCTCACAACGTGCATCAGTATCATATGTTTTAGAAAATATACATGTTTGCGAAAAATTAGCTCAGAGGGCAACAGAATCGTCGATTTACTTCCTCACTTAAGTTACATAAACGGTTTTTCGAAAAACAGTTAAGATCTGCACTTTTAACCCAAACCGTTTATGTAACTTAAGTGACGAAGTAAATCGACGATTCTGTTGTCTTCTGAACTATTTGTTCGCAAGTATGTACACTTTTTTAAACATAGGATACTGATACACGTTTGTGTTAAAAAATGTCGTGGGAATTCTGCCTACAACGTGTAAAATAAGGAAACGAGAAAAATCGTATCTTCCGGATGTTCCGACATTTTGTTACCAAAACGAACCGTTTTGGTAACCAGCGTAATCGAGTGGATCACCAGTGTACTCGTATTCTACACCGGTAACATTCCGATCACATCAATCAGTGGGCCGTGTTACACTCGTTTCCCTGACATTTCACAAGCGTATCCTCTGGGAAAAGATAAATCCTTCTCTTGCTCACTCTACGGGGGATCATATAAACTGAGATTTGGAGATCTTGTTCAGGTTAGCCATAAAAAGGTTTGGGATTTGTTTTTTTCTACTGTGATATTAATGATTTGGCTCTAAGGCGAGAAATCTGTACTTCTTGATTGATATTCCATTATGAACAGTTACATTGCTAAAATAGCTCATGTTTAACATTTTTTTGTTACATTACTATTAAATACAGCATAAACTATATTCAACAAACACAATTTCAAAAAGGATAATATAGAAGTTAACCTTTATTTTCCATTTTTAAGCAGCTGTGCCTCTCATGACTTTCCAAAACAGGTCATATTCGTAGCCTAAGAACCGGTCATACTCAATATACGCGGATACTCTAGTATCCCGTACATCTTATCCAAATATGTTATCAATTAATAAAACATAACAGTATAATCTTTGGATTTACAAAGTTGTATGGGATTTGATAAGTGTAAAAGTTGCTTTTGAAGCATTTTTCTATAGCCATTTTGTAGGAATCTGATGATATCCACATGTTAAGTCAATGGAGCACATCCAATGGCAAATCAATACACCCTTGCTGAACTTAATGACCTCAACCTCAACCAATGTGGGTCCAAACGCTTAAATATTTTCCACGGTATTATGGGACATTGTAGTCTTTATGTTACACCTAAAAATGATTCATTTTGTTCCTGGGGAAATCATAATGGAAAGTGCACTAGACCCTTTCAAGTTTGCAAAGGATACGTATCGATATGGAGAACTGAATTCAACAATGTTTTTCTCTTAAACCAATCATTGAAAACATTCTGTAAAAAACATGGTATTTTATGTAATGTTGACTGATTGACAACTATTTAATGCGAAAATTATTTAGAAATATTTTATAGAACTGTTTTTGTTAACATTTTTTAGTGCAATTGTTTTTGCTCCTTTCTACCAATTCTTGAGAATGAAATAAAATGTCTTTCCGAACCTTGTTGGAACAAAATAGCGTATACAACATGTTTTTAGACCTCTCAAAGGAATTTTTGGTTGATTTTAAAAAAGTATTCAAAAAATTAAAACAAAATCCCCACAAGAAATAGATAAAAATCAAGAAAAAACTTTTACTTCATTAACAAGATACTTTTTTAAAATCAACCAAAATTTCCTTTGTACAATTACAATATTGAGAGACCTAAACATGTTGTGTTTATGTCGTTTTGTTCCAATGAGGTTCGGAAAAATGTTTCATTTCACTCTGGAAACATGATACCAAGAACAAAACAAGTGTTTGATGTGTTTTTTAAAACAATATAGATAAAAGTATGTATATCTATTTCAAATTATATTGTTACCATTCAAAAGATGGCCATTACATTGACAATTTGTAAGATTTTCAGAAATTTCTGATGACTGGTTTTAGAGAAACGTGTGTTCAAAAAGTTCGCCATATCGATACCTATTCTTTAAATCCAAAATTGGCCCAACAATTGAAAAATTTAAGGACCATTATTGGTAACTTGGCCTTAAAATTAAAAAATAAGGTCCTAAAAGACCAAGTAATAGCCCAAAAGCCAACTCAATGTACAAAGAATATACCCCTTGGATGATATCAGTATTTCCTCGGTCACTGCGTTCCCTTGGGAAATATTGATATCATCCTTGTGATATTCCCTATATCAAATCCCTCTTGGTGAATAACTTCTTTTCAAAGTTTCAGAGTAAATAAGGCAAGAAGGTATGCAAAACGAGTTGAAGCCCTTTTCAGTGCAGTCTATTACTTAATCTAAACTATTCTTTATAAAATAATCCCCCTTATCACTAATTCCCTTAACTAACTCGTACTTAAAAACTTCCAAGAAATCTGTCACGTAACGTATTGAACGTAAGAACAGCATAAATATTTTCTGATTATAAGCGTTTATTAATAGTTCCAATAAAGTAAGGTTACATAGATATACAACAATATCAAATATCACAATGCCTAACGGGCAATGTATATAAATAACAATCTAAAATCTCATTAGCCCAATAGTCTTGCATCGCCTCTCTGTCATTCGTCTTCAGTGGAATTCATTTTATACTTAAATTTAGCTGGGCCCTCTTCACCTTTTCCATAGCTTGTGTCTGAGAAAATATGGACGAGGATGAGATGCAAGACTAGAGTTGCGTCATGAAGCTTTATTTCAAATCTCAAATTTCTTTAAAGGTTTTCTTTAAAAAGGCAAAAGGCCAAATAAATATATGTAAAATATATCCAAGTTTGAATAACTTCTATTTACAAAAGCTTTTAGAAAAATGTTACACTATAAGTTGTGAGGCATACGTGACTGTAACACACTGTCCAAAGCTGGATGACTCTAACTGCAATAATTTTGGCCACCATCTTGAATGATACAAACTGCAGTTAGAGTCATCCAGCCGTTGAACAGTGATATATATTCTGATTATATAGATATGAATGAAACCAGACAGTATACATAATCATATTTATGAACAAATCATTTGAGTTACTTAATAACAGCATTAATGTATAATTACAATTGTAACAGTGGTTAGGAGCATTATTGAGTTTTGTAATTCAAATTTTACCCGTACCTGTATAATGTGATGTCTTATTGTAAATGAAGGTTCAGTCTACCCGATGAAGATTGAATAAATCGAATAAATTGAAAACTGAATGAATAATAAAATAAATTGAATAAATCGAAAACTCAAACTATATGTTTGTTTTAAACACGTTTTAACATAATACTTCATGAATATACAAGTCGAACATTAAATGTACCAATCAGTGTTTGGAGAGCGTCAATCGTGTCCATGTCATTAATAGTGGTGTGACAAGGTTAGTATATGTACATTAGTTCCAACTGTTATAAACACCTTAGAAGTCAAAGATGTAATTAAAACTAAAAGCCATAGTCCCCTATTGTTCCACGAGTCCATGTCACTGCACTTATATGAGGCAATTGGTACATCTGTAACGACTGAAAGTGACACAAGGTCGAACTCCAAACCAGTTCAGAACCCACCTTCCAGCCTGCCACATTCCTCTCGAGTAGATCCGGCTGCAACAATCAACACGGCACGTGTTTCGGAGCGCAGCATATTTTCTGCACAGGTACTGGCTTCGAGAAATACCGAAATAATGAACCATGGCTTGTCCACAGAGGCGAGCAGGCCAGCCTGCAGCTCGTTTCTCCCGTCCAACTGCAAGATTATGATGCCATTTAAAGTGGAGGGAATGAGTAATGCATAATGAGTCGAGGCTCAATCTTAAATCTCTGGTTTCATCTTCATGAATCATGACTGTCAAAGATAGCAATTAAGTAATATACCTTTAAACGTCTTGCCTCTTTTTCTTAATTTTTCACATTGTTGTTGTCTAAGAAAATCTCATGCTACCAACGAGTTACCTTGTAATATCAGAATATGTGCTATTTTCATACTTGAAGAACTTTACATTAAAACATTCATTTACCTTGTGATGTGACATTTTTCATTTCTTCGTCCTCCGTTTTTGGGTACAACCAATAGATGTCATGTCCCTCACACATTGCGTTGATACGGAATCCAAGGAAATCAGTGTCCTCGATCTTCTCCTCGGCCATCTCGTATTTTACATGACTAACGCTTTTCTCATCAACCATTTCAGGGTGCTGAAAACGTAAGGGTTATATACGACTTACATAGCCGTAGAATTCCTCAACACAGACTAGGTGAAACTTATATCACGGACAATGGATGCATCTAATTACAGGTAATGATAGGTAGGTTCAAATACTTTAGAAAATTCATTAATCTTTTTTATTCAGTAAGCCCTGACTAGTAGTTCACTAAAGATATTTAGCAGGATGAAATACGGACACTAACTATGACTATGTCACCTCAAACAAGCGAAAGTGATTTTCCGAATAATCTTAATGTACTTACTGGATGTGTTTCCAAGTAGGCCTCTAATGTTTCAGGGGAAAGAGTCGCCGTCTTGTTCATAGGTGTCACTGCACATCTAGGCTCGCCATCTATCGTCATCTTGTAGACGGTAATGCCCTAATACAAGTAATAACTTTTTGAAGATGGAATTCGGAAATATGAATGAAGTGTATGAATTTAATGTTTCAAATTTTGTCTATTGATGTATTTACCAGGAATCAGGAATGATTAATTTAATCAAAATGAATATTTTCACAATTATCCTACCAGAAGGAGTCATGATTTACATGCTAGAGCTTACAAAACAAAAATAAGGTTATATTCAATCAAAGTACAGGGTCCAAAAATCTGGAATTCTATCTCAGATAATGTCAGATTTTTGCCTTCTTTACTTCAATTCAAAATGACCGGAAAGAAACACTTAATAGCTGAAATATAAATTCCATACTGTATACCTCATCTACCTTTCCATACATTTTCCTAAACCGAAATAGAGTTAACACACATTGGTAGTCACGGCCCACCACCACTACAGCCATACGTTAGATGCATACGTATGGTATCAATATGTATAGTAATTATTTTATTTTTATTACTTTCCTTTTCATTTTTTTATTTTTCATTTTTTCGAAATTTCTCTCTACAGGCCTTGTTGCCCCTTTAACTACGACAATTAATGTAACTAATGAATGATATTTTCACAACAAGATTCTCAATAGTAATATCTAATATTAAAGTACATGAGCTTAAAACTTACTTTCTTAAAATCATTGAGTAGCGAGAAGTCATCTTCTCCCTCAGTAGTTACTTTCATTTCTGTGGTGCTTTCCTTTGCGTTAACATTCACCGTCTCCTCGTTGTCTTTGCCATTTGTATCTCTGAATTTGAAGCTCTGAAATTACAGGATGAGCTGATGTGTCGTTTTAAGATATATTTGATATGTAGATCAGGATATCATATTTTGACAAAAAGTCCACAATCCATCGAATACCACCTTCTTATTCTTAAAAAGTGATATTCGATGGTTTCGATTTTTTACTCAACATTTTTTCAAACCTCTTGTTTTAATTTTTTAATGTCGACATTTCTGGCATTTATAATTCAGAAACAGTGGCAATACACTTTAGAAAAAACAAAAAGTGATCTCCTTCTGCAGATTACATCACAACAAAGACAGGGTGTCTCAAAAGATGTACCCAAAAGTATATCAACAGCACAGCTACACAGTTTTTTGTTCAGTCTAACCTTTTTGATAGTTTAACCCTTTACTTTTTATTTCATATTTCGATGACAACCAGCATCTTTATGCTACATTGTTCATAACATTTGATAATGGTTCTGGTGGAATGTTTTGAATTTCTCATTGGATGTTGGCCTTACGTTGTTCGAGGTCTTTTGTCTTGGGATAAGCTTTAAAATGATCCTTCAAATAGCCCCAGACAAAGAAGTTCGATGGTGAAAACGACAAAACAATCACAGAGAACAAGGTCAATCATTAATGATTTAGCAGTTGATAATGGAATTCCACCTTCAGAGTTATGGAGACTGATTAATATCCAAATGAGAACACTGTAATCTCAAAAAGATTGAGCCCCTTCACATACAGCAAGGGCCACACAAGACTTCCCATGAAAGCAGTTTCTTCAACGTCTAATCTCTCTAAATAGAGATATTGTGAGACCCTCTCTATTCAACAGATCTGACCATGGACTTCTAATCATTTGAAATCCATGATCTGACAGAGGAAAAGTCTGGGGTAACTTGAAGAACCATATTTATGCTAATCCCGAGCCAAGAGACCTAGAACTACTTAACAACATATCGATACCAATCCTTTCACAAAAACGTTGATAATAAAAACGGACGAATGGAAAATAAGAATGGTTGTAAAGTTCGGATTCGGATTGAGATAGTTTCTTTTACCTTAATGAATTCCATGTCGCGCTCTTTCATCTCATGAGTAACAGCTACAATTCCACCAACAATCAGAAGTGTAACCAGCACAGTTGTTATGGCAATCAGTACATGTTTCTTTGTCAGTCCACCCTTAGATGTCGACACTGTCGCCTCGGGGGACATCTAAATATAATTAGTTATTTATGATAATTCACCTGACAATTTATAATTAAAATCAAGTAATAAAAGTAACACCGAGCTCTAGAAGTCAAAATTAAGATATTGTTATTGTTACCTGCGTCACTATGGCACCAGGTGTCTCTTTCTTCTCGCTCAAAATCTTATCTGGAAACATTTTGATAGAAGAATATTATCGTTTAACAAAATTTCCTGTCTTGGTCTCTGTTGCAGTTTTGGTTCTCGTCTTAATTTGTCGTCTGGCAATGTATTTTAAATGCGCGTCTTTCATAACCAGGCGCCCGCTTTGTTCAAAAACATTTTCTCCAAATGGACATAATGTAATCATTCATTATTTCTCAGAAATACCCTTCAATACTTTTTCTTGATATGGGCATAAAAATCATTTCTCCGAAATGTCTTTCAAAATGTTTTCGTATATGGGCATAAAAATCATTACTCCGAACTATATTTAAAAAATATGTTTATGACCTCATTGCCCCCTTTGATTTGTAAAACTTTTAAGAAGAAAAATACAGGGTTGTCCGAAAAAGTGATATTTTGCAACAAGCTATCAGCTATTACTTGCATTAATGGGCTGATATTCTCACATATTTTAGAGAAAAGTGTAACGTTTTTGTGAGTACCATAAAGGTCACTAATTCTAGTCTTGCAGAAGTTGCATGGCATCAACAGACACGTCTGATTATGAATGATGTGCTCAATCAATGCTCCATGGTTCTGGATAACTGCTGCAATGCGAATGTTGAAGTTGTCTACTGCTCGTCCCAGCATATGCAGGGGTGTTTTGTAATTCTAATGCATTTTTCTTTATTTTAAGGAAAGAAAAATTGTTCTACACCCCCTATACGATCCACATGGAATCCCCTTGGATATATGTGACAGATAATCAACGTAGATTCCACATACAATCCACACTATTTTCACGTGAATTTGATCCACATGGATCTACATTATTGTCAGTCACACGTTTCAACAGGGATATTTCGCAAGGATTCTATGTGGATAAACATGGAAAACCCTACCCAATTTCAAGTCGACCAACGTGCCTAAAATCCAAGCGCATTTTGCATGGCATCCATGTGGGTTTCACTAGGTGGATTCTCGAGGCATAGGTTCCATGTGGATTGTCTGTATCTAATGTTTTTTGAGCAGTAAACAGCTTTCGGATTACAGCAGTTTTCCAGAACTGTGGAGCATGGATTGGACATATCACCCATTATGTCTGTTGAGGCCATATGACTTTTTCAAGACTTAAAACTGAGTGACCTTCATGGTACCCACAAAAAAAACATGTGAGTTAATATTAGCCCATGGATGCAAATAATAACTGAACTGGGTCCCTTCAACTTAATGTTGAGACACAAAGGTATAATAACACACCTTTATTGGAAAGGAAGTGTAAACTGTGTGACTCAAATGAAGTTGAAGATGAATTACATTTTCTTGTTAAATGTTCACATTATACAGAATTAAGAGACATGTTGTATCAGGAAGCCAAAGTTAAAGTACCTTATTTTAATACTTCAAGTGCCAATCCAACCTTAATTATGATCACATTACTACATGCAAAGAACATTCAAAGCTGCCTTGCTGCTACTCTTTACAAAATGTTCTCAAAACGTTTATTTAACCTGGAACGTTTGTGATATTAAATATGTGCAATATTATCAACCAAAGTTATAATTACTGTATTCTCATTTATTGCATTTTGAAATCACATGTTTATATTGTATGTTATTTAACTCTAGTCATTTTGTCTGTGAATTGTTCACACTCTGCAAACTTACTCTACATCCTCTGTGATATTATTCGACATACGCATACCGATGCTATATTTTTCTATTGACTATCTTTGTATATTTATATGGTGTCTCGTAAGCCGATGTCGGCTGTTGGGTTTTTAATACATGTATTTTACTTGTAATATTTTAGTAAACCTGTGACACAGAAATAAACTATTATTAAACTAAACTGAGATATAGCTTATTGCAAGGGTTCACTTTTTTAGACCACACTTACATATCTCAAACTGACAACTGCAAACATTGCTAAAATAACTGGTCCCTGATGTTACTAGATATAGTAACAAACTGGTAACATATACGAATATTAATCGACCTCGTTCTTGGCGAAAATGATGAAAATAACGATTTCCTTGAATTTCCACTGACGGAAGTTCATCCATTTTGTTATATGGACGTAACGTATTTTTACCAGGTGGGGACCAGTGATAATGGTAACATTTGAACTTTATTTTACAGTAGAAAGCTTTTTTAATTCAGGTTCAAGAGTATTTGGAAAACGTCTTATCGTTTCCCATAATTTTTAATTTCTTTAAGGGATTCATAATTTTTTAAAGTAATATCCCAGTACTTTCCGTAAACAAGTAAAAAACTGGTTACCCTGTGACTCAAAATGCACGACCTTGCAGAAAATCTCGGTCTTTTAAGAATACAAATGTATTGAGTTATGTGCTTTTATTCGCCAATCCTTGAAAACACAATGGAATCATTTCTATTGTAATATGGACTTTTGAACGTATAATTATTTCTTCAAATCTTCCTGGTTGAAGGTAAAATGAGATCTGATTTACTCGGGGTGGAAAACTTTCTAAGAGGCTCCGTTAAGGAAAAAATGACTTTATGAGCTGGATGGAATTTCTGTGTATTTTTTATTATATTAGGGTGTCCTGCATAAAATATTTCGCCTGCGAAGCATATTACCCTTGCGAACATATCTAAATACTGGTCCGAAGAAGACATACCTTGAATTTTTTAGAAAAAATTGGCTAAAAATGGAAACTACAAGAAGTCAAAATGTTCAACTCAAACAAAGTTGTAGCTATTCTATATCAATATTTTGTGTTATGTAAGGTTTCTCAGATGTTTCAAGACCTTCATTAGTATACTTGTGTCTAGAAATGTGACATTTAAGGACAAAATTTGGCATTTTTAATCATTTTCGCTTTCAGCATTAACATATAGTTCCTTATATCTCGAGTTTAATGCTGACTGGTTGTTGCATTTTTGATTAAATCTGTGCTTGTACATGTGTTCTTCCATTTAAGGTATAGAAAATGTATAGTGGACAACCAATGTTCGTATGAGAGCTTTCAGATCTCCCCTACCCCATTTATTATGGAAAATTACAGAAAAATATGGAAAAATAAAATAACTTAAAGTTATAAACTTTAACAAAGTTGTAGCTATTCTATGTCAATATTATGTGTTATTTAATGTTTTAAAGATATTTCAGAACCTATTTCTGTATACAAGTGGCTAGAAATGAGACATTTAAGGACAAAACTTGGCATTTTTTTTATCATTTTAGCTTTCAGCAGTAATATATAATTCCTCATATCTTGAGTTTTATGCTTTTATGATCGTTGCATTTTCAATTAAATCTGTTCTTGTGCATGTCTTCTTACATTTAAGGTATAGAAAATGTATAGTAGACATATAATGTTCATATTAGAGCTTTCAGATCTCCCCTACCCCATCAATTATGGAAAATAAACGAGAAATATGAAAAAATAAAATAACTTGAAATTATAGACTTTCATGAAGTTGTAGCTATTCTATTATCAATATTATCTGTTATTTAATGTTTTTAAGATTTTTCAGAACTTTTATTGGTATTCAATTGGCTAGAAATGAGATATTTAAGGGCAAAACTTGGCATTTTTTAATCAATGCTGCTTTCAGCAGTAATATATAGATCCTCATATCTTGAGTTTTATGCTGACTGGTTGATGCATTTTTGATTAAATCTGTTCTTGTACATGTCTTATTCCATTTAAGGTACTGAAAATATATAGTAGACATATAATGTTCATATTAGAGCTTTCAGATCTCCCCTACCCCATCAATTATGGAAAATAAACGAGAAATATGAAAAAATAAAATAACTTGAAATTATAGACTTTCATGAAGTTGTAGCTATTCTATTATCAATATTATCTGTTATTTAATGTTTTTAAGATTTTTCAGAACTTTTATTGGTATTCAATTGGCTAGAAATGAGATATTTAAGGGCAAAACTTGGCATTTTTTAATCAATGCTGCTTTCAGCAGTAATATAAAGATCCTCATATCTTGAGTTTTATGCTGACTGGTTGATGCATTTTTGATTAAATCTGTTCTTGTACATGTCTTATTCCATTTAAGGTACTGAAAATATATAGTGGACAAACAATGTTCATATTAGAGCTTTCAGATCTCCTTTTCCCCATTTATTAGGGAAGATGACTGGAAAATATAAAAAAAACTTCAAACTACCAGTATAAACTTTAACAAAGATGTAACTATTCTTTATGTGTTATTGATTGCTGTAATTAATGTTTCAGGACCTTCATTAGTATACTAGTGTCAAGAAATTAGACATTTAAGAACAAAATTTGGCATTTTTCATCATTTCCACTTTTAGCAATAACATATAGTTCCTTATATCTTGAGTTTTATGCTGATTGGTTGATGGATTCTTGATCAGATCTGTTCTTTTGCCTGCCTTCTTTGATTTAAGGTATTTAAAAATGTATGTTGGAAAGCCTGTCATTCTATTAGAGCTTACATATCTCCCCTACCCCATTTATTTTGAAAAAATAACCAGAAATATAAAAAACCAAACAATTTCAAAGTATAGACTTTAACAAAGTTGTCGCTATTCTAGATCAATACTATGTATTATTTGATATTTTTCAGATGTGTCAGGAACTTCATGAGTATGCAAGTCTAAAAATTAGACATTTAAAGTTGAGTTGCAAATGGGGCGGGTATTCTCTATCTTTGTCCATTGGGCTTTTCTGGTTATAATATGTTGCAAACTGCTCATGAATGTATGTAATGTATAGTACAACACTTGGAATATATTTAAAAGTAATGGGGTATAGTACTGTCATAATTATAACCAGTGATCAAGCCATATTGGTTGAATTCCCTCATATCAATATCCTAGATGCGAGTAGAAATAATCTTGATTTAAGTCATTAAAAATTCAAAATTCTTTGAAAATGTGACTTCTAGGTCGGGGAGATTCCCCATAGCCCCCATGTTGTAAAATCACAAAAATGGAAATATCTTTTCTTGTGTTGGGCAGATAATATTTTCTTTTACTGGACATATTTTAATTTGTATAGCCTAACTATCAGATACATAAGGGTAATATGAAAAGTGAACCACTAAAACTGATAAATATTCAAGTTTATTTTGTAATACCCTGCCATGTTATTTCCCCCGAATCAGCCACCTGGTGGCGAAACTGGTAACTACCTACTCGCATCTGAGTAATTGTAATGTTGTCAAAGGCTTGGTGATTTCCATATTACACCTAGGGGTGGTGTAATTAGGAAGTTCATGATGGATCATGGATATTGGGCTTGGGGATATTTTGGTAAATGTAAACATTGTGAAATGAAGAACAGCCAACAAGATGATTTTGGAAAGGATTACAAAATGGTAAGCTGTCTTTGGTTTGTGAAGCAATGTTACCGTATCTCTAAAATGGGATGAATTTCACTTATGGCAGAGCTGCTTTTGAACTTTGCAAAACTGATAGTTGCAATTTATCTATCAAATACTGATCATGAAGAAGTTGACACTCTCCTTATGGCACATGTCTATTACAGTGCTGCAGACAAGACAAAGGAGTTCAATGGTGAGAGAATTTGTATTCAGTCTGATGATACAGAATGTTGCTTGCAAAGAAGGATGAGAGTTAAAAAGAGCTCTTAAAGTTTCTTTTGTCCTTCAAGGTGGCATTCTAAATTACTATATGAATCTCAAAGTGCAAAACCTATTTGAAGATATATCAGAGATGGGCGTCTTGTACCAGTACTCAAAAACAAACCTTCGTAGCAACACAAGAAACATATGTCCTTGGCAATTCGGAAATGTAAAATGGCAAAAGGCACCGGAAATTGCAAATACAAAGTTTCTAGTCAAGGGTATATTGCTACTTGTCCATGTGGCAATAAACAACATAGTGCACATTGTTGGACAATATTTAAGGATGAGTTTCTCAGAACTGTAAAAATTATTTAGAGATCTTCCATTTCTGAATATATAGCTTGTGGTGTCATGAGCAACTTAGACCTTTAAAATGACTTAAATGCAGCTCTAACATAGAACCAGGGAGATTTGAAAAATCAGGCTGTTGCTGGATTAAGTTCGAGAGTTGTGAACAATCATGTTTATATATAGACATATCCTTTGATTCATATGAGAGTAACTGTGAAATTACAAAATTATTTTGCACTATTCTATTTTTGAGTAATCTTTTAAAAATATGGTAGTGTAGTAATTTTATCTCTAATATGTATATTTGTGTTTAAAACACATTTTCCAAGACACATAATTGAATATATATGATCTAAAATATGTCAACTAATCACCATTCAACTAAAAATATAAACAACTATTGCTGAAAGTGAAAAATTGGTCATTTTGCCCATTTATGTGTCATTTTTTGATTTTAGTGTGCTAATAAATGTGCTAAACTTTTGAAAAGTTTAAGAATATTAACATGCAATAATAACATTTGTGTTGTTTTCCTCATTTAATGGTGGAGGGCAGATCTTAGACCTCTAATAAAAACATTCGTTGTCTTACATACATTTTCTTTAACTTAAATCAGAGAAGACAGATTCAATAAAAAGCATATATGAATCTATCATCAAAGAATTATAATTGTGGAACATTATATGCTACTGCTAAATGCAGAATGCTAAAAATGCCAAATTTTAGACACATGTAATCAAATGAAGGTGACATTAAATAATACATAGTATTTATAGAGAATAGCTACAATTTTGTTAAAGTTTATGATTTGAAATTACTTTTTCATTTACATTATAAATGGGGCAGGGGAGACATGAAAGCTATAATATCAACATTGGTTGTCCAATATACATTTTCTATATCCTAAATGGAAGAAGACATGTACAAGAACAGATCTGACCAAGAATGCACCAACCAGTCAGCATAAAACTCAAGATATAGGGACATATGTGTTATTGCTGAAAGCGAAAAAAAACAAACAAGTTTTGTCCTTAAATATCTCATTTCTAGGCATTAGAATACTAATGAGGGTCCTGAAACATCAGAAAAAGATTAAATAATACATAGTATCGACATAGAATAGGTACAACTTTGTGAAAGTTCATAATTTGAAGTTATTTTACATTTTATTAATATTTCCGGTCATTTTTCCTAATAAATTGGGTAGGGGAGATCTGAAAGCTCTACTATGAACATTGGCCATCCACTATACATTTTTTATATCATAAATGAAAGAAGACATCTACAAGAACAACTTTTACTAAGAATGCACCAACCAGTCAGCATTAAACTCAAGATATAAGGACCTATATGTTATTGCTGAAAGCGAAAATGGTGAAAAAAGCCATGTTTTGTCCTTAAATGTCTCATTTCTAAGCACTAGTTTACCAATAAAGGTTCTGAAATATCTTTAAAACATTAAATAACACATAATATTGATATAGAATAGCTACAACAACTACAAAGTTTATAGATTCAAGTTATTTTATATTTTCATATTTTTCTTTAATTTTTCATGATAAATGGGGCAGGGGAGATCTGAAAGCTCTAATATGACCATTGGTGGTCCCCTATACATTTCCTATACCTTAAATGGAAGAAGACATCTACAAGAACAGATTTGATTAAATTGCAACAACCAGTAAGCATAAAACTCAATATATGAGGAACTATATGTTACTGCTGAAAGCTAAAATGATTTTAAAAAATGCCAAGTTTTGTCCTTAAATGTCCCATTTCTAGGCACTAGTATACCAATAAAGGTTTTGAAATATCTGAAAAACATTAAATAATACATAATATTGATATAGAATAGCTACAACATTGTTAAAGTTTATAAATTCAAGTTATTTTATATTTTCATATGTTTCAGTAATTTTTCATAATAAATGGGGTAGGGGAGATCTGAAAGCTTGAATATGACCATTGGTGGTCCAATATACATTTTTTGTATCTTAAATGGAAGAAGACATGTACAAGCACAGATTTAATCAAAATTGCAACAACCAGTCAACATTAAACTCAAGATATAAGGAACTATATGTTACTGCTGAAAATGATCAAAAATGCCAAATTTTGTCCTTAATTATCTTATTTCTAGACACTAGTACACTAATGAAGGTCCTTAAACATCTGAAAAACATTAAATAATACATAGTGTTAATATTAAATAGCTAGAGTTTTGTTTGAGTTGAACATTTTGACTTTTTGTAGTTTCCATTTTTAGCCAATTTTTTCTAAAAGGTTCAAGGTATGTCTTCTTCGGACCAATATTTAGATATGTTCGCAAGAGTTCTATGCTTCGCAGGCGAAATCCCTTATGCAGGAAACCCTAATAGAATGAAAAATACAGAGAAACTCCATCCAGCTCACAAAGTCATTTTCTGCACAATTCTCACACCTTCCACCCCGAGTAATTGGCCAGGTATACATGAATTGACAACAATTTTACATTCAAACAATTCTTAGAAATATGTCCAGGGCATTATTTACATGTGAACAATAAAAATATATATACAACAATGACTTTTAAAAATGTTTTTCAAGTTAGATCATTCACACTAGGGTCAGTCAAAAAGTTCTGTTTATTTATCTCTAACTTTGTCATTTTAAGGAATTATTTCTTGATATTTGGTACATCTATAGCACATACATTTGTGCAAATATAGACTAAAAATTGTATCTCAACTATCATTGGTTACTGAAAAATGGTTGCTATGGTAACAGAAGGGCCATGTACTCGGTTCAAACCAATTTTATTGATTTTCATACACTGTTATATTACATGAAATATACTTTAAACTTTCTCAATATTTAAAAACTCCTTTCTAACTAAGTCCCCGATGTCATATCTAAGTTTGATTTAGTTATTTAGCCTTCAAAATAGTCGCCTCCTGCAGCAATGACCTTTCGGTGCCTTTCTACCCAGTCTCTGAAGACACACTGACAACGGCCAGCTGACAATTCATTTTAAAGTTTTGCGCACCGCTGCAGGCAGAGCCTCATCAAACCAGATCCCCCGAAGACCCCTCTTTAGATTGCTGAAGAGGTAAAATATGAACATAGTACCTCACACAACTTTGACCCGTGATTTGAATACTCTACCCTATACTATTTGTAATTAAATTTACCACACATAAACTAGAGGCAATTTCCAACATCGATAATTTTTTGTTTTATTTTACTTCAGTAACAAAAAATGCAAGCAATGGAACCAAGTATGTTATAAATGCTTTTTAACAAATTTGACGTCATAAAATCAAAATTAAGAATTGCTGATTTAATCAATTTTATTTACTTATCACTTATTTGAACAATAACAGTCCGTCAAAGTAGGCCTTTATATGGTATTTTTGAATAGTCTATCGGCAGTCTGTCTATAAGACAGGTCCATCAACATAGTTTAGCAATTTGGTAAAACAAAATCATGGGTCAAAATAATTATCAAAAACTTGTGTGGGGTGGGGATTTTCACTGCGGCGCCCGGCCAATTGAGTATTTTGTTCAAAATTGAATAAAATATTGAACAAAACACTCAATCGGCCGGGCGCATATAAAGAACCCACTATATCGTAATGATGTCATGGCATATCATTCATGTAACATCTTCTCCATATCATGCCATATTGTGATGGATATCAAGTTATTGTGATAATCTAACATATCGCAGCTTCTCATTGTGATTATAAACTTTGAAGGTATGGAGATATAAATTCAGAACACGCCAATTTACTTTGTCTGTCAAGTGATGGGTCACATGTTGTTAGTGAGGAAGTCCTAGACCTTTGGTGCAACCATGATGAAGCTGACACAAAAAATCACTCTCCATGCTTTATATGCACCAAGGCACCAAGACACTGGAGTTTCAAACAAGAGGCGCCTCATTGATGTGAAGACAGTTGCAGCAGCTTTTGGTGATCCAATCACAGCCACCCTGTTCGGTATCCACTGTTTTACTGGGTGTGATACCACGAGTGCCTTCATGATAAAGGGAAAAATAAATTCTCTGAAACAACTGATCGATCAAGAGGGAGGACATGCATGCAATCTTTCAAGAACTTGGAAAATCTATAGTTCTTGACCAAAGGCATCTTCAAGAACTCGAAAGATTTGTGTGCATCATGTACAGGGAAAAGAAAAAACAGACATCAATCATGTACGATACATACATTTTGCCAACAGATTTCAACCTCAAACCTCTATCAACAACTATGATGGGATAGACATCAGTCTCCTTCTTCCATGCAGGTCATCCCTTGTTCAACATTGAAAAAGATGTAACGACCAAGCTTACATAGGGAAACAGTCTCACAAAGCCAAAATGGATATACCTTCTCCAGCAGAAAATGGATGGATCCAAGAAAATGGCGAACTTGATATGCAATGGGCTGAAAATCCAAACGTCATTCTTCCACAAGAGTTGGTAGACATTTATAACGAAGAATCAGATGACTAAATTGATGATGACATGACAGATAATGAAATCAACAATTTCATAGATGAAATCTTTTCAGGTGATGTTGATAACTAAAAATGTTCCAACTGCCTGAAGCAAATGTTGAAGTGAATACTCAAGCAAAGTGTATTGGTGAAGTTATTCAAAAACATATTGGTCGAACATATTAATCATTATTGAATGTTGTCAAGCATATTGACTGAATGTTGAATTGAATATTAAGTCATCGGTATTAATTATGTATATCCTAAAGCATACAGATTTAATGCTTATAGTTTTATGCTTAGGAACTAAATTACAATAAAAAAAGAAACGATTACTTCATGTATATCAAACCTAAGTGCATCTCGGGATTAAATGCATATACTGGAATCATTAAAACTAGCTGGATAAAATATTTCAATTATGTCAAATGAAAATAGGTGATTATGGCATAGTATAAATATGTTTTTAGTAATATTCTCAAAAATACTGACAATCCAAAATATCTCTCTTGTAGTGTTGTGACAACCTTCTAAAACATATATTTTGATTTCTAAAATGTCTAATAAATATACTATTATTATTAGATACACCCTCAAAAGAGTGTTAAGACTTCGATTATGTGAATATGCAGAGTATAATGTGTATAATCAACATGAGAAATTTTGGAATGGAGGCTGTAATAGTTTCTGAAATATAGCTATTTGAGAAAGTTTCAGATAAAAACCTTTATTTTCGCAAAGGGGGGGGGGGGTATTTATCCCTGGATGGCGATGAACAATCATCAATATCGTACAATTCTTATGTTATTATCTTAGCTTATATAGTCAAATTATTTTCTAAAGCCTAAAACCATTTAATAAATATGTCATTGGGTCATGTAATCTTTACTTTATGGCGACATTCCAAAAATTCTGAAATTTAACCTTGAAAATACCTTAATTATTAGCTATAGAATGGATAAATTTCAATTATATGTCTATTAAGCAGAGTATGTTGTGTATAATTACCATGAGAAATTTTGGAAATAGTTTCTGAAATATAGCTATTTGAGGAAGTTTCAGGTATAGATCTTTATATTCAAAAATGGGGGAGGGTTATTTGTGCCTGGACAGCGATGAAGAATTATCAATATGGTACAATTCTTATGTTATTATTTAAGCTTATATAGTCAAATTATTTTCTAAAGCCTAAAAACATTCAATAAATATGTCATTGCGTCATAATGTTATTTTTACTTCATGTCGACATTCAGAAAATGTTGAAATTGACCCTTGAAAAATACCTGAATTATTATCTTTAGAATGGATTAATCACCCGATTTGTATGATTTTTTTCAAATTTTACTTTCACATACCTGTTAAGTGCCCATGCTAAAAATGAAGATGTTTAAATAAATACTTCTTTAGTTATAAGCATTTGTCATAGTACCCCCAAGAACTTGTCGTCATGGGGGGTAAAATTCAAAAATGACAACATTCGTACCAGAAATTGATGTTAGACTGAGTAGATTCTAATGTAGGATGATGATATGGTTATATTTAAAATTATCCCCAGCTCCCGACCCCGACCAACCTTGCTATACAGCCCACTATGAGGTTCAAATATACCCTTTGAAAGGCGATGGTGTTAACTTTTAGGACCAGCCTACTTGGTGCTAACATGTAAAGGTTCGCTATTTATAAAATTGTCTAATATTATTTATCAATTATCCCAATATTAATTGTTTAAACTAAATTTTGCATGTCAATATTGTTTGAAATTGTCACCTAAAATATGTGTCATAGACAGGTTCCAATTTCAAAATATCTCCAGGGAAAGGGTTTTTGAGGCATTTTTTAGAAAAAGCAACAGACCTATTTTTCTAGATCAGTTTGTCATGCTGATAAAGATATTAAAAGATGACAGCCCAACAGGATGGCCATGACACTGATTTCTAGCGTTTTTACCCCCCTACTATAATATTAGTTCATAACTCAGAGAATATATTATGAACTACAGCATATGAGTTCTACAGCATACATTGTTAGTACAGAGATAAATACTACCCTAAGGTTATAGGTTGATATCTTTGTTGGTTTCGGAAAATACAATTAACTAGATTTGTAAATTGAACAAAGTTCAATTTAAGACTCCAGATTGATTTACTTGAGTAAAGAGCTGAGTAAGTAACTGAGTAGGAAGCTGAGTAAGTAGATGATTAAGTAATTGAGTAAGTAGCTGAGTAGGTAGCTGAGTAAGCAGCTGATCAGGTAGCTGAGTAAGTAGCTGAGTAGGTAGCTGAGTAAGTAGCTGAGTAGGTAGCTGAGTAGGTAGCTAAGTAGGTAGCCGAGTAGGTAAGTAGGTAGGTAAGTAGGAATTTTTGACCGGAAGTCGGATTGAAATTTGGTTTGCAGATTTGGATTCCTGAGAAAATTCTACCCTTAATTCATAACTCATTTTATTTTGACCTACTTTACGGACACCATATCTCAAAAGTGGGTCAAAATACTCTCTGACGGCAAAAGGCTAACACTATTAGTACACTCTTTGCTACATGTATACAAAATTTTGAAGCAAATCCTAAAAGTGTAGTGCCAGAATCGCAAAAATAAGGAAAAACTATGAATTTGACCTAGATTTTGACCTAGGCATTTTGGTGTCCGAATATTGAAATAAGGTAGCTTTTGAGGTCCCCTTCTTTTATAGGAATTCATTATCTTAAGCTGTACTCAATCTATATCTCGTATTTTACTCTTCAAAAAAAATTTTTTTCCTTGACTTTCTATCAGGATAACATCAGATCGATTTTTCTCGAAATTTCAAAACGCCATAACTTTCAAACCGGAAGTCGGATCGAAATTTGATTTAAAGATTCGGATTCCTGACAAAATTCTACCCCTTATTCATAACTCATACGTTAAATTTGGCGAATTTTTATTTTGACCTACTTTTCGGACACGCCATAACTTTGGAAACAGAAGTCGGATCGAAATTTGGTTTGCAGATTCGGATTCCAGAGAAAATTCTACTCTTAATTCATAACTAATATGTAAAATTTGGAGAATTTTTTATTTTGACCTACTTTTCGGACACCATATCTCAAAAGTGGGTCAAAATACTTCCTGACGGCAAAAGGCTAACACTATTAGCACACTCTTGGCTACATGTATACAAATTTTCGAAGAATATAATTAATCTGTAGTGTCAGAATCGCAAAAATAAGGAAAAACTTTGAATTTGACCTAGATTTTGACCTAGGCATTTTGGTGTCCAAATTTTTATGAAAAGAAGGTCTTGTGGTCCCTTTCTTTTATGGGCTTCCATTATGTTTAGCTGTGCTTAGTCTATATCTCGTATTTTACACTTCAAAAAAATATTTTTTCCTATTGAATTAACATGGGGCACCAAATTTAGCGATTTTTGAATTTTCAAAACGCCATAACTTCTGAACCGGAAGTCAGATCGAAATTTGGTTTTCAGATTCGGAATCCTGAGAAAATATCCTATAAGACTGATATCCTGGACATTGGATTCGAAGAAATTTTTTTTGGACCTCGTTTTCGGACACTGATATCTCGAAATCGGTTTGAGATACCAAAAAACTAAATCGACCCTAGGTTTTCTACTTTTTTATGAGGAACACAATGAAAAAAACCAGGATCAAAAATATTGAAGGACGACCGAGATAATGGGAAAAAGTGACAAAGTACTGGATTTGACCTAGTTCTTGACCTTTGACCTAGATAAAAATTTGACCTAATTTCCCATCATCCCAGATACATTCCCTAGTTAATCATGTAAGCAGCTTAAAGTAAGCTCTTCTAGTTGGCGAGAAATCTGGGAAGGAGGAAGAGGAAGAAAGAATAACTAGATTTGTGAAATTGAACAAGTTCAATTTAAGACTCCAGATTTATTTGACCTAGATTGATCAGTAAAGAGCTGAGTAAGTAACTGAGTAATTAGCTGAGTAAGTACCTTAGTAGTCGTTGAGTAAGTAGCTGAGTAAGTAACTGAGTAAAAAGCTGAGTAGGTAGCTGAGTAAGTAGCTGAGTAAGTACCTGAGTTAGTAGCTGAGTAAGTTGCTAACTTAGAAATAACTAATTAAGTAGTTGAGTAAGTAGTCAAATAAGTAGCTGAGTAGGTAGAGAGGTAAAGTAGGGTATGCAGGAATTTTTGAAAGTATATTTGATCAATCTGCATCGTGAATACTGGCAAGTGCGAATTTCAAACTTCAAAATGGCGTAGAATCTAAACCGGGGGTCGGATTGCAATTTTGATTTCAGATCCGGATTCCAGGTGTCTACAAAACTAAGACCTAAGACCTACAAAACTAAGACCCCCCACGTAATAAAACTAAGACCCTGTTATAAAACTAAGACCCCCCACGTTATAAGACTAAGACCCTGTTATAAAACTAAGACCCCCCATGTAATAAAACTAAGACCCTGTTATAAAACTAAGACCCCCACGTTATAAAACTAAGACCCTGTTATAAAACTAAGACCGCCCACGTAATAAAACTAAGACCCCCCCCCACGTTATAAAACTAAGACCCTGTTATAAAACTAAGACCCCCCACGTTATAAAACTAAGACCCTGTTATAAAACTAAGACCCCCTACGTTATAAAACTAAGACCCTGTTATAAAACTAAGACCCCCCGTGTAATAAAACTAAGACCCTGTTATAAAACTAAGACCCCCCACGTTATAAAACTAAGACCCTGTTATAAAACTAAGACCCCCCCACGTAATAAAACTAAGACCCTGTTATAAAACTAAGACCCCCCACGTTATAAAACTAAGACCCTGTTATAAAACTAAGACCCCCCCACGTTATAAAACTAAGACCCTGTTATAAAACTAAGACCCCCCGTGTAATAAAACTAAGACCCTGTTATAAAACTAAGACCCCCCACGTTATAAAACTAAGACCCTGTTATAAGACTAAGACCCCCCACGTAATAAAACTAAGACCCTGTTATAAAACTAAGACCCCTCACGTAATAAAACTAAGACCCTGTTATTAAACTAAGACCCCCCACGTTATAAAACTAAGACCCTGTTATAAAACTAAGACCCCCACGTAATAAAACTAAGACCCTGTTATAAAACTAAGACCCCCCACGTTATAAAACTAAGACCCTGTTATAAAACTAAGACCCTCCACGTAATAAAACTAAGACCCTCCACGTAATAAAACTAAGACCCTGTTATAAAACTAAGACCCCCCCACGTTATAAAACTAAGACCCCCCACGTAATAAAACTAAGACCCTGTTATAAAACTAAGACCCCCACGTTATAAAACTAAGACCCTGTTATAAAACTAAGACCCCCCACGTAATAAAACTAAGACCCTGTTATAAAACTAAGACCCCCCACGTTATAAAACTAAGACCCTGTTATAAAACTAAGACCCCCCCACGTAATAAAACTAAGACCCTGTTATAAAACTAAGACCCCCCACGTTATAAAACTAAGACCCTGTTATAAAACTAAGACCCCCCACGTAATAAAACTAAGACCCTGTTATAAAACTAAGACCCCCACGTTATAAAACTAAGACACTGTTACAAAACTAAGACCCCCACGTAATAAAACTAAGACACTGTTACAAAACTAAGACCCCCACGTAATAAAACTAAGACACTGTTACAAAACTAAGACCCCCACGTAATAAAACTAAGACCCTGTTATAAAACTAAGACCCCCCAGAATATTTTGAATTTTTCAGAAAATGTGTCCAACATATTGCTCTAAATGATAGGAGCTTTGAAATTTTGATTAAATTTCTAGAAATAGTCTAGAGAAAAAATGAAAAAAAATGATTTGAAAAGAGGTCTCTTTTCCTTTTTCTGACCACAATTTTTGTTTCAGACAATTTTTCTTATTTTCAAAGCTCCTATCATTTGAAGCAATATATTGGGCATATTTTCTGAAAAAATCAAAATATTATGTTCAGTGACCTTACCGATACCCTTACTTTTAACTTTTTTTAGTCACATTTTCAGAGGGCTGAAAACCCATTTCAGCATGGTTAGGGTCATTTTGACATGACCATTGTGATCCTGGTCATGTAAATGATAAATGGGAGTAGTAAAAATGACTGAAGATCAAAGCAGAACTCTGCTATCTTAGTTCAAAAAATCTAAAATCACATGGTTTTTTCATTTCCTGTTTGGTGTAAATTTCGAATAACTTCTCCAAGACCTTAAGCTTATCTTTACATCTATATCTATAAGACTATCTTTTGTAGAATCTGTATGTTACTGGGGAACACATGTGCCAGAGGCAAGACTACCTCGCGAGCAGAGCAAGGCACGGTGATTGATTCTTAGTTTTATAACAGGGTCTTAGTCTTATAACAGGGTCTTAGTTTTACAACGTGGGGGGTCTTAGTTTTATAACAGGGTCTTAGTTTTATAACGTGGGGGGTCTTAGTTTTATAACAGGGTCTTAGTTTTATTACGTGGGGGTCTTAGTTTTATAACAGGGTCTTAGTTTTATAACGTGGGGGGGTCTTAGTTTTATAACAGGGTCTTAGTTTTATTACGTGGAGGGTCTTAGTTTTATAACAGGGTCTTAGTTTTATTACGTGGGGGGTCTTAGTTTTATAACAGGGTCTTAGTTTTATTACGTGGGGGGTCTTAGTTTTATAACAGGGTCTTAGTTTTATAACGTGGGGGGTCTTAGTTTTATAACGTGGGGGGTCTTAGTTTTATTACGTGGGGGGTCTTAGTTTTATAACAGGGTCTTAGTTTTATAACGTGGGGGTCTTAGTTTTATAACAGGGTCTTAGTTTTATTACGTGGAGGGTCTTAGTTTTATAACAGGGTCTTAGTTTTATAACGTGGGGGGTCTTAGTTTTATAACAGGGTCTTAGTTTTATTACGTGGAGGGTCTTAGTTTTATTACGTGGAGGGTCTTAGTTTTATAACAGGGTCTTAGTTTTATAACGTGGGGGGTCTTAGTTTTATAACAGGGTCTTAGTTTTATTACGTGGGGGGTCTTAGTATTATAACAGGGTCTTAGTTTTATAACGAAGGGGGTCTTAGTTTTATAACAGGGTCTTAGTTTTATTACGTGGGGGGTCTTAGTTTTATAACAGGGTCTTAGTTTTATTACGTGGAGGGTCTTAGTTTTATAACAGGGTCTTAGTTTTATTACGTGGGGGGTCTTAGTTTTATAACAGGGTCTTAGTTTTATAACGTGGGGGTCTTAGTTTTATAACAGGGTCTTAGTTTTATTACGTGGGGGTCTTAGTTTTGTAGGTCTTAGGTCTTAGTTTTGTAGACACCCTCCGGATTCCTGAGGAAATTCTACCCCTAATTCATAACTCATACTTTAAAATTGGGGAACTTTTTATTTTGACCTACATTTCGGACACCATATCTCAAAAGTGGGTCAAAAAACTTATTGACGACAAAATGTTAACATTATTAGCACACTCTTTGCTACAAGTATACAAAATTTCGGAGAATATCATTGAAGTGTAGTGTCAGAATCGCAAAATAAAAAAAAAACTATGAATTTGACCTAGATTTTGAACTAGGTATTTTGGTGTCCAAACTTTGAAGGAAAGCAGCTTTTGAGGTCCCCTTCTTCTATGGGCTTTCATTATGTTAAGCTGTACTCATTCTATATCTCGTATTTTTATACTTCAAAAAATTATTCGGTCCCATTGATTTAACATTGGGCACCAAATTTCGCGATTTTTGAGATTTCAAAACGCCATAACTTCAGAACAAGTAGTCGGATCGAAATTTGGTTTGCAGATCTAGATTTCTGAGAAAATTCTACCCTTAATTCATAACTCATACGTTAAATTTGGAAACTTTTTAACTTTGGCCTACTTTTCGGACACCATATCTCAAAGGTGGGTCAAAATACTTTCTGACGGCAAAACGCTAACACTATTAGCATACTCTTTGCTACCTGTATACAAAATCTTAAAGCAAATCATTTAAATATAGTGTCAGAATCGCAAAAATAAGGGAAAACTATAAATTTGACCTAGATTTTGACCTAGGCATTTTGGTGTCCAAATTTTGGAGCTAAGTAGCCTTCGAGGTCCCCTTCTTTAATAGGCTTTCATTATATTAAGCTGTACTCAGTCTATATCTCGTATTTTACACTTCAAAAAAATCTTTTTTCCCATTGACATAACATGGGGCAGCAAATTTAGCGATTTTTGAGCTTTCAAAACACCATAACTTCCGAACAGGAGGTCAAATCAAAATTTGATTTGCAGATTCGGATTCCTGATAAAATTCTACCCCTTATTCATAACTCATACGTTACATTTGAAGATTTTTTTTATTTTGACCTACTTTTGGGACACCATATCTCAAAAGTGGGTCAAAATACTTTTTGACGGCAAAAGGCTAACACTATAAGCACACTCTTGGCTACATGTATACACAATTTCGAAGAATATAATTAAAGTGTAGTGTCAGAATCGCAAAAATAAGGAAAAGCTTTGAATTTGACCTAGATTTTGACCTAGGCATTTTGTTGTCCACATTTTCAAAATTAGAAGGTTTTGAGGTCCCCTTCTTTTATGGGCTTCCATTATGTTTAGCTGTACTTAGTCTATATCTCGTATTTTACACTTCAAAAAAATATTTTTTCCCATTGACATAACATGGGGCACCAAATTTAGCGATTTTTGAGCTTTCAAAACGCCATAACTTCCGAACCGGAAGTCGGATCGAAATTTGGTTTGCAGATTTGGATTCCAGAGAAAATTCTATACTTAATTCATAACTCAAATGTCAAATTTTGAAAAAATTTTATTTTGACCTACTTTTCAGACACCATATCTCAAAAATGGGGCAAAATACTTTCTGACGGCAAAAGGCTAACACTATTAGCAGACTCTTAGCTACATGTATACAAAATTTCGAAGAATATAATTAATCTGTTGTGTCAGAATCGCAAAAATAAGGAAAAACTTTGAATTTGACCTAGATTTTGACCTAGGCATTTTGGTGTCCAAATTTTGAAGCTAGATGGCTTGTGAGGTCCCCTTCTTTTAAAAGCTTTCGTTATATTTAGCTGAACTCAGTCTATATTTCGTATTTTTCACTTCAAAAAAAATCTTTTTTCCCATTGACTTAACATGGGCACCAAATTTAGCGATTTTTGAGCTTTTAAAACGCCATAACTTCCGAACGGGAAGTCGTATCAAAATTTGGTTTGCAGATTCGGATTCCTGAGAAAATTTTACCCTTAATTCATAGCTCATACGTTAAATTTGGAAACTTTTTATTTTGACCTACTTTTCGGACACGCCATAACTTCCAAACCGGAAGTCGGATCGAAATTTGGTTTGCAGATTCGGATTCCTGAGAAAATTCTATACTTAATTCATAACTCAAATGTCAAATTTTGAAAAAAAATTATTTTGACCTACTTTTCGGACACCATATCTCAAAAATGGGGCAAAATACTTTCTGACGGCAAAAGGCTTACACTATTAGCAGACTCTTAGCTACATGTATACAAAATTTCGAAGAATATAATTAATCTGTTGTGTCAGAATCGCAAAAATAAGGAAAAACTTTGAATTTGACCTAGATTTTGACCTAGGCATTTTGGTGTCCAAATTTTGAAGCTAGATGGCTTGTGAGGTCCCCTTCTTTTAAAAGCTTTCGTTATATTTAGCTGAACTCAGTCTATATTTCGTATTTTTCACTTCAAAAAAATCTTTTTTCCCATTGACTTAACATGGGCACCAAATTTAGCGATTTTTGAGCTTTCAAAACGCCATAACTTCCGAACGGGAAGTCGTATCAAAATTTGGTTTGCAGATTCGGATTCCTGAGAAAATTCTACCCTTATTTCATAGCTCATATGTTAAATTTGGAGAACTTTTTGGTTTTGACCTACTTTCAGGACGCCATATCTCAAAATCGCTAAGAGTAATCAAAAAACGGATGGCACACTCTCGATTTGTTTTTTTCTAAGCTACATGTAGAAACTAAGATGAAGTAGTTACGACAAACAACAACGAAGATAATTGACAGAATGTTGATTTGACCTTGATTTGACCTAGTTCTTGACCCTTGACCTAGATAAAAATTTGACCTAATTTCCCATCATCCCAGGTACTGCCCCTAGTTGATCATGTAAGCAGCTTAAAGTAAATTCTTTTAGTTGGTGAGAAATCTGGGAAGGAGGAAGATTCTGAAAGAAAAATAATAATAATAAAGAAAACTGACGAAAGCAATAGACTCCAGATTTTCATCTGGAGTCTAATAATAAAAAGAAAACTGGCAAAAGCAATAGACTCCAGATTTTCATCTGGAGTCTAATTATAATTAGAAAAAAATATGCATTTTTTGTCATTTTTTCTTGCTTATTTCATACTTGTAGCTTCAAGCAAAATATGATAACTTTAACAGCTCAAAGTAGTATTCTAACAACATTCTCAAGCTATGTTTGATATTGTAATACATCTATTATAGTGATTAAGTGCTATTTTATAATTTTAATTTGACTTTATAGTACCCTACTCCTGGTAAATAGAACAAAGTTTTTTTTTCTGGTTTTAACATTTTATTGACTTCTTAGATGAGGATACAATCAATTTTGTTAGTTTACCATCAGTAGCTTTACAATGGCTAACTATTCACATGAATAGAGGGTTGGGACCTAAAAAATACCAGAACTGTTAAGTGGCATCCTTGGGCAACCCTCTTCAGAGCATTTTCCTTAAAAATGATTATATGCATGTTGTCTTTTTGATACACCCTGTATAATACATATACCTGTGGAGGGAATTTCTCAATGAAAGATTATCCCAATAAAACTGACATACATGATATTTATGTATGTCTCTGAAAGTGCTCAAAAATGCTAAAACACTAAAAAGCTGAGGTGTAGATGATTTTAAAAATAAAAAATCTGTTTATGGCTTGCTGATAAACTAGATCATTTGTCTCAAACTACATTTCTCACAGCATTAGTTTTATCCAAAACTTTGCAGGAGGAATTTTGAGGACTAGGTTTTAGGAAGAATTCTGGTCAAGGGCCTTGGCCTGAGGCCATTAGTTCTAAGATCCAGTAATAAAAAGGTTTATCTAGCTTAACCCCTACAAAGACTCATATGAACGGTAAACGGTCCATTATCCAACTTTAGGATTTATTTTGTATTGACCATGAGGTTAGTGTATTGAGAAGGCAGTTGGTGTAATTAGTTCAGCTTCAGTGCACTGGTGTATGGTGAAAGTAGTTTATAATTTGAACTTTTTTTACTATTCAACTATTGAATGAGTGAATAGGTTATAATAACATGTTTTTTGCCCAAAAATTAACAAAATCGGTTTATAAATAAGTGAGAAATGGACTCATCAGTGAGTGAGTCATAATGACATCACTAATGTTGCAAAATATTTTTGATATGCTAAAACATTGAAGTGGACCATTAAATATGGCATTTTATTATTGAAATAGTGTGTCCTTTGTTGAATATTTGCATTGGTGTTAAAAAGATAATACTTTTTGAAATGCATTAAGAAATATTTGACGATTAAAGAATTTCATATTTTTTTGAAAAATGGCGGGAAATTTGAATTTTTGAGAAATGAAATGCTCACAACTTTTTTTCAAAAATATTTTCTTTTTCAAAAATCTCTAAAATAACTTTTTAAGTCATGACAAATATAGTAAATGAATGAATGATAAAAATATATTTTCAAACTTAAGACGGGGACTTTAGACATTTTTTGAACAAAGATAACAGAGTTCTGGTTTGACCTCCATTCAATTTAACTATTTCTATATATCAGTTACATGACCAGGATCACAATGAGCATGGTCAGAATGACCTTAATCATGATGAAATAACCTTTTCAGCCCTTTTAAAATGTGACTGAAATATAGCTAAAAGTAGGAGCTAGGGAAGGTCACTGAACAGAATCCTTTGAATTTTCCAGAAAATGTGCCCAATATGATGCTTCAACTGATACAATCTTTGAAATTTTAGAACATTGTCTGACACAAAAATGGCGGTCATAAAAAGGAAAAAAGATCGCTTTTCAAATCAGTTTTTTCATTTTTTTTTCTATGAATGATATCAAATTTTCAAAGATTGTATCATTAAGAGCAATAAATTGGGCACATTTTCTGAAAAAATTCAAAAGATTCTGTTCAGTGACCTTTCCTACCTCCTACTTTTAGCTATTTTTCAGTCACATTTTCAGAGGGCTGAAAGGGTTATTTCATCATGTTTAGGGTCATTCTGACCAAGAACATTGTGATCCTGGACCTGTAAATGGTATGTGGAACTAGTTGAATTGACTGGAGGTCAAAACAGAACTCTGTTATCTTTGTTCAAAAAATGTCTAAAAATGCAACATTTTATGTCACTTCCTGTTTTGTCATTTCCTGTTAAGTATCATGGCACCTTAAGTGAGGAATTAAATCGACGATTCTGATGTCTTCTGCGCTATTTTTGCAAACATGTACATTTTCTAAAACATATCATACTAATACACGTTTGTGAGAAAAAATGCCGGGATTCTGCCTACGACGCGTGAAATAAAAATTGTACCTTCGACGTTCCGACATGTTGTTACCGAAACGATAATACCAGTGCCTTGCTTTAACAAGAAAGTCGGAATCTCGTAAATGACATGTACTACAGTAGTTTACCAAGTTAATCATACAATAGATGTAAGTCCAAAGTCCACAACTTAGTATCACATACAAATTCTACTTGATATAACAATAATGCATCTGATTACACTATTTCCCATAACGGCATCTTACTTTAATACGTTTAGTTTGTAATTTAAATAATGCAAAATGCTCTCCAACGCAGGGATTTCTGTCATATGACAAAATGGAATGGTCTGCAAATATGTGAACTGGGTAAATCGCAAAACAATGCCGTTGGGGTAGAAATAAATATAAAAGGTACTGTGAATGCGAACCCAGTCATGATTTGCATTTTCATAACAAGAAAGAAATGAGATAAGGTGCCGAGGCATAGACCAGTGTGTTAGTAAGGTGAAAGCCGGCGTATTACCTCGGCCTTTTTACTTTTCTAGTATTTCATAAAGTTTTTTAACCGAGGAAGATTATACAGGCTGGGAGGAACCTTTTACAAGATAGAAGTTAGTAAATTAATGCTTATCTTTATATATCGTCGATTGATATTAAATGGCTACACCCCAAGAACAGTTCAAACCAATAAAAGAACTTCTACAAGTTAACAAAGAAAGCCAGTTGGGGGCGGATGCGAATGGCGATTCCTTTCGGTGTTTAAAGATAGATGGTGCCATCTACGACCCATTCTTCAGATGTAATTTACACAAAGATGCCGATGTGTTCAAAGTAAGAGATGATGACATCTGGATCGTAGGTTATCCCCGTTCAGGTTTGTGTACTCGATTTAACATCACTGCACCCCTCACAGTGACCAGGAGTTAACAGTGCAAATTGGCCCGGTCGTGTTTTTTCAAACTCTTTAGTCGTGTTTTGTAAGAACATGGGATGCGACATTCGTTAGAATGGAGCAAAAAGATAAGAATATTCAATATTTTACAAACTTACATATCTTGAGTTCTATCTAAGATGTTCTTCTTCATACCCACGAATCTATTTTGGGGATAAATCCATCATACTTCATATCAATCGCAATTATATACCAAAAGTGCCAGAAATATGTACTTAATTTGCATTAAAGTGTTATTTAATCAAGTTTAAACAGACAATCCATTCAACAACGTGGAATAATATACACTAGTTTAAAGATCGTGTAAATATTTTAACTGTATTTATCTTAAAATTGCCATAAATGACCGTAAATGTAGAAAGTGGAGTTAACTATGGAGAAGGGACAACATAACGTCATGGACGTGTCTTATAACAAGCATGTTAACGTTTTGGAATTGTAAAGATAACGTCTTAGACGTGACAAATAGTGTAATAGTGTAATAGTGTTCACATTTCACATGTTTTGTTGCTTAATAATTTGTCTGTGCTTCTGAAAATAATCGCATTAGTATTTTGAAGATGAGTGTTTGTACTATATGACTATTCACATATTTTGTTATTGGCTCGTGCTGAGGCAAGAGCCATATCTCACTTGGATATAGTAGTAAGTGATAACGACAATGGACTGAGGTTTAAACGTTAGTTTACTAGTAGAAAACCTGATGGGTTAATATTTGTTGATGAAAATGAGTTAATTCCTCGAGCAAAAGTTTAACCCTAAGGTGTTAGTTTATAATAAAATTGCGTTAGAGAGGGTTTCAAACGACAATATGCACATTTTACAACAACACCATGAATTCTGCGCACTGATTTTCGGCAACATGATACGACAGAAATACGAGCGACTTCTTGATTTAGAATTGTGAACAATTTACAGCATTAAAAGAACTAGAACATTTAAGTATTTTATTAATATAAATACATAATGTTAATTGTGCTGTTTCCCATTTCCAAAGCATTAAACCTCAATGTCTCTACACGTATAAATGTTTCCAGTAACAAGTCAACGTCATTAACCGCAATCGTTTGAACACGTCTAAAGAGTTTAATCTAAAAAATATTATTCGGTCAATTGCTGCTTATTTAAGCTCTTCTAACTTGTGGATTTCGCACATATTGTGAATGCTTTCCTTATGAATCGATGTATTTATTGAATACAAGTCAGGCTAGTGATTTTCAGGCAAAAATATGTATAAGACTGACAGAATTGCTCACTTTCCGATATAACACGACTATAGCATACGATTCGTGCAAATAACACGTTTACGGATACCTGAAGTTTAAATATATAGTATGGAAAGGAATATAAATTACTTACTTTTACATAAAGTCAAGTGACAGCAATTTCATGACCAAATTTATCAACCTACCTCTCAAATTTTCCAAAAACACGACTAAAGAGAGAAAAAACACGACCGGGCCAATTTGCACTGTTAACTCTTGGTCACCGTGCCCCTGCAATGCAGCGGGTGAAAGTGGCTAAAGCATCATTAGCAAATTCAAACACTGCTTTCCAGAATTACCATAGGCTAACATAGTAGTAATGTTATTTCACAGAACATCTCTAAAACTATATTTTCTAATGTTGGAACCCTGAAATTCTTTAATTTTTACATAAATATCAATTTACTGCAGACAGAATGTTTCTCTTGATTTAGGGTCCCATTGGCTTTGGGAGATCGTCTATCTTCTAGTGAACAAAGGAGTTCCTCCAACAAATTCTATCGCAAAAGAGTTATTTCTTTGGGAACTGAACAAGAAGGATTATTTTGATGTCATCAGTACAGAAGAGAGGCGTATATTCAACAGTCACATGCACAGCCAGTTCATACCAAGGGAAGTATTCACGGTAAGTAAACGTGTCTGACTGTTCTAGTCTAACAAAGTGTCAGTGTCTTTAATTATTGATATGACTAACCTCTAGCCTATAATAGAAACCAAATGGATCATATACATCGCAGGGCGTAGCCAGCTTTCAGTCAGGGGGAGGTGCGATCGCCAATTTTTTTTCGGTTTTCCATCAGGGTGGAACACAATTGTACACAAATTGAAGCTTGTAATAAAAAGCATCGCACCCATCGCAAGACCGCCCCCTTCCTTGGCTACGTCTATGCATATTAGAAATTTATTATGCTCACACTATTCGATCATATCCTGGTTGAGTAGTAGTAATATATAAAGTATAACTCATGTTGTAAAAGCACAATATATTTAGAATTGAATAAGTCAACTACATGCATTACTACTAAATATGTTTATGTTGTGCAACAAGGTTTTATTTTGAGTCGTCTTTTTATTTATAAACCAATTTAAAATCAACAATGCAATTATATGAGCCAGTGCATCGGAAAGGGGGTCTCATCACAAATACCTTTCAAATGAGCCATTTTCCATGGGCAAGTTTTTTTCATTATAGACTGGTGTTCCTGTGTTGAGGCTCATATATTGAATTGCATTGCCTAATCTAGTTTCTTTTTACCAGACGAAGTGTAAAATTCTTTACTTGGTACGTGATCCCAGGGACGTAGCTGTATCTTGGTTCCCGTTTTTGAAGCGGCTGCCTGAGTACGAATACAATGGAGAATGGTCGGGATTCTTTCCCTCTTTTCTTGATGGCAATGGTAATTAGCAGCTAGAAAGACCTCAAGTAGAATGTCATAATTATTTGGCTTCCGATAACGGAATTAAATTTTTATAGGCTGAAGAGGAATCGGAACAATTTTTGCTTGCTAATTTTATGTGTGCAACTGAACCATTTGCATTTATTTTAGTTATACGTGGGTCTTGGTTTGAGCATGTGGACGGCTGGTTGAAACAGGCCAAATATTTAGAAAATAAAATAATGGTTGTAAAATACGAGGATCTGCACAAGGTTTGTTCAACATCTATATTCATGTAGCCTTCCTTCAAATTCGCTTGTTTCTTCATTTTGATATGTTTTATGAACAACAAAACTGTCAGATCATTTCAAGCAAAATGGCAAAAATATGTATTTTTACTTTTGTTGTAACAACAAAACTAAAGAAGAAAAAATTAAATTAAGCTTTTTCCACTTCAATTTACGTTACTTGATATATAATATTTTATTATACCCCGAGATTTTAATAATCATAGAAACCTGACACATATTTTAGGTAACAATTTCAAATAAAATTGACATGCAAAATTAAATTTTAAACAATTTAAAAGTTTCTTATTTATTTTACCAGAATGTCATAGTAATTCAACATGGTGTTTCCTTGCTTATTTTCAAAAAAAATAATATTTTACAATAAAATAGAATTCCGCTAAATTAACCCCTTGGTGATGGAATAAGACAATTTTATAAATAGCGAACCTTTACATGTTAGCACCAAGAAGGCTGGTCCTCAAAGTTAACACTCTCGCCTTTCAAACGGTATATGGAACCTCAGGACAAATTACATCATTACTTTTTCGGACTTTGAAGCTCTCGTTTTTTTGCCCAGTTGCTGAATAAATATACCTACTGTGAATTTAGTTAATTAGTGGGATAGAAAAAAACTGAGATGTATAAACTTTACATTTGCTATTGACATTCACTAAGAATTACTCTAAATACATATGTACACTTCGTTTCAGGATACATTGGGAAAAATACGAGAGATTGAAAGTTTTATAATGCCCGATTCAAATTGCAATGAACTACGGTCTTTAGTCAAAAGTTTGACATCATTGGACAATATGAAAGACAAGAACGCAGCCTATGGTGTCAATTATAAAGCCAATGCTGATGGTAATACAATAGATAAAGGTATGTACATACGTGCACCAGAATGTGTTAAGATGATTGCGCTTAACCTTTCCTTGGAAATGCTTTTATCCCGGGACATTCTAAGAATAGTTTATCCAGATGATTGCCAAAAATCATGAGATTATATAAGTGATTTTTATCCCAACGTCCACCGCCTAGATAAAAATTATCCCCTCATCCGCCAGGACCGCCAGGATAAAATGTTCTGAGAAACACTTTTATCCCGCCATCCTATGCACCCTTGGGATAAAATGTTAGTATGTCTAGTATAAGAAAATTCTTGATCCCGCAAATCGACCTACAGGGTGATCCAGAAGTAACGTCAAAGACATTGTAATTTCAAAAGTATTCATCAGATCTTCATGAAATTTGGTATACATGTACCCACAACATTTCTGAGTTACCATCTCAAAGATTGGAATTCAATCATTTCATTGGTTGAAATTATGGTTGCTATAGTAACCCGATATCGCGTAACCCGGGGCAAATTGAAGAGAAACCATAACGTTTTTGTGAATTTCTCTAATTTAAAAAGTCAGTAACATTTGAAAATGTTCATTGTTTGTTTTCTATGATTTTTATATTTGTTGCCATGGTAACAAATATGTAATAGTTGTGATGTCACAATAGGCATTCATAAAAAGCTTTCAATTTCTTTGAATTGCTTCCATCATCCATGACAAATACTAACATGACCAAGGACACTAACCCACCCAATTCAAGATGGCGCCAAGTCAGAGTAAAATAGAGCAAAGAACAAACATTAAGTTCTGTGTAAAGTTGGGGAAAGGTGTAAAAGAGACTATAAGACAGATAAAGAAGGCATATGGTAAAGCTGCCATTGCTGAGAGAAACATTTACAGGTGGTTTAACAAGTATTCCAGTGGATGTGATGAAGTGGTAGACAAGCAGCGAGGAGGCAGGCCAGTGTCGTCATTCGATGATCAAACCATCAAAGCAATTGAAGCTGATGTTATGGACAATAGGCAAATTTCTATCAGAGAATTGGCTGAAAAACACGATCTGAGCTATGGGACTGTGCAACGGATACTGACAAAGAACTGTCTGTTAAATAAGGTGTCTGCTAAATGGGTGCCGCATGACTTGACACAGGAGCAGAAAGACCGGCGTGTTAAGGCTTCAAGGGACTTTCTTGCAAAATATCGGAGAGATGGAGATGACTTTCTTAACAAGATCATTACGAGTGACGAATCATTGCTATCATTCTACATCCCAGAGACCACGCAACAAAGTTCATCGTGGAAACATGACAACTCCCCAACACCAACCAAGCCTAAAATAGTACCAGGAATTCCACAAAAGAAACAAATGGTTGTGACATTCTTTGACATTAGAGGAATGGTGTTAACCCATTTTGTTCCCATTGGCCAGAGAATTAATGCCGTTTACATTGCAAAGGTAAGATATCATTTGTTCTAATAATACATCATACTGTGAATTTTATTTTTAAATTAAAGTATTTAAATGTTGTTCACTGTCAATATAATTATAACTCCATGGCCATGATTCAAATCCAAATCCAATCAATGAAACAACTGGTTTAACAACCATTAAACATTTGTTTTTCAGGTTCTGAAGCGTGATCTTCAACGTTCCCTGAGGAAAAAGCGTCCCGGACATCTGCAGCAGTTTATCTTGCATTGGGACAATGCCCCTACGCACACTGCAATCCTGACCAGCAACACAGTCCAAACACTTGAATTTCAACAACTTGAACATGCCCCTTATTCACCTGATCTTGCCCCCAGTGACTTTTATTTGTATGGGGAACTAAAAAGAAACCTTAGTGGAAATAATTTTCAATCCTGTGAGGAATTGAAAAATGCCGTAGTACTAGCCCTACAAGGAATGAGTTCTAATGGATTTAATTCTGTGTTCAAGGAATGGGTATCCAGACATGAGAAATGTGTTGCAAATGGTGGCAATTATGTAGAATGAACTATTATTAGTAACTGTGCAATAGTATGATTTATATTGTTGTGAAATAAAATGTTGAGGATATAACAATTTCAGATCTTGTTGATATTTTGAGATTACGCATTACACGTTAAGTAATTTGCCCCGGGTTACGCGATATCGGGTTACTATAGCAACCATAATTTCAACCAATGAAATGATTGAATTCCAATCTTTGAGATGGTAACTCAGAAATGTTGTGGGTACATGTATACCAAATTTCATGAAGATCTGATGAATACTTTTGAAATTACAATGTCTTTGACGTTACTTCTGGATCACCCTGTATATATGGAATATATGGGCCTTTTAACTCTGACAAAATGTAGTGTTTAGATGCTAGTTATAAAGGGGACAACATTTTCAGTTCAAAAGAAATTGTCGACGCTCTCATTTTATCCGATGGATGCTGTAGGCCACTCCTTCAACATACCAAGATATTTATGCTCTGCAACAAGCACTTGTGTATCCCACTGTAATTATAACGTAATCATAACGGTGCCAGATCTTCAATGAAGTAACATTAAATAGGATAGGATGCTCAGATATTTCAGTCTTGATACAAGACCAGATTATAAATTGTGAACACCTTTAAGTGCAGAGTTAATGACTTAGAGGCCTATGTGTCAATATTTTGTTTAATCCATCGTGTCTTTCTCTTTGTTTATGACTAGTTATATGGCTAGTTATATTAGTTTATGGTAAACAGCTGATTCATTTTTTAAGAAGCCTTGATATTAGGTTTTGTTGACTCAGGATATTTGTCATTAATTTCAGGTATTATAGGGAGATGGAAGGAGCGGTTGACAACTTCACAGAATACACTAATTTCAAAAATATACAAACAAAACATGACATTATTTGACGACATGTTTGGATTGAACTATTGCCAATGATTTTCGGGGAAAATACAGTCTAGTGATTTCTTATAGAATACACTGATGTCATAGCTAGAGGCCACCGTGAGAAATCATGGCCTTGAATTAGTTTCTCTCTAGTAACGACAAAAACTCCATATCCAGAAAATTTGATTTTGTAAAGTTGTAAGAGGATTCTGTGATCAATAATGATATCTATTTCCATCATCCAGTGTGTCTCAAAAAACGCAACAGACAAAAATTGTAATGCCACAAAACCAGTGATTATTACATCAAAAATTTACTATGGATATACTTAAGAAACACATTCAGTAATTTGGGGATAATCACAAAACTATTCCCTCGCTTAGAAACGAAGACAGTTTCTCAGAGAAACAGAAACGAAGACAGTACATGGGTTTCTAAAGCATGACTTGAAGACAGCCCATTTTAATGATATCTGATGATGTACATTTAAGGAATGAATAGTCAGTGGTCCTTGGTCACATATGAATAAATGACATGATATTGTCATTATAAAGAGGAGACACGTGCGTGGCTTCATGGTAAACTATATGGAATTGATGTAGTCATCACTGCTTTTGTCATTGGAAATGTTTTTCTGATTATATCTATAAAAATGAGATTAGCTTTTCAAAGATTCATGACCAAATTGTTTGAGTTACTTGGTTACAACATATATGATTGTATGCTTTCTCCATTTGTATTACAATAGTTAAATTTAAGTTTGCAATTTAAATTTTACCTGTACCTGTATATTGTGATGTAAAAATCAAGTTTACCCGATGAAGATGTATAAATGTGTAACTCAAACAATTTGTTTGTTTTAAACAAGTACAACATCAAATCTGATGAACTGATGAGTGTTTGGAGAGCGTTAATGGTGTCCATGTCATTCATAGTCAATCCTTTGTTAGTATTCGGTAAGGTATAAGGATATGTTTCAAGGGTCCATGTCACTGCATTTATATGAGGCAATTGATACATCTGTAACGACTGAAAGTGACACAAGGTCGAACTCCAAACCAGTTGTTAACCCACTTTCCAGCCTGCAAGATTCTTCTCGTGTAGACCCTTGCACAACAATCAACACGGCACGTGTTTTGGAGCGCTGCATATTTTCTGCACAGGTACTGGCCTCCAGAAATACCGAAATAATGAACCATGGCTTGTCCACAGAGGCGAGCAGGCCACCCTGCAGCTCGTTTCTCCCGTCCAACTGCAAGATTACATGCGATTTAAAGTGGAGGGAATGAGTAATGCAAAATAAGGTAAGGCTAAATCTTAAATCTTTGGCTTCATCTTCATGAATCATGACTGTCAAATATTTCAATCTAAACCTTTAAACGTTTTTCTTAATTTTCTTTTTTCACATTGTTGTTGTCTAAGAAAATCTCATGCTACCAACGAGTTGCCTTGTAATATCAGAATATGCGCCATTCTCATACTTGAAGAACTTAACATTAAAACATTCATTTACCTTGTGATGTGACATTTTTCATTTCTTCGTCCTCCGTTTTGGGGTACAACCAATAAATGGCATGTCCCTCACACATTGCGTTGATACGGAATCCAAGGAAATCAGTGTCCTCGATCTTCTCCTCGGCCATCTCGTACTTCACATGGCTAACACTTCTCTCATCAACCATTTCAGGGTGCTGAAAATGTAAGGATTATGTAATACGACTTACACTCCCCTCCATAAGTTTGTAAACCTTAGCTCCTTCATTTAACTACGTGTTAAAGCCTCTTTATGTTTGAATTTTTATTGTCCATAACCTGTGAGGGATAGAAATGTAACTTGACGGACACCGAATTCCTGTCAGAAAAAATAACTATGACTATATCATCGCAAACATCAGAAGTGATTTCACAAAGAAGTAGTTCTCTTAATATACTTACTGGATGAGTTTCCAAGTAGGCCTCTAATGTTTCAGGGGAAAGAGTCGCCGTCTTGTTCATAGGTGTCACTGCACATCTAGGCTCGCCATCTATCGTCATCTTGAAGACGGTAATGCCCTAATACAAGTAATAACTTATTGAACACGGAAATACTATGTCTTAGGTAGTGACAAAACTAATGCAAAACAAGTATATGAGATGGCCAATATTGGTATTTGGGGTGTAGAGATTCTCCAAAGCTAACCCCGTTTTAAACCTCTCTAGATGTAATAATGCACAATTCATACTCCACTGTGATATAACAATGTTCTCTGAAAATAAATAAGTCGTTTAACTACCACAATTAATGATTCTCAATAGTGAGCTTAAAACTTACTTTCTTAAAATCATTGAGTAGCGAGAAGTCATCTTCTCCTTCAGTAGTTACTTTCATTTCTGTGGTGCTTTCCTTTATGTTAACATTCACCGTTTCCTCGTTGTCTTTCCCATTTGTATCTCTGAATTTGAAGCTCTGAAATTACAGGATGAGCTGATGTGTCGTTTTAAGATATATTTGATATGTTGATAAGTTATCTTGTAGATCAAGATATCATATCTAAGCAAAAATTACCAAAACCCTACTGGCAACATAAATACTTTCTCTTAAAACTATGTAAATTAAAATAAAGATATCGTATAGATGATTTTATCTCATGGTTGCAAGAATATAGATCGAATATCATCTGAAGATATAATTGATACTTATTTTATTTATTTATTTATTTCGATTTACACTTTTAAACCAGTGGCTCGCATTCATATATAGTATGAAAGGAGCGTCGACATTCATTAAAAAGTTATGTACATATAAAAACCTATAATTTACTAAAATAATGGTAATCATGGTTTTCCAGAATATGGTATGTACACCTCTGTTAAAAACGTTTTAAAACAATTGTCAAATTCCTATTTCATTTCCCCACATTATAAAAACATCATCCCCAAGCATATACTTGTACTATGACATATCAAATATTTTAAATTTTAAAACGATATTATTTACATTCTTTCTTCAACCATCATATAACTTGGAACATGGACTTCACTATTGCACCACTGAAGTTCAGCGAATAGCAATATTGACTCACTCCGGGCACCAAACGTATTAACCTTTTGACTAAGCAGCCAATATACTCGAAAGTGGTATCCCTAGATTCTCATTGTTCAGGCGGTCAGTTAGGCCATTCATGACAAATAAGAACAGAATTGGAGAAAGGGCACAGCCTTGACATACTCCAAAGTCACACTCGAAAAAATCAATTTCAAAATCACCAAAAATTGCTTTATTCCTAATGCTAGAACTGATATGTAGATCTATAAATATATCATATTTTAGCAAAAATCCGAAGCCATTCTTTTTTAAATTATTTTAAATGGTTTCAATAAGACATTTTTTCAGAATTTCTTTTAATTTTTGGGGGTTTGAAAATATCATTCGAAATTTTTCTGAATTTATTTGAATTATTTTTCAAAATTTCTTTTATTTTTTCATTTAAAAACATTCTAAATTTGAAACAATTTTTTTCGCTGGCCGGGTAATAATTTAAACGAACAATCCTATGGTTTTTCAAAAATATCAATAATATCCACTCATGGATATTATATATCTTCACTCAGTCTCTGCGCTCACTCGTGGAGATATCAATATCCGCTAAAAGATACATGATACTTTTTCAAAACCAAAGGATATTCCTAAAATATTAATAACAAAAACAGAAATAAAGGCATATTCTCATCACGATATATAAAATCAAATATGTGATTCGGATTCGGATTGGGATAGTTTCCTTTACCTTAATGAATTCTACGTCGCGTTCTTTCATCTCATGAGTAACAGCTACAATTCCACCAACGATCAGAAGTGTAACCAGCACAGTTGTTATGGCAATCAGTACATGTTTCTTTGTCAGTCCACTCTTAGATGTCGACACTGTCGCCTCGGGGGACATCTAAATATAATTGTAATTTATGGCAATTGAAATTGAAAATCAACAAGAGGAGGGAAAGCCCCACAGCTTAGATAACAGGCATTGTTACGTTTTTTGCTTAATTACCACCTTCGTTTGTTCGAATTTTCACCGGCTAGTTTTCAAATGCTACACTTCGACGTGATGTTTTAATTGATGTAGGCATATTCCATACACCTTTTTTATCTTGATATGACATAAGAAGCAATGATGTTGGTTAACACGCCAGAAATGAACATTATATTATAATTCGAAGCGTATTTTGAAGGGACGCGTATCATCTCAATACAGGTTCACATTAAAAGCGTACGCTATCTTTGATCTCTGGGGTTAACCCCCCCCCCTGCAAATCAACTAATAAAAGTAATAATCATTAATATAAGTAAAAAATTAAATTAAGGGCATACTAGTATTAATTCGTATTCCTATTACCGATATTTTTGCATCATGAGAAATCATGGCCTTCTATTAGCTTCACACTACTACTATGGTTGAAGACAGAAAGATGTGATGAGTTTCAGAAATCAGAATGTATATTTTGTAAGTATATAGCGTTATAGTCTTACCTGCGTCACTATGACACCCGGAGCCTCTTTCTTTTCGCTCAGAATCTTTTCTGGAAACATTTTGATAGAATATTATCGTTCAATAGAATTCCCCGTCTCAGTCTCTGGTGGGGTTTTGGTTCTCGTCTTCGCTTGTCATCTGGCAACATATTTCAGACGCACGTCTTTTATAACCAACCCGCTTTGTTCAATAAACATTTTCTTTTAATGAGCATGATGTCATCATTCATCATTTCTCCGAAATATCTTTCAAAATATTTTATTTATATGGGCATAAGTATCATTACTCAGAACTGATCAATTTTTATGTATGTTAGTTTATGCTCAAAAGTCAAACAAGTTTATGACGCCCTTACCCCATTTGATATATAAGGCTTGGGGACAGGGTCCTTCTAAGAAAAAATAATGTAAACATTTCTATAATGTTATGTTTTTGAATTAAATCTTGGTGAATGGGATTGGTCCATTAATGTTACGCCTTTATTTGCACATCCATTCTGATCCGCTCACCTTGCTTACCACACGTTCTAGTTTATGATTTCGATTTGCCAGTCAACGCACAACATACAAGCGTCTTAACTTCATACAAAACCGTTCATTTCAAGTTTTCCACACTGTTTCGCGATTTTCACCCACCCACCTTCAATTTTTTCTTAATTTTTTCTTCATTTGTTTCCTCGTTTTCTAAAAACTATTTTTTTATTCTATTTTTATTTTTTCCTATCATCACCAGCTTTATCCATTCCATTTTTGCCTCAATTTGGTCACCCACGTTCCTGCCCCATAAGGGGGGGGGGACAAAGTTCATGTTAAAACAGACCTGCCCCAAAAAGGGTACCTTCTTGTTGTCTGCACAGCTCGCATGCCTGCCTGAAACACTGACAGTACCAGTACATGCAATAAATCGGTGGCGGGGGCTGTCGAGTTACGTCAATGGGTTTTATTAAAACGCGGCGTCTTAGACTGACCATCGTAACCCCGGGGATCGCGGTGTCTACACTCACACCCCTCCCGGCAATGATCAGTCTAACAGACAAGCTTATGGCATCTAACCAACCGCACACGCCTTGTTTTGTTATTTTATTTGGAGAGGGATCCAGGACATTAATGGTACCACTTAGACTAACTGAAATTGTACCACTTTCACAGCAGTAACCTTTTTTATAATTCACGTTAGCATGTTTGGTATTCTTCGCTCAGAGTCTAGTTATAAACGAAGCTCTCTTTTAAGAAGTGAAGTCGACGAATGCAAAGGGTACATGTTTGGAAAAATCGTTTGTCCAAGCAATGCATTTCCAGCATTTTTAAATCCTTTTTAGGGACTCATAAACTCTTGAACAGGTAAAAGAGTGGTCACATTGTGGTGTTTATTGACTTTAAAATGCACAATCTTGGGGGAAATCTCGGGGTTTTATGAAAAATACTATGTGCTTTTATTCGCCCATCCTTGAAAAGAGAATGAGATCATGAATATTGTGTATTTGAACTGATGAAGAGAGTGAAGATTTATTTTTCATATCTTCCTGGTTGAAGGTGGATATGCGACCAGGTACATTCAAACAATTCTTAGAAATAGGTCTAGGGGAACGTCCTTGCTATAAATAAACAAAAAACTATAAAAGATGTTGTTCAACTTCAGATAATTAAATATTATCACAAAGATACGAACGTGACTAGATAAAGGATAGGTATCGATATGGTGAACTGAATTCAACAATGTTTTTTCTCTTAAACCAATTATTGAAAACATTCTGTAAAAAACACGGTCCTTTATGTAATGTTTAATGCAAAAATTATTTATATGTGTTTTAACTGTCTTTGTTAACGTTTTTTGTTTTTGAGTGCAATTGTTTTTTGTTCCTTTCTCACGAGGGGAAAGAGTACCCGTGTATATACAACCTACCGCCGAGCAAAGACCCGAAGATGTCTGAAAATGTAGGGGGTGAGTTATAAACTTTTGTTTGTATCTTGAATTTCTCAATATGAGAAACAGATAAAACACAGAATTGTGTGTAACTGATAAAGTTATTGTTCCAGGCACTCATGTTTGCAGAATAATGAGTACTTAGTGCAATGTTTACTATCGAATCGCTAAATTCAACTTTTAAATATTTGAATGATGATTTACATCTTGAATAAGTAACAACCATGGCTGTCTTTACTTCATTCGATTCAAAGATACAATAGGTGTAAACGTATCATATTTATTTCACTGCCATACGTTGCATATCATTGAAATCACCGGTGAAAGTTGAAAATGAAAGACCCGATTATGTCACGAGTACGATTATAAAGGACCCGAAGCTACCACCGAGCTATTCCGACTATACCATGAGTAGAACCCGATGAGGTAGTGAGTAAGCTTTCGAATGAGCATATAATATCATGACGATATCACAAATATTCCTTTTTATTTATCATATACTCCTGGCACCGGGATATAATATAATATGATATAATTCCCGCAGCACTATACGTCAACGTCTGTTTCCGGCAAAGTTCTTTAAAACATTGAATTCATGCTTACACTTGAATCACCATAATTTCCACCATAATCACCATAATGTGTCTATGGTAAGAGTGCAACCCAAAAACATTTAATTCTGCATTGCAAGCGCCATTCTACTCAAAGAACACAACTTGAAGAATCCCAAGCTTCACAAGCTTCATATCCTCGAAACAAAAATTACCGCGATCTTTCTTTGATGATACAATACCATAGTCAAAAACATTGTAAATCCATTTTTTGCCATTTAATTCAGGCACATTAACTTTAATACTCAGTGATGGATGGTACTGACTGAAGTGGACCACAACGTCATCCATCTCGTGTGTTTTATAACTACAGTGGAAGCATTTGTACCGAGGACCTGAAATACAATGTTTCGATGTGCAGTGGTAACTGGTGATAGCCATATTTTTTTCAGTTTCATTTATTGTTCACAACAAAATGATTCACAAATAATGCAGATTGAATGTTTATTATTTTTTCATCAGCACGATATAATCGGATCTCAACAGATTTTACTCAAGTAATGTTCGGATTCTGAGATCCTTTACTCAAGATATTTTCGGATCTTTATAATATTACTCGTCGATCACATCGGGTCCGATGTCCGATAACCTCGGATCTTTTAGGACAAAGTTTAAGTGAAGATTTTGCTGTTCAAAAGTGCTATTTTGACATAATATTTTGACACTTAATATATTATGCATATGTACATCCATTTACCGACCCAAGTATGTCTTATGTATGGCTCATTATCAATTAAAGCGAGTATGAATTAGAAAAACACATCGAAAACCTTTATACGTTTACCTTATCTCTTAATTTGGACATAAACATATATTTCAACTATAATTCTAGGCCAATTGCGCCTGCTAGAACATCTTAGTAACAACTCTAACCATCCAAAGGAATTGTTAGTGACATTATATTACCTTTATTGTCCATTTTCCTACGAGATGACATTATCAAACATTTGCTCGGCGGTATGTGCGAGTCTTGCTCGGCGGTAGGTTGTATATACACGGGTACTCTTTCCCCTCGTGTTTCTACCAATTCTTGAAAATGAAATAAGATGTCTTTCCGAACCTTGTTGGAACAAAATAACATATACAACATTTTCTTAGACCTCTCAATATTATAGTTATACAAAGGAAATTTTTTGGTAAAAAATACTTTTTTTAAAAAAGAACGCGCAAGAATCGTTACTTTTTTTAAATTAACCAAACTTTCCTTTGTACAATTACAATATTGAGAGACCTAAACACGTTGTGTTTATGTCGTTTTGTTCCAATGAGGTTCGGATAGATGTTTCATTTCATTCCGAACATATGATACCAAGGACAAAAGAAGTGTCTTATGTGTTTTCTAAAACAAAATAGAGAAAAGTGTATAAATATATTTTAAATTATAATGGCACCATCCGAAAGATGACCATGAAATTGACGATGTGTAAAATTTTCCCAATGTTTTGATGACTGATTTAAGAGAAGCGCGTGTTCAAAAAGTTCACCATATCATTACCACTCCTTTTGATAATATATTCTCAACACCTATCGACTGTATGTCATATGTATTCCGAGTTTTTCAGCCAGACCCCTAGGGGCTGTGTATGGGGGGGGGGGGGGTCGGGAAAACAAGAATTTGCGTCAATTTTGAGATCTTTCTAAAGTATAGCTTTATTATACTCAAATGAAAGTCAATTAAGAGTACATGGCAAAGTTGTATCGTTTTTTCTAATTTGGGTCTCATAAAATTCAAAATGGCCGCCTTATGTGACATTTCGCAATAATTTTCTGATCTTTTCAAAGTATGGCTATATTTAACTCAACTTGAAGGAAATTTAGGGTAGGTCAAAAATATGGTATTGTTTTTTGATTTGTGCCTCAGAAAATTCGAAATGGCTGCCAACAGGAATTTGCGTCAATTTTGAGATCTTTCCGAAATTTCCGAATTCTGCCGCTTTGCACGTGACGAGGTCAAAGGACAATATCCTGTATTGCACTTCAAATCATTTTTTTCGTGATCTTAGGCCAATACATTTTACTGAGGAGATAAAAGGACGTAGGTTTCTACCTTTAAACTTCATTTCCTCAGTTTTGAAAATACCTCTGAAAAATATATTTAAAGTTTTGGTGAGGCAAATCTGGCGAGGCAGTTGCCTCCTCTTCATCAACCATACGTGGCTGCGCATGCGCTCGTGATATAGCCTTCAATCACTGAAAATTACAGAGTGTCCATAAAGCCTCTTCACACTTTACACAGCCTTTGTGTGATATTATAATTGTAAAGAGACTTCATGGACACTCTTTACATCTTGATTCATTGATAAACACAAAATGAGAGTATTTGTTTTAGTTTTATTGAATAACTCTCGTGAAGTCCATGACTAAGCAAAAAAATAACTGGAATTTAAGGCGATTCCTTTCATTTTCCTTCCATGGTTCCATTTAAGATCAAATAGAATCAGCTTATATACATTTATTTACATTTACTTTTGATAACATGTGATCATATTTGTATGCCTTTGTCTCATTCCTCCTCACGCATTCTTTCTCAAAAAGAGTAATACCAAGAGTAATTCAAAGAAATACTGAGATCCACAGTGACATTTATTATTATATAGGACTGGCTGCTATATACAGGTCCACATTTTAGATGTGTACATTTTATTCAAGAGATCAACTTTTAATATAACTACACTTATATTTGATAATACACCATTTATATAAATATATGATATTCTTACACATTACACGTTAATAGTTTAAAATCGTATATTCTACACCATTAATTATGCTAATGAGAGAGGAAAATCAGGAAAATATTCTGTCATAGATTCAGACTGTTTCTAAAACTAAAAGTCATATTCATATTATATAGGTACGAGTCTCAATATAAGGATTATATTCATATTATATGGGTACAAGTCTCAATATAAGGATTATATTCATATTATGTGGGTACAAGTCTCAATATATGGATTATAGTACATGGGTACACGTCTCAATATATGGATTATATTTATATTACATGGGTACACGTCTCAATATAAGGATTATATATTCATATTATATGGGTACAAGTCTCAATATGAGGATTAAACTCCAATATACATACTATCAAATATACATAAAATGCACAATATCAATGTCGAGATTATAAAATCCTTTAAGATATTAATTTTCAGATCAAACATCTTATATCTTACATAGTGCGAAACTTTTTAACATGAAAATTGTCTGTACTTATTGTTTATAAAAACACAAAGTCAAATGCGTACATAATTCAAATTATTTTGATAACCTCCAACCATCTTTAATTATTGTGCCACAAGTTCAAATCCATGAACTTATATACTCTACTAATACTCGTTAGTATAGACAACTGATGCAAGGGTAATAAGTGTATATATAACATGGCTGCGTTCCAAACCAGTAGACGACCACTTTACCACCTTCTATGACTGTCTTTGAGTATATATCACGGCAGCAATCCACACGACATGTGTTTGCAAGATCAGTGTATTTTCTACACAAGTACTTGCCTCCGACAATTCCGAATTTCCGCAATAGTGTAGCTCCGCAGAGATCAGCGGGCCAACCAGCAGCTCTCTTCTTTCGGCCATCTGCAAGATAAAGATTGAACATTATTGTGTTGGTGTCTAACAGGCTCCACCTGTGTACAATGTTCATATAACAAGGCATTATATGACAAATACCACCGCCTGCAAATGGTTACATACTGTATATGTAACAATAAATATATGTAACAATCGTTACAGACGCTGAGACTGGTCGCAATAAAACTGTGGCAAAACAATATTCCCCATTTCTTGTTGTGCACCATGAATATCTGAATAAATTAGCAAATCAAATTATCAAAAAGTTTAGAACTAGGCTGGTTATTTTTTAATCGAATTCTGTAATATTACACTTTCATCTATAAAACGTTTGACAAATTGACTCCTCATTTTGATAATAATTATAACATGTAATGCGATTAAACAAGGGAGATGGTGTCAACCTTTTATGCGGGAGTGTATGTAACTTAGCTTGTATTCGCAAATGGAAATAACGGATATCGGCTACCGGATTAACCTAGTATTTTATGATCAACTCATTTAGATATGAATGGAATAGTGGCAGGCACTATTCATATTTAAATGAGATGGTCATAAAAAGTAGGTTAATCCGGTAGCCGACAGCCGAAAGTTACATTAGCGAATGCAATGTAAGAAAACAATTCAAGCAATCAAAAATCAAACCATTTCATTTACCTTGTGATGTGACATTTTTCATTTCTTCGTCCTCCGTTTTTGGGTACAACCAATAAATGGCATGTCCCTCACACATTGTGTTGATACGGAATCCAAGGAAATCAGTGTCCTCGATGTTCTCCTCGGCCATCTCGTATTTTACATGACTAACGCTTCTCTCATCAACCATTTCAGGGTGCTGAAAACATTGAAATAGATTTACTGGTACATGACTGCCTTGGATGGTGATTGATTTTTAATATTTTAAAACTTTTCAGTCGTTTACATAACATTGTCTACCATAAAAAAGGCATTTAACAATGCTATTGAATCCCAAAAATGCAAAGCTATATTAACAAAAATATCCAATTTTCAAATAAGTAAAATGATAGTTTTAATGAGTACTTTTAATATGTAATATGACGCACTGGGACCTCAGGACCCACGTGCCACTGCTGTAAAAGTGTGTACAAATAATTAAATAGATAAAAAAGTTTGGTAGACACTAGTGAAATACTTACTGGATGTGTTTCCAAGTAGGCCTCTAATGTTTCAGGGGAAAGAGTCGCCGTCTTATTCATAGGTGTCACTGCACATCTAGGCTCGCCATCTATCGTCATCTTGAAAACTGAGATGCCCTGGAATGATGAACATTACTGATTACTTGTTTGGTTAGCCTTTCTCATGAAAATGCATGTAAGAATTCAAATATATTTCTGTTAGTTTTTAATATATTTTGAAATGAAAAATAATTGGTGCACTAAGCAATGATTTTAAAAAAGCAGATTGAATATATAAGTAGTCCATCCATGGGCTTTCAATGAAAAATGAGGCCTATTTAGAATAGGGTCCAAAATATAAAAAAAATATCCTCAAATTCCCCCTCTGATAAAAAGAGCAGGATTTTGGGAATATTACTTACTCTCTTAAAATCATTGAGTAGCGAGAAGTCATCTTCTCCTTCAGTAGTTACTTTCATTTCTGTGGTGCTTTCCTTTACGTTAACATTCACTGTTTCCTCGTTGTCTTTGCCATTTGTATCTCGAAATTTGAAGCTCTGAAATTACAAGAAAATGTTAATCATTCATAAAATATACGTTTTGTATTTAATATAGTACAGTGTGCACTGATCAATGTCAAACGAAAATAGAAAGTGTCATTTTCTAACTGATTCCTTTACCTTAATGAATTCTACGTCGCGTTCTTTCATCTCATGAGTAACGGCTACAATTCCACCAACGATCAGAAGTGTAACCAGCACAGTTGTTATGGCAATCAGTACATGTTTCTTTGTCAGTCCACCCTTAGATGTCGTCTCTGTCGCTTCAGGGGACATCTAAACATAAGGAGAATCATCGTAAAGCTGATAAAGCTGACGATGTAAATCATGGGTATAGATACAAAATCCTCATTATCTTAGAAGAACTCAAGTTTATCGAGTCTCAATAACTAGATTCATTCGAGAGAGTATTGCTAGAATCTATTTTCAATTGTTAGAATTGAAAATTTTGGTTAGTATTAATACTGAACGTGATAAATACAATCTACGATATTTTACCTGCGTAACAAAGACACCCGGAGTCTCCTTCTTTTCGCTTAAAACTTTTTCTGGAAACATTCTGGTGCAAAATTATCGTTCAATTTCTTGTAGTTGGTTTTTAGTTTCAGTGGCGTTTCTTGATATTCATCTGGCAATTTGTTTTGGATGCGCGTCTTTTATGCCGTCTAGCTAACCACTTCAAGATTATTGTTTTCATCAACATCGTCTTTATATGGTCGCCATTATTCATTACTATGACCACTCCAAAATGTCTTCAGATTGCAAAACAACTGTATGATCCTTGAGATTGACAACTCAAAACAGATTATGTATAAACATTCTAGAAATGTTTTATGGCTTTCAGATATCTCATCGGAAAGACAATTGAGCTTACCTTAAAGCTTGTATTCGCGAATGCAACTAACGCCTGTCGGCTACCGGATTAACCTAGTATTTTATGACCAACTCATTTAAATGTGAATGGAATAGTTGAAAGTTCTATTCTTATTTCATATTTATATGAGTTTCCAGTAAAATAGAAGGTTAATCCGGTAGCCGACAGACGTTAGTTGCATTCGCGAATACAAGCTTATTTTTGCAGCATTTCTTCAACAGAGAGTCAATAATGCTACTTAAAAGTTTTGCATGTTTAGAAGATATGTATTTCTGGATTTTCAAACCAAGAAACATCCCCCAAAATTTCGAACCAGTCCTTGAATTACGACGCGACCACACGCCGGGCGCCAATCGCTGCCCGGCAAATTGATCACAATAAAGCAATCACGGGTGTGATAGATATGTAGACATCACATCCCTAGAGTGGAAAAACGTTCGGTTCATAAGATAACGTGATAATGGACTGATTACACAACATCCTGGTTGAGAGGGTGCTAAGTTAACATACATAGTATACGATTAAATCAGTGTATCACCATGATGATGAGATGATCAACATCCTGGTTGAAGTCAAGGTGATCTACTTCGACAGGATGTAATTAGTCAAGTACAACAAAAGCAAACATGTCGCACGAAGTTTAGTAAATATTTATACCCTTTTTAAGATTTAATGGGGACATACATGTTTACACTTACAAGTGTTTTGTTTTACAGTTTACAACTTCTGCACCAAGATGTTTAATGATACTTTGAAATCCTAAGTGGATTCAATGTATTATTACTCATTTATGGTGAAATCTGTTCTAGATACATTTTATTGATACTATGAAATCCTAAGTGGATTATTACTCATTTATGGTGAAATCTGTTCTAGATATTTTCATACAGATTTTAATAATTATTCATATCAACCCTGCAACCAAACAACGAAAACAAAACGGTTGCTTAGAAACCCACAGACTGGACATTGCAGACAGGTCATATCGGGTGTCCCAAATAAAGCGAGTCGCCTTTTGAAAAGCATTTTCTCAGCTACAGAAAAGCCAAATTTTCTGATATTTTTTAAGGTGTCATTAGCAAAGGCATATATAAATATGAAAGAGATCGGTTGCATATTCTGCGAGGATTGTCAAAATATCCAATATCAATGGAAAAGTCACTTATTTCAGTCTGAAAGAAGCTGTTTTTTCAAAGCCGAAATGGTTTTCTGAATTGTTCCATCGATATCGCTTCCCATGACATTATTGACCAAATACCGTCCTTTAGTGCATGTTGTTGGATGTGCATTTTTGTTCATAGCCTTGAAACAGTTTTCACGAGTAGCCTTATTGCCTATCACTGATGCGTTGTTTATCCCTCCAAAACTTTGGACAGAACGTATTTTGGAAACAGAGAATAATGCAACAAATCAATAAACCTGACTGCCTGACACACAGACAAGCTGTTTTTGAGAAAAAAAACTGACTGACAGATCTCCTATCACCTTATAGCAGGAACTAACGCTATGAAGGTCTCATTGCGTAGTTCTAATATTGAATTTTCACATCCATTTAAATAAAGCTATAGAAAAATGGACAGAGACAGACAAAAACAAAAAATGTGATACGTGAAAACAAGTGAGACGAGTTTGAAGAAAAACGGTGCAGTATATGAGCCTCACAAAAACCCTTGCTTTTCAAACATCTGGTATTTCTAAAAAAAATCAAATTTTTCTACAGCCTACACCTAACGAGTTGGACCCGCGTGTAAGTAGCAGAAAATATTGACAGAATACACATGATGAATACATTGCTATTGAGAAGAGAAAAATCTAGAGTAATTGCAGTTATGTGAAGGCTTGACATCCAAGGCCCGTAGCCGGTGTTTGCCAAGGGGTTCAGATTGGACATATATGGTGATTAGCACTTGAATATGCTCTCTTGTATTTACTTTGTATTTGACAAAATATAAATTAGTCATAACATAATTGGAATAACAGTTGAAAACAAAGATTGACTGAAGAGTTTCAGCCTTTCAAGACATTCACAAAACTAATTTAACTTAAAATTATCTATGGAAGTTAAATTTATTGCTCATAGTCCTGAAATTTCATGCATAGAAGAATGGTGATTTTTATGTGAAAATAATAAAATGTCTAATAGTTTCAAGACATGGCATCAACATGCAAGATGTCACCACTTGCCATTTCTTACAGACGCTGAACGCCGTACATCAACCGCCGAACACCAACTGCCGAACACCATTCACAAATATGTTGGAGACCATAACAATAGCCTTCTGGTGGTGACATAAACAACTAGGCATAAAATGCAAAATGTCACCACCTGTCATTTGCTACAGACGCCGAACGCCGAGCACAGTCCACAAAAAGTTAGAGACTATATAAATATGTCACCACTTTTGGTAAAACCGATGAAGGATATTTAATAATTAAACAATAATTTGTAAATCAAACATGATGATATTATCGAAGAATATCATCAACAGTTTTAAGGTAAATAGTAAAAGGTGGATAGTAATAATTTCAGCTATAAATCGAATGGATATATGTATGGAGTAGTGCTGCCCTCTTTAAATGAAGAGGAAATACAATATCGTAAAGGCCAAATAATTCATTTGATATAGTATTATATAAAAACCGGAAAAGGTATGACGGAGACGTGATTAATTTTACGTATTGAGGACTCTACCCTAGTGGGCAAATAAGAAGGAAGAGGCCTGGGTTTTCAGCATACATGAGTCTGACAGTGTCGTAATATAAATAATGAATAATAAAAAGTCAATTTCTCCGGGATAGGTCATAAACTGTATAACATTTGACATGCGCTTGCACCGAAACTAATAGTAATACTGAGGGTGGTCTATGTCCCATGCACGTTATTTTACAGAAGTCCTTAGAGACATTAGAAAATGCAATACATGTGATTTATTTGGCACCTTATAGGTGGTCGGACTTACACCTGCTCGAAGCATACCAGCTACAGTGGGCACAGGGCACGTAAGCTTTCTTTAGACCTCAGTTATAACCGAAGAAGAGGGACATCTTCATCGAGAAGAACAAACGCAGCAACCCTAGTAATAGTCACATGTATGACTATGCCAAAATAAAGTGAGTCCATCCCTGATTTATTACCGTTCTTATACCGTCTTTTCCATAAGTTCGAAATTAAACTTGTGCGTTGTAAAGGGAAATTATTAAAGTATATTAATCATAATCAAGTATCAGTTGTACAATCACGCTCCTGGCAATAAAATGCGACATGATTGGAATACTAAAACTAAATTTTAATATTCGAGTACACAATGATCACAATTGTTGTCATGATCATTTTATTACTCACATTCATGTTTATTAAACATTTTAAACAACTCAAAATGAAACCTGAATTCTCATTATTCTTAGCCTTAATTTTTGCTACAACTTTGTTCAACATTCAACTTTACATAAAGTTCACAGGGAAGTACGATTCCCATCGGATTATAAAGGACTTTAATTGGGCAAAAGAAGACATCGAAGATGATCTCAAAGATAGCGAACACATGACAAATATCGGACATTTGCGTCTCCTGGGTTCGGATCGGACACACGATGGACCATTAGCCGGGCAAGTAGATTGGGGTGCGGGGGAAAGCATTACCGAAAATGACGTGAACATACAGGAACGCGATGGAGGTCCAGATTGGAAACGAATTTTGTGGATGCCAACGGAGGGATTTCATTCTTTTAATACAACAGCGAGTGATGAGGCAGGTAATTTACGACCCGTTCCGGATAGTAGACCCGGTGATTGTAAGAAACTGATGTACGATGTTACTGATCTGCCAACAGTGAGCGTTATCATACCGTTCCACAATGAAGCCAGATCTACCCTCTTGAGGACAGTTCATAGCGTTTTAGTAAGAACACCTCGGTCGTTACTCCAAGAGGTACTTCTAGTTGATGATGCTAGTACATACGACTGGCTACTAGAGCCGCTTAATGATTACGTAGAGCACCTCCCTAAGGTACGAGTTATTCGTCCTAAGTCTCGCCAAGGCCTCATCCGTGCACGTCTGGAAGGCGCCAAGGCTGCAACGGGCCAGGTGCTGTTTTTTATGGACTCGCATTGTGAGGTGAATCATATGTGGATCGAGCCACTTCTTCAGAGAATAAAGGAAAAGAGGGATACAGTCATCATACCCCTGATGGAGGGGATAGCGCATAAAGATATGGACTATATTGGTGCGAGTGGGGTTGATACTGGGACGTTTGGTTGGGATCTCATATACAACTGGCGTCGTTTATCAGATGAAGAAATAAGCAGACGAGATAACAAACTTGCGCCAATACTCACACCAGCAATGGTCGGCTGCGCATTCGGAATAAATCGGGACTATTTCTTCGAAATTGGTGCATACGATGAAAAGATGGACATTTGGGGAGGCGAAAATGTTGAACATTCATTCAGAATTTGGATGTGTGGAGGATCTATAGAAATACTACCATGCTGCAGAGTGGCTCACTTGTTCAAGCCTAAACTTCCATATAGCTTTCCAGGGGATTCAGCCCGTGTGATACAGCGCAATATGATCCGTGTTGCAGAAGTATGGATGGACGACTACAAGAAATATTACTACGCAACCCAATCGAAACTCATACCTATTGATTATGAGTCGTTAGAAGAACGTAAAAAACTTCGACGAGATTTAAAGTGTAAATCATTTGACTGGTTCTTGAAAAATATCGCCCCGGAGGTGGAAATTCCTCCAAGTGATGCCATGCAGTTTGGTCAAATGACACACGAAGGGAGTAAAGAGTGTATTGCCAGACCATCTGAAGAAGGACATTTGACAAGAACAACCTGTTGGTTGCAAGGCGCTGCGGACAGAATATTCGCCATAACATCAGACGGGAAATTCCGTTTTGGAGAAGGTTGCATCGTTCCTACTTTAAACGGGGTAAAGTATCAGAGGTTGTGCAGAGAGGAACATAACGTATGGGAATTTGTTGAGAGCTCTAGACATATCAAATTAAGACACAATGACCAATGCTTAACCTCTAGAAATGAAACATTTAAAACACAGCTTTGTGACCCAGCAAGGGAAGACCAAAAATACATGTTTGGATTTAAACTAAATTTTAAACAGAACATGAATATTCAACAGATATCACATGAACATATGAAGAGACCAAAAGAAGCTATCGAATTCGGCATGTTAGCCAATTCTCTAAAAGTAAAACAGAATAGAGACTGTGTCTCAGTTCTTGATGATGGAACACTTTCTATCGTGCCATGCAGTAAGCAGCCGAATTACCTCAAAGTATTACATCTAGATAGAGATAAATCACTCCGCGTGGGGGCATATTGCCTTGCAGGTAAAAAGAGTGAATTGAAAACTTTAAAATGCCCTCGCATCATCAACAACAAAGGTCTCATGTGGAACTACACACATTATCAACAACTTAAACTTCAAAAACGAGGAAGATGCCTCATGTTACTAGGCAACGGCGAGCAAAAAACTGTCCAATTTGCGAAGTGTGATGAAAATGAACTTAAACAGAAATGGGTATTTGAAAAAGTGCCTGACACTTGATAGTTTGCATTGTGATATTGGGACGATTTTTCTTCCATTCTAGAAAAGGTTGAAAATATCATTTTCATTTTGATCCAATTTTGTGTCATTTCAATCAAAGTATTTTATACGCCTGAAGTAAAAGTTATAATGTACTTTAATTACAAATTCACACAGTTAATATATTCCTATAGGCATAATTTAAACCTTTCAATTTAACTGCCAACATTTCTCTAATTTGCATGTGACCCGCCTGTAATCAAAAAATAACTCAGAGTTTTAGTGAGATCTATAGAAAGCACATAATTATTCCATATCTGTGAATAGAAATGGGATTGAGTATTTAAATATTTAAAGAAGATTTACAAAACGTGTAGACAGGACTTGTTGATTCATATAGCGATAAACATGGCATTTATTTGAGTTTAAAATGAATGCTGGTATTATGCACAAACTGGATTGCACGAGAGGATTCTTCCTATAGAATTATTTTAAAATATGATGAACTTTGGGCATATTTTAAAATCTAATGCACCAATTTATAAAGTATGAACATGATTTTTATGTGACACAAAAATCGTGCTTCAGCATATTTGTTTACAATATAAAATAAAATTAAAATAAACGTAACTATTAAAAGACATTAAATCACAAAACTATAAACAAATATTCAAATACGAGAATGGGATTGATTTTCAAGAGGGGCATAGGTCTAATACCTTCGCCGTCTTGGATTAAGCCATGCTTAGTAATGTTGATCATTGTCACAGCTGGCTGTGTCTATCTGGCTATGGATCTAGTGCCAATATACATGCGTGAAGTTCGCCTTAATTGGAACTTAGAAAAGATGAGTAATTTGGGATTTCCCATCAATGAGTCACGTGGTTTTTCCGAGGATTATCTCAACACTTCAGCTAGTCATAGCACTGCATTGGACAGACCCCTACCTGACACGAGAGATAAACTTTGTAGGACTTTTTCTCAAAGAATGGGGGTGTCTTTCCAAAGCGTTAGCATAATCATGCCCTTTTACAACGAGGTCTGGTCGATGTTGATCCGATCACTCTACAGTATTCTAAAAAGAACACCAAGTCATCTTCTCAAGGAAATTATTCTCGTGGATGACTTCAGCTCAAGGGACTACCTAAAGCGTCCATTGGATAATTTCGCCAAAGATTTCCCGAAGATCAAAATAATCCGACAAAAGTCACGTGGTGGACTTATGGTTGCACGGATGACTGGCGCTAGAGCAGCAACCGGTGGTGTACTAGTGTTTCTAGATGCTCACATTGAGTGTTTGGACTATTGGTTGGTACCATTGCTTGATTCACTGACGCGCATGCCCACAAGTATAGCTGTACCAACAGCAGACGATATTGATCCAAAGACCATCAAATATAGGACGTGGAGTTCTACCGTTCACGGTGGCTTCGATTGGAAACTAGAATACGTGTGGAAATTTTTACCAGAACATGAAACAAAGAGAAGAACTTCAAGCATTGACCCTATCAGAAGTCCAACATTGATTGGGTTCGCTTTTGCAGTTTCTCGGAGCTATTTCTTCTCTTTTGGGGGTTTCGATGAAGGCATGCGTATTTGGGGAGGTGAAAATCTCGAAATATCCTTCCGGGCTTGGATGTGTGGAGAAGGGGTGTATATAATTCCATGTTCAAGAATAGCACATGTTTTCCGTTCATATTTACCATATTCCTTCCCAGATAAACACGGAAAAGAAAATGGTGGCAATATAATTCAGAAAAATCTCCAAAGGGCGGCTGAAGTTTGGATGGGTGAATATAGACCTCATTTCTATGCTGCTATTGGGAAGTATGTTCCCCTCTCAAAGGAAGAAAATAAGACATTGCAACAAAGGATCCAACTGAAGCAAACCCTAAAATGCAAAGACTTCAAATGGTACCTCAATAAGGTTATACCAGAAATGATAATTCCAGCAAACCAATCGATTTATTTTGGCCAACTAAAAAACTTTGGAACTGGTGCTTGCATGACCTTCGTTCCTGACAAAGACAAAATGCAAATGCAAGATTGTCAAGTGTATGCGAATCAGTTATTTTCTTTGACCAAAACCGGTAATTTGATACTGAATGAGAAATGCCTAACAGTTTACCAGCGACCAAATGACACAACACCTTACGTGAAAGTCACCCAGTGTATAACTACAACACAGGGTATACCAAAGAACCAAACATGGGTGTTTAACACAACTGTACCCAACACTATGCCAATTGACAATCGATCCAAAGGTCTCATTGGACGCTTTATGCAGCAGTTCTCCAATAACATCATCGGGTGTATGTGCCATATCACAGACCATGACAAAGCCCAAGTGGTGGATTTTGAACCATGCAAAAAATTTCAAACTTCGTATAAATATCAATATTGGGTGTTTTCTCACAAAATGAATTATGCAATTTGGAATGAAAGAAACAAAAATCACCAATCGGGTTTTGAATAGTCAAACTTATTCCATAACTATTCTAACTGCTCTAATTACTGTTTTTAATAATGGGAAGCAATGTTATTATTAATAATGGGAAGCAATGTTATTAATTGACGTAAACATTTCCCAAGGCAATAAATTAATTTGAAAAAGTCATTTATAATATAATATGTAGTTTTAGATATTAATTATTTTTCATGAAATATATTCTCACACAATGATTTGCGTGTTGTTTCAAAGTGACGACTCGTTTTACCATAATACAGTCGGTTTTACTCAGTTTGAATAGTGAGTGGGAGGTGTTGACGGCGTTTCCACAATCAGATATTATATTCATAAGGTTCAATCTTTGCAGACATATCTACAATATTATATTAACCATATTGATTGTTTCCTATCACTTAAGACATGCTAGAGAGAAGTCAATTACAACATCGTTGCAGAAATATTTTCAATATGAAATAATATACAATTTCAAAAGTACTACTTTCTTTATTTTCTCCAATTTTGGAGACGTATGAGCATTTCTTTGTACTCTAGTTATTTCAATGGTTCTTCGTTAGTTTATATCACAACTATTTGGAATGCAGATTTTACAGGTTTATTTTTTTTAATTCATTTTTTTATTCATAGAAAAACATTTGAACATATTGAATATTTGTCTACCATCTTGGATGATACTAAACGTCATGCTATGGACCAGTGATCATTTTAATGATCATCCATTCATCAGATTAAATGTCCGATCTAAAATGTACAAGCCAAAAAATTCAAATAAAAATTACTCCAAAAATTCTAGCGTTTGAATTTCTACTTTATTTTTTAAGAGATAATTTTTTTTACAATACTGCACATATAAATTAATTAGAAAATTGTTAGACTTATATAATATACTTTGATGAGTCAATTCACATGGTGTTATACTTGGCCATACTCATTTTATGAACTCTTTCACTCTACTCACTATACCTAACTCCTATATGCATAAGATACTCTGTTTGTCCAATTGTATTGTTTAGTATATTTTTGAAAGTACCTTATTAACATCTAACGTCATCCGATAAACCATTGATAAGGATCAGACAAATAAAAACAAATAACAATCATTACTAATATGCCAAAAGGGCTGCTAATGAACACCCAATGCAAGGTATAGTAGAGTGTCTTTATTCATATAACTCTTTATAAGGGGCTAGTAGACGGTATAAAGTTGAAAGTAAGTTTAGACTTTACTTGATGATAATCCTTTGATTTTTAAGGTTATCTGTCAATGCAACTGAAAGGAGAAGTCATCCTTTTAATGAATTTCAATTGATATTTCCATATCTTAAAATCATCAAAATATTGTTTGATCAGATAAGCCTCTATCTCAATTCCCATTTCAGAAAACAAAAGTTGAACTGGAAGTGAAACATTTGCATGCTTTTTCAAAATATTGCTTTCAACATTTTACACTTTTTATCCCTAAACAAGGAAACCCCTGTTTCCACTAGAGGCTGTGCCATAGCTTTTGACAATATACTTCTTCTCATAGAGGAGAATAGCAGATGTTCTTTTCTGAAATAATTTCAATAAATGTAAGCCGAATAATCCAATGGGTATTTCATTCACCATTCATGACATTTAAGACTGATATTTACCAAGTGCTTAAAGAGAGCCTTGTTTGTCTATACAAATACTAATAAATAATATAGAATTTCACACATAACTGTATGCAACTTTGCCAATAGCTATTCAGAATTCAGTTTTATAGCACAGTCCGTATGTTATATCTGCTCAAGGATACTGGTTTTGTTAGCTGAAGCAGCAGTGGCAATTAGTGGCAGCTACTGTTAACATTCATTATAGAAAGGGTTCTGTCCCATTCCAATCTATCTGAGCATCTTTCCACCTGGAAATGCAAGCAAGAGTCAGTCAATGATCACAATAGGTAGTCATTTAGTAAATAATCACAATAGGAAGTCATTTAGTCAATAATCACGAAAGGTAATCATTTAGTCAATAATCACAATAGGAAGTCATTTAGTCAATAATCATGAAAGGTAGTCATTTAGTAAATAATCATGAAAGGTAATCATAGTCAATAATCAAAATAGGTACTCATTTAGTTGTAAATCACAATAGGTAAAAATTTAATTCAAATATGTACATACACCAGTGGAAAAAACAGCATAGAATCCCAAGATAGCAAGCAAACCCATGTATTAAAATACAAAAGAGAGCACATATAATATCTTATAAACATTATCTTACTTGGTTCTTATGCAAAGCTCCAGAGGTGGAACCATCTCATCTTCGGCTGATGGTGGCTCATAAAACCTGTTGGTTGTGTCTAAAACAATATGAATTATATTTACTCTTGGCAGTCTAAACTAAATCCCAGTATTTGCTGCCCTGGTCTGAGCAAAATGGACAGTTTGACCATAGTAACCATTAAACTTTTAATTTTAGGCTACAAAACAATTATTTTTGATTCCGTCATCAAGTGTTGGGTATGTATTATCAACACAACGCATATTTTTGGTTTCTAAATGAACTTTAGCATAACCAAGAGTACCTAAAGTACGAGATATCTCGTCGGCAGACCCCAGGAATGTCTGATTTTACGAGATAACTCGTTGGCAGACTGCTAAGAGTTAAAGTAAATTTACAGTAAATGGCTCTCTTTTAACAGTCAGTATACAGTTATGATTTGAGTCAAGCCAAAATCAAGATCGAATACTCTCCTCTTTCCAAGTTTAATAACATGAAAACTTTCCATTTGTAATTTTGTCAATGTTTCCCATATCAGACAGATGAATATGATCCTAGACCTGTTTTAATATTGTAAAAAATATATCAGGGTCATGATGACACAGGAACTTGAACAAAAATTGCACCTAACAGCTTAGTTAAATCATCCAAATAGGCTTAACATTTAAATTAGATTTGAGCCTGAGCAACAACACTTAACATGCTGTACAATAAGTTAACCTCATAAAAATACCTTGATAAAAGCAAAAGATTGTTTTTTCCTAAAATTAGTCATTGTGCAGACATGCAAGTGCTAATATGCAGTATTGTACATATAACAGACGGGGGGGGGGGGGGGTCTCCTTACTTAAGCAAGCCTCATAGCCAGTGACAGACAATTTGTCAATCAAAAATTGTGCACCCCTTTCAAAGTTATATCTTATTACGTTACGTACAATATATGTGCAATCAAATATATTTTCCTAACACCCAATCATTGGCTGAAGGACTGTTTGACAACATGCATATTAAATTTAAAGTTCAAGCATCTAAATATAATATGATAAGAACCAATGGTGTGCAATGTGCTTTCTTACCATTCCAATATCTTTGGCCAGGTTCTGATTTCAAAAGAACAAGACGCAGTGTACTGAGATGAACAGTTCAACTATTATAATTTATAATATCATCATAGTAATAATTATTGAGTCAAATATGATGATAATTTCAGTTCAGCCAGAAATATGAAATTTTTATAACAATTTTTAAAATAATTTTTTATTGCATGTACTGCTTTTACATCTTTTCAAATAAATAATGAACTGACATGATTTAAAGTATGCACATATCTTACCTATTGTTAACCTAATTTCTTCATCCTGTTTAGCCAAGCCATCATAATAATATAGATCAAACCTGGAAAAATAAATATAACTTCAAAAACTAATAGTGGAATTAGAATGGATACAGTGAAAAATGTTGGGTGAAATCTTTTCAAAAAATTGTTTTTTCTTACCATCGTAATTTTATTTTCTGAAAATTGTGATATCTGATCAAAGGACAAGTCTTGGTTTGGAGAGAAGTCTCCTGGGCTGATAATTTTTTTTATGAAAAATATAGAAAATCACCCAAATTAAATTATGGAAAAGAGGACATTTAAATCTACAATATGCAAAAATATCAAAATTGTCCAAAGCAGGCGTACGGATGCAGTAGACTGATGAACTTATTTCTCCAAACCGAGACTAGTCTTTCAGAAGTTGTTGAAGATTTGTGATGAGGAATTGAGAAAGGGGAAATCCAAATGATCAGAATACCTTAAAAATCAAACAATTATCCTGAAATAAAGTTAGAATCATTGAACCTTTTAAAAAATGAAATTGACATGGAATGATACGAGTAAGACATAGTCACATTGTAACATTTTTCTGTATCCCTTCCACCCTCTTTAAATCCAAACATTTAAGAATAAAACCATATTCAATCCCTATAATGAAAAAATAACAAGCGTAAAATATATCTGATATCATTATAAAAAGTTATTATATTAAATTATTAATTCATATTAATGATACCTTCTTTCAGCTTTCCAGTCAGACATAAGTTCCTTGCGTGTACAAAAGAGAGTAGTAAAGTGACTCTCACTGCAAATCAGCCAGATTGGATTCTTTGGTACTTTCAAATTGGTCCCAACCTATAAATACAAGATTTTGGGACTCTTTATACTATCTATGGCTTTATATCCATCACTTTTCAATATGAATACAATATTCTTTGGTACTTTCAAATTGGTCCCAACCTTTAAATACAAGATTTTGGGACTCTTTATACTCTCTATGGCTTTATATCCATCACTTTTCAATAATATTATATGAATACAATATTCTTTGGTACTTTCAAATTGGTTCCAACCTATAAATACAAGATTTTGGGACTCTTTATACTCTCTATGGCTTGATATTCATCACTTTTCAATATGAATACAATATTCTTTGGTACTTTCAAATTGGTCCCAACCTAAAAATACAAGATTTTTGGACTCTTTATACTCTCTATGGCTTTATATTCACCACTTTTCAATATGAATACAATATTCTTTGGTACTTTCAAATTGGTCCCAACCTAAAAATACAAGATTTTTGGACTCTTTATACTCTCTATGGCTTGATATTCATCACTTTTCAATATGAATACAATATTCTTTGGTACTTTCAAATTGGTCCCTACCTAAAAATACAAGATTTTGGGACTCTTTATACTCTCTATGGCTTGATATTCATCACTTTTCAATATGAATACAATATTCTTTGGTACTTTCAAATTGGTCCCAACCTAAAAATACAAGATTTTTGGACTCTTTATACTCTCTATGGCTTTATATTCACCACTTTTCAATATGAATACAATATTCTTTGGTACTTTTAAATTGGTTCCAACCTATAAATACAAGATTTTGGGACTCTTCATACTCTCTTTGGCTTTATATTCATCACTTTTCAATATGAATACAATATTCTTTGGTACTTTTAAATTGGTCCCAACCTAAAAATACAAGATTTTGGGATTTTGGGACTCTTCATACTCTCTTTGGCTTTATATTCATTACTTTGAAGCCTATCTTTTTCAATATAAATACAATATTTTTCCTTCACAAATATGTATATAATATTTTCAATTCACAAAATGTTTTGCCTTTTCATATGTATGTATATACATTTTTTTCCTTCACATAATATTTTTCATTCACAAATATACAATATTTGACTTAAAAGGTTACCTGGCAAGAGTTATAATGTTCAAATAGGGAAAGAAGTCCAATATCACCACGTCCTACTATTCCCTTCAAGACCAAACCTCCATCTAACTCCATAGTATTGTCAAACACGTTGGATGCTGCCTGTCCTTTGATCAACAAGTTAACCATCTCCTGAAAATGAAATATCTAATTTAATATTCAATTCAATTCTGAGGTTAATAGACATTTATTAAAAGTATTTTGCATCATAATTTTCCCATAATTCAGAAAGTTCAACACAGGCTTTTTCTCTGGTTGTGTTTTAATTTCACTGCTTAATGTCTCTTCTTTCTTCAAAATTAAGTCATTCAAAGACATTTTCCATGGGTGAAAAAAGTCCTGGTAGTCATGAAAACATTTTTGACATAAATGTATGTTTGTAAAAGCCATTATAGAATTAACTACAGCATAATTGGCATTCAAAACAGTATTAAATATTTGAAAAAAAAATGTTGTACCTGTGTGCAATAGCCATGTTGACCCATTAGTTTTCCCTGGTCAGGTACATCCATGTCTTTCTTAATTTGACTAATACCACGTGATAATATTGCAGAATAAACCACTAAAATAACACCGCCGGATCCATCCATCTCTAAATGTCCTATATGCTGAGTTACAAATCCATACAAAGTGTCATAATTATCAAATTCATTGATAGTTAGGGTCTCTGTCAGCTGATCTGCTTTGAACCTCCCAATACCTGTAAATAAAGTCCTCCCTGAGGGTAACGTCAGTATAGCTCTGGAAAATTCACCAGCCCTCCAAAGGATATTGCTGATTGCCATAGCAAGGCATTTAGAACGGATTTCTTTGGTGGGATTTTGCCATGAAGTTCTATAGGATTTATCAGTAAAAAGTAACTTTTGAAGCATGCATGCTTGTATAGCAGCAAGTGCCCCGCAAGGACCCCCCTTCTTCTGGACGATTCCATATTGCAGTTTTGGTATATCACAGAACGTCAAACTTTGATAACGCCATTCATCATTGAAATTTTCCATGGCAGTCCCAAAAAGTATAGTTTTTAATTGAACAGCAGTTTTCAGATCCATGGGTCTCGAGTTGATTGATTTTGAGATAAGCTGGGGTGGTGGAAGCTTTGGTTCTGTATCAACATCGCTTTCCTCCTTTTGTGTTGCATTGTTATTCTCAGATTCAGCTGTGTTTGGAGTATTATCTTTTGATAGTTTACTGAAAAACATGAAAAATAACTTTAAATCTGTCTGGGAAAAAAGGGTTTTCTTTCAATTCTGCACCTAGAGAAATACTACACATATTAACAGACAGGAGTTCCGTGAGATTTGAAGAAACTTCAGTTTTGTTTAAAGGGGCAACAAGGACTGTAGAGAGAAAATTGGACTTTTTTTATTTTTTCTGAGCTATCAGGTCAATATTTGGCTTAACACCTTCTTTGACATACCTATTTTCTAAAAATGTATGTATAAACTATCAATTTCAGCATTAACAAGTGTAAATTCAGTTTGAAGCTTCTATAAAGGGGGTCCCACTTATAGATTTTTAAGAGCCACCATGTTTCAAGAGGAATATCAGCTGAAATAATGTTCATCCAGGGGGTTTCTTTGTAGATATAAAAATACATGTTAGTCTTGATCCAAACTTAAATATATTTTGACACTGGCTGATGATCGTTGAATAGCCCCCCTGCACTAATTGTTGCACCTTGTAAGTTTTCTTCATACCGGTATATCTCATAAACTAATAGATTTTACACTCCAATACCAACTCACAAGGCATTAACATGCAATCAAACAATGACCACAAACCACCGAACACCAAACACTGTTCACAAAAAAGTTGGAGACCATAACGTCACATAAAAATGCAATTTTAATTCTCACCTGGGTTGTTCAACAAGTCTTCCTCTTGAAGGTGGCCTGTCACTAGTCAGACTGGAGTTAAGGACACTGTAGCCTTCTGATTCATCTGTCTCCACCTTTCTTCTACCTGTACTTGGACGGGGCATTACCCCTTGCGTAGCCTCACTTTGTGGAGTCACAATTTCTACCTTCTCCTTATCTCGCCTTTTTGTACGATTTTCTTTTAATTTTTTCAAAGAATCCTCAAATGAAGTTTTCTTATCCCCTCTGAATTCACTTGGAGTAATGTTTTTAGGTTTTTCTTGAGGTTTTGACACGACTGACGTTTCTGGAGGGTCAACTGGAATTTCAGAGTTTGAGGTGCGTCGACGTGAAGCACTGGGTTTTCTTTGAGGTTCTTCCTCTAGTGCAGCAGTAAGTGGTTTGAGATCAATAGAGAGGTGGTTGGGTTCCTTCCTAGTGGCTCCTGCACTGTGTTGTCTCTCAGGGGTGTTCACAGGGGAAGGTGAAGCACTATCTTCTGACCTGGAAGTATGTGTGACATCCTTAAACCTATTCTTTCCAAGCTGGCATTTATGAGACTCAAATAACTTAAATTCTGCCTTTTGTTTGACAGATCCAAACTGCACATCATGCATTATCATTTGAAGTTTCATAGACATTTATCTATGAAATACTTGACAAATACGCAAACAATTCAAAACTTAAATAAATCCTGTCCTTATGATTACTAGGTACAGTATTTATTTTTTCTATCAGTGTATTTGTATTACTATGGAGGGGAGATTAAATTAAATAAACCATTCAATTTAAATGAATTCTCTCTGTATGGGAATTGTCTATTTCAAAAGATTATTTTCTAACTGGGAGGTTTTCGAAGTGGACATTTTTAAAAGGCTTATTAGGTGAGATATTTTTCAACCTTTGATAACATTAAGGGAAGGATGAATGCAGGGCCTATTTAATATCAAACAATGAGTACACCTTACCTGAGAACATCTTTCATTGGTCCATGTAAAGTTCCTGGTCCAACATGCTTCTTTTTAGCTGACCTTAATCTCTTATCTCTGGGCTATTTAAAATAAAGTAAATATCAAGTCTGTTTGAGAAAAGCTTAATTCACTTGAAAATGGTTCTTCGTGGGATCTAGTGTTCACATAAACAGGTGATAAGTTGAGGGATGGGTTTGAATGTAGGGGTTTAATGAATGTAAAAATATAAGGATTCTTAAAAAATGTAAATAAGAAATTTAAGACCCTCTGATAGACCATTATAATATTAAGATGGTACAGTGACTCACATCTAGGCTGCTTGTGATTGGTCCAGACATCCCCCGAGACCTGTTAGAGCGTGATGACATTGGCCTATCAGGAATTTGTTGGTCCATGAGGCCAGATTTACCATCTCCAAGCAGAGTTTCTCCCTCTACATCATCATCAACTATGATGTCACCATGGTATTCTAAAAATATAATCAACTATGATGTGTAAATGGTATTCTGAAAATGTCATGAGCTATGATGTATTAATGGTATTCTGAAAATATCATGAGCTATTATGTGTCAATGGTATTCTGAAAATAAAATTTAGAAACTCACCTTTTTTGGGAGAGACTGGTTTTGTTTTATTGTTTTCAAGTGCTGCACTGCTTGTTCTAGAATGTCTTTCATTCACTTGTTCAAGAAAATGTTTGGTCATCACTTCAATCATTGTTCTAAATGGTTGGCCCTCTTCCTGTAAATGTGTAAAAGCATCAGGATGGGTCACTAAAATTGTCATTTTTAAAAATACTTCGCCACCCTATAATTGGGTGAGTCATTGCTGTAATGAAGTTTCTGACTTCTTACTTCAAAAGAGCATAAAACTGATTTATTTGTCAAGGTTCATTATGGTGAGGATAGTAAAACTAAATACAACCTTTTACAAAAAGTACTTAGGTTGGTTGATAAGCCAAGGGATAACGTTTAAGCATCAAAGAAATTAATGTAAAATGTACATTAGAAATTCAATCTATATTCTATCATTTACTTTCAAGATTTCTTATCTTTATAGTCTAGAAATAGAGAATAATTTTGTAATTTAATCCATTTATTTGCACTTTCAAATTATGAATGTTTGACATGAGCTTTTATGGCTTTGCATAGTTATAGTTGCATAGTATAGTTATAATGTTGTACACGTGAATAAAATCCAATAGTATAGCATTTGACAAAACTGTCATCTAAGCTTTTCTTCAACACAACATTGCTTTTTATAGCTAATAATCAAATGAAAGACTGGAAGTGATATTTTTTCCAGTTTTGGACTGTCCATACCTTATTACGTTTCATAAGTTTTTCCAAATGAAGTTCTTTCATCAGAGTTGGCCTATTACTGATGCTTTGTTCAGATCTTGGAGATTCATTATCAAGCATTGCTAGAGTTTGTTTAAATCCCTGAAAATAAAAGAACATTCTCCTTATCAATTCTCATACCAAGAAGCAAAGATCTATCGAAATTTCAGCTGACGCAACAGTTCACAGGCACTGGAACAGATAGTGAAATGGTCCAAAAAGAGGACCTCCCCTTACTCTTCTTTCCGAAAATATTTTTGAACTGGAAGAGATACAGGTACTACAATTGTCTGAAAAGAAAATTTCCCATTCTGTTTACTAAGGATATTTTATTCAAAAAGGAAAATCAACCCCCACCCCACCTCCCACTTAAGTGCAAGTTTCTTCCCAAGGACTGTGGTATCCTGAAACAGCTGACCATTAAAAGCCTAAGTACATATAGCTGGAGTGTGACAAGCCAGATACGAGACATGAAAGGGCCCCAAAGGGAGTGTGCTAATTTCATTGTCCCATGCAGGAATCGAACCCAGGACCTTCCAGTCCAAAGTCTGATGCCCAATCACTCGAGCCAATGGGGTATAGCTACTACAGCTGGGCTATTGTACAATGAAGATAGTCTATCTTTATCTCGTTCCAAAACTATCTCTACGTTCTAGTCTTGGGGGGATCCATTCAAGCACACATTCTTTTTCAAAAGTTGAAATTTATCGGCGATAGCTACGCACATATTTCTTACCTCTATCGATTCTTAATGTCACAAGAAACATTCTTCTAAAGGCAGTAAAGCTGAGCCTGTCTCAAATCGCAGTAATATACACTTCAAACTTCAAATCGACCGGTTTTCCAAAATGTCATCCATGAATTTGATGACGTCACTTTCGGACTATTCTAACTTACACAACGCGTAGTAATATATAAATGAAGAAAACATTCAGCGTTGGCTGACACTGATCAGCCGAGGGAATTTCCTTGCATTTTACCTAACAACATGTCAAATACAACAGCAATTTCCAGTGAAATCATTCAAATATATCGTTACTCACGATTTATCAATGTTGCTTGACTTGATTCCGTATTAATTGAGCGAACCAATTTCTCAAGTTTGAAGGATAATGTTCCCGGGAAAAAAAGAGATTGAAATGTGACACTGGATGAAATGTTCATGGCAGATATTTTGAAATAAGCGGAATACAGCTGGTCAACTCGAATATTGGAGTGTATATTACTGCAACTGCAATTAGAGACAGCCGCGTCTTTTCTGGCTTGGGAAGAACATTTCTTTTGGTGTTAAGAGTCGATAGAGGTAAGAAATATATGCGTACCTAACGCCCTTCAATTTCGACTTTTGAAAAATAATGTGTGTTTCAATGGATCCCCTCAAAGACCAGAAACGAAGAGGATGGTGTTGGAACAAGATAAAGTCTATCTCACAACTTGCTACCGAGGGTCATAATAGAGGACCTTCCCCATACTGACATAGATGTGGGTCTAACTTATCTGGTGCCAGGACAGTATTATAGTCCTGGCACGGGATAAGGTCTAACATTTCATTACCCTCATATTGTGGGGTTGAATAGTGATTATAAAAATCAACCCCACTATTAGACTCTAGCCTAGTGAGCTATGGGGGTAACATTTTATTGAATCAACGAAAGTAAGAATATGTGAATACTAAATTACAAACCTTTCTACTCAAGTATTCCCTTATCAGGGATGCACCTATTGCTTCAACAAAACCTTGATCCATGGCTAAATATTAGAGTGAAATACTAATTCAATAAACTTTTTCAAAATCATTGAAAAATATTTGTCCGCCATTTGTAAACTAACTTGGTGTCTCAAAACGTTAATACATAATGTTTGGGGTCGTATATAGGTATCGAATGTAATATGATATTAAGTCTAAATAAATCTTTATTTCATATTTCAATTTGTTCAAAATGCCCAAGTCATGTCAATGTTTATGATAATGCTCTGCATGCATTTCATATAATCGCATAAATATGAACAGATAGTCACTTTAGGTGTCGCAAACTTATTGCCAACACCCCTCCTTTCAAAAGTTTTTGGACTGGTCCAATTAACTTCCGTGTTTCAGGTGCGCAAAAGTAGGTCAACAAAGTTTCAAATGAAGTAGGAAATGGAGAGAATAATCCAAATTCTGTGCATTTTAGGCACACTATCTATGTGTAAGTATAAAGTACTTATAACACTGAATCAAAATTGATAGTAATCTGTTCTAACTGTTCTGCACTAAAGTTCAGGTGTATAGTAATAAAAAATTTACTGTTTGTAAATAAATGGCAGCCATTTCAAGTATTTGTTGGATTTTCTTCTGATTGAAGAAATAGTCAAACCCATGCTGAAATGAATCAGTCACTTACCCTAATATGTCATTGACTAGTAAGGTTATCATCCTTGAATTACCAATGCATTTTCTAAGTTGTACTTCGATTGCTTTTAGTTTTGATAATCTAAAATGATACTCAAATAAGAATAGCACCAATTTTTTTTAGTCATATTTTTGTAGTATACAGTCTGTTAAATTTACTTCATAATCACCAGTTGAACCTTAAAAATAAGAGATCTAAAGACCAATTATTTGTTTAGTTCAACAAGTTAAACCTAGTCTGGGCCTTATAATATTTGTTATCTGACATATCTTGTGGCCCGCCCTAGATTTAATGTCCGTGCCTATTCTGCCCTTGATGCAAAAAATTTAATGGTGGCCTATGGCAGCGCATGAAATTCCATGCACGTTTTATTAATAACTGATAGTGAGAATTTGCAACCAATGAAAGCATAGCAAGAAAGTTAAACCCAATCACGGCAACAAGAACATTCAGATTAATAAATGAAAGCTGTGGTATTGGGTTTAACTTGTTGAACTATTATTACTACAAATATTGGTAAAGGAGTGTTCAAACCACCTCTGTAGTACATTATTTTTATTATTTATATACTGCAGGTATTGCCCTAGAGTGTTATGTGTGTGAGAACCAAGACAACAATCATGACAAATGCGTCAAGACAGTAGTTCAATGCAGAGAAGGAGAGGACACATGTCGCAGTGTTGTCAAGTGGGGAGGTTAGTTAATTTACTATTTATCTGCCATGTCTGCTCTGGGTTCAAACTATATTTCAGTGATCTACTTAGAAATTAAATAATTAAGCTCATCTACCCAAATGTCCAATTAGACTGAGTTCAATGTAAGTTTCCAGGTCTCTCACCAGGAAATATTCAAACAGGGTGTGGTAGAAACATCTTTAGTGCAACAAGTTATGATAAATCATATTTATGTTTTTATCCTTTTTACATACTATTATAATGTCACCACCAAATGGTGACATATTGTTGGTCTCCATTTTTTGTAGCGGTGGATGGCGATCAGCTTCTGTAACAATTTTTTTCAACTTGCTTCAAATTGACCAATTTTTTTCAAAATCATCTGCACAAGTTCTCAACAGTTCAAATCTGATTATAGATTTGACCTTCAATGACTTTCTCAAGGTCAAAAAAGATTTGACCTTCAATGACATTCTCAAGGTCAAAAATGTATATTTTCATCTTGCTTCAAATTGACCAATTTTTTTTTAAAATCATCTACAAGTTATCAGAAGTTCAAATCTGACTTTAGATTTGAGATTTCACCTTTAATGTCCTTCTCAGGGTCAAAAAAGGGATTTTTTCAATTTGCTTCAAATTGACCAATTTTTTTCAAAATCATCTTCAAGTTCTCCGAAATTCAAATGTGACTTATGATTGAACTAAAAATATTGTGAACAACTAGGTGGTGACATTTTGTCATGTCAATGCCTTGTTGTATATTCAATCAAGTTTAGACTGTGGAAACAATCAATATTTGCCATTAGTTTGTGGTGGAAGCAAAATAAACTGTAAAAGACCAGCGAGAGCCCTGCTTTCTATTTGAACGATGTCTTATTCTGTGATCTATGCCAAATTACGAAAACATCTACCAAATCATTATTTGAGTCACTGCTCTGTACTGTAATTTGCCTGTTAGTAGCTGACATTAGAACTTTAATAATGGCTACAAAAGCTACTTTTAAGTCACCATTGGGTAATATCAGTGATAACACTGTTTTAAAAATTATTTGAGAAACTTTAAAGATTGTATGGCAGCTGTGAGTAGGTTTTAAGGTAACTTTCATTTTATATCCTCTTTGAAAAACATTATTGCTGATTTCAGTTCCACCATACTGGGCACCACATAATGAACGAATCTACAAAATCTCTAAATTTTGCGACAGGAGATCTGAGTGTAATGCCAAGGAGATAGCTGGTTCATACAAGTGTAAGAGAGATTGGTACAATGATTGGGAATGCACTGAGTGCTGTGCTGGAGATTTATGCAACTTTTATGTCACCGTAAGTTTAGTTTGACTGCATTTGTGTAACTTCAAGTTAAAATGACTACATGTATATCAATGTCTTTGAAAGTTCATCTTGAACTCTATTATATTTTAATATTTGTTGTAAAAAATATTTATATACAAAAAAATAAATCCTGGGATCTGATTATAGTTTAAATTTACAATGATTGGCAGCTTGTAATTTTCTTAAATTTTTCAGATTGCATTTAAGTTTGATCATTCTTATGAAAGTGAAAATCAGTTCAGTAAAATGTTTATGTATTGATGGTTTGTGTTTTCAGATGGGTGCAAATTCTATGACCTCCAACCTTGTCACTTTGGCGATGTCAACAATACTATCTGCAGTGTTCCTATGGCGACAAACCTAGAAGCTAATGATTGAATCCACACTGCTGTAGAATCTAGATCTGAGAAAACATTTGAACAATTGAATCAAAAAGTTCATTCCATGATAACATTAGACTTAGACGAATGGACCATTCCAGCAAATCATGCCACCTATTGGATATCATGTCTTAATTGCAAAATTTGAGCAGGCTGCTTTGATAAGTGGCTCTTCACTTGAACATAGATCTGAAAGCACATTCCACTGACTATTTTTAAACATTATAATAGTGCCACTTTTAGGCACCAGGTCTGTTCTATTCAAATTATATTTTTTAATAAGATACATTCCAATCTTTATTCTTAACTTTTACAAGTATAATTGGAATTAACTAAAGATCTGAACTTGGACAAACTTGCATAAATTACAAGTGGACAAAATGAAGAAAAAGATCTGAATCTGAACTTTACAAGGTTAATCTTTAGAATAAAAAATGAAGCTTCTATAACTGAAACCAAGTGGCAATATGGATAAAAAATAGAGCAAAGATCTGAATATTTTAACCATGATAACAAGATTTTGAAATGTACATTTTGTATTATACAACTGTAGTTTAGATTTTTTACAATTTGCTTACCAGGATCTGATAAGTGTTGGTGTTGTTTTATAGTTGAACAGAATCTGATCATTGCTTATATCAATTTCTTGAATCTGGATTTATTTCTGAATCTCTTGATTTACCTTATCATCCTTTGTTGTATTCAGTTCTTCTGGGCTATTGAACTAATTTGCATATGTTACATTTGAACTTGTTTTTCAAACTAAAATGTATTATTAAGCATTTTTAGAAATTTTGTTAAAAGGAGCCATAATTGTACTTACATGTATGTATTAGATCTGATTTAGTCATGTATATTTTATTCCTCACTTTTTAAATGTTTTAATGACCTCTAAAATGTACATTAGATATTATTAGGTTATACTTTTTAACATTATGCATTATGGAAACTAAGAGCTTTATATTTTATACAGGTATTGTCATGTATTTTGATTGTGCTTCATCCACCTGGTACAACCCAGTGTTACTATGGCTAGTTTGGCTGTACATTAAAACATGGGGTTCCATTTTTTAATTTCATGATTTCAAACTCACATGTCAGTACGTTTTGAGAGACAAGATCAAAATTGTTGAATGTGAGTAAAAAGAAATTGATTTGAATAATATGAGCAATAAAAGACCTGAAATGTTATTTTTCAATGTTTCGAATAATTTTGCATTTTAGACAATTATACTGTACATAGTTTAATTCTTAATAATCCAAATTATGTGAGTATTCTTATATTTCAAAACAGTTTAAGGCCATGCTGATCTTGGCTATGAAGTCTTTCCTCTTAACATTACTCAGGCACCAATAACATGTATAGCCTATATTATTCAACAGTGAACCAAACCATTGATCAGTCACTTTATACAACTATTGTAAATGATCAGTACATGTATCTATATAGGAGCTCATATCTACATGTCTAAATCACAAAGCATATTAACAGGTTTATTGTGAATGGCTTCATGGCAGGACTGATGCAGGAATAAGACTTTTAAGCAGAGTTAGAATGGATACATTTAGCTCAATTTTCATACCAGAAAAATATTGCATTCCCTTGTAGAGTATCATATATGTAGGACATAAATGTGGTGTGCATATATGTATATATTTCTGTATGTCTGATTGCACAATAAATAATTTTATATTATACAGGGTGACCCCAAAAAAATGCAACCCTCCATTTCTTCAATATTTTTCTTAAATGGAGGTAAATTGCTCTGAGATTTGGCACACAAAGACTTCATTCAATGTGGGATCCTCTGACAAAGTTTTAATAAGCAAAGTCTTATATTGATAGAGTTATGGTTGTTTCAAAATATGCTCCAGATGTCGTCAATTTCGCTGAAAACAAACTTGCAATGTTCAAGGAAAACTGTTCATAACACGGATGCATTCTTCCCCATGGGTGTGGCTCAAATTTTTGCAGCCATTGCTTATTGAAGTCCTGCAATTGCGTTAGAGTTATTTTCATCCACAAGTATCCTTTAAATAACCCCATATATAGAAGTCAGGGGCATTGAGATCAAGACTGTGGGATGACCATGGGTTTTCCGTCCTAGGAGAGATAATCTTCTCATAGAAATGACTAGTGAGCCAGGCTATGCTATCATTAGAAGTGTGAGGAGTAGCTCCATCCTTCTAGAACCACTGTTCTTGTCTATTGAAGCCTCTATGTCACTCTAGAACTGCCTAGAACTTCCTTGGAACGCCAATATCGCGCTGTGTGTTAACAGTAACAGTGTTGCCATTATCAACCTCAAACCAAAAGGAGCTAATGATTTCATGTTTGGAAATTGGCAGCCCAAGCTGTGCATTTAACAGAATGAAGGGGCCTTTGAAGCACTTCATCTGGAATTTGTGATCCTAGAACACATTATTTCTTGAGATTACATGTTCAGAAAGAAGGGAATGTGATTCATCCGAAAACCTAACATTGGAAATGGACGACATTTGGAGCATATTTTGGAACGACCATAACTCTATCAATATAAGACTATGATTATTGAAACTTTGCCAGAGGATCCCAAATGGAATGAAGTCCTTGTGTGCCAAATTTCAGAGCAATTAACCTCCACTTAAGAAAAATATTGAAGAAATGGAGGGTTGCATTTTTTTGGGGTCACCCTGTATAAAGCATGTTCAGTGTTTTAGGCGCTATATTTATATTGGTAGTTTTTTTGTGATTAGCAAGAGAAACAGACTATAACATTTTTTATGAATCCAGGTCATTCGGGTTCATGAAGATTTAAAACTATCATCATTCATTGATGACACAATAATCCAAATTATGTGAGTTATTCTAATATTTCAAAACAGTTTAAGGCCATGCTGATCTTGGCTATGAAGCCTTTCCTCTAAACATAACTCAGGCACCAATAACATGTATAGCCTATGTAATTCAACAGTGAACCAAACCATTGATCAGTCACTTTATACAACTATTGTAAATGATCAGTACATGTATCTATATAGGAGCTAATATCTACATGTCTAAATCACAACGCATATTGACAGGTTTATTGTGAATGGCTTCATGGCAGGACTGGTGCAGAAATAAGACTGACTTTTAAGCAGAGTTAGAATGGATACATTTAGCTCAATTTTCATACCAGAAAAATATTGCATTCCCTTGTAGAGTATCATATATGTAGGACATAAATGTGGTTTGCATATATGTATATATTTCTGTATGTCTGATTGCACAATAAATAATTTTTATATTATATAAATCATGTTCAGTGTTTTAGGTGCTATATTTATATTGGTATTTTTTTGTGATTAGCAAGAGAAACAGACTATAACATTTTTTATGTATCCAGGTCATTCGAGTTCATAAAGATTTAAAACTAGGCCAAACCCATCATTCATATTGTCTCATGTTTACATCACCCACAATGACATCTTATTCGCATCTTATTGTCTCATTTCGACTATTCAGGTTGATGACTAAGGTGAATTATGAATAGAGAAGAACTACTTCATTTCACAATGCAAGTGAAACATTCAACCCATCACCCCTTTAATTTCCCAGGTAAATTATTAGACTCGTCCAGGTAACTTCCGTGTGGTTTCCTATCTGTGTTAAAATATTTTGAAATGTGACATTTGAAATCGTAAAATGAAGGATATAATAGGATATATATGCTTTCTAGCTCTATTTTCTTTGGGTAAGTATTGCTTTCTTTCAAATACTCTTACAGTTACTCTAGAAAATACAAGAAATGGGAGAAAATGTTAATTTATAATTGAAATTGGAAAGTAGGTCAAACAAGGTAAAAACCAAAAATGGCGGATTTGTTTTCAAACTTCTCAATCATCCCAAGGAGGATTGGCTCCCAGGATCGAAACTCGATATTTTCCAACAATGAAAACGTCGAAATGTCGTTATTTTCTGAAATTAAAACCGACTATAAATTCAAAATAAACAGTTCAAAAGATTCGAACCAATATCTCGATCATTTCTTGTGAGTTTTGGAATTTTTCGTTTGGAAATAAGACCAAAATTCACGATTTAAATGTTGAAGTGAACAAAATGGCGGCTGTTTGAATTCGAATTTTGTATTACGACATACCCATATATGGGACAGAATATCGGTGGTGCACTCTGGGAGCCAATCCTCCTTGCAATCATCCTGTTATTTAAAGATCGATCGCTATTTCGTTACGTAAAAAGGACATTACCTGGCTTTCTGTATTATGCTTCATCTAGATAATTATTTTTAAGAATCCGTAAAAATATTTTTTCTTCATCCTAAATTAGATAATTGTTATGATGACTCAAATTTGAAACCCTCATTGAAACGCTGTGTTGCTATTGGAATATGATTTTATGCTATATACATCTTATGACTTATACTCCATTCCAGATCCATTAGACATTTACCATTGTATATGGGCCAATTATCTGTAAGGGTGTCTGAGAGCCAACAAAAAATTCAAGCTCAATGTCCCCCAATTCTTACCATCGATAATGGATTCTAGCAATACTATCCCACATGAATATACTTGTCGAGACTCGATCAACTTGAGTTCTTCTGAGAAAATGAGGATTTCAGCAAGAGCGCAATAAATTAACATGGGGATACAACTGCATATCATCATGTACTTTGAATGTTTGTCATCATGGGGATACATGTAGATTCAAAATCCTCATTATCTCACAAGAACTCCACTTAATTGCATCTCAGCATGTAGATTCATGTGGGAGAGTATTGGTAAAATCCACTTTCAATAGTAAAAATAGGGGTTCTAAACAGGACATAAAGCTTACTAAGGCCATTTTGAAAAATGTTGGTTAGCTAGGAAAATGAAGTCGCTTAATACAGCAATCTGAGCTTTTTCAGAGTTTTATTTACTTGAATTATTCAACAGTTATTTAGTGGATAGCAAAATGTGGAAAGGATACACCCCCTTGCTCCATCAGGACAATCTTACATTTCTTTTTACCGATCTCAAGGAGGATTGGCTCCAAGGATTGAAACTCAATATTTTCAAAAAATGAAAACATCAAAATGTCATTAGTTTCTGAAATACAAACCGACCATAAATTCAAAATAAACAGTTCAAAAGATTCGAACCAATATCTCGATCATTTCCTGTGAGTTCTGGAATTTTTCGTTAGGAAATAAGACCAGAGACCAGAACTCACAATTGATATGTTGAAGTGAACGAAATGGCGGCTGTTGAATTTTGTATCACGAAATGCCCATATATGGGACAGGATATCGATGTTGAACTCTGTAGTAAAAACCTTCCAATTGATAAAGCATGAACATGTAATCAGGAGGTTTTGGGTATAGGTTCCCACCAAAGTGGAGTGACTTTTACATCAGCACTTATTAGCTTAGGATTTGACCCTTTGTTTCCAAAAGGGTTGTCATCCAAAAAAAGTCAGCATTGTTTTTAAGCAGAACATTTATATATATTTTTATCATACATGCAGGCAGTGCTCTAGAATGCTACTACTGCAATGGACAAGACACAAACAGATGGGACTGCACAAATAAAGATCACGTGAGGAGATGTGAAATATTCCAGGACACTTGTACCTCGTATATAAGATGGTCAAGTAAGTATAATTCGCTCTAATACTTTATAAAGGAAGATCCCCTGCTATAGCCTCAGAGCTTCTTGATACTCCCCCCTCTGTGTTACAGGGGAAGGCTCTTTTGATAAGGGGCTGTCTTTATTCAGTAGGATATAAATGGTGACAGGTCATCTCAACCCCAAGTCATCTCAACCCAGTCCAAATCAAACCCCAAGTCAACTCAACCCCAAGTCAACTCAACCCCAGTAAAACTCAACCCCAAGTCAACTCAACCCTGTAAAACTCAACCCCAGTAAAACTCAACCCTATTCATTTGTGCAATGTCTAATTCAATTTTTTCATGATGAATAATTTAAGACATCTTATAAATTTTGCATGATACTTTTGTAAAGTTTTGAAAGTTGTAAAAGTATTCAAAAAAAAAACGGTTAAGCTCAAGGATAATTCATCAAGTTGTCACTATTATTTAATTTAAGACATCTTTTGAAATCAAATTTTAGATAATTTAGAAATAATTAACAATGTAATATAACTTTTTATTTATATGAACATGCATTAACAAAATCATTAAGATTTACTAATTAATAGACTGAAAGCATATAGGCGTAGCCAGGAGGGGTGCGCACACCCTGACTGAAAACCTGATTTTTTGGGCGATTGCATCCCTCCTGACTGAAAGCTGACTATGCCTCTGGAAAGCAATGGTCATGTTCCACTTTTCCAAATAATCACTAGTGTCAACCTCATAGGGATTACAACAAAACAAATGTATTAGCAAGATTAATAAAATGACCCATATTTTAATCCTATTAGTACCATGTTGACATTTTGGAGATAAACTCATTATTAACTATAATCTAAAAAGGCAGTGGTCTAAGAATGAAAATCACACACTGAATAATCAGAATTATTTTTATGAAAAAAACTTTCTTGTAAGTTTATCAATATATAGAAATATAGGGGTTGAGTTTTACTGGGGTCGAGTTTTACGGGGTTGAGTTAACTTGGGGTTGAGTTTTACTGGGGTCGACTTGACTTGGGGTTGAGTTGACTTGGGGTTGAGTTTTACTGGGTTGAGTTGACTTGGGGTTGAGATGACTAGGAAGCATATAAATGAGGATAAGCTTTAAAATACGATGCCAGATTTTGTTATCATTAGTGCAGGTTATAAGGACAGGCTTAATAATGTTTATGACTTCTATTTGAATTTGAGAGGCCTTGAGAGGACATCATCTTTTGGTTAAAATTAAGGAAAAATAAAAAAAAGTCCCCTCATCAACTAGAAAAAAGCAAGGATCAGAACCAAAAAATAAACTTACACTGAAAATGGATCAAAATATTTATTTTATATATAATATTATATTAAAGAATTGTGTGAAGGATATATATGCTCTTCAAAATTAGGCTTATTTCAAATAAACATCCCAGGATAATTTGTGATATAATACTCATTCAACCAGTTGCAGAATGAAAAACATTGCAGTCGGATAATGTAAGATGCAATTATATTCTTTCAGCACCAAATTATCAGACATACAGAGATGAACGTGCCTATTATATATCTAAGGGTTGTGACACATCAGATGGCTGTTCACGTCGACAAGCCCTCTATTCAATGTCCTGTACACGAGACTGGTACCATGATTGGGCCTGTGTGGAATGTTGTAAAGGAGATCTATGCAACTATGATGTCACTGTAAGTGTACAACATATAATTCAAACTTAGATAGAGACAATGTACTTTATAACTGTCCATTCCTAAAAAAACATTCATGAATTGATGAATGAAAATTTTGTTACAGTAGTTTTCATATTACCATTTATACAACTGCCTAATTGCACTGCAGTTATTATACTGGTTTTAGAGTTGTACAGGGTTACCCAAAAATAGTAATTGAGTGATGTATCCCAATCATCGTAATCTCTTCAAATGTGATTAAACTTGTTTTCGACTTGTTAGACCTTATTATAATATGTCCTTTAAATTTCTTTCAGCTGGGAGCTGGCAGTTTCAAGGCCAGTGTATTTACAGTCCTTTCAGCCACAGCAGTCTGGCTTTTCCTCCACTAACATGTCATCACAGTTCAACACATCATCACAGTATGACAGACATTTATTGTCCAAGGAAATGAAGGATATGCCTCAATACAATTTTCATACATTCCCAAGTTAAAGTGACTCGCTGATTTTGATGATGAGTGTATATTGTTCAAATTGATCTGATCTGTCTAATGCAAGGCTCTGTAGATCTGACAAATTAATTGACTGTCTAGTATATGTCTATATAACTGGATCATTTGAAAAATAAAAAACAGAAACGACCCAAGACATTAACGTAACAAAATGTCACCTCCCAGTCCTCACCTCCTGAAATGTCAAAAGTGTTACCGAACAGCAGTTACAAAAGCAGTTGTTGTAACAATATGTCACAAGTTCTTGATGGGACTACATGCCTTTCTTTCGTTAATAATTTTAGCTAAACATAGAACTTCTGCCATTTCTCTACTTTTTGTATGGGTCTATAATCTACATTGACATCTGTGCATGAAGAGAATATTTCTTTTGTAAAATGTTTGAAAAATGAGATAATTCAGTGACCTACTTTTAAAAATTAAAAATAAGTAAATAAAATAAGGTCATTGCATTTTCTCTATATGTTTTGAAACAGAAATTGAGCCTTATGTTTTTGCAGAGATCAGTTATTATGCACCGTCTGAAACTTTGAACATAAAACAATTTGTAAATAATAGTTCTCGTGTCTCAGAATCTGTGTTTCTGATCATTCAATGTATATGTATTCTTAGATCTGTTAATAATGTTTCTGTCTTTACATTCTGTTTACGATATTCCAAGTTTTCCTTAACACTGTTAATAATTCCTGATATTATTAAAATGTGATATTATATTCTTTACATTCTTTATATATCTGTACATTTTTATTTACAAACATGTTTATAATTGAGTGATTTGAGAAAGGATCTTTATTTTCAAAACATTCCATATTTTTTAAATGGTGAATTCTCAGATTTTATCATTGGCTTTGGGAAATATTACTTCAGTGTTTTCACCAATATGTAAATGGGGGTAAAAACTCATTCTGAGAATTTACCAGAATATTCCCCATTCACAGTTGTTTTAGTTCATTTCAAAAGTATTAAATTACATGAACATTCCACATTTTAAAGGATTAACAGCTGGTTATTTGTAAATAAGGCCATTTTGTATGTTTTAGTGCATTTGTATATCATGCTGAATTCATAATAACACATCATCTGAATAAATGATACAGAACATGTATAGCTTTGCTTTTAGTTGTCCAGAATCATATATAACATCTTTACAGCTGACTGTTTTTATACAAACATTTGTAATCTCAAATAAACTGTATATATTTGTATAAAATACTTATGTTATGTTCTATTGTTCAGTTCAAAGGTTTTGTTTGATACAGAACCTTATTATTGTTAGACCTTATTATAATATGTCCTTTAAATTTCTTTCAGCTGGGAGCTGGCAGTTTCAAGGCCAGTGTATTTACAGTCCTTTCAGCCACAGCAGTCTGGCTTTTCCTCCACTAACATGTCATCACAGTTCAACACATCATCACAGTATGACAGACATTTATTGTCCAAGGAAATGAAGGATATGCCTCAATACAATTTTCATACATTCCCAAGTTAAAGTGACTCGCTGATTTTGATGATGAGTGTATATTGTTCAAATTGATCTGATCTGTCTAATGCAAGGCTCTGTAGATCTGACAAATTAATTGACTGTCTAGTATATGTCTATATAACTGGATCATTTGAAAAATAAAAAACAGAAACGACCCAAGACATTAACGTAACAAAATGTCACCTCCCAGTCCTCACCTCCTGAAATGTCAAAAGTGTTACCGAACAGCAGTTACAAAAGCAGTTGTTGTAACAATATGTCACAAGTTCTTGATGGGACTACATGCCTTTCTTTCGTTAATAATTTTAGCTAAACATAGAACTTCTGCCATTTCTCTACTTTTTGTATGGGTCTATAATCTACATTGACATCTGTGCATGAAGAGAATATTTCTTTTGTAAAATGTTTGAAAAATGAGATAATTCAGTGACCTACTTTTAAAAATTAAAAATAAGTAAATAAAATAAGGTCATTGCATTTTCTCTATATGTTTTGAAACAGAAATTGAGCCTTATGTTTTTGCAGAGATCAGTTATTATGCACCGTCTGAAACTTTGAACATAAAACAATTTGTAAATAATAGTTCTCGTGTCTCAGAATCTGTGTTTCTGATCATTCAATGTATATGTATTCTTAGATCTGTTAATAATGTTTCTGTCTTTACATTCTGTTTACGATATTCCAAGTTTTCCTTAACACTGTTAATAATTCCTGATATTATTAAAATGTGATATTATATTCTTTACATTCTTTATATATCTGTACATTTTTATTTACAAACATGTTTATAATTGAGTGATTTGAGAAAGGATCTTTATTTTCAAAACATTCCATATTTTTTAAATGGTGAATTCTCAGATTTTATCATTGGCTTTGGGAAATATTACTTCAGTGTTTTCACCAATATGTAAATGGGGGTAAAAACTCATTCTGAGAATTTACCAGAATATTCCCCATTCACAGTTGTTTTAGTTCATTTCAAAAGTATTAAATTACATGAACATTCCACATTTTAAAGGATTAACAGCTGGTTATTTGTAAATAAGGCCATTTTGTATGTTTTAGTGCATTTGTATATCATGCTGAATTCATAATAACACATCATCTGAATAAATGATACAGAACATGTATAGCTTTGCTTTTAGTTGTCCAGAATCATATATAACATCTTTACAGCTGACTGTTTTTATACAAACATTTGTAATCTCAAATAAACTGTATATATTTGTATAAAATACTTATGTTATGTTCTATTGTTCAGTTCAAAGGTTTTGTTTGATACAGGAGACATTAAGCTAGCAATGTTTTTCACAACATAACTGCGAACGCAAAGTCCATGAATCAATAAAGTAATGTGTATAGCGCGCATACAAAACAAGTGCTTATTAGTCCACTTCAGATGCCCGATCATTGTCAGAGCTGTGTTTAGAATGGAGGCAATTTCTTTTGAATACAATTTCTTTTGTTCTATGCTGGCAATTTTAATTTCGATGCACAGTATAATGGTTTCTGAAGAAAATGATGTATGTCATATATGTTTTAGCTCCAAATATCTTAGGAAACAAGCTTGTTATCCCATCGAAAGAAGTTCGGAGCGATATAGGGAACGCCTCCATCTGTCTGTACGGACGTCCGGCCGTCCCTCCGGGCAATAACTCAAATACTGTTGGGCCGATTTTGTTCATATTTTGTACACATATGGGGGTAGATATATTCTGCTCAAAAGCTGATTTTCAAAATGGCCACTCATTTAAAAATGGCGGCCATTTTAGTGCTGATTTTATAGTAGTTTAGGTGCAATATGTAAAACTGTAATAGCAATATGTTTTAAATGTAAAAAAATTATATAGGACATTAATAAAGCTAGAGATGTAGATATTAAAGAAGCACATGGCAGCCATCTTCAAAAATGGCGGTCTTTACTTGTTATTTTTATGATTTTTGCTGTAACTCGAAAAGTAGTGGAGTGATTTTGTTCATATTTGGTATGTGAATACAATAAGCATGGCACACTGTCTAATGACACTTTTGGTAGAAGGTGGCCATTTTGAAAAATGGATATACTTTGTTTGTAAAAATGCCAGCCATGGCCGTTCGATGGGATTTGCTACGCTTTGGCATTGCTGTTGTCTAGTTTAAAATATGTATCGTAGAAAACCAGCTATATAACTATCAACGGCATAGTACGCACGTGATGGTGTGTGGTCTAAGTAACGAATTAAGTAAACACTGTAACCGAATGATTATTTTATTTGAACTGCACAAATACATGTAGTTTTATAAAACTACATGCATTTGTGTAGGGCGATTTATACGTTCAGGTTTCCGTTCCGATTTTTTACTCATGGCTTAGAGTCTCCACACTGCTTTTGACATATGTAAAGATGGCAGGCCGATAGCCAGCTTTTGCCAAGGGGGTTCAATTTTTGAAAAATTTCAGGGGGGTTCAAATTGGCAATTTTGGCCCAAAAACACTTGAAAGTGTGCAAAATGGTGAGAAACTGCATGATTTTGAAGAAAGTTTTAGCCAGGTCCATCCAGCAACATGAAACATCCAAGACATTATGAAATTCATTAGATAATGTCCTGGTTGCTGAAGTGAGGAATTCCCACTTGATTATTGGAGCAGCTGGATATATTCGTTCGTGACTGCCTAGATTTTCAGTAAACAGATGTTATTAAAATATGGGGAACATATTTGGATACAAATCGACTTCTTTCTTGGTGAAAATGATGAAAATAAAAATTTCCCAAATGGAAGTTCATCCAGGTCACACAGGTGGGAACCAGTGAACTGTGTCTCCAAACAAGGTATTTCAAATACCATTTTTTCCATTTCCATTTTGTTCTTGCTATATTCAAGTAACAAAAACATTTTGGTTTTTATTAAAAGCTTTTATTATCAAATAACAAACCATTTTGTCCAGTTCTATCACTGAATTCTAGATCCACATTGGGAACTTTTTAAGTCTTTGTTGTTTTACTTTTGACTCATTGAGTAGATTTGTTCATGTCATAAGATATGAAACTGTCAAATATATAGTAATACTTGTACAAGTTGAACACCTAACAGATTGTAGTGTTCCACCAACTTAGGAAGTGTTTCACTTATACAGGCTCATTTTAGATTATAGAACTTTGAAGTGTTCAACTTATAGAATTGTTGAAATCTCACTTGTAAAATCTCTCAAAGCAATCGTTGCAGTCAACTAATATATATCTAATTGTCTTAACAAACCGTTCCAGCGGTTAATTCTTCCTATAAGCTCATTATCTCACTAAAACATACAAACATTTATGAGGCTCTAGAGATCTGCTGTAACTGTCTATTATACATACAATAGTTTTATCGTGTCCCATTTTGCTTCAATCTCTGCTTGTCACCCATATCAGTCAAAGTCTTATTCCCAGGCAATCATATTTTGCACCACATTACATTTGTATCTTTTACCAAATATATATTAATATAGTATGGTACACAAATCCTCTCTCTTGCCATTTCTTTCTGAGTATTCAACAACAATTTTATAAAATATATTTACAATTATTTGAAAATACAATATTTAACAAACTGTACGATATATGGCACATCAGCTACACAATTTACAAATTTTCATGAACACCATACATTGTATAAATAAAACCATACATCGAGTTGCTGGTCACCCATAACACAAAATAACATATGTCTCTATTAGCCTTGTGACCCCCTTTCTAGAAAACTCCCCACAAGCAGGATGTGAAGTAGTCCTGGTGGGGGGAGGGGGTGTGTACCGAGACTTGATGCAAGAATACAGGATGTCAATACACTCGAATCTCGCACAAGACTCATATTATGTAGTCTAGCTACAGGCTTTCTCCCCCACTCTACACCTCCCACAAATGTAAGAAGTTTCCATAATTCCATACCCGTGTAGTCAACTAGTAGGAGGGGAGGTCAAAGGGGCTTGTAGCTAGACTACACATCATGCTGAACTTATGGTATTACATATAACAGGCAGACAGCCCAGGGTGATGCAGCATACTTGTGTTGGCCGATCATGGGGGCACAACACATTGCAGAAAAATATTCTGGATTACTTGCCGTGCATATCGAAACAAAATTGTTGGCTTGAACTTGACAAAATCCTATTTGAAGGAAATTCCATGGTGTCATTCTTATTTGACTGAAAGCGAAATCGAAAATAAACAAGAATTACATGGATTCCAATGGATTTAGTCATCTTGAACTCCAACATTTAAAATCTAAAACTTTTGACTTACAGTCATATAGGCCTAGAAAACTGGCACTGGTGTCACATCCAATACTTGGAGTAATTGTCATATCCAATACATGGTGCAGTTGCTTGCTATATCCAATGCTTTAGGCAAATGTCATATAAAAATGCTTGTAGTAATTGTCATATCAATTGCTTGGAACAACTGTTCTATCCAATGTATGTCACTATTTGTCTTGTGACTAATTGCTTGGGGCAATTGTCATATCCAATGCTTGGAGTAATTGTCATATCCAATGATTGTTTGGAGCAATCCTATCCAATGTGATGCTTGGAGTAATTCTCATATCTAGTGCTTGGAGCAATTATCATACCCAACACTTGAGAGCAACTGTATCCAATTCAACACAAGCAACATCTGTCATGTCCAGTGCTTGATATAATTGTTAAATCCAATGCATATTCATTGGGAGAAGTAACTAATTGTCACTTCCAAGTCTGCTATGTTACAAGATGTTGAATATGCTGATCCTGACTGAGTGTAAAAAATATCATGTGTTCATTGTGTCATAGTTGAAAGACATTGGCTTGGTGGTGCATATTACATGCAGTACTTGGCTATAAGCTAAGCATTCAGTTCTTAACCCGATGGTAGCCATATCAGGCTGACTATGGGTTGGACGAGGGATTTAACTGTGACAGCTTTGACATCAGGTGTGAAATTAGACCACTCTGAAAAAATCAAAACTATTTACTTATTTTTTTTCATATGTGTACAGTGTATATATCAGTTATTTGAAAAATTGTATACATGAAATTAAGATATACTGTACATGTAATTCATACACAGAATTGCCCGGGTTTCTAAGAACATAAGAAGCACATTCATAATTCATGTCAAAGTATGTCTTAGAGTCATTACTAGTAAAGTGAGATGTTATCTGAACAATCTCTTACCTGTTTTGTCCTGAGGAGCATACCTCCCTTGGGCTGTTGCTTCAACTGTAAGACCAATGTGTGGTCTTCTGTCTTACCAGACCACTCCATGTCCTTGTAGGAAAAACTATTCAGCATATACTGGAAAAACATTCAATGTTATTTAAGCCTGTAACCAACGTTTGCCATGGGGATATTTCTTGAGGGCATCACAATCAAATATTTTCATGAAATAGCTTTTCTCTTATTTCAATTTAGAGAAGAATGCAATGCTTCCCTTGGTTGTGGCATATTCAGCTTTATGGTTCATAAACGTTTGCCTTAAAGGAGAGTCAACCGATTTCAAACTTTATGTTTTATTTATATTGTATCAGATGCTGGCACACTTTTGCCAGAAGGTTGCAAGAAGTAACTTTTGGGAATGTAGTATGTTAGAGTAACCTAGTAGGTGTTAGAAAATATAAGGTGATGGGCTTTAAAGTGGTAAAAACAATTTTCACGGCCGAATTGGACTTCAATTCCTGCAATTTCAGGGGGTACTATAAGACTATTTCTTTAAAGCCCATCACCTTATATTTTCTTACACCTACTAGGTTAGGTTATAGAGAAAGCATGAGTGAGAGTTGATTCTTTGAAAATAACGGTGAGGCGTTAGCCGAACCGTTAATTTCAAAGAATTAACTCTCACGAATGTTTTCTCTAACTTAAAACCCATACACTGTCACCTATGCAAACTAAACGGTAATCTTTAGTAACCTATACGCTCTAGTAAAAGCCAATTTTCAATGAACTATAGTAAGCGTAGTGAGTGCACTGACCCGTGATCATTTGAATGGGCAATGGTGATTAGTATTGGATTTGTATGTATTGCATGTATGTACGTGGTGTCAACGCCAGGGTGTCAACGCTATGTTCAGTACAGTTAGTTGAACATTCGAGAAGAAGCATGGAATACGAAAGGATGGATACCTTGACTCAGGATACCTTCAAGGAATTGACAGATATCGACACGGATGAAGATCTTGAGAACTTACTTGGGGAACTTATAGGAGGAGTAAATATGAAATAGATAGTAGTGAAATTGGCACATTTGATTTATGGTACAGTGTCGAAACATCTGACATAAATGATATCAGAGCCTGAATATTCCTCCGATTCTAACACTAGATTTGGAAAACCTGTATCTGATATGGATATCGACAAGAGTGGCAGAGAGAAAGAAGGATTACCGTACAAAAAGCGCTATTGGATATAAAGAGATGCCTGTAAACAATATTGCGGAAATGACAAAACAGGAGTAGTTAAAACCCGCTGAAGGTAGTACACAATAGACCAAACAGTTGATTATTTTTCACGAATCTACAGTTGCAGGGGGTCCACTGTGATTGCACTCACTAAACAAAAGATTTGCTTTTGTTTCCTGATTGCAATCATCGCAGACCCCCTGTAGCTGTAGATTCGTGAAAAATAATCAACTGTTTGGTCTATTGTGTACTACCTTCAGCGGGTTTTAATCTAACATACTATATTGCCAAAACTTACTTCTTGCAACCTTCTGATACATATCCTTGGTTTCTGAAAATGAAGTTGAGAAAAATGTGTCCTTATTTCAAGATGATGGATATATAGAACATCTACACAGCCAATATAATTCGACGCCGTTTCGGCATCGAAAAAATTCGGCACCGTTCCAGCCCTGTCTCGACACCGTTTCGACACCGTTCCGGCACCGAAACCTTTCGACACCAACATTTGCTACCGGACTAGTCAGTTGATTCGGTGCCGAAACGGCACCGAAATTTGGCACCGAAACGGCGTCGAAAATCAGATTGCATTTTGGGGGTGTATGAAACAAATTGGCCTGTTATTTTCTCAGATATTCCTATTACATGTAAATGTTTTCAGGGAGGCAAAACTACTCTTGGGGCCTGGCCCATCCTTAAAATGATAATAAAAAAATAATCTGATGTATTATGTGATAAAGAATAACCTCTAAAAAAAGGTTTTCCCATTTATTATAGGGCTTGAATTATTTTGTCTAAACCTTCAGTGAAGGAGTCTATATAGGGACAACATGTACATAACTCACCTTTTTCTCAGTGTGTATAACATGAATACCCAGATCATTGACAGCAATATGTACAGGGACGAGGCTCTTACGTTCCTTCATCTTGACATGACCATGGAAATATGCTGATCCATACACAGTAAGGTTCCAGCATAGGGTCAGAAACTTATGCTGAAGGACCTTGAATTAGAGAAAAAGAAATAACATTAAAAAAAATATCTGTATCAAGTTAGGGTACATTTTTCATATGATGTTTATGATAATTAAACCATGAGGCATCTATTACAGACAAACCTGAAAGACAAAGGTATTTATTGAAATATTAGGGAAAAGATAATGGTATAAATATTTTTCCAAACCAAGGAAACTGGCACGGAGCACATGATTAACTTAGAATACATTTTTACTGTTCTATGAATTGTAATTATATTTCAGCTTCTATTATACACAAGCAAACAATCCTATTTACCTCTGTAGTTCGCTTCTTCCTCATCATATAGGCACTGAAGTCTTTGTATTGTGATGTGATTCTAGCAGAATAGTTCACGCTTCGACTTTTTCGTTTTCCCACAGGTATCAGATCAGGGAGAATCTTATCACTGAAAACACATGTTAATGGTCACATTTTGTAAAGAAATACAAATGTACATATTAGCTCTTAATAATGTGTATAAAATACCTCAATTGCATTGCATTTTCTGGTATTTATGCAACAAACAGAATAAATATGTGGTCATGTCATAGAATCTCAATCTTTATTACTTAAATAACTTACATTTCTTTGGCCTTCTTACTATCGAAATCACCAAATCGTATCTGCATTAATATGGCACCTAATATGATGGCATCCTGGTCGGCACAGGGATAGAGGGATTCAATATAATTGTGGTAGGCCTCATAGTAAAGCAGATGTAGGGCAGTCTTATTTTTCACCTAAAAGTAAATAAAAATCATGCCATATAACATGTACTTCATACTTCATAATACACAAAGTCAAGTCATATAAAAATGGTTGCTTGAACAACATGCCACCTCTTCTTGGTGGTGACATCATGATGTCATCATGTTTCACTCAACATGATCAAATTAATTTGACATGAAACTTAGATCACTTCGGTGAATGTTATATATGTGCAAACAATACAGTACAATTATGTATGGAAAAAGTGAAACAGCCAACTAAATACATGTACAGGTTCAGGTTTCAAAGCTTTATAATAGTAATGTGATCTTAACATTAAATAGGTATATACATTAGTATACTTAACTAATTAATAATCATACCATCTCTGACATTCCATATAGACATGTACAGGAACATACAATTGTAATATGATGGAAATCATTTTGCAAACTACACAAATTATTGTATCAAGTTACATTTATTAGTATTTATAAATTCATTAACTTTAATCCACATGTAGTTATGATACTATATTTGTGGTTGTATCTTTAAGACACCAGAAACAAATATATCTTTCGGTTCTTTCAATTCATTAAGTTAATTTCACATTTTCAAACATTCCATGAGTTACACAATCTTTCACTTAAAGGACTATAACCTCAACCCCAGTTCTATTGCTAATTTATGTGCTTATTCATAATGCTGTGCATCCTTTTCTGTACATTTATGGCGATATTATTCATAAGGTGAGATTTGTTGCATAAAGCACACACAATTGTAAATAATAAGTCTGATGAAAGAAAAACACGATGAAAGCAAAGCCCTACCTATAAAATGAAATAGATGGAGCCCTACCTCTCTTACCTTACGTTCCTCCACGATGCTCAGAGTTGCATCACGTCTCCAATAGAGTACAGGTTCCTCCTCCGCAGGATTGAAATCTGAGAAAACTCGTACAACTTTTTCCCGCCAGTCTTTAATATGCTCCATTGGTTTATGCTCCATTTTTAGTTGTAAATCTGAAAGGATAAAAATCATGAAAATAATTATTTTGTATAAAAAAAGTCACATATTGATGTCTAATCAATGGTATAAAGGTTTAATGAAGGAATAACATTTTCTCTATGAAAAAAAGGCTCGAGCCACTTGTCAGCATTTTTGTAATATTTAAAGAGGCACAATGCATATCTAAGATGAAAAAAGGAACAAGGATAGGCACAATTTTTCGAAAAGAACACTGAAATGTATACACAGAGTCACTTTCACAATGAAGTAAATTTTTAACAAACTTTATTTAAAAATAATGAAGATGACTTACGTAAATTTTTTGAACAAAGCCATAACGCAAACATATGTTTGCAGCTGTCTGGTATTTCAAGAACTTGAAGCATTTGCTCATGTAGTTGTAACACTGTAGTGTTGTGACCTGACACTAGGTGGAGCTGTCGTACTGTATTGTCAAGCAGACGGATTTCTATTTTTGGAGCCTAAAATAATTTGATGGTATCCTCATTTAATCTATGTGAAAACAACACAACTACACAACGCAATACTGTATGGATGAAACTTCAAGTTGTAATTGAAAGATTGTATTAAAGTCTAAACTAAAATAATATTGCAAGTCACTTAAAATGGTTTTGTATTAGTTATTAATTATAGATCATTTTTAAGGAAGATCTTGAAATCTTAAATCTTAAATAATGAAATGGATACTTGAAATCATCAAAAATACAAGAGCATTCAATTTTTGGATAAAACATATCTGGAAAGAGTATGAAGAAATCAGTTATGGAAACATAAAATGGGGAAATTACGCTTAGAAAGACATGTTTTAAATACGTACTAAAAACAAATTCAAAAGGGAATTGTTAATCTTGGAAATACAAGAGGGGGAAATCAATATTCTTTGGAATTAAAAGCATACAAAATGATATGAAGCTCCAAAATTCATCAAAAAGTTCACAAGTATGTTCTGCTGTAAACTTACAGGTCGACTCCTATGCTCACGCTCTGATTGTCGGAGCAGCTTGGAACATGCTTTGTGCTCACTTCGCTCAACATTCTCACATGCCATCAGGGCTGTTTTATTCTCTACATCACGTGCATTCTACGGTGGAAAACAGGCAGTTAGTGTACTATCTAATATGGCTATCTCAGGTCAGGTTAGGTTAATTGAGGGTTTTACTTCATGCATGTCATACACATATGGTAAGGTTGTACCAGTGGTGTCCCCTGAATATTTCTTAACTGGGCAGGTAAAAAGATGTACAAGATGTATGTTTAGATATTCTGGTTTACAACTAATCCTTATTTTTCAACTTGGATTTAGTACATTCTCAATTTGGCGCATCAGTGTCAAGATTTAGGGACAAAAATTTATGTCATTTTGAAGTAAAGCTTTTTTTCTTTACAATGACGAGTCGAGAAATTTAAAAACATCCCACTTACTGAACTTTTAAACTTTTAAGGCATTTATTTTCAAAAAGCTTTACATTGGCGAAATTCCATTACATTCTTGGACTTAGATTATTTTGCAATTGAAAGTTGTGAACATTTATGGCATGGATTTTCAAAAAGCTTTACATTGGCCATATTCCTTTACATTCTTGGACTTATATTATTTTACGATCTATAGAAGTGAAATTTTACAGCATGCATTTTTAAAAAGCTTTACATTGGCCATATTTCTTTACATTCTCGGAATTAGATTATTTTACGATCTATAGAAGTGAATCTATATAATTTGGCTGCAATGTAGTTGTGAAAAGGTCTAGTGCACTTTCCATTATGATTTCCCCATGAACAAAATGAATCATTTTTAGGTGTAACATAAAGAATACAATGTCACATAATACTGCAAACTGGGGAGAAACTGTGTTGTTAAGGTGATCTTGAGGAAGTTCAGAACAGCTACATACATCTCAAATGTAGGTTTCCAGTACATGTATGCATATACAGTAAAATCAGCATGTTTTACAGTTCAACAATTTAATAATAATGACCACACTCAAGATGCAACACAGCACTCAGAACAATGAATTTCAAATATACATGTATCTACATTCCTATCAGGGGAGGGGGTGTCATGTGGATTACAGATTGGCCAATCGAAATTGATACGAGTATAAGTTTCAGTTGCCATGGTACTCTCTTGAATATGCAAAAATTGCAAGCTCGTTTAAAGTGGCACTCATTGAACATTGTCCAGGACTAGTGCTTATGCTACACCCTGATATTAAAGGACTGTATACTGTACATGCAACTAGTATGAACTCTCCAAAGAACCTCAAAGAAGTTTTTGTCACATACTTTGATGAATAAGATAAAGAAGAAAATCCAAGAGAAATCATGAAATTGGATTTACGCTATCTTTCAAACACAGTTGGATGCTCATGCTTATGATTTAGGCATATTATTGATTATATCTGAGTCATTTTATCCAAGTATAGGCTACAACAAAAACTGGTGTGTCAGTGCTAAAATGTCAGCTAAAAAACTGAAGTTTGGTTAGTAGAATGGCAGAGGATTTGCTTCATGCAGTCAGTCAGGATCTACCTATAACATTATTGCATATTTGTCACCAGATGTCTCTCAATGTTTTTTTATTTATGAGAAACTTTGAAGTGTAAAAAAATTACATTCTTATCCCAGTGTACAGGTAGGGTATAAGATTTAACCTTAAAATGCAAATTTATCACAAATAGACAGCCCATTTCACTTGTATTTTCAAAGCTTTCACTCAGACAAATAAAACATTACAGAAACAAAATGGATTCGTCAGCTGATTAATGGCCGCCGCTTACAGGTCTGTGTGTAGGTACCTCCAGTAAGAGGGCACATGCTCGTTGTTCTGCAGTGTCGCCATAGTTACAAAGATCAAAGGCCATCTTCTTATTCTTGTCTTTTGCATACTGTTACAATGTATCATTATAAATAAAACAATTGTATAAGTCACAACATTTAGACACAATAGATTATACTGTAACCCAGTACAATACCTAAAAAAAATATACATGGTGATTCATTAGCTTATATGTTTCGATATATATTTCTATTTCATATCCATCAACTTATTCATCATTTTCACTTTTCACATATTCAGGTTAAACAAGAAAGAACCCTGACTAAGGATCAGTTGATGGCCAATCAGAGGACCCAAGAAATATTCAAATGTGTATCTGAATAAAGCTCAATTATCCAGATCCCCTCATAACATATACGTGTAATATACTTACTATATCTATATCTTGATGGTTGAGAAGTAGTTCTACTACATACGGTCGACCATTGATGCTGGCAAAGTGTAGAGGGGTTGATAAATTAGAGTTGGTGATGTTTGGAGAGCAATGTCCCTCTACTAAGAGAACTTTTATCACATCTAAGTGGCCCTGCCTGAAAAATTAAGAATTAAGAATTATATAACATAAATACATGTAAGAGGGGTGATCATAAAGTTCTCATAATATCTCTTATGAGAATTTTATGATCACCCCTTGTATATTACAATAAGTCACAGAGAAAGCATAGAGAGAGAGAGAAAAACATGAAATCCCTCTATTTTTACATTTCAACAATTAATCTAAATATGCCTGATTTGACATATCACTACTTACCAAGCAGCGTAATGTATAGGGGCCCAGGTATCCCTATCTTTCTGTGAGGCTGATATTCCACTAGCAAGGATATCCCTCACTCCCTTGGTATCTCCCATGTAAGAACAGTAGTGGAGGGGGAATTCTTCTTTCCAGCTTGAATTGCTAAAAACCACACAAATTACATTTTCATCAAATATTTCACTGTTGAGATACACATTAGTTGGACAGGACATTTTTCAAAAAAAAAATTATAAAGAAAAAAAATTTATGGAACAATATCTGACTAATTTAAAATATAAGGATATATTACTTGTATTTGAAGAATGGTATCTTCTAATGTTGAATTAAGGTAGGCCGCTTTGAATGAACTTTCTACATGTAAGCTTGTATGTAAGAACATGTCCAACGTCAGACCCACCTTAATTTGCTACTAATAGTGAGATAGGAAAATGGAAGGGGGAGTACATACAAATTATGGACTGACGAAATACTACGCTGCCCTCTATTATTCCTGCAGTTTACACAAACAGCAAAACTTATGAAAATGGAATGCCTTTTGAAGCCATAAAAGGTGTTCTACTCAGGAGGTATTCCACTGACTGTGAAAAGTGTTCCACTTAATAGAGGTATTATACTTGACAGATTTTCTGTACTGAAACATGCAGTTCAATCTCAAGTTGTATTTCTTCTTTGTTAATGCCAGTGAAATAATAATATTTAATAAACTTTCATAATGTGGGGATTTTGAGCTGTTATATCAATAATTTTCTACTTGAATTTCCTACTTGAATTATGCAATATTTCAAGATTTTCTAAAAACATCATGAGAATTTTATGCAAATAAACAACATTTCAAGTCATGCAAACTAATCTATAAAAATAAAATACTTCAATGAGTTACTGTTATAATTGAAAAATGTTGAATTCGATTCTCTATTCAAGGAACACTTTGATCAGCTTTTCACATTGGATTATCCTTAACTCAAAGTGTACTGTAAATCCATTTTTCTAATGTAATTGGTCATAGGATGTTACGTAATGAATCTTCATATACTATACTCATACTGGACTTCAAGAAACTGAACTCAAAATCTCAAATTTGGGTGATTTAATATGGGTTGCCTACTGATGTTATATTTTTGAAGAAGACTATCGTAACTGCAAAACTATTGTACTCAAATACATGATACGGATATAGAATGTACCAGTATAATGGAAATAGAATATTTGAAACATAAATTTTCCATTTCCTGAGTGGTATTTACAATGTACTGTATTGGCACTCCAATGTCTTCAACATTTGACGCTATTTCCTGAGTTATACAATATTAGTAAAGAAAGCTATGACGAGTCCTAAATAAATGGACAAGTGTTGTTCACAAGATAATATTTACTAATTTCTATAAACATAGCTTCAACCGAGGCTTGTTCCATGCAATTTCCAAAAGCCCCATGTTAAACCAGAAAACATGCACAAAACTTGAGTCGATTTGTACATGTTGTCCATTTTATTCAGGCTTTTCAGTCATACCAGGACTATAAATGCAGACTCGTGTGCAACAATTGCTGGGAATGAATTGTAATAAATAGTTTACATAACTTCTGTCGAAGGCTGTAATTTGAACCATTAGAGTTTAAATGACATGGAAATAAAGCCATTCTACAAACTTTGACTTGGACTTAGTGGCTATTAGATGAATAAAACATACAGTGGTCCGGGAACTGAATAACTTCTTGAATGTACTTGTCCCAAAAGATTTGAGAGCCTCAACATTTTTGGCATCTGAACATACTTGACTTGTTGTTTTTGAATTTAACTGTACACCGTTGATCATTTGAAAATAGCAATGGACCTGATTCAAAATCTCTGAGTAGTAAGAGTTAGATTAGCAGATATTGATAAATCTGAAAAATTCCTGGATTTGTTTGTCTCATACATACTTAGACTGACTGAGAATATTAAAAAATTAGTAGATTTTGACCAATTAAATAACTTAATACCTTCTGAAGCTGTTGTGGGATTTTGGCATTTGTGTGACGTCATGACTTGTAGAAGGTATCGCAGGGGGAACCCTTCGCTCATTCTGTGGCTACAATACACATTTACAGTCAACATAAGCTATATACGTATAATTTGGAAAAATATTCATAGATATTTTTTGCCAAGTCAAAATTCCAAATAGAAAGCAATGTATAAATAAACATAGTTCCAGAGGAAGGGATAAAACTACCTAATGCTCAATAATACTTCAATTCACCTAGATGCTATTTCTTTGAAAATAAAATAATAAATGTTTTTAGAATTAAACTTTCATTATGATAATTTGAAAGAGCACCTTGCTCTTTCAATGTATTTTAAAAATTTTCTTTCAACAGAGTTTAAAGTAAATTATGAATAGCTTTTTTTTCGTTTTGATAGAATCCATTAAGTAACCTACCCTCGAGCGCATTCTATCTCTGAAAGCTTGGTTCTGTATAACAATATCACACTTTTCTACTGCTCGCATTTTAATAAATGCATCTTTCCCATATTTGGGGTGGTGGGCACCATAAGGCATCTCGACAGGTTCAAATGCTGGGTTGTTTACTGTGCGTTTCAATCTGTCTTGAGCTGATGTGGCGAACATTACATTGAAACAATGTGGTGATGACAACTTGTCTTTTAACCAGCTGCAAGTACAGTATACAAAGTATTTTAACAATAGCTATACATATCAGGCCCATAGCCAGGGGGGGGTTCGAACAAAAAACTGGCCAAAAAATCTTTCAAAATCATGCAGTTTTTCACCATTCTGAGCACTTTTTAAGTGATTTTGACCATTTTTGGACCAAAATTGTCACAAGTGAACCCCCTGGAATTTTTCATTAAGTGAACCCCCTTGGCAAATCCTGGCTACAGCCTGCATACTCTATATCATATATAGAAAAGAAATAAAAACCTTCATTTCCTGATTGCATTTTATACAGTTAAACTGTATTCAAAACTACATGTACATGTATAAACTGATAGATGCACCTAGAACGAATGCCTCTCTTCCTAAAAGCTAAGTGTCGAAAAAGAAAATGAATATAAATCAGAGAACTATGATATGAAGAGATAAACAACTAACTAGGGCATTGATTACATGATATGATTCTACATGAATGATATATATTTATTTAATAGGAACATTTCAAATCCAATGTTAGAACACTATGTTACATTAGAATAACATTAAGGCATAAACATGCAAAATGTCACAACCTGCTATTTGTTACAGATGCTGAATGCATACTCCTTGTGTGTCCTTCTATCTCATTGGGAATATTGTTCATAATCACAGATATTTAACATCACAAGCATTTATAAACAAGGCATTTTAAACATAAAATCTCACCTATTAAGTTCTTGCAAATAGTTAAAAAATGTAACTGTTACAAATACTGACTGACAAAATGTGCTTATAAACACCAATTCTGCATACTGATCACAGAAAAATAGTAACCATGACAGGAGTTTCATTAGCAGCAGGCAACAGGCAATTTTCACTGGTTTTCACAAAATTGCCTGTTGTTTTTAGGGACTTTTCAACTTTCCCCTTTTAAATTTATGATTTCAATAAATTTCGCCTGTTGTTTTCATTTATTTAGCCTGTTGTGAGAAATTCTAATGAAACCGCTGCATTACCTATATCTCATCACGATGCATCCTTTGTCTTGATTTCTCTATCTCAGATAAGAGGGGTCTAGTAAATGTGAATGGCTTATGTCACACTATGTGATAACATAAAAATCTAAAATAATTTCAAACTTACCGATATTTAATGCAACCACTAGTTTTGCATATTATCCTTGTATGTTATATAGAGACTGGCCACTTCTGTATTCATATCTATCAATAAAATCTCAAACCTCACTTGAGTTGAGACAAAAACTGTAATTTGAATTGCAAATCAGAATATTGGATGGAAACAACAAATCCAAGGCTGTCTTTTCTGTTGATTTTATAAGTTGATGATCACCTCCATTAAGTGTTTTGCCTTATCATGTAAACACAGTTATACTCAGTCAATAAATGTTATCCTTGACTTTATAATCCTTTTTTGTTCTGAAGTGAAACTTTATTTTCATGAATGCTGGGTTCATCCTACTTTGGAAATTAGTTTGAATCCCATCATATTGTCTATTACTTGCATTTTAAATGTACTGAGTATCCTGTTAATGTTTTGTGTTGCATTTTAATCCAAAATATATGTTCAACATGAAAAATGAACCTAGCCTTTTGTGAATATATGCAATGTGAGTTTGGGAAAATATGAATGCCGGAAGAAGTATTGAGCTCTTGCAGAATTTTGACGATTCATCAACGGAACATTAATTTTCTGAAACACAAACTCCTTTAAAACATATATATTTTGATTATTACAAATTCACAGGAATACATGTAATAATTAATTGCCTAAGTTCTTGTTAATTGTTCTTAAATCCATGAAAATGTGACAAATGAAATGGTCAAACATTTTATTACAAAGAGACTGCCATATTTGGGCATTAATCAGTTGACATATTGACCAACGGCTTCCAAACCTATTCAATCCCCTATTGAAACGTTGACGGTTTGTTGATGTTCAATTTTCCTAAAATCAATACTGTAAACATGAAAAGCAACTTTTCTCAATGAACAGGAAGTTTGGTGTTATTATGTGCTGTAATAGACTCCCTCATTTACATTTTCTTCCTTAATAATAAGAGATGATCTTGAACTTCGATCAATGCCAAATACCACTCTTTACCGAGGGATTGAAAAGAGAAGGGGGCTGCTGGCTTTTTGGAAAAGTTACTTTGATAAAGAAACATGTCTTAAATGTCCCGAGAAAAAATAAGCTAGGTTATCAAGAAAATCAAAATCAGTGGTGCAAACAGTTTATCAAAATGTGAACGCTGATGCTATTAAAACAGAGTGGTTAAACATTTTCACAGCTTATGAGCAAGCAAAGATGCTTCTCTGATACCCTGCCACGCCCTAGCTGTTTGGGCAGTGGTTTGCAGGTATAGGTGATCGGTGGCACCCTCACTGATGCAAGCAGTGTGTCTTGGTAGCTTGAGCCTGTTTGGGTGCGACACTGACCAATGAAAGGAGTGTCAAATAATGATAGCCTTTATAGAAGGACATGGTATTGATCTAAATTGAATGATGATTTAATTTGATGGTTTTCACATCCAAAAGGCCAAAATAAGAAATCAGTAATAAAAAATATGATATTGAACTAGAATTGTATTACAGAATAACAATAAATACCCATCCCTCAGAACAAGTCACAAAAGTTCAAAATAAATCCACTTATGAGACATAACAATCCTATTCTGTACACATTACAATGAAGTTACGTAATTGCTAAAGCTGCCAACTAAAATAAATTGCATTTATTTTCAGCTTTAATGTACAATTATATCACAAATTAAACTCCTCTATTCTAATTATCATTTCAAATGTCATTGTATTTTTATCATTTAATCATAATAACCTGTTTCACTGTCAATATTATTTTCTGTTACTGTACAAACGGCAATGAATCAAAATCAGAATTACTTTCTAAACTACCAAGTTGTATTAACACATCCATTATATCTATTAAACAATTTATTTGTATTTTATGAAACAGCATCATTATAGCATGATAAATTTAATCTACAATAGCACGATGACTCGGAAGGAGTATATCTTGTTTATCACTATGGTGATATTCTGTAAGCAAATCCACGTGAGTCACAGTAGAGAATGCTATACCAAACATTCAACAGCACACTGTAGAGAAAGTGAACACAACTGCCCATATACATATTGGTGCAGTGATAGTGAAGACAAGGCATGTTGTCAAGATAGGGAAATTACGAAAGCTCTGATACGTGACGAAGCAATAAGGGATGAAAATGGAGAGGTTAAGAGTTGTATTAATGAGGCATGTCCCAAGGGCCAAAAATGTACTTCAAAGTTGGTGGAGGGATATGAACGTTACAAATACTGTGTTCCCTCTTCATCAGGCCGACAATGCTATGATACAGAAGGCCAGTTACACACAACAGACATCTGGATAAGTAAAAGAGATCGTTGCAACAAATGTCGCTGCAGAAGAAATGGAAAGAGAAGATGTTCGATGAAGTCATCATGCCGAAAGTGTAATGTGACACTGCAGAATCGGGAGAATAGGATTGTTCGACGCGGTTTTGAATTTTGGAAAGACAAATGTACAAAATGTATGTGTAAATCTAAAAAAATCATCGAGTGCGAAGAAACTTGCAACAAAAGTAAGTATATATCATAATTAAAATTTGGGCTAATCTGTTAATTGCTTTAATTAAGCAGTATTTAATTTGGTGGACTGGGAAAAATTAAAAGAGATGGCGGAGACATAATGTGGTGGTTTTTATCAACCCGCAAAGTTATAACAGTCGTCAAATTAAACCAATATAATGTACATGAATAGACAAGCTATGTACTTTTGTCAAAATAAGGTTCACATTCAGTTTCACATAGAATATCACAAAGTACTTGGAAACCAAAAATGATATCTTCTCTAAATGACATAAAAAAGACATAAAGAACCTGTGAAAACTTTTTTTTCAATATCATTATATATTTTTGAAAAAAATAAAGTTTCGGAAAAATACGTGAATTCTCCTCCTTTTAATAACAAAAGTTACAGTAGTAAAACATTCTTTTCCCAAAATAATAAGAAATATTGATAAAAATAATTGAGGTCTGTAATCTACCTGTAATCAGAAAAGGCAGAACATGTATGTTGATAAACACCATGTGTATAATATCTAGAAAAAAGTCTTTTCAGTTCACTATTTTAAAAGAAGTATAGACAAAGCTGTGACAAGTATATAAGCAATAATATTCCCATCAATCTAAAAAATATATTCATCATAAACTGATGCATTGTTTGTGATTTCATACTTAAGGTGTTACTTTCTTCTGTTGAGTAAATCAATTGTTCAAATATATAAATATTCATACACAAACCTTAAAACAAATAACTTATACAGTATATGTCATATATACAGGTTGGACCAAGAATCATGTCCAAAATATAAATATATGAAATTAAGATTATTAATTTTACATTACCCAGTTGATTTACTCTACTGCCTTTCATATTTTGCAAACAAGAGTTGGCCCATACAAATTACCCTGTACCCACATACTTTGATATGTTGTATCTTTTTTCAAGGACACCCCTGGATTCTGAAACTTTGCAATCTAATGTAACTTTTTATGAGGAATAAATGATGTATAACACGATAGGGTGGCAATGCAACATATATGATTTTAGAGGGGGTGCATACATATGAAACACCCTGTATATTCGTGGAATATGTCATTGAACTGAACATTAAATCAATTTGATTTATTCATATGCATTGACTTGTTAAATAATATAATGTTGTTTACAGATAAATACAAGGTTCACTTGTTCAAAGTGAAAATTTAAGATCAAATGAATTACTTTTTCATTTAATAACTTAGGCATTAATATATGGCATGGTGTGCCTTGCTTTAACTGCATTCACATCCAGAAACTAGAACAGATAAATGTTGAAGAATAGATATACAACCCTCAGAATGCACCACACGGACTACTGTATGTGGATTGAATGATCATGTCAGAGGAGTATATTTATTTACAAATACACATCCTTCATGTTGATTAATTATATAATTGGTTCAAGTGAGGCTATGTGCCATATCAACTACATGTATATCCCATTGTCTCCTAAAGGAGCCTGATGTCACTCCCTGCCATAGACCTAGCCTCCCATATTGCCTTAAACCTATTGTCCCCACTCTCCTTTCCATTCATGGTATTACATCTTATTCAATGACTACAATTTCTTTCACAAAGGGCTCCCTTATATAAACCAATGCAGTGTGTGTGTGAAGGACAAAAACTATAATGAAATCTCCCTATGCTGCAATGCCTGCTATGGGGAAACAGGTACAACCACTGATAGATGCTTCACAACAAATAAATTGGTAAATATTCAATTTCTAAAATTTAACTTGACTGGCCCAGAGAGTTCAGATGGTCGATTATTTGTATGGTAATTGAAGGATCGTGGATTCAAGCTGAAACACGGGTACACTGGATTTGTCATAACAGAATTCAAGATTAAATGTTGTGTTTAAAATAACTAGCCATCGAATGTGTTCTTTAAACTCATGTTTTTTTTCATTTCATATCACAATATGCATTTCAAAACATGTTATTCTTCTGTTATACTAGGAGATAAGCCCACTGTCTGCAGTCACTGGATATAAAGCGCTATGTGGAGAATGCGGGGCTGCTGAACAAGCAGGAGTTGAATGCTTCAACTTCACTGGAGGGTGCAATGGATGCGAGGGTTATACGGTAGCTTTAAAAAGGTACATTACATTTAATCAAGAATAACATTCAAGGAGGGAATAGTTTTTTAATATAATATTCAATTTCCTATATAGTGAAAATATCAGCTGCCTGCTATTAATAATATGGTAAAACAGGTGTATGGACACCTCTGTAATCCGAAAACATCTCATTATGAATACTTTTCCTAAGTCCTAATTTTGTAATATCCCATTGACTCCTTGGTTAGAGAAACCTTGAAATATGAACACGATACCAACTAACTTAATGTTAAATGAACCTCTATAAGTGGAACACCTCACAAGTGGAACACTTTTTAGAAGTACCAAATGTGTTCCACTTAAACAGGTTTCACTGTATATAGTACTAATCAATGTATATCCTCCCTTACATCTACTTCAGATGTAGCAGGTTTAATGCCCAAGAAACTCCCGAATGCAGCAACATATTTTATGACTGTATGAAGAAAGCTTGTTTCATGGCAAGGGGCAGACAATTACCTTTAACAGAGTAAGGACCATAAATTATCATAAAACAGAAAAAAATATATTTTATCTGATGGAATAAAAAAATTGAAGGCTAAAAATTCAAAATACCACACCAGGTCTTAAAAAGGAAGTTTTTGAAATCTAAAAACAAAGTTTCACAAATCACATTATGATAACATTGGGGAAGACTAAAATATAAGCCAAATTGGTTTAAACTTTATATGGGGCCTTTAAAAGAATTATGATATGTTGGGGAGTAGGGGGAGATTCAACAATATTGAGATTAACTTTTTTTCAAAACTGCTTACATTTGAACTTATCTCTTACTACAACTACTTGTAAAGAGCAGTAACTATTCAATTCAGACCAGAATTATTCATATTTCAGCTCTGATCTTGGAGGAATTTGTTCAGATTTTATATGTGACAAAGAAAGGAGTGAAACTAAAGAAAACTGTAGCAATGACTGTAGCAGTGATGATCTGCCATGTCAGCACAAATAGATGGCGCATTTGATCATGAACTTACAGAAATCTTACATTTGTGCTTCAGGAAATGCTGGTGGGCTTTCAAGAGGAATGGGAGTCGCAATATTGGTCTTATTTTATTGTTCATGTTTTGAAAATGTACATTTAGTTTTAAGACCAAATATGGCAAAAATGATCCATCGAGTTCAAATTTGGTTCTTCTATTTTATTCAAATATAAACTTGTAATAAATCATTCTTACCACATCAAACTTTGGAAGTGAGTTGTTCTTAAAAGTTAAACATTTCAAAATGTGTTGAAGTATAGACACAAGATCTTAGAATCAAAATCTATGTTTGAACATTAAATGTGTGATAAACACTTTGCTACTTAATAAAACAAATCCAGGGAAAGTAAATATGGATGAACAGACCAAATCCTTGAACTATGAATCCTAAATATTTTCAAATTTATCTATTTAGTAGCAGGCCCACAACAAGCTTTCAGGCCTGTAGCCAGGGGGGGGGGGGTTCGCATAGTTCGGGCGAAACCCCCCCCCCCCTGGCCAAAAATTCTTTCAAAATCATGCAGTTTTTCACCATTCTGAGCACTTTTTTAGTGATTTTGGGCCTTTTTGGAGCCAAATTGTCAAAAGTGAACCCCCCTGGAATTTTCAAAAAAAAGTGAACCCCCCCTTGGCAAATCCTGGCTACGGGCCTGAGCTTTTACCAAAAGGGAGGGAGGTTGATCTTTTAAAATATCAGGGGTACAAATTTGATAATTTTGGCCTTACATCAATTGAAAAGTACTAAAAATAGTGAAAACTGCATGATTTTGAAAGAACTTTTGACCCCCCCCCCCCTCTGCTATGGGCCTGTGCAGAGATAACATATCATCTTAATGTTAATTTGACTTTCTATTGTATTCTATGAACTATGGGTTATCTCCTCCTTTTGCATGGACAGAATATTGACTTGTTTTGAATAAGACTGACATCTATAAATGAATTCTAACAGTACTGTTACAAACTTAACGAAAGAATGAACACTAGCTACAGTATTGTCATCTACATAACATATGTAACACATCTATATGTAAACCTGAGATAAATGTGTAAAATATCAAAATGAATAAATCTATGAATTCAGTATTCAGGATTTTTATCACCCTGAGAGGGTGATAAATTCTCATTATCACATGAGATGCCATGATTGGTCAAAATATAATTTTGCCCATTTTCATATGAGTGGGTATGAATTTTCAGGATGAAAGTTTTTCCAAAGTCCTTAGCTGGGAAGAGCATTGCAAATAATGCTATTACTACTTTCAATAGTGATTTATTCATAGATATTGCCCCTTGCACTTTGTCTGTAGTAAAACTAAAATAAACCTGAAAACTGCTCAACAATAAATAAATGAGGACTATCAATAGATGGCCTAAACTCGATGTTTTTTTTAAAATAGGAATATATAAACACAAACCAATGAAAAAGAAAGATAAGATCAATAGTGCCATCTATATGTGCCCTCTAACACCATTCATAATAATGTTCCTACCTCTCCAGTCTCTGTAACATTAGCTTGCTGACCTGGGCATAGTTGCTTGTATTGCAGGAGTCTAGTACAAAGTCAAGGGCATAGAATCCTGCAGGGGTGGGGGAGGTATTGCCAATTATGGAGTTTAATTTATCTGAAATCAAATAATCATTATATTGTTATAAGTACTTTTCTTACATCTATTATACAAAGGATCTTGTTTTAAACAATAACATGAACTCAATGAATTCAATTTGCAATAAAGAACATTATCTTGATTTGTGGAAAATGGTTATTTTATATCACTAAGATTTAAACAGCCAAACTGTATGTTGTACAAACGAGTATGCATAAAGTATTTTTTTCAAAGTCTACTTGAAAAACTCATAAGTAAATACATGCGGTCATTGGTCAATGACACCTGTCATATGGCCATGATTTTTTAAAGAAATTACAAATTACAATCCATTACTAGAATAGAATAAGCAAATGTATTTATTGACATAATGTTTGTTATCTTAAGTTTTCTTTATTATAATGCAATTTCCCTGGTAGAATGCAATGTGACAATCTGGGATCGCAATTTTTATACATGAGAATTTGAAAAGTCCTTTCATACAAAAGAATAAAATATATATGTGTATATTATAATATCACTAGTCTAGCTACAACCTGTTGTGAGCCCCCCCCCCCCTGGTGTGTAGTCAAGTAGTGGAAGGGGGGGTCACAGGGGCTTGTAGCTAGAATACAATATCACTTAAGGTAGGTTGAGTAGAATAGATAATCTTATAATTGACTCATCATTATTTGATGTAATGCAAAATGAATCCTAAATTCATTGGACTCTGACCTACATTACCTTTATATTGACTTGTACACTAAAAATTACAAAAAAGGAGAATTGACAAATACCACGGTCACATTTGCTCCGTTTTTCAGTACTAGTGTCTGACTGATGAGATTCAATTTTGAACAAAATACTCATCAACCATGTGCCGGTGTTGAAAATTAAAGCGAATTTGACCATGGCATAATGAGTCTTAAAACTCAATTTAAAGCAAAATAATTGCTTCTAGTTGGTAGATGCATCACCTTAATGATATACAAGTACATAATATAATGCCCTGTGAAGTTTGAAAAATTTGAAAATATTATTTTCTATGTACTTACATTTTGAATCCACGGGCATAAAGTAAAGTCCATACTGTGACTGTAGAACTGTGGACTCTGTGATTGTCACTGACCCCCTCGAGTTCATTGTGGGAGGAGGAACATATAGCACCCTTTGACCTGCAACATAAGTAATAGGGGTAAATCATATCTTAAATACTAAAGAACCCCCCCCCCTCCCCTTGCAACATATGCAATGTAAGGTGAATAATATCATTGCTTACATTATAATTTTCTTTCCATGTGTGCACAACACAACAAAATATCATCACCTGGTGGTAAAAGTGTAACAATTGTTACAGGCCACAAAGACCAATCACAAAAAAGGTAGCTAACTTTAACTAAAATTGGGGAAACAGGTTCAAGGTCAAATATCAACTTGAGTAAATGGTAGGTTAGTTGGCAGCAGTCATCAATTCAGGATAACTTTACATCCACTGAGCATTTCAAGATGCGAGGTGGATTTTATCATATTGAATGTAGAATGCAAAAGTCTTCAAATTAAATAGACAGAATTGAGCTCTGACTAAGGAGCATAATGTCACCACCTCTGGTGACATAAAAAGCAATAAAAAGCGCCAATTGCTTATTTGTATTTACTGAATTTTGGAGAATGAAAACCATGATTCCATTGTCCCCAATCCACATGTTTCTTCTTACCTTTCACACCTCCATTAGACCCGCCTGTGATCTGGTACACATGGCTGAGTATTGCTGAGGATGGCTCTTGGTTTGATGGCACTTTCAGAGTTGGCAGCTGCTTCAAAGTCTTTGTTTTATCAGTTGGTAATGGGGTGTCTATGAGTAGGATGTCATAAAGCCTGGGCCGGAACTCGTGGTGATGATGTAAGGATCCCGGTTTGGGACGTAGCACAACTACTTGTATCTCCATTGTCATTTATCTGTATTGTATCTGAAAATATAAGTTACATTTTATACAATAAACTACTGTTCAATTGACTCATATGATGGTGTTGGAAGAAGGTAAGACTGTCCGAAACAATACCAGACAAAATGTAAAAAGGGGATAAAAAGGTTTCTAGTGTTTTTTCTCAAACACTATAAACCATATGAATGAACAGGGAAAATACCATAGCTGTCTGTGAAACCTCAAACAAACTTGCAGAAATTAGCCTATCAGTATGATTTCATTTGTTACAGACGCCGACCGCCGCCAACAACACCATCCAAATAAAAACTGGGATTGAGTGCAAGTTATACCTTACTATATTTGCACATAGCCATCATTTAGATTGATGGCTATGCAAAACTTGATATTCCCAGTCCATTTTAAAGGTCTTTTGTAAAAATGTTAGAAACGTTGGAAACACGCTACTTCAATCGATGTATAACATTCTTAAGTATTGTTTTCCTAACCATATCGGGCTATCCGGAGTGGAAGAGGAAATATATTGACGAAAATCTGATCGGAGTTGATCATTTTCAAGATGGCTTTTCAGGAAGTTGAGTAATGCGCATGCGCCTCCATGCCATGAGATTTCCGCTTCCGGTTATCGCGCATCGGCGAGACTTTCTGGTTACAGTTGGGGACAAAAATAAATGACAGGTCGATTTTCGATCACCATTTCCTAATTATGGTGGTCTGAAAGCCCATAATTTCCAATATTGTCTAGATACATATCCCTTAAAATTTGTATATTTTACATTTTGTATAATCTCATCCACTGATTTATGGCCTCTTGTAAATTCTCTTATTTTTAACATGGGAAATCCTCACTTCAGCAAATCCACCTGTCATTTATTTATGTCCCCAACTGTAGAAAACATGGAAAATAACAAGTTCCAAATACATTTTTCATCAATTATAATGTCTCCCGACTCCAGATCGCGTGATATGGTTAGGAAAACGATACTTTTGAATTTTATGCATCGATTGAAGTAGGGTAAGTGTTCCAACGATTTCTTACATTTTTGTAAAAGACCTTTAACATGGATATATCAACATATGCAAAGCTATTTCTCAGGAGATAGCTTTGTGCAAACTAAGTAAGTTATACCTTTCACAAAGTCACACTTCTCTTTCTCGATATTAAGTTGGTTGACCAAGTACAACCGCAAGGAGACTGCAGTAAATCATCGACAAATCACCACAACATTGACAGTAAGACTTAGAAGAAAAAATAAACAAAAACTTGAAGAAATGAAAAATAAAATTTCGACACCGAGGGTGTGGTCGTGATTTTGACATTGTCTTTGCGTAAATTTTAACAAACTCTACCTCAAAATATGCGCCTATGTCTAATCTTAAGCGGCAATGAACAAACTATCTCATTTTTACCTTTTATGTACAACAAAGTAGCATAATGTAGAGAGAAATTTTCTTCATTTTTGTTTCGGCTAGTGAGCAGGATTACGTTTATTCTTAGGCTTTGATTGGTTAAATTACCCACGTGACTAGATCTAAACGAAGGTGAAACAGGAAGTGAAATATTCTAAAGTTAGGTGCATTCATGCACCCTCTGGGTCTCTGAGGATCGTGTTGGACCCAGGGGTGCATAACGTGCAATGTAAATTCATCAAATTTAAGAAATGCTGAAAAGTCCGGATCTGATGTTTTTGACTTTTCTCCAAAGATCTTACCTCGATCTTGAAAATTCTTTCACCACTGGATAGCGGGACCAAAAATCTTCAAAATGAACCAATAAATGTTTCGCTTTATTACAGTAATTATGTGTAATCGTTGCAGATAAGACGAAATTACATTTCCGACCGGTCTTCTTGACATTTTCGCTGACCTAATTTCAAGTGCGCATGCGTTGCATAAATCAGTGAGATGATCACGTGACGTAATTTGATGATCACGTAACGTAATGTTTTCCAATAACCAGTTGGTGAAACTGCTATAGTGGATTCTTGATTCAATATGTTTGTTATCACTTGTAACTGTTCTGGCTTCAAATCAAATCCAAACTTTGGTTTTATGTTATGCGAATAGAGATCATTGATTTCTTCCATCGAATACATGATGGTCGAATGAATGATATAAACTCTGTATAGTAACATAGATGGCAGCAATATTCAATGGCTACTCTCGTCAAATCTCGTGAGAACTGAAGCCGCCATAAAGATTTTGTGAACATTAGCGATAAACGGCGATTTTGCTACAAAATTAGCACAATTCAACCTTCTACAGCCACAAAGATATGGTAATCTTTTGTATAAATCATCAATGTATCCATTTTGTTTATATTTCTCTGTAAATGACGCAGAGATTTAAGCAGAAGATTAAACTAAAGTGAACCGTCAAAAATAATCAAGAAAAACTTAGATTGGCATGAATTTACAAGGATAAACACCGCCTCTAATGCAAGTCCATACGACAATCCAACGCATTAGAGGCGGTGTTCACCGTCTAATGCAAGTCCATACGACAATCCAACGCATTAGAGGCGGTGTTCACCGTCTAGAAGTGAAATATTCTAAAGTCAGAATGTTCCTGGTAAGTAACACATTATAAACTATGTTAACTCGCCTTATATATTAACTGAGGAACTTGTATCGGTGATACCAAAACCAAAAGGTTACTGATTTTGCTGATTGATCTATAGGCCTAAAGCAGGCCTGTCAACTTGGGAACTACATTCACAATCACAACATTGACATTTGACTTTGACTCAAAGTTTGAGCTGTGTGACTTATACAGTTGGGGACATAAATAAATGACATGTGGATTTGCTGAAGTGAGGATTTCCCATGTTAAAAATAAGAGAATTTACAAGAGGCCATAAATCAGTGGATGAGATTATACAAAATGTAAAATATACAAATTTTAAGGGATATGTATCCAGACAATATTGGAAATTATGGGCTTTCAGACCACCATAATTAGGAAATGGTGATCGAAAATCGACCTGTCATTTATTTTTGTCCCCAACTGTAGGTGCATTCATGCACCCTCTGGTTCTCCGAGGATCGTGTTGCAAGTCCATACGACAATCCAACGCATTAGAGGCGGTGTTCCCCGTCTAAGTGACTTACAGATTTTCCACATGCTATCTATTGCAAGACTTACGCCTGCAGCAACCATCGCCATGTAATAAGTTTACTCGAGTCTCTAGCCAATACTTGGCTAGAGGGGTTTTCATCTGGAATACTGTGAACTCTATTTGAAAAAAGCTGGCTGCCCAGGCTGGGGTAGACTGTATCCTTCGTCTGAATAAATATTCAGACTGTAAGTCACCTATTGTAAAATGTGGTGTTGTATAAATGTTACAAATAAGTTTGTTTAATGATAGAATGATTACCTTATAAAGAACTCACAATATTATTTTTTCGTATATTGTCCTCTTACTGAAGATATTCATAAAATGTACAGACGCTTCTTGTAGCGAAGCCATTGATTAGGTCAAGCCATTTTGGCAATGCCAATTCTCACGATAAACGAGATTTAGCCAGTGACGTCAGTCTATTTGTAAACAAATAACACGTGGAGCGGGAGCAACATTACGGAAGCGTATTGCTAAATTCCATTTGTGCGGGAATTTATTAGATCTAGTCATTTATTATCATTATCCCGATTAATTTTCTTCATTTATAGTAAATAGAGCGGAAATATTCATGAAGAAGGCCGAGGTAATCAAGTTGTTATGTGTTGTCAAAGTTCAAAATTTGCATATCTCGTTTGGATCTCGTGAACTCAAACGTCCTTGACATTGATTTCGCGATCTACTTATGAACACATCCTGAAGTTTCGGTGAGTCTGAACATTTCATTATTTTATATCAACTTGTACCCGCCTTATACAAATATTTTTGCTTCTAGTTTGAGATGAACATCTCTTCAACATATTCACCAATTTTCAAGGTGAACATTCTTATAATAAACGAGAAATTAATGTGCAAAAAATATCACCGCGATTTCCACAGGAAATATATCAATCATAACAGACCGAATATTATATTCGGTCTGTTGGATACATACTACAGGCTGGGGTGTCATTTTATTGAATATTTTAAAAATCGCCAGAAAAATAAATCATTATACTAATCAAACAGGACCCAGCTCAGCTCCTTGATGAGATATGACATGATTTCATCAGGATTTCGTCTAAAATTAAATTAAAATGGCTCCAAGAAAAATGGCGATGTTCGAAAACTGGACGAAATGTCGTTAATGTCTGACATTAGTAACTGGCTGTAAATTCTAAGTTAGCGATCAAGAAGATGTGAACTAATACACTGATCACTTTATGTGTGTTTTGGAATTTTTGGTGAGGTAATAAGACCAAAACTCGCAATTCAAATTGTGATGTGGAAAAATGGCGGACATATGATTTCAAATTTTATGATGACGACATGACCAGTTGTTCATGCGGGAATATATCTGTACTGGAAGGCCACAATTGGCCTTAGAAGAAGGTAATAATAAGTGTTTTTAAGTAGCGCAAGGATCCTGCCATGACCGTGGTAGTGTTATTGTGTAAGCCTGGTATAACCGTGACAGGCTGGTATAACCGTGACAACGCTGTATTATATTGCAAGGCCTGTCATGACCCTGGAAGTGTTATCGTGGAAGCCTGGCACGACCGTAGCCTTTATTGTGGTTTATAAGCGAATGTGAATATTAATTTTGATTTTGAGGTAGTTAAACACCATGATCATAGAATTAAACTGTTTAATTGTAATGACGATCACTTAAAATTGTTAAGGATATTCCTGGCATTAATGTCATACATATTTACTAGTCATTGCAATACATTATAACGGTCATAGTAAGACTAAGCCTAAATTTCTACATTACCACCCTCATACCTGGCCTTGCAATACTATATTACATTGTCACGGCCATGCCAGGCCTTGCAGTACTATATTACATTGCCACGATCATGCCAGGCTTTGCAATACACATTGTCACTGTTATAGCAGTCCTTATCATAAATTTCTACATTACCACTCTCATACCTGAACTTGCAATACTATATTACATTGTCACTGTCATGCCAGGCCTTGCAGTACTATATTACATTGTCACGGTCATGCCAAGCCTTGCAGAACTATATTACATTGTCAATAATCAAGGATAACTTGTGCCAAATCTGAAGTGCCACCGTGGTTAGAAAGTTATTTGGTTTTATTGCTGTGGCAGTCACCTCTGACTGCGTTTTCATATTTTCCTAGTACAACTGTCATTTGAGCAGGTGTCCAAGGCATCATGTTTTATAACTTACTGACAACAGGAGCTATACATACACAGTCTCTTCTTTCTTTTCCTGAAAAAATGAACATAATTGAATTAATATTTTCCAAGATATAGTGATTTTCCATTCACGTTTTTCATATTTTGCTAGTACAACTGTCTTTTGAGAAAGTGTCCAAGATATCATGTTTTACAACTAACTAACAAAGGGGCTATACATTCACAGTCTCTTCTTTGTTTCCTGAAAATATGAACATAATTGGATTAGTGTTTTCCAAGATATTGCGATTTCTTTGGGTTGCGTTTTTTTTGAACACCCTGTATTTACAGATTTAAATCATAATCATAACAATTCACGTACCAACATACGAACTATTGAAAAAAGAGTAAGATTGATTTGTCATGTTTTTCAAATCGTCTTACAATGTCATAGGCGTAGCCAGGTGGGGGTTCGATGGTGCGATCGCACCCCCCCCCCCCCATAACCAATGAAAATATGACCATGATGATAGAGGAAGAAAAGAGCCATAAAATGCTTTTTATTTGAAGCTTCTGGCTCAATTTTGAAGGAAGTTACCTACATTTTTGTAAATTCAAAACAAATCTTACACATTTTCTAATGATCTAATGTAATTATGTTATATATTCGTATTTTTCTTTTTTGGGTACCCGGTTTTTCGACCGGATACTGGGTACCAAGTTTGAACCTAGCATGGAGGATTTACTACCCGGTTTTTTCTACAAACCTCTCTTATTTTTAACATGGGAAATCCTCACTTCAGCAAATCCACCCACATGCTATCTATTGCAAGACTTATGCCTGGCACAACCATCACCATATTGTTATTTTAGTGTTTTTAAGTTTCGCAAGGATCCTGCCATGACTGCGTGGTAGTGTTATCATGAAAGCTTGGTATAACCGTGACAATGCTATATTATATTGCAAGGCCTGTCATGATCATGGTAATGTTAAAGCCTGATATGACCGTAACAAAGGTTGCAAGGCCTGACATAACCGTGGCAATGCTAAAGCCTGATATGACCGTGATAATAGTTGCAAGGAATGTCATGACTGTGGTAATGATAAAGCCTGATATGACCGTGACAATGGTTGCAAGGAATGTCATGACTGTGGTTATTATAAAGCCTGCTATGACCGTGACAATGGTTACAAGGAATGTCATGACTGTGGTAATGATAAAGCCTGCTATGACCGTGACAATGGTTACAAGGAATGTCATGACTGTGGTAATGATAAAGCCTGCTATGACCGTGACAATGGTTACAAGGAATGTCATGACTGTGGTAATGATAAAGCCTGCTATGACCGTGACAATGGTTACAAGGAATGTCATGACTGTGGTAATGATAAAGCCTGTTATGACCGTGACAATAGTTGCAAGGAATGTCATGACTGTGGTAATGATAAAGCCTGCTATGACCGTGACAATGGTTACAAGGAATGTCATGACTGAGGTAATGATAAAGCCTGCTATGACCGTGACAATGGTTACAAGGAATGTCATGACTGTGGTAATGTTAAAGCACAACATGACAACATGGAATTCGCAATAATAACTTGAACTGGTTCAGATCCTGGCTTGTGGGAAGATCACAACAGGTAGTGCTCGATGGTGAATCAAGTTAAAAAACTCCAGTAAAATCAGGAGTTCCTCAAGGAACAGTTCTTGGACCACTTAGTTTCCTTGTTTATATCAATGATATGGGCAATAACCTATCATCCTCAGCCAGTCTTAAACTATTTGCTGATGACAGCCTTTTATTCATGACAGTCGAAAGCAAGCAAGATGCATTAACACTACAGGAGAATCTAGATAAACTGGTCTCCTGGGCATCAACATGGCAAATGAAATTCCATCAATCAAAATACTATGTGCTAAATATTCACAAAGGTAAATCCCCTATCATTCACAATTACACCATGCTAGGGGAAAACCTTAAGTTGGTAACACACATTCCATACCTAGGTATTGACATCACAAATAACTTACGCTGGACTACACATATTCAAACTATCGTATCCAAAGCCAATAAGGTGCTTGGATTTCTCAGGCGCAACCTCCATTAATGCCCTGAAAAAGTGAAGGCTCGGGCATATAAGTCAGTAGTCCGGCCTAATTAAGAGTATGCCAGTTCGGCATGGGATCCATACCGACAAAAAGATATTGATATATATTGCAACAGGTACAGAGAAGAGCAGCCAGGTTTGTCTTGCAACAGATAGGGTCTCAATCCACCTGTCATTTATTTATGTTCCAAACTGTACAAATGTTGAACACCTTTCTTCAAATGAACCCTGGCCCACAGCCCCACACCTTGGCCCACAGTTTGAACACCTTGGTTCAAATTTAATTGCATATAACCAAATCTTGGATACCTCCAAATTTTCAACTTGTTTTTCAACAAGAAATAGCATAAAACATATTTCATATTTCACATGTATTTTCCAGGTCACTGCACAACATATGCCAAAGAAGGCAGGATATGCCAAACTCCAACTTAATCTCTTGGGAGGAAATGGTAGAGAAGTGTTCTGCATGTCTTGAAAACACCAGTTCAACCCCAAAACTTTGGCAGACTTATTGGAAATAAGATGACGCGGGGTCGTATCACCAAAATATACCACCACATATGAGCCAACTCGGCCAATGAGGGCATATTACTTAAAGAAGACAAATGCCTTTGTGAAGACACAGCTCAGCTTGGTATGTCCACAGTGGTAGAGGCAGTAAAATCACAAGTGCAAAACGCCATGAAACCGACCATCAAGGAACAATAACTATTCAAATCTATACGGAATTGACATTCAATGGACTCAAACTATAGTCATAGACAAATCAACAAACACGTTTTGCTCAGAGTTGCTGGCAAGAGAACAGATTGACGTCATTAGGATTACCAGCCCATTTACCAACGGATATAACCTGTTTCACCAATCTAATGACAACGTTAAATCGCCTTGCTGTTTGTCAAGGTAACGCTATGATAAGATCACATCTACTCGAATATAATTCCAGTGGAAAATCAATTATTCGTAGCAGAAACTGTGACAGGATTTTAAAATTTAATATGCACATTGATATCATGCAGAGTTTGCCAAAATATGAATATAAGATACACAAAAGAGAAAAAATATTCTAAAATTGACACTTCAAATTCAAACGAAGTCAGTGAAAAAAGTAAAAAACACTAAAAACCATATAGTGTGGAACACGTATGTTATAACTTTCTGTGATCTGGATCTGGATGCACTAAGAATCATAGAAGAATTTTGTTAAAGTAATGTGATCAAACTAATGTATAGTATGGGGTATCAATAAAATGTGAAGTTCTCCTAATGTTGAGATTATACACAAATTAAAGTTATTCTATTATAGATTCTAAATTTTGTTTTTAGTTTGGCTTTTGCCTCGTAAAATCTTAAAATGGCTGCCTAAAGACACAAATTTTATTAATTTTCAATTTTTTCAAAGTACATGTGTTGAAGTGATTTGTTCTTTTCATTTATCTTAAACTTATTTGTCTAAGAATTACCACTAATAGTGATGTTGTCATTCTGATACTCATAGCATCTTTCTGTTTCACCTGAAACATCTCAGGGCTGAGAAGAAATGAGATGTCATGGTTTATGATGTGGTTTTGTAGGCATTTTTTGTGAAAATGCACCGAGAATTGTTTCTCATGTAAATTCAAAAAATGATGTTTGTGAAGTATGATTATTTAACCCTTAAAATCATTGAAAGAAATAATGGTCATACTTTATTGATTTTTGTTTGATTCAAATATATTATAAATACTAATGCCGTACAGTATTAAATACATGTACCAAGAGAAAATTGTTTTCCTTAAATAAGAAAGATTTAACAATTTTAAAAAGAGGGCAGCACTGCAACTGAAGTTTGTATTTGTGAGGCATTGAGATATTTGCAGTTATTGGGATTTTGAAATTGGATGTTTGGTTCTCTTCATTGATTCTCTGTTAACATATCTTACAATTTGACCCCAATGAATCATGCAACAAGCTTGATTGTCTTTTCTAGTCAGACCTTCTTCAGTGTGACATCATATGGATTTTCCTAGCTTCCAAACCAATAGATTTAATGATCTCATATGACATGTTTTACTGTTTAAGAGGATGAGGATGCAATATTATGAAAATGATTTGTTTTTTGCTTCATAATTGTTATAAATTATGATGGGATTATTGTTCATTTTCTTTGTTGATAATGTTATTGTTTGATTGTGATTTGAGATTTTGTATGTTTCTTTACAAATGTTCCACACTGAGGTCCAGGGATGTACTTACAAAATGTTTAGAAGTCCTCTTGTGTACTCAGTTGGTAGTGTGTAGTGTATTGTATAATATATTGATTTAACTAGATTTGCACATGCTTACACGAGGCTGATAGAGATAGGCGAACGGTAGACTGACGCAAAACAAGAAACTTTATTTCAGTATATTTTATTACTGCATTCCCGGGCCTCGGTTCCCATATGTGGTTTAAGAATTCCAATATACAGTATAAACTTCATTTCTACATCCCGATTTCCCCAATGAGTCTAGAAACTTATCTATTTAACCAGGATCATCAATCTTCTTGGTTCCATTAATTATATAGTTAGTAGATAATCTATTTTTCAGATCCACTGTTGGGATCTTGAATATTTGCTTTATCTCAGATAGTTTGGAGTGCCACTCTAGGAAGGTTCATTGGAAATACTTTGGAATGATTAATGTATGTTTACTGAAAGAAATAAACTTTTGGAGACATTTAAGACTAATTACTAAAACTCTAAGGTATTGTTTATTTTCCATGTTAGCACCTATGGAGAGAAAACTTCTCCCAAATGAAGAATGATTTGAACTTTAGTTGCACTGGAGATTGTAATGTGAGCTTTTATACATGACATGTTCACTGGATACATCCTGAATGTTTTTGGAGACTATATAGTTACATTATTCACAATTGAACTTATCATCTACATGAAGAACTATACAAGAAATCACCCTCACTGTATTTCATGATGTATGTTTGATTTATAAGACAATTGTGCAAATAAAAATTGGTTTTGAATAAATCCAACAATGAATAGCTGCAAATCGACTCAGTTTACAGTATTTCAATGTCTGAATGGATATCTGAATGTACATTGGTTTCTAAAATACTTCCACTCCACTCCAAAAGTACATCCTTCCCTCTTTCACAATGTTATAGTTATGGAAGAGGTTGTATCCTTTTTGTATCACAATCATCCTATGTGCCTTCCTTAGACAATTAATCAGAAAGCTACCGGTTGTACCCTTTGAAAGAGGGTTTTGTTTTGTTTCACCCTCTACATTACTGATAAACATATGAATTCACCATGGGCCTTCTCTTGAGAGTCCATGACAAAACCAATGCGAGGCTCTAATTCCTCAAATATGGTTTTCAAAATGTAAAAATAATGCAGTTCATGGATTCACCAAGCAAATCTCTAATAATGTTGTTCATGCATTCACCAAGCAAATCTCTAATAATGTGGTTCATGCATTCACCAAGCAAATCTCTAATAATGTGGTTCATGCATTCACCAAGCAAATCTCTAATAATGTGGTTCATGCATTCACCAAGCAAATCTCTAATAATGTGGTTCATGCATTCACCAAGCAAATCTCTAATAATGTGGTTCATGCATTCACCAAGCAAATCTCTAATGATGTGGTTCATGCATTCACCAAGCAAATCTCTAATAATGTGGTTCATGCATTCACCAAGCAAATTTCTAATAATGTGGTTCATGCATTCACCAAGCAAATCTCTGAAAATATGGTTCATACATTCACCAAGGAAATCTCTTTTAATGTGGTTCATGCATTCACCGAGCAAATCTCTAATAATGTGGTTCATGCATTCACCAAGCAAATCTCTAATAATGTGGTTCATGCATTCACCAAGCAAATCTCTAATAATGTGGTTCATGCATTCACCAAGCAAATCTCTAATAATGTGGTTCATGCATTCACCAAGCAAATCTCTAAAAATATGGTTCATACATTCACCAAGCAAATCTCTTTTAATGTGGTTCATGCATTCACCAAGCAAATCTCTAATAATGTGGTTCATGCATTCACCAAGCAAATCTCTAATAATGTGGTTCGTACATTCACCGAGCAAATCTCTAATAATGTGGTTCATACATTCACCAAGCAAATCTCTAATAATGTGGTTCATGTATTTACCAAGCAAATCTCTAATAATGTGGTTCATACATTCACCAAGCAAATCTCTAATAATGTGGTTCATGTATTTACCAAGCAAATCTCTAATAATGTGGTTCATGTCTTTACCAAGCAAATCTCTAATAATGTGGTTCATACATTCACCAAGCAAATCTCTAATAATGTGGTTCATGTCTATACCAAGCAAATTTCTAATAATGTGGTTCATACATTCACCAAGCAAATCTCTAATAATGTGGTTCATGTATTTACCAAGCAAATCTCTAATAATGTGGTTCATGCATTTACCAAGCAAATCTCTAATAATGTTGCTCATGCATTCACCAAGCAAATCTCTAATAATGTGGTTCATGCATTCACCAAGCCAATCTCTAATAATGTGGTTCATGCATTCACCAAGCAAATATCTTATTCCTAAAAATAGCTTTGATCAGTGTGAAAATAATTGCATATATGACTCTGCATTGCTATAAACTGTTAAAATGTTGTCTTTGTCAGAGGTTGTGTACAAGTCAAAATAATCTCAGGGTATCTATGAACAATAAGCATGTAGGCAAGAAATTGCTTCTTTGAATTTGTGTTCAAGAATAATGGAGTACACATGAAAGAGGTGGGGGGAGTGCCAGCCTATCAATATTTTTCTTGTAATGCTGTATTTATGTTCAGAAAGATCAAGCATGTCATATTGTTTCTTTGTTTGTTTGTTTTGTTTGCTTGTTTGTTTGTTGCTTGGTGAGACCTCAATGCATTTATTATTCAAAACTAAGGTTCTCTGGAGACAATGAGATTTTTCATTCAAGCATCATATGGCATAACCCAAGGCTAAAATAACAAAAATGCAAACAGTCAAACTTGTAAATATGTAAGCACAAATCAAATATCTTTAGGGTAATAGGTAAAAGAACGTATTAAACGACAAAGAAAATGAATGTCTATGAGTATAGTATACAACCCATCATGACGTTCCTTCAACTATTTCTGGTAAGAGCCTATTGTGTCATTTTGATAACTATAGCTGTGTGACTTTCTACTTTGTGGAGAGAATTATTTAGAATATTTATTTCATGGTAAATGCCATACATATCAATTGCAATTTTTATGGGTTTTTCATCAAATAAAGTCTTAGAATAGAGACCGTGTATCTTTTTAAATAGAGTTACTTGTTAGTATAGCTATCCAACTGTAGTTGTATAATCTACCCACCAGAATGAAAAAAGGTTGCCTTTCTGGCAAAAATTTTGATACGTTTTATTCTAAAGCCATGATAAAGTGAAAATGAGGTGATTTAATGACATGTTATGAAATTAACCATGAGGCTAAAATTCTTCATTGTAAGAAATATGACTTGAGAATGTGAAACTGTTCATTTGAGAGAGAAATTTCATGAAATATGCATGACTTAATTTGTGATTTTTAGCATGGGTTTTTATCTTCATGTCTGTTTTATCATGTTGCCTTGCCCACCTATCTAAGTATAATCTCTGTGATAAATTGTTTCCACCCTTGTGTTTTGTGTCTGATGTCACAATGAAACTGAACCAGATCCAATTTCAGCATCTGTAGTTGTGATTTCTTCTCAAAAATCAGTCATGCCTCAAGACTGTGTATTCCCCCTCTCCCCTTCACATTCTCAACACAACACATTGTTCTAAACATCGCTGGAATTAGCTGTATACACCAATGGAAAGTGTTTTTGAATTCCTATTTATAAGTAATGCCACAAATAAGTACAGTTCTCCATACTCAAATTAATCTGTAAGAAGTTGACTTTAATTTTTCACAAACTTCTTGAACAATGCACAATGGGCAACATTTTAAAACCACACTCTCAGTTCAGATTATTTCTACCCTTTGCAAAAGCTCAAATTGAACCACATACTCAGTTCAGACTAATCCTGTCATTTACAAAAGCTCAAGTTGTCTAAACTTTTAAAATTAGAGATCTGAAACATTTCATTCAATTCACAATTTCAAATTCAAGGCCATTAGAGGCACATTTGGGATCATTAAGATTGTGTGATTTATCACCATTTATCACAACTGTGTATCTTTAAAAGCCCCATACAAACATATTTTCAAACTTTACATGGGGCCTTTAATAGTCCGAGAGTAGTGTGGCTAGCTGGTGGGAATTCAGATGCAGGTAGACTAATCTAAATATGAATATGAAGAGGTACTTTGTAATGGAAATCCATTCTGGCTTACCCCCTCCCCTGTTATGAACTACACGTACTTTGATAAAACTTAGAACCTAATTCTAATACTGTAGTAAGAATGGGTTATGGGCATCACAATGATGGAAACCATTTAGGATTTAAATGCAAGAAAGATATGTATATCATAATTATGATGCAGTTTAAACCATACATCCATCAAGATTGGGCTTCACTGCTGTTAACAGCGGCTGTGGAAAGAAGTGAAATACCCTTGGACCAAGGATGAAACCATATGTTATGTCAAATATCTGAATTACTGGACCAGAATGAGAAAAAACTGAATGCTTTCAATCTCTTAGTTGTTCCAAGTGTTTTCCTTTTATGCCATTAAAATTCCTCTTTTCATGGTAAGTTGCATTTAGAGAGCTATGACTATTGACAGTTTGTGGCATTTGTCAGTTCATGCCAGTGCAAGTACCATGAATGTAGACCCAGAGGCTACAAATTCCTACTTCAGATATTTGTTTTTACCCAGCAAGGGTTATGCTATGTACGTGGAATAATTTTTTTAATGTTTTTGGAAAGCATAAAGTCAAATAATGTATTTAACATCATTTTTGTTGATAAGTATATTTTCATGCATGAGTCCTTTTTAATGTAATACTGGCTATGTGTTTTTAAGACACCCGGCCAAATAAAGTTTATTACTGTAGTCATCCTGCTGATTTGCATATGATAGATCTATTGGTAAATAAAGTGAACAAAATGTGTCGAATTGGTTGTCTTTGTTGATTTTATTGTTCAGTTCTTGAAACCCTATTGGATGGAAACTATTACATTTTTAAAGTGCAACTTAAAAATATTAATTAAATTGGCCTAAGTAAACATTTGCCCTCATATTCCAAGGAAATCTTTGGAGCAAACATAAGTAAATAAATAAGAAAAATTACAGTAAAGTGGAACTAGCAATCAACATGCAAAATGGCACCACCTGCCATTTGTTAAAGACACTGAACACCAACCGCCAAACACCAACTGCCACTAAAAAAGGTGGAGACTATAACAATATGTCACCACTTTTGGTGGTGCCATAATGACTTCGGAATTAGGCTACATTAAAATATATCAAATGTATAATAAAGGAATGCCATCGGGACAATGGAGTCTTTACATGGAAATGAATTTCACATTTACTTACACTTGGTACATATAATCAACTAAAAGATGAAAATTCATGGTAAAACACAGTGGACACTGAACTTGTGAAGATGAAAGTGAACTGACATTCAAGTTAGCAGTCATCAACAGGCAATTTTCTCCACCTGATTCTATTTCACAAAAATGACCCATTCCTTTCAACTTTTTATTAAATTATTTTATATTATTTATATTTCTACTACAGTAATTCCACTTGTTGTTTTTATTCAATTGTATTCCCTGTTTGCATGAAATTGAATGAAATCCCTGGCAATGTGAGAGTAGAGTTGAAGTGGCTGCTACCATGTAATGAGAGCAATTAATCTTGAGCCATTTGTCTTGAGGGGGTGTCTTAGCAAGTGTTTGCTAGCTTCACTGGTGCCATCCTTCTCATTCATCAACTGAAGAGCCACTTCATGATAACCCAAACCAGGGATATGCATATCAACACCAAAATATAAATTACTTGTCTTTGTTATTTATGCTGTTATTCACAACATACATGCACCAACAAGATAGGAAACTCTTGAAAAAATACATAAACAAGAGAGCATTCTTCTCAGAACTTATTGAATAACCTCATACAGTATTGTACTTTTACATATTTTTATGTTTACATATTTTCATAAAATACTACAAAAGTTTACCAATATAATAATAAAAAAAAACATTTACATCATTGTCTATGATTTGCAGACAGTGAAAATTTGCTTAATGCTTGAGTGTCCAAAGACAACTTAATATAAAGATTTAAAGGAGAAAATCTCAAAAACACTCAAAACTCATCATTGGTGGTATAGATACAAGAACAGCATATTGACACGTTGTTTATTTATTGTCATACTTTACTTGATTGGAAATTATTTACAAAATAGTTGCCTAAAATACACATGACCTGTTATTTCGGGGGGGGGGGTGTACCTTTAGATTTTGACTGTTCTTTCATCCCCAGAAATCGCACTGTCTGATAGTCAATTGTAAATTAAAACAAAAAGTCACATAAAAGCATGGGGAGAGTTATGAAAAAATTGTAACTTAAAATTGCATTAAAAATGTGTTTGAGTTGAGTTCATAATTGCTGCATATACTAGTAGATGGATGCTAATGTGTACACTTTCAGAAAAATAATACTGAATTTAAGGTACGTTCACACCAACGGCGAATGCCACGCTTTAAATCGGCGAGCAAAGCGCCGTCATTTTTGTCATTTTTCTTCATACCAACGGCGCTTTGATGGCGCTTTAAAGCGGCTTGTAAAGCGGCACCAAAGCGTAACAAAGTTTGATTAAAGCGTCGGGGTCGTAATAGGTCGTAGAAAAGCTCAGAGTAAAACGGGATATTCGGCAAGAGCGCCAAAAAATTTTAAACTCTTAAAAAATTTTGGGCGCTCTGTTACGAATCGATTAAGCGCCGAGAGCGTATCAAAGCTTAACAAACCGTAACAAAGCTCAGAAAAACTTGATCCAAAGCGTAGGAAAGCTTAACATAGCTCTTAAAGGTTCCTCACGCTTTGATCCCGCTTTGATCAGGCTTTGTTACGCTTGAAATCACGCTTTGAAAAGCTTTGATAAGCATTATTACGCTTTGATGCGATTATGACGCTTTAAATCAGGCTCTGATACGATTGCAAAACTCTGTTGTGCATTGTTACGCTCTGTTAAGCTCTGTCACGCATTGGAAAATGTCGAGATCGCCGATTCCATGCCGCTTTTGATCCAATGACTATATAAAGATGCAGTAGATCCATAAAACCATTGCATCTTTGACTCGAGAACACGATGGCAGAACAACGAGATCCAGAAATTCCAGATGGACCAGAGCATGACCTATCTGAAGAAGACATGACGTTTGTCACACGGCGTGATATAGCGTGTGAAAACTTTCAAGCGTAACAAAGCCTAGCAAAGCGTTTCAATCCTTGATTAAAGCGTCTCAATTCGTTGGAAAGCTTGAGAGTCCCTCAGGAAAGTGTAACAAAAAGTGTCAGATATTGATGAAAGCGTCTGACCTCGTGTCAGATCTTCATGCCAGATCGTAGCAAATCTTGAGACATCTTAACGAAGCGTGTCAAGTGGTAACAGACCGTGAATAGACTGGGGTCCCCGCTTTGAACCAAGCTGTGTTAAGCTTTCCTACGCTTTGAGTCAAGCTTTGTTGAGCTTTGTTACGGTTTGTTAAGCTTTGATACGCTCTCGGCGCTTCAATCAATTCGTAACAGAGCGCCCAAAATTTTTAAACAGTTTAACATTTTTTGGCGCTCTTGCCGAATATCCCGCTTTACTCCGAACTTTTCTACGACCTATTACGATCCCGACGCTTTAATCAATCTTTGTTACGCTTTGGTGCCGCTTTACAATCCGCTTTAAAGCGCCATCAAAGCGCCGTTGGTGCGAACGCTTAAACAGTTTAAATTTTTTAGCGCTCTTGCCGAATATCCCGCTTTACTCCCGAGCTTTTCTACGACCTATTACGACCCCGACGCTTTAATTAAGCTTTGTTACGCTTTGGTGCCGCTTTACAAGCCGCTTTAAAGCGCCATCAAAGCGCCGTTGGTGTGAACGTACCATTAAGTGATCATTCTTTTCACATATAAAATGGTAACAGGCAGAAAGTTAAAAAAGTTTTAATTTTAATATTTCTAGCAACAAAATATATTTTAGGACAATATTATTTTGCCAGAACAGTTTGAATCAAATAAATCAAAAAAATGCCTTAAATCATATATCAATCTAGCACAAATCAATCTGAAGAAGCCCAGGGTTTAGCCAGAGCATATCAAAGGCTTAGCTTTGATACAGGAACCAGATTCAAAGTGAAACCCCATATGTTCTTATTTTACTGTACCTAAACTCATGAATAAAGAATATGAGATATACAGTACCCATGTAAAACATCTCAATAGAATAATTCTCACTGCCAGTATAAACCTCGATTTTTTAACAAAATTAAATTAATACACAAAGTTATTAATTCATGGTTATGTACATTATTCTTTGAAATAGCTCCACTATTGGCTTCAAAGGTGTATAAGAAAAGAAAGACTTGGTGCTTATTTGCTTTAAGTTTTGTCTTCCATATTTGATGGATACCAGATTGAGATGTTTCTACCTAATGCATAGAACAGGTGATAAACAAGATACTGGCCTGTCAATTTTTATTAATTTTCATTCCATTTGTGTTTATGCTAGGTTCCCCCATCTGTCTTTGGTTGTCTATCTGTCTTTTACCATAAGTTGAAATATGTGAAGATGTGAACAGTTCAATTTGGTAGTATAGGGGGGCAGAGTTATTGAGAGGGTTCAACAGGTTTTAAAATCGTGAATATAATAGGTTATCCTCTAAAATGAAGAGTTCAGATTCTTGTAATGTTTAGGGTAAGCCATACTAAGAACAATGCCCCCCCCCCTCCCTTACACTTCTGGAAAATCTAGGATGAAGAAAAGATCCCAGTGGCAAAAACATTATGCCTGTTCTTTAAGTGTTGATGTTTTGTATTGAATTTGTGCTATCCATTTGGCAAGGTCTGTTTCCATCTTCAAAAACATCCTTAATCTAACCAGGAACTATATTGAAATCATCACTGTCTCTCAGGATATGTTCATCACCATCAGCAACACTTTCTCCCTTTTGATAAGTTTTTAGTCTTTCATCATCAATACAATAAGCATTGACAAACACTTTGTATTGGCCAGCTGCATCTATTAGGAGGCTAAAAGGAGTAGACCAGTATGTGAATCGCTTAGAAGTATTGTTTTGTTGATTGTATTGTATCTTGGTATTGTATCCTAAGTGTATCTAGTCATGTTGCTGCATCATATCACATTGCATAACGTTGTACTGTATTGTATCGTAATTGTATCTTAACATGTTGCATCACATCACAATGTATTGCATTGTATCACAATTGATTCTTGCTATATTGTATCACATCACATTGTATTCTATTGTACTGTATTGTATCGCAATTGTATCTTGCCATGTTGCATCACATCACATTGTATTTTATTGTACTGTATTGTATCGCAATTGTATCTTGCCATGTTGCATCACATCACATTGTATTCTATTGTACTGTATTGTGTCGCAATTGTTTCTTGCCATGTTGCATCACATCACATTGTATTTTATTGTACTGTATTGTATCGCAATTGTATCTTGCCATGTTGCATCACATCACATTGTATTCTATTGTACTGTATTGTATCGCAATTGTATTTTGCCATGTTGCATCATATCACATTGTATTCTATTGTACTGTATTGTATCACAATTGTATCTTGTCATGTTGCATCACATCACATTATATTGGACTGTACTATATTGTATCTTGTCATGTTGCATCATATTGTATTGCATCATGCATATTGCACTGTCTTGTATTGTATTGCATTCTATTGTCAAATGTCTTGTGCTGTTCCTGGACCCTGAAACAAAAAGAAATAAAAGACATTACATTCTTTATTAAATGCCAAGTTTTAAGTCATCGTACGATTGGAATGATCATGTTACTAATCAAAGTTGAGTAATAATAGTATAACAGGATGTATGAAGCACTTCATACACATATACATGTAATACTATCATGATATACCATGGGATCGATGGAGAAGGGTGTTGTCAGATTTGGAGTCAGTGGCTTGAAGTCATATAGTATAAAGATAATATCATTTCCTGGATGAAATTGCTATGGATAAACTACCGGTAAATGAGATTATTCTCCTCCGGGAAACAATACAAAGGTTCCCTAAAACAACAAGAATATTCTAACAATGTCTTAGAGCATGTTCTTGTAAAAACCAACATTCAACACAGTCTAAATTGACCCTTGAAGTATTACCTGAAAAGCCTCTGTCTAACTCCCTGTTAATTTACTACCTATCTCTCTGCAGTGTTTTCTTGGGAGATAGTAGAGATAAGTCTAGGGATGATAGAGATGATTAGAAACTGGATGCTGATGAAATATACAAATCGGCAACATGAAAATATAGACTGCCTTTCTCTATGTATACAAATTGAGACTTCTTCAGCTATTGTAAGTGAAAATGCTGCCACTTTAGGGTGTCTTAAAATACATAGAACTAAATGTACATTTACTTGATTTATTGTGACTTGCACTATACATGGATTGACAGGCCATATATATAAAATACTTGGGATTGTTTGAATATTAATCTAATACTGACTGATTATTGAGTGTATTAAATAAATACATATAATATTTGATACAATACAGAGTAGGTAACCCCATCTATTCTTTATATCATAGACAGTAAAACCTGTCTTAGTGGAACACCTTTGGTACATCTGACTAAAAAGTGTTCCACTTTAAAGGTGTTCCACTTATAGAGGTCATTTAAGATTAAGTCAATTGGTCTTGGGACTCTGAAAAAGTGTTCTACTAACAGAGGTGTTCCACTTCTAGAGGTGTTCCACTTTACAGGTTTCACTGTATATATTACAAAGGAACTTGATTCAAAAATCTTAATTCCAACATTGCACATAAGCAAGAATTCATTATACCTAAATGCATCTGGCACTTTATTCCATAACCACATTCTATTAACAGCAATCGGAATTGCATGTATTGATGTTAAACCAGATTTTCTCTTAGTCACCAATTAGGGTTTGTTCAAATTAAAAATTACAAGCATTTTGAATGCATGAGCAAGTGCAGTAAATGGACAGATTTTTTCATCGGCTTAACATCTTAGTCTTTTGAGCGATAAATGGGATTTTATAGAATAAACAATTAGTCATCAATCTGATTATGAAGTATTAATGCATTGATCAGATATCCGGGATTAATAGATACCAAGATTAAGATGATAATCCAGTTACATGTTATAGACTTATGGGGTGTTAACAAGTTGAAATAAAGGCCATTTCCTCAAGTACATGTATATATGGATATAGCCCTGCAGTGTAATAGAAATAGAGTTTTGATCACCTCTCTGAGTGAATACCATAAAATGTGCACATTTTGAAAATTAAAAGCCCATTTTTTTAATAATTTGCCCTAAATTAAAAACAAGGCCCAGTAATACGCAAAAGGCCCACTAATTGGCCCACTATTTTAGCCCCCCCCCAATCTGCCAGTATTTCAGGTATTGACTCTACCTAGCAAGCAGATTAGTTTTCTTTTGACGTTCATATCTAATCATATATGTAACTATGTGGTGTGAAATGAAAAGCACTAGTAAGGTGATAATTGAATGTCTGATATGAAGGTATAGTGTGATATCTATGGTATGGTATAACTTGTGTATGGTGGATATAATGTGATATTACACAATAAAAACATCCTACACACATGGGCCATCTATCGAGGAACACACCCCAACGTAGTCATGACAACCCATAGAGGACTGCTCATGAGAGGCCAAGAAAAAGTTATAACACACTTCAAAGTGACGAACATTCATGAAGCAATATGATTCAGAATGTTGACCACTGTGCTCTGTTAGACCTATATAAACATCAAAAATATCCTATGGATTAAATATTCCAAACAACGTTTGGATGTAATTATATTTCTGGGTTAATTCAGTAGCCTGCTGGCCTGAGATACGGGGATTCAGCTTTGAAGTTTATGATTAATACAGAGAATTATGACCGGCAACTGTGACTTTGATTTTATTGTAATTATCGTATTTATTAACCAGCTGGAAAAAAAACATATATCATGTAGCTCAATTTTTTGCACTTAGACTTACTTATCCTTGTTATTCAAAGTTTAATAATGTTGCACAGTATTGAACAATGTTACAATCTTATGTACGCTATAAGGAATAATAAGAGGTATTTGCAAATAGTAACCTTCTCCTGAAGGAGAAAGAAGGAGCACTTTAAGTGTATTTTATGTATGACCTCGCAAGAAATCGATGTACATGTATTTTTAACTTGTAATTTAGTCTGTCATGATACATTTGATGGTAAACATTAGATTTGTGTGTTACTATATGTATGGGGTCATGTTAGAATATCAATATTCATCAAAATTACAAAATTAATTTCAAATGTGATCATGTAATGCATTTGTCTTTTGATTTGACTTGCTTCCACAGAAAGACACTGAGGGATCATATGAAAAGATACACAAATTAATTATGATATATGGCTGAAATTGATATTTTGTGTTGACCCCTAAGTGGCAGATTCCAATTATGTTTTTATGATGAAGTCACCTGGCAGAAGATGAAAGAACTTTGCCTGACCTTAAACCTTCCACACATTATTTTATGTCCAAGAATGTGCAACTAGACAGATTGGAGAGATGAGTCAAAACATATCCGATTCAATACAGTCAGATTTTGATCATTTTGTGCAATTCATGCCAATTCCAGTAAAACATGCTCACAAATTGACTAGCTTGACACTTCACGCGAGCGAGGGGGACATCGACCACTCCCAAAGGAAAAGAATCAATACTCTGGGGTTTCAAATTAGTAACTAAAATGCACCTAGCTTTCTCTCTAGTCTAAAGGGGCTAATAACCCACATGCGAGTAGAAATAATCTTGATTTAAGTCATTAAAAATTCAAAATTCAGTCAAAGTAATATCATATTTGAAATCTACATGTAAAATTACATCTAGAAATGTGGTTTTAAAAAGTGTTTATCAACTTTGAAAAATTAATTTTCTTTGAAAATGTCACTTCTAGCTCGGGGAGATTCCCCATAGACCCCATGCTATAAAACCACAAAAAATGAAATATCTTTTCTTTGAGTGGACAGATAATATTTTGCTTTACTGGACATATTTTCATTAGTATAAGTATCAGACACATAAGGGTTATATGAAAATTGAGCCACTTAAATTAATAATATTCAAGTTTAAGGGAACTTTCTTATATACCTGCCATGTTAATTGACCCGAATCAGCCACCTGGTGGTGAAACTGGTAACTACCTACTCGCATTTGGGTAATTCCCCCCATTTGTTCAAAATTCAGACACAAAAGGATTCATTTTCTAAAAATTGGGCCATAATATTTAAAAATGTGCCAAATGCACTGGAAGAGGCACTGAAGATGTTCATACAGAAAGGTCATAACGGTTCAGAATAACAAGACATGAAAAAGCATGAAGATGAGCTCTTAAGAAGCCAATAGAGAAAAATCAATGGTTTTGGAACATGAATTCCAGAACGTATCTAACATCTGTTATTCGTCCCAAGATGTCTTAATGACCCTTACTTTTTATGATTGGACTAATTTGAAAAACCTAGTAACAATAAAGAGCAAAACTTCTGAAGTGGATCTCATAAAAATCATAAAATATTGCGACTTGCCACCTCGGTCAGAATGGCTTTGTACTCTAAGGCTGGAGAAAATGAATTCTCTGTTTAGCAGTATTTTGTTATTGGAGAAGGGGAATAAAAAAAAATCGTAAGTTTTCAGTTCTCTTGAAAATTGGACAATCACCTCGGTCAGAATGGCTTTGTACTCTAAGGCTAGAGAAAATGAATTATATATTTAGCAGTATTTTGTCATTGTACTGTAGACGAAAAAGGAATGAAGAATTTTAAGTTTTCCGTTTTTTCAAAATTGGATAATAATGACACATTCCTGCAAAGATTGATGAACAATGCAAGCACCTTAGTTTATTTGCCTTTGCCTTATGTCATTTCTTATACATATTGATGATGTGGGAGAATATTTACTAAACACTCTATATATTTGCCCTAGCCTAACATAACTAAGTGGTGTTCTGCCTGATCACTATCTCTCATACATTTTAGCTAATATGGCACACCTTACCATATATGGCATTTTGTAATATAACGCATTAACTATAACTCGTTCATCAATAAAACATTAATTGCATTGAATTTAAAAAATCCATATAAGGACTTGATGTATATAAAATTATTTTGCTCAACATTCCTCCATTTTTTATGGAAATTGTGAAAAAACGAGAATGCATGATGTGAGTAAAGGGCACACATCAAGGGGATGTTCCTGATGATGGTATTAACTGTGACATCAAAGTGAAGTTGCATCAGATCTCCAATAAATCTGATCAATGAAATTGCGGATGTTTTATTGCGAGCTCTCATTGACAAATTATAGAAAAGAATTATCGTAACTCAAAAATCTAATCTCATTTAGTGGTTCTGTGAGCTCATTATGTCTTAAGATACAATAGTACTTGCTGATTTAGTAACTTTCATTCTTCCTTCATGGTAATTTTGTCTCATAAAATGTTCGTGAAATTCAACTATTCACTTGGTTGAGCTAATTCTACACGAGACAATGGGAGATAAATTGTTCTAGTTCATTAAATTTTGTGTTATAATGGCCTCAAAACGCGTAAAATACATTGTTATAATTGGTTTGTTTGTTTGATCACTGTTCCACAACGAGTTTCTTAGACGGAACGTCAATGTAACAAAATGGATGAACTTCCTGGATACAAGTTTTTGTTTTCTCGATTTAAACATACGTATAAGTCATGTTGTGAATTATCATTTCGCACAAAGTTTAGAAATGCCCTCGGTTTGGAATTTGATTTTTATATAAGTCATGTTGTGAATTATCATTTCGCACAAAGTTTAGAAATGCCCTCGGTTTGGAATTTGATTTTTAAATAAAGGTGTGTCTCATGCATTTAGACCATCCCTTTTGTTACATTGACATGAGTCGTCAAAGTAACATACATTGGTAATATAACAGACTTTCGTCAATGTAACAAAAGTGAGAGGCTTATTATATGAATTGCAACTTTATTTACAAAACAAATTCCAAATCGAAGAAACTTATTAAAACTAGACTATATTTTCTAGCTGCAACTTGACTTATAAGTAGGTTTAATCAAGAAAACAAAAAACTCGTAACCAGGGAGTTCATCCATTTTGTTACATTGATGTTCCGTCAAAGTAACGAAATGTGGAATGGTGTTGATGCAGCACAGAATTATTGTGCGATACAGCTCAGCTGGTATCATAACACATTATATTTTCTCCCAAAGGAGACCATTTCTTCACTCTCCTCTAAAGTACATAAACTACGGACTTGCACATTATTTTATACCATGTGACCAAGAGGCTCTAAATAGGAAAAAATAAACAATTTTAATAATTGATTTACATTATTGTTCAATTGTCATTCATTCATGTATTATACAGTATACTTCAAACCTCTTTGTCAATGAAACACAATCAATAAACTCAGGAATAATAATTCAATTTTTTTATTAACTGTAATTAAATCAATTAAAAGTACACGTAATTGTACAAATTCTAAAAATATTAAATGCCAACTATCGGACAACCAGACAGTGTCTGACTTACTTATCAAAAAGAGAAATGGCTCAGTAAATTATTTTATTTTTATTAAAAGCTTTATAACATCTTATAATAAATGATCAACAAATTATGTGTTCCATGGCTTCTTTTGAATAGAGTAAAAATAATGTAAAAATATTTCAACATAAAGAAGGGAATCTCAACTTGCACAAAGACTGGGTGAAAAACTTTAAATCCTATATGACCTAAGAAATTTCAAAAACTGATCAGTTAATCAATTTTATATTTGCCAACTTGTGCAAATTGTGCTATTATTGCATTGGTGCTGAATTCCATGGGTTCAATGAAATGACCTACATGAAATATTATAACATGGACTGCATCATCACTGTGCTGTGAGGCTTTAAGATACAATTTGTATATAAGATAATATTGACATTGATTGGCAGTTATGTGATATGGAATTTAATTGAAATGAGATCCCAAAAGAAAAATGAATGTTTTTGAAGTCTCTGTTGTATTTCAAAGATAATTTAGATAAATATGCCATTCAATATAGTGCGATCAGTTTCATCATATTTCCCTCCCTTTGGGATGTCTGCTTTTACTCTATAACTTACAATCCAATAAAAACAGAACTTGAGACTAAGTCTATATAAGTCTGGTGTATACTGGATAGAGAGATTTTGAAGATCTTGACTGAAGACTGATTGATCTCAGAATAAATCTCATATCCAATCCCTCAATAAATGTTATCGAATAAAGATAAAATGAAGATGATTAATGAATCTGTCAAATCATGTTGGCCAGCTCTGGAGTTATCTGGATAATCAACTTGGGCCTTTTACATCGATAGTCCTCCATACAAGCTTCGATGAGTGCTCAGACACAGGCTTATTCATAATGCATTTCAGTAAACAAGTTCAAAAAAATCCTAAACTTTTCTGGTTTGTATGTAGTGATGTCCAGAACTAATACAACTTATGGCTTACAAGCAAATGAGTTCAAATACTGGTCTACTTGAAGGTATACAATTTTAAAGTCTTAGTTGAGAAAACTTCCTAGAATAATATCTTATTATTCCATAAGAGGGGGAGAAACCCCAGGGTTCAAAGATGACATACGCTTATAATGTAAATCTGTATTGAGATGACATCGTCGTTGATTGGTTTAGCGAGTCGATCGTTGATTGGTTTAAAATTAGGTCAATTTGAAAACTTTGAAAACCAAGATGGAGGGTATACGTACCTCGGGAAAGGAGGTGCGCAAAGGAGGAAATCGTATGTCATCAATTGAATCATGGGGTTTTCCCTCCTCTTTTATTCCATGGTGTTTTCAGTCTTGGAGGAGTGATAATATTACTTACTTATTTAATGGTAGTTGACCTTTGTCGTATATGAAACTGATGGTATGCGTTTTCACTTGCTATGAGCCAAATCTGGACTGCTTATCTGAAAATACAAAAAGTATTGTATTGCTTTTTACATATATATCAATCTTTGATTTGGTATTTCAGAATTTGTCAGAGTACTCTTCACTCATTCAAGTCAATGGATTTTCAAATCAAAGGACATCAAAATACTGTTGTAACATTCATACAGTCATAGCATACTTTACTTACAATGTATCATGCACAAGTGGCAATAATCCAATTGTAAACATCAAAACCATTTCATACAATTCATATCGAAACAAATATATTCAATCAAGTCTTGGTGGAGAATTTATGTGTTTTCAGGAATCTACAAATTATTCTCCATCAAGAGACCTGTGTATGAACAATAAACAATGAATGAAGATAGTTCAAGTTCTGAGAGAAATTGTGGGCAAAAGATACACTTACAATCAATCAACCATTAAGTGATGACATTATCAGAATTTGTATCTGATGCAACATAAAGACATTCTTTGAACATGTATCACTTTGAGTCTCTAACTGATCATATTCCCTCATTCAAAATCTCAAAGGCGGTATTTTTCAAACATGGAAAAGAGAGAAATTTAGAAAAACTAGCAAGGATTCGACTTGACAAAGTTATGGTCAACATTCTGAATGGCATGGAAATATGAGAAAATCAGAAGGTTCATTCAAATTTGAAAGAGAAATCGAGAGAAATGAGCATGAGCAGATGGAGTGTTGAATTATGGGATACATGGTTGTTAACACCAAATCCTGGGGCAAAGTTACCTCACCACTCATCACATTAATCCAGCTTCCATAAATATTAGCGAAAACCTCTTTGATGTTGGCTTTCCAAATGCTGTAATTGTTAATTCGTTAATCGAGAATTTTAGAGTTACATCAGTAAATCAATGATTACACAGTATAGCACTCATTCGAGTGCATTCTCTCAGGAAGTAAATATTTAAACAGATGATAGTGTTATCTTGCTTCTTGTGCATTTCAAGTGCAGGTACTCTCCAAATGCATTTCAAATGGATCCTTGGATCTGAATTACCTTCTGCATGACATCACAATTTGAATGTCACAGTACGATTTGCAGAACTTTTTTGCCATTGATTGGAAAATGAGAAATTGTCTCCATGTCCATGACTGCTTCTAGCGCACTTTATAGTATTTTTCTAGTACATGAAAGATGGCTATTTGGAGAATATAAACCAATGATAAATAAAACCACCTTCAACTTTGACTCACATTAAGTTGTGAAATATATGAAACGGCACGATTAGGAAACTTCAATGACTCTTGACAGTCAATGCATCAATACCATCAACTTTGTACAAGGCATTAACATGTAAAATCTCACCACCTGACATTTGTTACAGATGCCGTACACTAAAGACCAAACAACAAACACACCACCAAACATCATGGCTGAATGCCGTTCACACTTTTGGTGGTAACATAAAAATGTTTGAACTTAGTTATAGATGCCACATGAGAATATTTCTGATTCCAGCTTCATTTCATTCTTTATATCAAAGTTATTCCAAAAATTAAGCTAGTAATATTCTCAATTTTCCATAAAATATCAAAAGAGATGGTTCAACCTTGTAGTGGAAAAATAATCGCGAATGTGACTTTTATATAATATTGCGGTGAATCTTTTTATCATATCATTTTTTCATTTTTTCCTATATTAGTTCAACAATAAAATCATGCACTTATGCCGAGCTTAACTGATTGCATTTCCCCTACTGTAAATTGTTGCGTGTGACTCCAAACAGAAATCACATTGGCATCAATTTGGTTATAATGAAAACACGCGCTACGCGCTAACGCGCCACGCGCCAATGCGCTAATAGAAAATGATCCCTCCCCCACGATGTGTGCGCATGTTTTAAGCGCATGTTTATGATTGGTCTATACCCTTGGCCCAGGGACATGTATAATTAGGGTTATGACTCCCTGGGAACTTGTCAAAACATTGACAGTTCAAAGACTGTATAAATCACCGCTAACCTGTCAATCAGACTTTGATGTGAACATTGCGGCCGCAGGAAATAAACAAAGCCTCTCGAAAATTACACTTTTCAAGTTACGATTTCTCTAAAAATATAAGACCAATTAAGATGTTCTTCACACCGTTAAAAAACAGAATATTTCGACTTCAATTTAGGAAATAATTCGAAAACTAAATGAACGTGTATACTTTTCTCTGTATTTGACCTGAAAGAACATGAGTAACTTAGAATTAATAAATATTTACGGCCAATTACCGGACAATGATAAAACATGCTGGTCAGGTTTACATTACTTTTTAAGTCGTCTCTTATTTAAAACTTTAATTCCAAATGAAATACAATCCTGTTTTCAACAATATTCCTGATAAAATAGGTAATACAATTCACTGGGACTGACGTAATTCAAAACTTTTTAAATCTAAAATCAAATTGAGAAAAACGAAAGCAAACATGAAAGGGGGGTTTATAGGGGTCTTGGAAATCCATATACACTATTTTTCACTAGCCCCTCAGTCTTATACCATTTACAGCATTTTCACCCCTTTTACATGTATAACATACAGTGTATGCAATATTTTTCACATCTCCCTGTAGTACTATATTTTACAAAAAGCTCGGGTAAATAATCTGTACGATAATTTTGAAATTACCGTTGAGAAAAGTTTGGATAATATTCAGAAGGAAATAACATAATGCAAGAATCCACGTAGTACCAAAGGTATAATCATACGGCAAATAGGCAGTACACAGCCCCGAAGCCAGGGGGTTTCGGAGGGTGACTTTGGATTTTTTTTTGAAAAAGTGCCCCCCCCCTGGGAAATCCTGGTTACTGTCCTGGCATATAGAGACTACTATATAGAGATCTGGATTACCCCCATAAATGTGGGACTGATTTTTCAAATCACCCCCACAACCAGGCCCGTAGCCAGAGGGGGAGCTGGGGGAGCGGAGCTCCCCCTCTGGCCAGAGATTCTTTCAAAATCATGCAGTTTCTCACCATTCTGAGAATTTTTTCATGATTATTAGCCAAAATTGTGAAAAAGCTTCCCCTGGAAAAAGGCTCCCCCTCCTGGTAAAAGCTGGCTACGGGCAAGCCCCAACAACTACTGGTGTATTGAAATCCCAAATTTATGGGGATAAGCTGGATCTGCAGTATTCGTTCAAACTATACTTTAAATTTCATAATAGGCTTCTTTAATTCTTTTAAAACATATGTTTATTTAACTTATACGATGCCATATACGATAAATGTTGCCCCCTCTTATGCAGTCATACACAATAGATTTTCACCCTCCTCTTATACGATAACCCTATACACCCCCCCCCCCCCCCCATGAAAGCGAAAGAGTGTAACCGGGCATGAAAAGAAAAATGGAAAAATATAAATGCGACGCCTGAATTATCCCACCGTTTGGTAAGTCATGTGAGAAATAACTTCAAATACAAAGAGTAAAGATATATAAAACATCCATGACTTGATATTAAGAGGTAACATGCGACAAATAGAAGAAGTTGGGCCCCCGGCTCAGATTTCGAAACGGGATTTTTCTCGCCGATGGATGGACCCAAATAATGCAATGAAAATGAAATAGGGAGCATATTCGCATATCTGCGACCATTCATCTTGTAAGGTGCTACTTTCTATTTATCTTCCTTTTAAATCAGATAAAACACACTGACAATCGATAATCTTTGCACAGTTAACGTAACGATCAAACATTGGGCTAATTCTTCATACTTCTGCTTTCTGATGCGCCACCTAATCTCTTCACTCACTCGATTTTTATACATGTTCCCGGGCCTGTGGGAACGATCATTCTGAACAGTGCGTTAGTGCGCTAGCGCGTTAGCGCGTAGCGCGTGTTTTCATTATAACCCATCAATTTTGATCAATACAGAACATCTTGTCTTTTCATGCCCATTAAAATAATGTCATTGTAGTATTTTCTCTTGAAGAAATTCATATACCGTAATACTCAAAAGCTCCAATCTGGAGCAATATAAATAATATAATACATGCCATTTATTGTCATGTAGCTTTGAATTCTAAAGCGAAATTACTGTAAGATAATAATCAAAAACGTGGTTGACTTTTTATGCGAAATATCTATTTATAATGAAGACTAGGGATAGAATAGGAGTATTAATTCCTATGAATTTCTCTCTTTGATGACTCCTCTCAATTAAGATGACTCACAGGCCCGTAGCCAGGATTTGCCAAGGGGGGGTTCATTTTTCAAAAATTTCCAGGGGGGGTTCACATTTGACAATTTTGGCCCAAATATGGCTAAAATCACTTGAGAAGTGCTCAAAATGGTGAAAAACTGCATGATTTTGAAAGAATTTTTGGCCAGGGGTGGGTTCGCCCGAACCCTGCGAACCCCCCCTGGCTACGGGCCTGACTCACAATTGGAGTATATCAGAAAATCCCATATTGAAAAACTTCAAAACCTGTGTTGTAATTTTAAAAACATGAATGACCACCAAAAGACAATTTTTCTATTGACGAGTGAGGTTATCATATTAAAATAATCTGCTTACATGATAAATTATCTAATGATTGGTAGAGACAGGATTTTTATATCAAAGTAACATTTTATATGTCATTTGAAAAATGTAATCCTATTTTCTTTACTTTATTGCTGTATTTACTGTTATTGAAAAATGTATATCGGATATACGTTTGGCCCTAAAAGGGCATCGGTGATAATAAAATCCTATTTTCAAAAAAAATATATATATAAATCTCCATCTTCGCATGGCAGTATTTTAGACTGTATACTACAGTAGCATAAGAGTAGAGAATGTTTAATATTTTTGGGGGGATAATCGTTTTTATCCATATAAAGTATGGGGATGTTGACCATCACCAAAACATTTTTTTTGGTTCCTCTAAGTTTTGCCACCTAAAATAGCTACGACTAATGTTTGGATATTTCAGGCACTCATATTTGTTTAAGGCTTCTTGTGGAATTTTGGATTTATTTTTGCTCTCCAAGTAAAGAAGCTATAGTTCACATTACATGGGCATCAGAAGGGGGATGCATTGGGTGTGACTGCACCGCCTTTTTGAGTCAATCCCTGGGAATTTCGTGCATTGTGCTGAGGAGGAGACTCGAAGGAAAAAATAACTATGTGCTCTGGAGAAATAGATGGAGAAGTTAGGATTCCAGTTCAAGCTATGATGATGAAGACATAGATGCAACTCCTTGTAACAAATCCTTGGGATGTCCCTGGTTTATAATTCAATTCATAATTTACTCTTCTGCGCCCCATTTTTGTTTGTCACAAACTTTCTACTATCTGTTATCTGAATACAACACATCATTGTGTAGTACTGTTTTAAGTGGCATAATCATAATTCTTACATTTTCCTTATCTTGATGTAGAATGGGCAAGTCATGAACAATATTGCTTAATAATGACAGAAACTAAAATTGACCTCACAAGTCAAAGGCTACAGCAAACTAACCACACAACAGTCATCTCAATTGTTATTTTAAAACATGTTTGTGAAAATAACATATTTATAAAGATGTAAGGCATTTGTAAACCCTTTGAAGTGTTTTTTACTTTTGAAAGTACAGCTGATAAAATACAAAGTCTACGTTGTATTTTAAATAAATAAAATAACATAGTAAAAACTGTATAAAAAATCATATTATTATCATATCAATTGTTTCTTAATTGAATAAAGGATGTTAAATCCCAGGGTTTTTCAGAAAGGTCATGCGGCAATAACTTTACAAATTGATATTCCCAGGTTTAATATTGATGGACATGGAGAGCATGGTTATGATCTTGATTGTCCAAATTGACAACTTTTTATTGTTCCTTTATATGCTTGTTATTAATTAATTAAGATCCTAATTGAATTTTTCTATCATTCTTCAGAATCAATCCAACTTCTCTTTTAACTACAGTAAAATCTGTCTAATCTGAATGCCATTGGAACTAGCTAAAAGTGTTCGGATTAACTAACTAACTTAGATTTTTAATGTTTTGAGCAAAATACAGAAAATACTGAGCCCAAGGAAATTTCATACTCATGAGGCCTTAATCAATCAAATTGCAAAAATGTAAGTATACTAAGATATTACAGAAAAAATGACAAAAACCAAAGATTTTTTGGCCCTAGGAGCTTTTAATCATAGCCATTATCTTAATTTTTATAAAAAAAATGTACTGTTCAATCTAAAAACAGACACTGTTAAGTTGTTGATTTGTTAATGTTCGTCATCCTGAATATATTCAGTAAGTCCTTTTTGTAATAATATTTCATGTTTTAATAAATTGTTAAAAATAATATCAATCATAGTTTCATTCAAAGAACAAAATGCACCAACACAATGACAATTACAATAAAACAATTTGTTTTAAAGTAAAGTTGATGTAATATGTCCAATTGTAAACAAATTAATCTTAAGATTGCCATTTATTTATAAAACAATCACACCTACATCTACATCAATAATCCGCAAAAGGCTAATAAGCCCATTTAAAGCAGATATAGCAGATATATAGTTTAACAACATTTTACATGTTTATATGAAAATGATTTAATCAAAATCTTAATCATAAACGAAAACTGATATAATTTGATATGATATAGTTATGTATTGATATGATAAGAGTATGGCTTGATATAATTGGATTATGATATCATACTGATACCTGACTTTAACAATCACTCATAATGATTTTGCTCCTAAAAGAGAGCTTCATCCTAATGTGATTGACACTTCGGGTGATTATCATTGTATCATATTTTCCTCTTAGCACCTGATATTTTGGTCCCCAGTGAATCAATTCTTCTCCATTCCCCATTCCCCACCCATCCTCCATCTCCCCTCCCTTTGTCCATCTCTGCAGATAATAAATTAGTTAGTTCAAACCTAACAAAAGTTGTACTGACATCACCTCTCTATTTATTTCATTTATGCAGAATAGATTGTTTCACTTATTTTTTCAGGCCCACATTAGGAGAGAGAGGCTACATATAATAATATACTGGTTAGAAACACTTGATGGAAGCTTAACAGATTTAAAAATGAGTTCCTTTATATTTTTAATGGATCCACCCTATTGGCTGAACTAGCTGAACTGTAACCTTTTAAGTAACAAAAGGGTTTCACACAAAATTGCATGACTCATGTCCTTTCCTATCAAAAATGCCTTTCTTTCAAGCTATTTAATACCCTGCGCGCAGAGTCTAGTTAAACTACACTCTGCCCACGAAGGGTATCGGTGACAGTTTGGGTAGTAAATCACTTCTGACCTACGCGCTGACCTTTCTTCCACCAATCAGCGAGCTTGAAGAAACACGCCAAATGCGTTCTAATTAAATATATGCATGTCATTGGTCAATTCCGGGCTCTATGATGACGTCAGAAGGAATGACCATATATAGAACGTCGGTCAAATTTGGCCGATGAACACTGATTGGCGCGGTGAGTTCAGAGTTTTATTTTAGTTTGAAAGAGTGAAGACGAAGCTCTCTTTTAAGAAGTGAAGTCAAACGAATGCAAAGGGTAGCTATTTAAGTTTCTAATGATTCCTATCTATTAATGTATATGATAAAATCCTACAATACACACCCCAAAAGTTATTTTCCAAACTAATCTCTTCTAATGTGATTTAAGGTCATTCCCAAATCTTCCAAATGTAATTTCAAAAGTAATCCCGGGGCATTGGTCTTATAATTGCATTTTACATGAAACTGTTGATATTTTTCGAGATAATGTCGATAAATTGCCTTGCCTACAATGGAAGAGCTTACAAACGACGCCATGAATCAAACACTAAAAACGCTTTTTGATGAAACAGTAATGAGAAAGTCTAACACTTGTTGGCTTAACAGCCCTAGGAAAAACATTACTTATTTAACCCAACTAATGGGATCCAGTATCAATTCTAAGGTTTCTTGTTTTGGTTCAATGGATATAGCTTTTGTAGAGGTTCCATCAATTTAGTTGCAAGTAAGCATGATACAGGAAGTCTGAGGCTATAATTGAGATCAGAAAACGAATGTTTTGCTAATGGTTTTCATTATCTATTACCTTAATTGGCCAAATCAAGGCAGAAACCAGACATTATAATGAGGAAAGCTCAGAAACGTCATTAGAGACAATAACCAGGTAAAGAGAAGGAAAATTCCCATGTAACCATTGTAAGTAAAAAGAGGGGGAAAACTCCCATGTAACCATGTAAGTAAAAAGAGGGGGAAAACTCCCATGTCACCATTGTAAGTAAAAAGAGTAAATCTCGATGCCATCATTAGATATAACAATGAAGTGGGCTGGGATATCCTCATTGTCCCATGAGAGTAAAAGAAGGAAGAAAATCTCCCAACATGTGCTTTTCAAATGTCCGCTGCCAGCAATATTGATGTACTGTATGTGCACCCTACTATCCAACACCATAACACAAGATCTTAAATTCCACCAGTTAGATTCCAAAGCCTAAAAAACAATGTTTTAAATCACGAAGGCTAGTAATACAAGGTGTATCAATGATTAGGGAGTCTATAAGTAACCATAGTAACAAACTAACTTGGCTCCGATAGCTACTTAAAAAGATGCTTTAACCACATGCCATCACAGAAACACAGAAAATTAAATGTATCATTAACACTAAAGCTTTCCAGACAATGTTGCTCAGAGTTCCTTTTAAAGTTGATAGTTTTTAACCTCTTGACTACCTGGTCACAAAATTTTTCACTAAAATTGCTCTTATTTGAACAATTTTCATCCAATTTTCAAAAAACTTGTTTTAAAATTTGTAGAAATGATCCCTGCCATCTGATTTTACTAAGTTGAGCATCTACAGCTGTATATGCATGTAGCAAAATGTCAAAAGGTGGCAAAAATGAAAAATTCTCTGGTTTCAACCGATTTTAGAGCCTGGGATTCAAGAGGTTAAGGTAGATCCGCATTCAGAGAATTTTTGAGTAATTTATATGTTTTTTTCAAAATTACATGTATATTTACAAATAATATTGGTTATATTTTTCACACTATTCATGTGGATACATGTATTTACACAATACTGTAGAATGTTTCCAATAATATTTGTTACATTCTTTTTTTGTAAAAGTGAAGATCTACCTTTAAGTCAAGGTCAGAGATATATGGGGTACACATAACAATCGATCTATCAATCTTATATTCTTTACCATCTCAAATAAATTATCTCCTAAAAGATCCATATTATCTTATCAAATGGTAAAATATACTGAGTATTCAAATATATGGAGTTTCCCAAATAATAATGTGTAGATATCCACATTAATAGAAAATTAACAAGTAAATGTAAAAATCATTAGTTTTCCTCATATTAGGACAATGAATGATATGAGCCCAAAATATTCTTAAATTAAGATTTATTTTTGGAAAGGTTTCTGCAAAGATCGAAACACAACCTTAGAGTCTGAAAGTGTATCTATGTTGTCATTCAAAATACATTTTCCAATCATATTTCACCCATTCTAAATATATCCCCATCTTTCATACAAAAGAAAAGAAAAGAAAAGGGAATATTGTTTTTTAATGTGTGTTACCCATTACAATAAATAAACATTGTATTCTGACTTTTATTTTGTATATTAAAAAATGTTTTAGTTTTCAGAGAAAACATCAAAAGGGGAGGCACAATTTCTGACCCTTTAATGATTAGCCTCTTTCAATTCAACATGAAAACAACATAAAGCTCTATTAAATCAACTTTTCTTTAAAATGAAATAAGACAGATCGAAATACTTTTTTAAATTAACAAATGTACACTAAAAATATTTGGCTTCTACTAGTTCAAACAAACTGTACAAATTCTCATGTGTATTCTAATCTATAGGGGTCGAAAGGTTGGTCCTATAATTCCGGTATTTGACATCACAAAATAGAAAATATCATTCATTGACACAGGACTAATAATGGCTCTAAATTAAACTCTTCATAAAACTCCTACATATTGTGCATTCATAGAATGTTTTAAATCAATGAAGCTATGAATGAAAATGTTACAGAATTCTAGAACATCTATGAAAGAAAATTTTACAGAATTCTATGAGATCTATCGGAGAAAATGTTACAGAATTCAATAACATCTATGACATTTTTTAACAGAATTTTATAATGCCCTACTTAATCCAAGTGATTTTTTAATTCCAAGGGATAACACTTTGCAATGTTTAAAAAAAGTACAAACTCAGCATAGTGCTATTGACATTATAGTTCATTACATAGAAATGTGATACCTAGTGTTAAAACCTACAAAAACAAACCATCATGAAGTGTATAATGATTTTGACTTGTATTTATTGGCCCTCACATATTTGTTATTGAACATTTGAAGAATTCTTGAAATTTTACCCTATCAATTACACATGATCAATAGCGCCAGCTCAGTTCTTTTTGATTGTTCTTTGAAAATGATAATATAACTGTTATGGTTAAATATTTGTGAGGAAACATCTATGCATTCATTATGACTATTGGTTGATATTCAATTGCTGAACTATTTTATTTAAGTTTTGATGTTGTCATAAAGCATTTTACTTTGTGTAAAACAGTAACAAGGCTGATCATTTCTGGTGCTCACTAATGTGCAGTTTGATACCTTAGTATAGTCTAATACAATCAAGTAAAAAGTAACAAGGCATTAATGTGCAAAATCTCACCAACTGCCATTTGTTACAGACACCAAACACCAACCTCACAATGCCAAACACCGAACCCCATCCACAAAAAGTTGGACACTTTAATAATGTCACAATAAAATTAGACATATACAGTATTCAGTGTTTCAACATGCATGTATTGCATTTGTTTTATCCATTCTCATAACTTTAAGGAATTCTTAAATCATGATAACTCCCAGCGTATCATCATGCTATCTGAAGCATTCTAGCACAACTCAAGATAAGTTTGAATTATTTTCACCTTACATATTATTCAAGCCTCACTGGTAAGATAAAATAAGTCAAACTCAGAGACAACATAACAGGTTCTTGATCATACGCATGTATGGCTCGGTTTAATTGATTTTTTACAATATATTTATGGCGGAGGTTATTGCTAGTAATGATCTATAAGCACCCATGCCCTGATGATCGGGGTCCTTGACTAATAACAATCGCTGATACCCTGGATATTTCCCCCTGAACTTAAATAAACATGAACTATTTTCTTATCTTTAACTACTGTGTTATTCAACTGAAATTCATCCTTTTGATTATTTTAATGTTTATTTCCCATGGTTCTTTCAATTAATTTATATGAATGTATATACATTTGTAGATCTCATTCAAGGGGCCTGGAAGACTGGGTCATTATCACAACTTCCATATTGAATGTCTGGCCCATAAAAATACCATAAAAACATAATTTCTGTCTCGAGGTGGTATGGTTTCACATGCCCTTATTATCAATGTGGTGTTTGTTAGTTGTTCAGTTTGATGAGCTCATAGGGCATCCCTGGTCCTTGGCGTAATTCCACTCAAAATTTATTCTAAAAAATGGTGACAAGTTTCAATTAAAACTAAAACTACATGTTCCATAGAACCTCTATGCTAGTTCATAACAAAAGGACAATTAGAGAGAAGATATTCTTCCATTACAAAACAAGATTTATTCATTTTTGATGTTTTATGGTCTATCGTAAAATAGCTTGTCCCCTTCCACATATCATCATTGCCCCCCCCCCAGAAACTATGAATGTGAGTTTGTGTTCTAGAAATTAAAGTTAGTACAAGACTATAGAGTTGAACTTGAACAACTAATTTTAATGTTTTTTTTCCTTCTAACCTTAACAATTACAGGAATATTACATTAAGGTGGCCTATGACATCCACAGAGCTAAAGCTTGATGGAGCAATAATAATGACGCAAAATTTAACAAGACAAAAAATGTAATCAACCTGACACAAAGTTCAGTAAATTATGAGTCACACATAATGAAATCTGCTATCACCTACTATACAGGAAATTTAAATTCAATTTTTAATTAAACTTTATGTAATTCTATTGTTGATTAAATAATGTTTTTTGTTCAGTATGAACAGGTGAAGTATTTCACAAAGTGACAGCATTTCGGGGATGAATAGTCAATAACAATAGTGTCACCCTTGTCAATAAAATTTTTTTAACGATATTATTTTAAAAATCAGTGAATTCCAGTCTTTAACCTTTTTAAACAATTTCTATTTCATATTTAGGACAGTAGTTATATAAGTTGATCTGCTTGTTATTTATATTTATGGTACTTACGAACAAGCTTATTATATGATAAAATAGGTGACATCCCATTGCAAGGTCCGTATAAAAACAATAGCTTTCAAGGTAAATTGTAATATATGAGGCCTATTATTCAATTAATACTCTCTTTATGGGTGTAGCCTGTGTATTGTTTATGGGCCTTTCTGCCCACATATCAAGTAACAAAAATAATTTGCCAGAAGCTAACACGCCTAGTTCTAAAACAAAGGTCAAGCCAGGTGAACATTTAATTGAACATAAATAGTTGATCGAGGGAACTAAATATAATGAAAATTGTTTCAACATTAACAGCTGAATTACATCCAAGTTTAATACTGTTTCACAAGAGAATTTCCTGACATGTATTTGCTGGACATTGAAAATGGTTTCGTTTGTGAATACTACATGTTGAAGATCTGTGATTTTTAAGAAAATAATAAAATTTCAGTATTTGTGAAAATTGCATGGAGGAATCAAACATGTTTGATAGTACATCTACATTTAACATTAGAAAAGATCTGTACATTAAAATGTACTTTAAATATGGATTGCAAACAAGAAAGTGATAGAAATAAGAAAGCTACATACAGTACTCTCATTCTTTACCTAATTGTTTAGCCGTGTGTGCAAATACATAAATACAGGGTGTACATCAAGAAATGAAAACATTTAAAGATTGAAAATTTACTGTACATGCATACTGTCATACCCTGTACTCCTGCAAGTGACACTAAAGTTTATCACAATTCTACACATACATGAAACCCACATTTCATGACCATTTAAGGCAGTTGATTGAAACTAAAGTAAAACATGTATGATAAAAGGGAAATCTTAATTTAGAAGATGAAAGAAACAATTGGTCAAAATTTTATTTTAAATGAGGCAAGTTTAATATGATCATGAATAAACAAAACATCACAATCCAAAGACATATAGGAAAATATATTTACCATTCCTTCAAAATTCTAGTGCAAACTAACAATTAGAGTGCTGTACTACCAATCCCATGTGCATCTAGACTTTAACCAAGGACTTACAATTGACAGTTGAAGTCCCTCCTATATGTAGTTTTATTTTTGAGTTAATTTTATCCATGTATTCTCATAGTTTATAGTTATTTTTAGTTAGATTAGTTTCTTAGTTTGTACATAGACTAATGTGTCATGCTTTGACACTCTTGTCAATAAAAGAAATACATAATCCAAACGCCTCATAGACCAGTCAAAAGTGTGCGGATAAGCAAGTATTCACATTTTCAAGGTTTATAAATATTTAAGTAAATGGGAAATAATAAATTTGGGGCCGAGAAAAAGTGTTCACATTAAGAGAATGTTCAAATGTTCACTGTATATGCAAAAAGTAGTCTGATGATTTTCTGATTGGATACAGGCTATATGAAAGAATCATCTCTAATTTAAAGAGTGCAAATGGAACCCAGCTCTAACAAAGGGTAAGTTGCAAAGGAAACGTTTTCATAATTTACATGCAATGTAGATGTATAATTTACAGTTGATAAATAAGCAACATGCTAACTGTGTGTAATATCCTGACAAATTGGCCTAGTTATCAGCCAGGGTGAAACAATTTTACAGGTGTTCTTTGAAATATAGTCATGCAATCTAAGAAACGGTATAAACATCCATAGATTAATTAAGTCATATCATATTATTTAGCATCTTGCAAATCCAAATTTGGTTCTTATATCAATATTTATCGTATGTTTAGAAGTGAAACTATGTGCAATCCCATTAATTACATATATACAAACAGACAGGTGTTGGTCAGGTGTTACTTGGAAATATGTATCACAATACATGTATATGCAATAAGCATACAAACTTTTATTTCAATATTGAAATTATCTGGAAGCATTCTATAGTGTCTTGCACCATGGGTGGTTCTAGCACTGCTATCCCCCATCTATTGCCCAATCATATATATTGAAAAGGGGCAATACAGGGGTTTAGTGCAATACTTTTTGAAAAAAAAATTAAATGAACCTCATGGGACAAAATATGTTGATACATGTATCAGATATATATTTCTTGAGTTGGAAAATGCCCTGAGTGTCAATGTCTCCCAAGTCCCCCAAACCATACCAATCATCTTTTGACAAAGAATTGCATGACTTGATGCTATTCATAGGCAAGGCAGAATGGGTCCCCCAAAAGATACCACTCACCATTAGATAAAGATAGCATGACTTGATGTGTGTTCATAATGGGTGATGTCTCAAGACATGGTCTAAAATACCATTCCCAAAACTAAGTCAATTGTGTATATCATAAGATGAAGCTCTGTATAAAAGAATGAATGAAGAAGTCATGAGTATCAGAATACACCTTCCCAAAAATGGGAGCCGAATTAATGAAGTTGACGGGAATGTTGGTAAAAATGTGCCTTTTCAAATGTTGCCCTTTGTGTCTGTATATTGTTAATATCTCAAACCAATATACAACTCTACTTCATATAAGGTCTACTGACTAATAATATAACCTGATAAACTGATATGCTTGAATTATTTACTCCTGTATGCCACTAATGAGTCTGATAAGCCATAAACTCTGTATCACTTTCACCAACAAATTGTATCCTTCAAAGATGATACTAACAAATGTCAGAAGTGAGGGGAGTATGGCATCAGATAAGACATTCTAATTTAGCCCGACTCTTTTTAAACTCCATTTCCATAAATTATTCATAACTTGATGAAAAAGATATATTTCTGTAAGCAACAGATGAAACAGGTGATAAGAACTGTAAATGGAAGTACAGTATTGTATTGTAATCTTTCTGTCTTCGTGTAGTTTGCTTTAATCAATGAAACCACATAAAGATGTCTCTGCATTTTGAATCACAGAAAATTCAACCATTGTTTCAATTTATATTTTCCTAATGTTATCTTATTCATCAATATGATGTCAATCAGCCAGGTCAATAGTCAGAATTATTGACTGCTCTTTGATCAATCAAAATTAGGTATTAAAATGGGATGTACATAATGCTATTTATTAATTTTTAATTTATCGTTACTTCATTTTACAGACAATTTGTGAAATTGTAATTGTTAATCTTTGACTTGACCATGGGCTTTCAATTTAATTATAATTCTAGTTGAAAGCCCATGACTTGACATATCATAAAATAAATATAACCATTCAAAATCAAAACAAAGATATCATATAGTAAAGCATTTATCTGTTCAAGCATTATCTGCACCATTTTCCCCCAAAATTCAATTTCTAGTAAAGCATTTATCTATTCAAGCATTATCTGCACCATTTCCCCCAAAATTCAGTTTCTGACTTCAGTAAACAATGGAGCGAAGTACTGGAACCAGATACTTGTTCGCCATATTCCTCTTATTTTCCTCTTTTTATTCTGTATAAAATAGGTACCTCTACATAATCATAAAGTACTTGCTTTACAGGATATTTACAGGATTTAGTTATTGAACAATTACATAATGAGATTAAAATTATCATTTGCCACATAGTTTTGAGATAAATATGAGTAAAATTCCTCTATTTGCCAGTTGTGCTATCATATAATAATGACTACACCTTAATTAAACAATGGCATACAACTATGGCAACATCTTGAAAGTGGCATATAACAATGGCAACATCTTGAAAGTGGCATATAACTATGGCAACACCTTGAACATGGCATACAACTATGACAACACCTTGAAAATGGCATACAACTATGAAAACACCTTGAAAATGGCATACAACTAGGGTCATACCTTGAAAATGGCATACAACTATGGCAACACCTTGAAAATGGCATACAACTATGGCAACACCTTGAAAATGGCATACAACTATGGCAACACCTTGAAAATGGCATATAACTATAGCAACACCTTGAAAATGGCATACAACTAGGGTAACACCAGTAGTGTATGTTAAGGAGGCACGGGATTACTTTGCGGTATCTAAAAATGCGATGCCAGGAATGAGATGTTGCGGTGTCTAAAAATGCGATGCCAAGAATGAGATGCTGAGACTACCTTGCCGAGGGGGGGGGGGGGGAGTGCCTAAAGTGAGATGCCAGAATGTGATGTCTAATAATGAGATACCAAGAATGATATACCGTGATAAGACAGAGAACCTTAAAACTGCGATGACAGTTTTGTGGTAACTTAAAATCGAGGTATTTTCAAGATATCTCTTTACATTATCTCAAATATGATAAGTCTTTGAAAGGATGGTACATAATCAATCATTACATAATCGAGCTATCAATATGTCAATAACAATTTGTATATAAGATGGAAAGGGTAATGTTACAATACTGTAGCTTCATCGTTACGAAAAAATGGCAGTACCCGGAGTGTTGGAGACACTAGAGAGCTTCCCATTGGAGAAACATTTAACATTCGATGTTTCAAAAACGAAACATGGGATCTGCGGTATGTTATGCGAGAAACGGTGGAGTAAAGAAAAGAGTGACCACTACTGGTCCTTATTTTACTTCTCACCAGCACAATGGCGTAAGTTTCAAGCTAATACCGCAGCAATAGATGAGTGTCTTTCCGATAAAGACTACTTAAAAGAATTTGTTATTGGCAACGAAAAGATAGTAACTTTATCAGCCCTGAAGGACGAACAGTTTTTACGTTTCATAGTTGTTACACTTGATGGAGAAGTGGTTCCTGCAAAATCTATAACAATTACTGCTAATGCCTGGGCTAAAATAAAATTATTATCTTATAAGATCAACAGTTTGTTACCGCAGAAAAGAAAATTATGTTTTGATGAAGATGAAATAAAGGAAAAGCAGAAAGCAAGGCTCTCATTGAGATATCGATATATATGCACAAGGAGTGATGGACAATTATCCGGAGACTGGTATTTTCTAAGAGCACAAGCCATGCAGGCGATGATAGACAATAATCTATCTAATGAATCAAACGTGCAAATTCAGAAGCAGTGGGTATCTATGCCTAAAAACGAAAGTATTTTGAAACAGTGTTTCATTCGTTTACTCTGTGATAATATAAATAAACTGATTGATAGTCAGGAATGCGAAGGATGCAAAATTGACCACCCAAGTCAAACCCAGGTAAATACATAATTTATTATTTTAATGATCATATAAAAAAATCCAAGAAGACTAATATATTCGCAATTATCATTTTAATAATCAGCGATTGTATACAGGAAACATCCAGATGCACACCACATAATTGTGCATACCTGAAAATGATTTTGATTTATTGTATGCAGCACATGGGACCAGGCGGATGTTTGGAGATTGTTACATCTCACGAAACTGCCTTGGAGATGCTAGACGATGGTGAGGTCAATGAGGTTTACAAAAATCTTCAATCCCATTTAAAGTTGCACGATGATGCTCAAATATCTTGGATGGAAATGAATGTGTGTGCGCTTAGAAAATGTGATTTAACCGAAGAGATAGAGACATGCCTGAACTGCATAATCCACAAAAGGACCGATGATGATGGTGAAGTTACCAATTGTCTGAATACTGCTATTGAGTATTTGCAAAAAAGAACATAAATTTTAATGTACAATTTAAGTTACAAAATAAATGAAGAAATGTAAATCTGTCATGTTTTTGTTTTCCCGGTATATCATAAATATACTTGATTAAGAAAAAATACTCATAAATACTAGATCTCTTGAGGTTGAAACATGATTTCACAATTTTATATATACTTGAACAGCACTGATTCTATGGATACATATCCTTCTAACAATAATACCAAGTTCACAGTTAAATTACCCGAATATATTTCATTGAATCCTGATGAACAATGGCAGTGTGGATTGGTGGAATTGAGACATCCAACAGTATACGGGAGAATCGTAATGAATGTGATATGCAATCTTTGTTACGGTACCATAGTTGGCGGTGAAAATATTCAGTTGTTAAGACAAGTACACGCTACCCAGGATGACATTTTCTACACTGGGAATTGTCAATCTTTTAACCCTGTTCTTTATACACCCGTTATACCATCAGGATTCCAACACATATCTATCAGTATAAAAGAAGCAAAGGGTACCGAAGCTTTTTCATTTAACAACGATACGTTCTTTTGTGTGTTACACTTCAAAAAAGCGCATATTGTATAGACTTCAAGATGAGACTATCTAGTTACACACCAGATGATACTAAATGGGGGCACTTTTTCGCATCATCAGTGAACCGCAGTTTACCTATGAACTCTAAAAAATCTCAAAAGAACATTTCATTAAACGATAGCCGATATTCAATAAGAAACAACCAAGAAGGCGGGTCAACTATTAATTTAGTGAGCCCATCACAAGCTGTAGTGCAGAGAGCAAGTGCGGAATTGAAGAGAAGGAAAAGATCGAATACATTTAAAAGATCTCTGCAACCTCCAGGTAGACCAAATCGATTAATTGATAGCAAACGACGTAGACCTATTAAAAGAGCTCCGCAAAAGAAGAAAGCTGTGATAAAAAGAAAATCCAAAACAAACAATTTAAAGAAAAGATATAAAACTACCAGAGTCAGCGATATATTAACTAAGAAAAAACGAAATGGCGGAAAAGCTGGTAGGAAGTGATGAATCGTCATCCACAGAACTAATGCTTTTTAACATCCCATTAACTGATACAAGTATTTCTCGATTTAAATGGGTGGAATATCGACCAACTTCGAGCCTCACCCATGGTAGTTGTGTGGAATTTAATATACCAAACAATGGTATGGACTATTTGAGTTTAAAACGATCTCGCCTGCATGTCAAAGTAAAAATAGTTCAGGCTAATGGTGATACTATGAATTGGGATCCCATTGACATACAGGGACCTAAAAAATGCGGTCCTATTAACTTGCTTTTACAAACATTATGGAATCGTATTGACATTCAAGTTCAACAAAAATCCATTACAGAGGCCACGCCTGATTTTGCGTACAAAGCTTATCTGCACGTACTACAAAACTTTTCTTCGGCGGATAAAAAGTCATGGATGCAAGCGCAGGGTTATAGAAAAGATGACATGTTTCCCGCTACAAATAATGTTTGGACAGGAGGGAACACAGGACTATTAATGCGATATATGGATTATAGGAACAGCCGAGAAGTAGAACTAACTGGACCGATATATGAAAGTTTTCTTCAATCGGATCGCCTGCTTCTCAATGGAGTTGAAGTTAAAATAAAATTATGGCCAAATAGCAGTGAATTTTGTTTAGTTTCCGATGATCCACAAAAATGGCGGTTAATTGTAACAGATGCTTACTTCGAGGCTTGCATGGTAGAAGTTAATCCCGCTGTTATTAAAGCGCACAACGAGGTGATGCTTCGAACGCCTGCTATATATCCTTACCAGGATGTGGAAGTCAAAGTGAAAAGCCTAGCAACAGGCAACTTTAACTTTTCTTGGGATAACATATTTCAAGGACGTATACCCTCTTGCCTCACTGCTTTTTTCGTATCAGCCCGCGCCTATGCTGGTACATATGACACAAATCCGCTGTACATGGATCACTTCAACCTATCCAGTCTAACAACTCAGGTGGATTCTCAAGATGTACCTTCGAAACCACTCACATTAAAATTTTCCAGCGATCTAATTGAGAGTGAACAATATCTGTCGGCATATTTGAGACTCTTTGAAACATCATTACCAAATCACGACAACAATACTGATATCGAGGCGGATGATTTCAAATCAGGATTTTCGATATTTCGTTTCCAGTTGAATGCGGCAGACGAAAATAAAACTGTGTTCCCGTTACTTAAAGGAGGGCAACTGAAACTTGAAGGACGCTTTGAGACTGCCCTACAAGAACCGGTGTGCGTTATTGTTTTGGGTACATTCCATCGAATACTGGAGATTGACCGCTTTCGCGGTGTTACAGTTACATAATGAATACGTATCAATTGGAGCGAATCATGAACTCGGACGCTTGTCTGCGCTTAAAAACTCACGGTGTATACGCACTGGATGAGCTACCTGCAAAAGTTACAAAAAGACCATCCTATTTCATTGTTAACACACAGGATAGTTCGATGGTTGGAGAGCATTGGTGCGCTTTTGCATTTTATGATAACGCACCAGCAGAGTTTTATGATTCCATGGGACATTCGCCTGACTATTATAATTCTATATTTCAAGATATTCTTGTGAACAATAGTACGCATTTTTTATACAACAACACTAGAGTTCAAGGACTAGACACAACGTGTGGTCATCACTGTGTATATTATTTAAATAAACGATGTAGGAAAACTAGCATGAGATGTATTGTCAATTCATTTTCACAGCGCAATCTTAGAGAAAATGACGAGTTTGTCAAGTATTTTCTAAAAGTAAAGTACAATGATATTATGCTCACCCTCCCATCAACAATTGTATAAGTGAACTTTTAATTTTAATAAATATAAACACATAAAACAATTATTCTGTTCACTTATTGAAGTTACAACCTTACTATGACGAAGGGTATTAAAAAGAAAAGAATAACTGAGAAAAAAGAAATATCAAATTCCATGAAAAGAGCTCTAAAATCTGCCTATTACACACTAGGTACACCAGGCTCATTTTCGAGTCCAATTCGTCTGTGGAGACAAGTTAGGACATTGGGTATCACTCAAGCACAAGTCAAGAGCTGGATTAACAATCAAGAGTCTTATGCATTGTTTAGAAAACCTAAGAAAATTAAGAAACGACGCAAAATTATAGTTTCATCCATGTATCAAATGTACGATGTTGATTTAGCCGATTTAAAAACATATTCAAAGTATAATTCAAATATAAGCTATTTATTAGTGATTGTTAGCGCGCTTTCCCGATATATGTGGGTGCATCCCTTAACATCGAAAAGAGGTGGAGAGGTTGTCAAGGCACTTGAATCGTTAAAAAAGGATATGCCTACCCCGCTACAGATAAGAAGTGACCAGGTATGATAGTTCACTGTTGTCGAGGGAAAAAAGAATTAACATATCAGTGCATCTCATATTGCAATTGTATTAATATTCTACAGTATTCTAACCTAGACAATGATTCTGTTTCAGGGCGGAGAATTCGTAAATAAATCCGTCAAGGACTATTTGAAACGTGAAAAAATTGATCATATCTTAGCGTTTGGGAACATGAAGGCATCGATTGCGGAAAACGGAATTAAACGATTGAAGGAACGACTGGTGCGTTACATGTACGCTAACAACACCTTCAAGTATCTAAACAGTCTTCCAGATATTGTTAAGTCCATCAACTCCTCATACATGGAATCAATCGGCATGGCTCCTTCTGAGGTGAACATATCCAATCAAGATAAAGTTTGGTATAAACTCTATTACGGCTCATTCCCGAAACGAGCTTTTGAATTTACACCAAAATTCAAGGAAAATCAAACTGTGCGAATTTCATTGGATAAGAGTGCTGATTATACTCCAGGCTACCTGATGTCCTGGAGTCAAGAGTTATTCATAATAAAATCAGTGAACTTGACTGAACCACCAACCTATGGGCTGACAGATCTTAATGGTGAAATAATCAAAGGTGCCTTTTACGAATCGCAGCTGCTTGCTGCAAACGTTGAGAGGAATCAACTTTTTAGAATAGAAAAGATCTTGCGTAGAAGGCAATTTAAGGGTCGCAAGCAAGTGCTTGTACGTTGGCTTAATTACTCGAGTAAATTTGATAGTTGGTTAAACGAAAGACAATTGAAAGATTTTCAATAAATACTTGTTCATTTTGCAATGCTTTTATTATTCCAAGACAACCCCAAATGGATGAGAATAAATTTAGATCGTGTTCCACCATAATTGTGGCTGGTCCATCAAACTCTGGAAAGTCATTTTTCGTCATGAAAATTTTGAAGAATTTAAGAAATATGTATGCTCCTACAATTCCGAGCAAGGTGATATTTTGCTATGCAATATGGCAGGATATTTACGGTGATATTGAGCGATCGTCTAAGGACGTTGACATTGAGTTTATCCAGGGAATGCCGAAATGGGACGAAATGATGAGCCACAAAGACAATCACATTCTGTATGTTTTGGATGATCTAGCAGTTCAAACCTCATCGAGTCGTGACCTGGAGCAGATGGCAACAGTGGGCTGTCATCACGGAGGTGTTTCCTTAATCGTCATCACGCAAAATATATTTATGAGAACAGGAGTATGGAGACAATTTAGTTTAAATTCGCAATACATAATCCTATTCAGAAATATGAGAGGCACAGACCAAATCGCTTGTTTAAGTAGACAATTATTCGCTGGTGATAGCAAATCATTTATGAAAGTATACAAAGACGCGGTCTTATCAAGACGATATGGCTACATTCTGATAGATTTACACCCTCAATCAATTGAAAAGCTGAGATTAAGGTAAAATCACCCTACCCTGATATATCGTGTGCGTAATGTTTTTATCAACTATAGTCATATAAAACACAGAGTGCTATGATTATTTTGATATTCACAGTAAATGCTTTAGCGTTTTGACAAAGAGATAAAAGATCATATAAAAGCTCGAGATTTCTTTTGATTTTTCAGAACCAATATATTTCCTGATGAAGCTACATGGATATACACAATAAATTAATTCAGTAACACAGAGATGAGTAAATCAGTTACGGATAACATTTCATTTTTGATATTACTAGAGTCATCACAAAGATCTCAACGACGAGCACTTCTTTCTACGATCAGTGACAATCAGCTTAAAGCTTTGAGTGAACTAGCATTGAATATTTTACACGGAACCTTACCAATTACTTCTCATTCCAAGAAAACTCTCCAACGGAATAAAAACTTTGTTAGGTTATTATCTGCAAAATCTCAAGCAAAGAAATTTGGAATACATATAAATGGACTTTACGTAGAACTTTTAGAAGATGAAAATGATAACATGAAAATAACACTTAGAGATATTCCTATACAAGTGAATGATGAAGTGATAAATGCATATATAGCGCAATTTGCCAAGGTGACAGGAAATATCTATCATGGATATGTTAAAAATACCAGTGGTGAAAGGACTCGAATAAAAGATGGAGTGCGTTTTATTCATGTGACTGAGATCATGAGACCAATTCCTAACAATCCAACTATTGCTGGTTTCATGGGTCGACTCAGCTACAGAGGACAACCATGTGGAATTTGTAACGAGGTCGGACATCCGGACTATAGATGTGACAAGCGTAGAAAACCAGTATGTTTTAACTGTCAGCAGCCTGGGCATTTTGCCAAGACGTGCACCTTAGAACCAGTCTGTCACAAATGCAAAGGTCAAGGTCACCGAGGGAATGACTGTCCTGCACCTTTGAATGCCTCAAAAACAATCATGACAGAAGATGAGCAGAAAAATACCAAAGCGAGTGATAAAAGCATTAAGTCAAGTGACAGCCCACAAATAGATACAATAATAACTGGTTGCTCTATAGCAAAGGGTATATATACTTCAATGAAAAGAGAAGGTGTCAGTGAGAAAACCAAAAGTGGTGCTGGAATCGAAGATATAGATATTCTAATGAAAAGAGACAAAATCGATAATCAGTGCCTAGAAAAGATCATAATACAAGCAGGAACAAAAAACCTGGTATATGATAATGAGAGGGTTGAGTCATGTCTTGTGAAATATGAATCTTGTGTCAAGTCACTACACTTACAACACCCCCAGGCTTCAATTGTCATTAGCAGCATAACCCCTGTACACCCATATGATAAAAAGATACAAGGAAAGATTGATACTATGAATAAGCAGTTGAATATGATGTGTAGACGAGAAGATTTCCTTGTGTTTGTAAATAACGATGCAATGCTGCTAAGCAACCAAGGAAAAACATCCAAAAGTGACTTTAAAGAAAATGATGTGAAAGGGGTGCACCTTAGTCCACATGGATATAATAAGGTAGCTAACCACATCAACTCAGTGGCAACTCCAAGGAACAAGAGGAAAACTAGAGGTTCTGATGGATCAACGCCAGGAACAATTGAAAATGAACCAAAGAAGGCACTATATAGTAACATTGTGGAAGAAAATGAATGAACACAGTCACTGAATATGTTTTGACTATTTCATGTACATATTTGTTTTAATAGTTTTTTATTTAATGAATGAATGGTAAAATACGATTACTGAGCCTCAATGTAAGAGGTCTAAATGACATGAGAAAACGTAACAAGATACTTTTATGGCTTAAAAATCAGAAACCTAGTATTGTGGCATTACAAGAAACATTTTGTACAATTAAAGGACAATCAAAAATTGATGAAACATGTAGAAATTTTGATTTCGATGGATATCATTGTTTAACAGATTCATCACACTCTAGAGGAGTATCTTTACTATTCTCTAAGACTATAGATTATGAGATATATAATATTATTACAGATAATTTAGGTAGGAAGATTTTAATTAATTGTAAAATCAATGGAGTAGATGTAACAGTTGTAAATATATATGCACCAAATAATGTTAATGATAGAGATAATTTTTTTGAAGGCTTGAATGATTGGATATATGACCATGCAAAAAATGTAAATAATATGTTTTTGACTGGAGATTTTAACTGTATTATATCTGATAAAGACAGGAAAACCAAAGTGAAGCAGTATACCGATAAAAGTCAATCTGCATTGAAAAACATTATTGCGAATTTTGAATTAAAAGATACATGGAGAATACTAAAAGGTGAGAAAGATGGATTTACTTTTTTTGATAAACATACAAGATCCATGAGCAGAATAGACTATATTTTTGTATCAAAGAATCCTATGTGGGATATGAAAAAGGTATACTTAATGCAAGCGCTCGATAGGGACCACAAGGCTATTTTAATTGATGTTGTTTTAACAATGAATAAAAGAGGGAAGGGGTATTGGAAGTTAAATGGGGAACATCTAAAAGATGAGAACTTTCAAAAGAAAATTCAACAATGTATTACATGGGTAAATAACCAATATTCATATATTAAATCTAAAAGAGTACTTTGGGAAATCCTTAAATCTAAAATTAAGAAAATATCTGTTGGTTTTGCTGTTAATTTAGCAAAGAAAAAAAGAAATCTTTTAATTAAAACGCAGAAAGAACTTGATGATATCAATGAATATATTGAAATTTGCAAAAGTGAAAAAGTGCGTAAAAAAGCTGAAATAACAAAAATTGAGTTAGAATCACAATTGAATATGCTATATGAAAAAGAAATATATGGGCATTTTATCAGATCAAAATCGAGATTTATTGAACAAGGAGAAAAAAACACTAAATATTTTCTGGGATTAGAATCTAAAAGACAATCTGAAAATGTCATTAGAAAAATAACTAATAAACATGGTACATTTTATAAAGATGAAGAAATCTTAGAACAAGCAGAATTATTCTATAGTAGTCTCTATAATGATGATGAGATTGACGAAAACAAGATAAATGATTACTTGAAAGAGGTCAAATTAGATTACACTTTAGATCAAAAAGAAAAAGACTATTTTGAAGCAGAAATTTCAAAAAATGAACTTCAGAAAGTAGTTCAAAATTTAAAAGATGGAAAAAGCCCTGGTACTGATGGGCTGATACCAGAATTTTACAAAACCTTTTGGCATTACTTAGAAGATAACTATTTAGCAATGATAAATGAAGTTTTTGAATTTGGTGAATTAAGTGAATCACAGAAAATTTCAATTTTATCTCTTATTTTCAAAAAGGGCAATAGGGAATTTTTGGACAATTATCGACCAATAAGCTTAAGCAATTACGATTATAAGATTTTGACTTTTACTTTGGCGAATAGACTACATAGTGTTTTACCTAAACTTGTTCATAAAGACCAATCCTCATACATAAAAGGCAGATATATAGGAAATAACGCCAGACTTTTGTTAGATCTAATTGATTACTCTAACTATGAAAATATAGATGCATTGCTTTTGTGTTTAGATTATAAAAAGGCATTTGATAGTATTAATTGGGCATTCATGTTCAAGGTACTAGAAACACTGAACTTTGGCAAAAATTTTACAAAATGGATAAAAGCTCTTTATAATGATCCAAAACTTAAAATCAAAAACAATGGGCATATTTCTAATGAAGTAAAAATAAAAAAAGGTATACGGCAGGGATGTCCGGCATCTGCTTTGATTTTCATAATATGTACTGAAATAATGGCAAATAAGCTGAGAAAAAATGACAAAATTAAAGGAATTAAAATTGACAAAAAAGAAATAAAAGTAATTCAACATGCAGATGATACCACCCTCACATTGTCAACTAAAGAATCTATTCGCGAAGCACTTAAAGAAATAAATAATTTTTCTGAAATATCTGGACTTAATTTAAATATGGGCAAAACGGAGGGAATATGGTTAGGTAACTTAAAAGGTAATGGACATCAATATGAAAATATTCATTTTGGAGTAGAACCTGTAAAATGTCTGGGAATATTTATTGGAAATGACAAAACTTTGTGCAAAGAAAAAAACTGGGACAACAAGATCAACAATTTTGAAAAACTCTTTGAATCATGGAAAAAAAGAAAACTGACCCTCTTTGGCAAAGCACATGTGATTAACACTCTTGGAATTTCAAAATTAGTATACAATTTAAGTATTCTAGATGTACCCGATGATATTGTTAAAAGAATCAATAAAATTATTTTCGGTTTTCTATGGAAAAAGGATTGGGTAAAACGAAATACTTTAATTGGAAATATACTTGATGGGGGGATTAATCTGGTAGACATTCAATGTAAAATTGATGCTTTAAAAGCTGCATGGGCACCTCGTATTAAAACAACAAACACATCGGTTAAAATAATTCCAGAATTTATCATAAATAAGCTTGGTTTTACAATAAACGATTTTTACAAAACAAATTTTGACGAAAATGTTAAGATTTTAGATCACTATAAGTTCTACAAACATGTCTTTTGTGCATACAATAGATGTAAGGAAATAGAGAAAAATAAACATCCTGGAACAGAAGTTTTATGGCTAAACAAACGGTTTTTATGTAGGAAAGAAACTTTGTACATGAAAAATTGGATAAATGCAGGTTTTATTTATGTCAAGGACTTTTTTGACGAGAGAAATAATCTCATTGATGAGAAAACTGTTTTGTTAAGATTAAAGAATAAGCAAAATTGGATGACTGAATTTTTAAGAATTAGACTTGTTTTGCACAATATAAAATATGAGAGTAAACAAAGTATGAAATATGCTAACAAAAGGCATTCAAACTCTTTCCTATTTAGAAATGACAAATATGAAAACCTTGAGAAATTAAGTTCAAAGTTCTTTTATAAAATCCTATTGAAAGATAAATTTATTAGACCAAAGATGGAAGCAGATTGGACAAAATCCTTCAATATTCAGAACGATAGAATCACTTTTAGAAATATATACAAAAACAAGATAAAAGATATTGAATGCCAAAAGTTATCAGAATTTAATTTTAAACTATTACATAATTTCTTAGCCTGCGGAAAACTGGTAAATAAGTGGAATATGAATGTATCAAAAGAATGTAGTGAGTGTAATGTTGTACAAGACATTAGACATTTATTATATGATTGTGTGTTAATTAAAAATCTATGGAATATTCTAAGTGAAACACTAAAGGTGGATATTACTTGGAAAAATATACTTCTGGGGTACCAAAGCATGAACAGCAAATTAGAATTTAGAATGTTGCTTTACACAATATTGATGAAATGTATTCATGAAATTTGGACAAAAAACTCAGACAATCCAACTCAATATAAACAAGCAAATTTTAAATCGAAAATAGCATCTAAATTAAATATTTATGAACACATTTTTAAACTGCAAGGAAAAGTAAATATTGCTCATGATTTTAAGAAAATTATAAATGCCTTTGCTGCTTACTAAGATTGAATGGATTTTCTGGACTTTTACTATTGTATAAGGATCAAAATTTTGATAGAGTATATAATGCTGTGAAAATCCTATTTTACTATTGTATAAATTCTAATCCATGATATATGTATATTTCCGTTTGTGCATAGTTTTATTGATTTAAGTATTGTTTGTGTTTATGTATTTTGCGTTTATGTTTTTGAATAAATATTTTTATAAAAAAAAAAAAAAAAATCTACAAAAGGTATACTGAAACAGAGAGCCGCATTGGTAAGAAACCACAAAGTGGTCGCTGACATATTAAGGAGTATCAAACAAAAACTTAAGTTGTATCTACATGGAAATCAGTGATGAAAAAATCAGTGCTGATTCCATATGAAAAATACCAACATTTGTTACAACACATTGATGACACATCATTACTTAACATCCAAAATAACACGGAGCAGTCCACTACACCCAGTGATGATCAAGTCACAAAAAAATCGAACATTGACAATGATAAAAATGATATAGCTCAAATGGATGCCACAGAGATGGCTGATGTTACTACCCTTTTAAAACAGTATTCTCCGAAATGGCAGAGCAAAATGAATTCATTACTTAATTTCATAACAGAACACGACTCAAATCGTGTTAGTTGGAATAGTGAAGGAGAAGTGAATATTGATGGACTACATTTTGCCAACTCTTGTATATGTGATATTCTATATTATATTGCTGCTTCCTCATCGGTTAAGCAACCTGCTGGATGGAAGGAATTTTATAAAGTGTTAGTTGATATGAACGTACCTAAAACTTTGTTATCTTCTAAAATATATTCTAGCAAGATCAAGAATCAGCGTGATGATAAACATGATATCATTGTGAATAAGTCAAAACGATCTATAAAACCAGCTAAATGGATGACATGGACATCTTAGAAGGAAACCCATGGTTCGTTTTTGATCACTCGAACATTGTGAAAATCGGTATGTTTCATTTAAAATTCAGTAAAACCTGTCTAAGTGGAATACGTTTGGCACCTGTGAGGTGCTCAACTTATATAAGTCAATCTGTCTTGGGATTCTGAAAGTGTTCCACTTACAGAGGTGTTTCACTTCACAGTTTTCAAATCAGTGCATCGCAGTGTTCAAGAGATTATTACATCCGTGACAGTTGGTAAACTTATGAAGGGGAGTGTACTTAAGTGGTGATGGTGTTGTAAAAGGATAAAGAATATAAAAATAGATTATATATTTTCTGTTTCTCACTTTCTTTCAATATATAAACAAATACAATCAAATATCTTAGTTTAAATTGTTGATTTTATTTATATCACAAACAATATCATTCATCAAGAAGTCAGCTTATCTGAAACTAATCGCTAAATCACCTTGTTGTGAATATCACGAATATGTGTATATTGATAAGAGACTATTAATGATAATAAATGAAAAATATACAGAAAATGCATTCTTCTTATATTATCATAACATAACCATGAACCATAAACTGGCTCTTATTGGTATTCAACTTCAAAATAATCATAGATCACCTCATTTTACATCGCTATTCTCTCTGTTTGCTAACCTTAATTTACTCATTATATTACAATTTAAAGTTTGCGTATGTTTTAATATTCTTTAGTATGTACAAATTGCTACATGACACCTTGATGATGTAAACAATATAAAGAACATATGCTGTTTTTAAAAGTATATATATAAAATAAAAATAAATAATATAACAGCTGATAAATGGATAAATGATCTACTAATAAAATGCGCAGAAAATACATTCTCTACAATAGTTCCCTTAAAATGTGTTGACATCGCAGTTATTATGATACATTCATTCAACTCGGCAATAAAATGTTCACACAAAAATCATGATTAGTTTCGTTTCACTGGTGTTAAAGTTAAAGGCAGTGGAACAGTAGATACACCATCTGACAATACTTTCCGTTTACAGTAAAGATATGTAAAGCCCTTTCTACCCAGGCTGTATGTGAACACAGCATTATCCTTTACACGGATGCCTACATTAGTTGTCAATTCACTTTGTTTATTTGTCAATGCATCTCTAAAGCTTTGTAAGGGATGGGTAAGCTGTGATTTATTTAACCCTTTGGTGGAGACTTTAAAAGGTTCTCTCAGATTTTCTGGGTCAGAAATGATGTATGTTTTACTACAGAGGCTTACAGATTCTACCCCAGAGTATTCTTCTTTAAAGCACCCAATTTCCCTTTTGTCTTGTTTTTTATGAATAGAACAACATGTCCGAGGGAACCAGGTAGGTACATATGTATCATTGCATTGGTTTTCCAGCATATCTGTGTAATCTTGTAATTTTTCAGGTTTGATTACATCAATCAATGATTCTCCGCTAATTGCAAAGTACATCGAGTCAGTATCCGTCTCAACCATTTCAAAGTCTGACCTGTGTACATATTCGCAAAGAACATCGTAATAAAATTTCAAAAGATGGAGCTTCGCGTTTTGCAAAACGTAATATCCTAAATAAATGGGGAGGTTCAACTTCAGAAATTTTTTGGCCGATTGGATTTCGTAAAAGGGGTCATCATCTAGATTTTGCGAATCGTGGATAATATCCATGTTTCTAAAATGTGGAGTATTTATACTCGCCATGACTTTGAATTCGTCTCTAAAGAAATCATGTAACATAAATTTCTCTTGGTTGGTCAAAAGAGTACCGTATCCAGAGTTTCCTTGCAACTTAGCCAAAAGACCTAACATTTCAAATTTCTTATCCTTATCGCCATTTCGTCTAGCCTCGGTAATATGTTGCGTGAATGGTTTGAAGCATGCCATTTTGCCAAATTCAATGACCTGATATATGCGTGTAACTACTAAATCATGTTCCAAATAAAACTTCAAAATACTGGTGGATAACAGTATTTTGGTAGCGGACATTCCACCTACCAACAACGTTCTTGGCTTTTGCGATAAACCATTTTGTTTGATATAGTCTTGCATATAGTCACCAATGCATGAAAATGGTACTTCACTTGTGCAAAATATGGGTGAAAATTCGCCAAAGTATTGCTCTGGTGAAACTAGGCTACCCATTTGGGCTACAACCTTTTGTTTCATTGACTCAGATTGCCAGTCAGTGGGTACCTTAATGTCAACCTCCACCATACCGAATAGAGTATCATCTAAAATGGATTTCAAAATGACATCGGTATTTTTGATTTTAGTTGGAAATTTCTTTTGAAAAGGTAATCTCCTCGAATCGTGAAATTGTGAGAGGTTCATTTTTTTACCGGAAGGCACCTGTCTAAGTTCATTCGATTGTTTTAGAGCTAGTTTGAATTCACATTCTCTCATTATAACAAGATTGTATCCCTGACTTTTTATGAAAGCATCTCTGGCTTCTGTTTTATTTTTACGATCCATCAAAAGAGCCCTACCTTTAGGTGTCGACATTGCACTTTTGACTAGTTCACAGTCATGACCGTGATACCAACAACCATCAAAATTAGCTACAGTATTTGTGGAAGCGTCAAAACCATCAACAGGGTAAACGCCGATTTGTACTTCTTTATCATTGTTCATTTGATGTAAATAATGTACACCATGTCTCAAATTTTCCCATTCTAACCAGTCAAACATGGATTCATGAATTGTTTGCTTTTCAACGATGAAATCTTTGTTAGAATGTCGTACATTGAACGAATTGCAAGGAAGTTCTAATGATAAACAGTAGAGATATAAGGAATTTGCGTCTAGACCTATTATCCTTCCTGTAGGTTTCTCTGGATCATTTCTGAGAAAGGTTTCATTCGCTTTTTGATATCTCGAAAAAACAAGGGAAGGACCTCCCACAATATTGTTCTTTATACACTTGTACGTATCTTCAAATTGTTTGTTGAATAAAGGGAAGTGAGCGCCACTTTTCCTACCACTTTCAAACAATAGTTTCTTTGCTATACCAGGGACAGATATAAATTCATATAACATATCTATACCTTGTTCGCTATTTAGCGAAACCATTTTGTTCACAGCCTCTACAAAGGGTTCTACGTCTAGATTATTGTACCAAATCAAAAAAGATTCAAAATTTTTTTCACCCGCCGGAAAACCATTCCAGACCTCTTGTAACATAGAATAATTATCTTCTAGGGTCGGTGGTTCCGATCCTACTCTACCTCCCTTTTCCCATAAAATATGATCTTCCTCTAAGGTATTAAGTCTTTTCAATGATGAGTAAAACTTTTCCTTTGAGGGGAGTTGAGATTCGGATAACTGAGTTGGGCATTGAAAATATTCATAAGGGAAAAATCCCTTTTGCTCTGGTACCTCAAAGGCTTGCAAAAAGCTTTTGTATGAGGTAGCTGGTGGAAGAAAGGCTGTGATGTCAAGAAATCTCAAGTCATCTTTAGTACATATGCATCGATACGAATTGTTATTCTTTGTCATGAATTGTAAGTTTGTATCGAGATTCAATACTTTGGGGAGAACTTGTTTTATTAGAGGAAGATCATATTTTGCACTATTAAATCCTATGATAGGTAGAGTATTGAGATAACTGTGAAATCGTATCTTCAATCTTACCAGTTTTGAGTGCATTCGATGTTTGCCAATTTCAGTGTTATGATTCGAGCAAAATGGTATTTGATTGTCGTTTGATTGTTCGGGTACAACACACTCTGATAATTCGGTGACTTTGGAACTACAGGTTGAGACAGTGTCTTCATTAGAAGAGGAGGAACTATAAGTGTCATGGCGAGATGAATTCCCTGGTAATGACTTCAAAAATTTATCAAATGCGTTTTCTTTGTTCAATAGTTTTCTGAACTCTGCAGATCCATACGGTTCCCCGTCATCATCACCTTCCATATCGGAAGTATTGTCCCCGTATTTGATAGGTTTCCATTTCTCGATTAGTGAATCTATTTGTTCGAGATATTTCCTAAAAGTGTTCAAGCGCAAGGTGTAACATTTTGATTGTATTTCTCTCAAGTAGGTTACCATTGACTGTACTAATTGAAACGTACTTTCACTATTCACAAAACATTTTGCATTTTGGAAACCAGGAATTGAAGAGCAAACACTCACAGAAACGGGGATATGTTCGTGCGTCCATTTTAGATTATTTTCCTCCTTATTTGAGGAGGAGTCAACCTGCCGGAGATACGCCTCAAAATCAAATACAGAAAAGTATGGTGAAAATCTTAAATCATTTGGAACAGAGATACCAACTTCCTCCAATTCTTGAAAAATGTTTTTACGTAAACACCAGTAACCACCGGGGTATATATATTTGGTTTGATTACTACACACCTTCTGGTGTCGTATCATGTTATCAAGTCTTGGAAAGAAGCGTTTGCATGTTCCGCATTTATATCGCTTCGCATACATGCTGATATCTCTAATGTAACTTACGTGATCTTCATGTAAGTTACAATGCAAAATGATCGAATATCTATCGACAGTTGAATGGTACAGACTACGTACCATAGATTCATTAACAAATTCATACATGTATATTGAAGTATCAAAACATTCCTCGAGTTGCGGTAAATGATTTAAATTAAAACCATTGTAATCGCCTGGTGAATCTGGGATGGCAAATTTTGATGGAAAGTTGTCAGCAACATAATTCCTCCATTTGGCGTAATTTTGACGTACTTTTGTTTCAAACGCAGCTATTGAATGGGATTTAAATGGCACACCCTGTGCCAATGCGATACAGCGAAATATGCATAAATTATCTTGATATATTTTTGAATGAGGTCTTCGAGTGAGGTTTATCAAAGATTTGTTATGTTTGATGTGATCTGGAAGGACAACAGGTTTAGACCCGATAACATAGTTTAAACCATACACAACAAAACTGATATTCGTGACAAGCACAGCATCCCATTTAGTATCTTCTTTTAGTTTTTGTGTGAACGATTCTAATGTTAATTCCATAATTTTTTCCTTAAAATTAGTTATGCTGTCGTTGTCATGCACTAAAAAGGGTTGATCAAATTGATACACATTGGGCCCCGCGTTAAAGTATCTGTACCTGCCTGTTTCCCTGTGTCTCAGAATCATTGAGACAGCAATGTTGACTTTAAAACTATGTTCTTGTTCACTTAAAATAAATTCAAAAAAATTTATAACATCATTATTAGTGAATGAGCTAGACACTGGGAAGTTGTAAACGGAAAATATGTCAGATACCCTATTTTCTTGGAGTATGAGTCCTCTATTATCCTCATACTCCTCTTGGAGGGATGTATCTATTGTTCCATCTTCACGGACCCATGGTGCTTCTTCCAGACTTTCCCATGGCATCTCGTGAAGCTTTCCACCCGACTGAAAATGGTTTTTGAGTCTATGTCTGTGGAGATCTCTCCTATTCGTGAAAGTTTGACGGCAGGTTCTGCATTTGTATGATTTTACTAGAAAAATAAAGAGTTAAATGTGATATGACGGATGCTGTTTAATTAATGCATGCACAACAATAATGCAATCATTCTTTTAATAAGCATTTTTTTTATTTTTGCAATATTTGAGTTATCATTGTTACCTTTGATTCAGGTGTTTCGCGATCTTGAATCTTCTTATAGCATATTTTGCTTAGTGATTCTTTTTGTTTTCTAATAATTCACAATCAAAATTGAAACGTTAGCATTATTTTGAGATTGAATACAGTTTACATTGTCTGAGCTATGCTATACCCTCTCTTTATATATTAGAGGATTTGATGATAATTACCACTTTTTCTATGGTTGTTCGATGGAGGGTTATCTGAATGCACCTGTATGGTTGCGGGTTGTTTAGATTCAACTTGTTTAGATTCAACTTGATCATGTGGAACACTCACGCATTGATTGTCATCAACGATTTCCTCTGATTCAATTTGGATGAAAGGTTCTGCATCTACTGTATCACTGCTGCATGTAAATAATAAAATATTTGTAAATTGAGCTGCATGTAATTGAATAAATAAATACTTTACATGACGTATACAATTCATATTTTTCCATAATTGATCGGGTCTTCCTGAATTGCATTTACTTTAGTGGTGTTGATTATATGCAACTGATTGAATAGTGTTTTTGTATTTTCTTGATTTTAAGCAATATTTTAGTAATATATTCAATTGTTTCGGTAATTGTATACGATGATGTGATGCTTTTAGTAAACAATATGTTTTATGTGAAAACCCATGAAAACTTTTTTATACTCACTTCACACTGGAGGTGTCATTCATTATGATCCTCATCGCCTCCTCCACCTCTTTCGCTTGAGATGCCTGAAGAGATGACGTTATATAATTGCTATGCGATATGATGCGTAAGAACATTACAGTGTATCATATAAACTATGAATGGATGTGATATCTTGCGAACAGATTAAGTATCATTGCTTTGGGTAAGTGAATGTAAGAATACGAATATACGACATTTATGATATGTATTGCACAGTTTGATCAAATATAACACATGATATTACCGTAAGTTCCTGCCTCCTCATGGGGTGTCGAAACCTTTTTTCCGCAGGAACTATTTTACAGTTAGAGCTAGGAGGTGTGGAGTTGGGAGCTGGACGTTTTGCTGGAACGGCGTTAACTGATGCAGAGTCATTTGACGACCGTTTGCGTTTTAAATTCTTAAATGAGAAAATAAAATAATATTCAATAAATGATATCTAGTGATTATTTCACTTGTATGAAGATAAGTTAATCAAATATACAACTGCGTGTATCAATATTTTATTCTATATTTTATATATTTAATAAAACACAGAATAATTTTAAAAACAAGAACAAAAGCAACGTATAATGCTATCGCGTACCGAATGTATGGACGTCGACAGCCATCTCTGCTGTTGCAGCAGAGCATTAACTTGCTGCTGTTGCCGCTCCAGCATTCGGTATATATATGCAATCGGATCTTGGGCCTAAGAAAGAAATTACTTAATGAATCATTCACACAATTATAGTTTGTTCGAGCGAATGCAGATGGTGTATAATTGTTTTATTATATTATTTAATCGCATGAAAGTGGAGAGTAACATGTGATCGTGCAGTATTTGATTATTCATTATGTACGTTTACATGTAACTTTGAATTGTTTCATAAATCTAAGTATGATATACAGTCGAAAAGCTCATTTATTTACGCTTCTGTAACTAGTATAGAAAATAAAAGATAAAGTCGAAATCAAAAACTGTTTGTTTTTACTTTTAAGAAAAAAATCCAAATCTTGGAAAATGTAATTGGAAGCTCATTAAACTAACCGCGTCACTGTCGCCTGTGCCTGTAGGATTCTGTGTTTGTGAATCAGGTGATGTACATGTAGCGACAGCTGATGTGTCTTCCTAAAAATGGAATAATTAAGTTATGAACTACAAATAGTCATCACTTTTTGTATTTGGGTTGGTTTGCTGCAAACACGCTACATTTCAAATAACCTAAACTTATAAATGAGATTTAAGATTATAACGTTGATTATCACATTTTCTACATGGATGTATGAACAAATTTCACATACATGAATGGAATTCTCATCCGTTTCATCTCCGCTTTCGCTTCCGGAACTAGAATCCTCGGTCCCTTGGGACTGCTCATCATTTTTTGACTGAGGCTGTAAATAAACGAAAATTGAAGAATGAACGCAACCACAGTACCAGCGGTAGGAAGGAATTGATGAACAGTAATATTGAGTATTGTATTCTACAAATAGTAAATAACACAATGAAAATAAAAAATTGAAACAAAATAATGGTTCAATGATTATGTACAATGACAAATTCCACTTACATGAACGGAATCCTCATCCGTTTCACTGTCGCTTTCGCTTCCGGAACTAGAATCCACGGTGCTATCTGACTGCTCATCATTTTCTGATTGTGGCTGGTAAATAAAAAGAATGGTGGAAAATGTTGGAAGGAATTGATGAATAGTAATGTTGAGTATTGTATTCTAAAAGTTAAATATACAGTACGAATTGAATAAATAGTAAATAACAAAATGAAAATAAAAATGTATCAAAATAATGCTCCAATGATTATGCACTTCATTTTTAGCTTACTACAAGCGCTACATTTCAAGATACCGAAATGTATAAATGAGATTTAAGATTATAACGATGATAATCGCATTTTCTACATGGATGTATGAACATATTCCACATACATGATCGGAATCCTCATCTCCGCTTTCGCTTCCGGAACTAGAATCCTGGGACCCTAAGGATTGCTCATCATTTTCTGGTTGAGGCTGGTAAATAAACGAATGTTGGAGAATGAGCGAACCAACATATTTATATATTAAAGGTACATGATGATATTGAGAGGAATGAAGTATTACATTAAAATGTAGTATTCTATCAGTTTAATATAAAGTATGTGTAAATACTAAATTTCGCAATAATAAAATCAAAATTATATTAAAAGAATGATCCGACGAATACGTACTTCAGTGTGTACCACAGACATGTGGAGGTCCAATTTGTATTGGTTTTCAAAGGAGAGTCCGCATATCTGAAATTAGAATATTCTTAATGTAATTTTTGATTTTACCAACCTGATTACCAATACATAGTTTTATGATGGTATGCCTAAATAGAATAAAATATATCCCATTTCTTTCTTTATTTTAGAATTAAGCATAAATTATATTTCGAAACCTACTTCGATTAATTTTAAACTATAATTAATAATTGTGCATCGCTTACCATGCATAGCATTCTTTCAAACAAACTATCCAGCGTTGGTTGAGATGATTCAGATGTACTGGATTTATCCTGTAAAATAGTGAAAAAAAAATCAATAAACATTACCAATTATCGAGACGCTGAATATATAAGAATTGATTATTCATGCGGTTCTTGAAATGTCACCTTGTTTTTTCTGTATTCTTAAAAATATTTCTGCACTAATACGTCATCGTGTTTTACTGATTATTTCTAAGTACACAGAGTGAAATACAAAAAATCCACTTACTTGATACAGCCCTTTGCATATCTTCATATGCCTCTTCATCTTTCCTCTTGAATGATTTTGAGCACCCCTCGCAACTGATCATTTTAAGAGGATGTACACTCTTTACATGCGACGCGCATTGCTTTTCGGTTTTGAAGACTTTGCCACAATGTTTGCAATTCATGTTGGTGGAATAGATTGTACATTCATCATCCGTGTTTTTATAGCGGAACTTATCATGCAGCATGTGTTGGTATCACACAGATGAATGGATTCTTCATATCTTATCAAAGTGTGACAATGTTAGCACACCATCCTTTAGTAGATATCATATTTTAGGCATCGCAAAAGCATCTCAATGTCATTACAGTTAAGAATTTTCTCAACCAGCCGAAAGTAAAGTTCCACATAGGTATCTCGAAGTTTAAAGTTTACAAAAGCTTAATTTTAAGTCGGTAGAAAAGTGTTTCACAAAATATTTCATGTACACAAGTTGAATGTTCATGGATGCACAGTGCATCTCAATGTAGCAAAAACTTGAGATCTTGCAAGGATGGTTATGTAATGATTGATAATGTACTTACCCTTCCAATGTCTTATCGTATTTGATATAATACAAAGATATCTTGAAAGTACCTAAATTTTAAGATATCACGAAAAGTCTCTCAAACCAACTCAGTTTTTAATGTTTCATTTCAATAATTGTATGAGTTCTTAATATAACGCCGCAGTTTTTAGCTTCCCTGGGTTATCCCTGCTTTAAGGTATCACAGAGGTATCTCAGAGATATCTCAATGTTAAGACTCTCTACAATTAAAAAAGGATACCGTTATGCATCTCAAATTGAAGCTACCACAAACCTCAGGTTATTACTTTGGTTACCACAAAAGCAAGAATCTCATCATTAGTAAAAATGTTATTACCTCCTGGCATCTCCTAAATAAGTGGTTTATATAAAAAGTACGTCCCCGGGTGGGCTTGAACCACCAACCTTCCGGTTAACAGCCGAACGCGCTAACCGATTGCGCCACGGAGACATGCATGACACAGCTGATGACAATAAATATAGTCAAATATCTTTATCGATGATCTGGCGGTAATCAAGAGTATATTCTCTATCTTATCACGGTATCTCATTCTTGGTATCTCATTATTCAGCATTATTAGACATCGCATTCTGGCATCTCACTTTAGGCACCCCCTGGCATCTCATTATTAGTTACCTTATTATTAGGCATCTCATTCGTGTCATCTCACTTTAGGCACGGCAAGGTAGTCTCAGCATCTCATTCTGGCATCGCATTTTTAGACACCGCAACATCTCATTCCTGGCATCGCATTTTTAGATACCGCAAAGTAATCCCGTGCCTCCTTAACATACACTACTAACACCTTGAAAATGGCATACAATAATAACTGCACTATGAACAATGGCATAAATTATGTAACAATGAGTTTTCTCTAAAAATTGGTAAAGAACGATGACCTAAAAGAAAGAAAATATAATTTGTACAGACAATTAGTCATATTTCCCAGGAGATAAACTCCATATCCAAGACCTCCCTTTGCATAAACCTCTTACATCCCCTAAGGGAGCAAAAATAGTTGATAATCAATATTATGATTTAATTCTCACAACATATCTCAAACTTTAATCAAGTACAAGTTATATTGGTAATTTAAGAAAATGGTAATTACTTAATTTTGATACTGACAGGATACAATACTTTCGTCTACTATTCCAATACGCTATGCATAATTAATTAACGTAAATCAGCATACATGTATTAAAAGCTCAACTCCAGATTCTTCAGTGTGACATTGCATAGCATGACATCATCTTCTAATTTTCTCCACATCAATATGAACTAATGATACAATTAGTACTTGTATAAAATTCAATTAGAGAAAAGTTTGAATTATGCAATTAAGTACTCAACACACTGCACAAGGGCTATATGAGCTATGATTACTGGATATTTATTTTACACATGCATTATATAATGGTACATGGTTAATTTCAAGCTTATTATAATACAGGACATGGATATAGGATACAGAGGGTATGCTACATCTCTACTTGGCAACGAGATGTATAATTTAACAGCATGTCTGAACCATTCATTCATCTTTCAGATTTGACATAATAATGTCAAACTTTGTCAATCTTGAGCGATATGTGTCATACTTAATCCGATTTGAGTGTTTGTTAACCGGTTGAGTGATAATTGAAGGGGTCTGGGTTCAAGTCCCACTGGGGGAGAGCTCTTTGTATAAGATTTAATTCTATGTTTGAAATTAAGTGAAATATGTCATAAATAATAAAATTTGACAGTTTAGTATATATATTTTGGTCTATTACATGTAAGATATGTACCCACCCCCTGAAACAGATGCAAAATATCCATCAATAATAGTTATTTCATAAAATGGATTTGTTATTATGGCAAAATAGTAAGATAAATACATGAAAATAATAATCTTTGAGAACATCAGTGCAAGTTTTATTCTTAAAATGAGCTAACCATTCTATAATTATATTCATGAATAAAACCATCGTGATCAAGGCTGAACTGAACCAAGAGCCTAAAGTAAGCAAGGCAGAATGGGCAAATTTTATTTTAATACAAGGCATATAAATACTAACTGAACTTCATTTTCACAGTTTCAGTAAACATGTCTCGATAAATAATTTTTGGTAAGATTTTGGTAGGGTAGTTACCCCACCATCCTTATGCCTGGCTACAATCCTATTCATAAAACAGGGCATCTCTTTCTCAAGTCAGGAGTGGCCTTTGTCTGATGAGCATCAGAATGGAAAAACATTTTCATTCTGAAAGATCACCGACTTCTTTAAGTTTTCTTTCTCTTTTGCTGCTAGTAGCAAAACAAAAAGATGTGATGATAGCCTCAGAATCACCAATTTTAAAGTCGCAAAAATGCATTATCAAAAATGCCCAGTTCATTATCACAATCTTACCTGACATGTTACATAAAAAGGGCCCCAGACCAGGTCCATGTACATGCTATAATTAATATCAATCAACACCTAGATTCATTCCGACAGTTTCATTTTATCTTGACCAGCAAACTGGTCACACAACCTGTTACCTAGAATAACAGATGATATGATGTTTTAATCCTAATCAGATCTTAACAATCTTAAATGGATCTTACCCTATGACAGATAATGATTCCAGGGTCTATTGGGTTCATAACAAATTAACTATATTACAATCAATACAATGGAAGAACTTATTCCAGAAAACTTTTAGTCAATGAGTCAGAGCATTCAAAGCAAAAGACGACTTCTAACGAGAAATTCATACCAAGAAAAACAGCTCACCAATTAACAACATTAACACAGATGGGCCAATCTCAAAAAATTGTTAACAAGACTTCTCAGATTTTATCAAAGCCAGACCAACATTTAACAATAATATTTTCCAAACTGGAATAGTTTATGTCGCCAATGGCACTAATAGGAGTATTTAGAACACTTGGTGTGTAGGATGGCAAATGATGTTTGGGCATCTGGTGTGTCAGTATGATATCAACAGGTTTACTTTTTGGTTTTCAAGGATAGATCATGAAACTATGATGATATCATATGGTATAACACAAAGCTCTCCCAGTATACTTTAAATCTACCATTATGTTCTTTTGAACTGTCTGAATCGTGATTAAGAAAGTCATAAGAAGCTCAAAGGTGATATTTTGAACATAGATGGAAGTAAATGCTCCGCGGGTGCTCCACCCATTAGAGAATCAAAATCATTCTTGCACCTGAAATTGACCCATTTGTACTTGAAAATGTGCCCCAAATTGAACAAGTTACCTGCAGTTCATATGTGACCAAGATTTGAGATTTGACCTTTGACAACATTGGTCAGAATTGGGAGAAGAGGTAAGAGTGCTCCACCTATAGCTGCCAGCCCAATGACTTTATCAACAAGAACACGAGGCCTTACCTATCTACTATACCTTACCTATTCTAGATCCTGGGCACCCCCATAAAATGTTGGAGCAAAGAGAGGACTAAATTAACCATCAGATTATTCAGACATGCTAAGAGAAATATACCCTGCGTGCAGAGTCTAGTTAAACTACACTCTGCCTAGTAGAGACTATATTACAGTTTAGTAGCCCCACCCCCACGATGGGTACCGGTGACAGTTTGGGTAATAAATCACTTTTGATCTACGCGCTGACCTTTCTTCCACCAATCAGCGAGCTTGAAGACACATACGCCAAATGCGTTCTAATTAAACATGCGTGTGTCATTGGTCAATTCCGGGCTCAACGACGACGTCAGAAGGACTGACCATATATAGAACGTCGGTCAAATTTGGCCGACGAACACTGATTGGCGCGGTGATTTCACAGGTTTATTTTAGTTTGAAAGAGTGAAGACGAAACTCTCTTTTAAGAAGTGAAGTCAAACGAATGCAAAGGGTAAGAGAAATAATATTATATTCAGAGAAATCCTATTTATGATTAATTGTCTTGTCATCGATCCAATTATAAATAATATTGAATTGAGAGACAATTAGCTCTTATTGCTTTGATATAGCCAACAAAGACGAGACTTATCTGCGTGAAAGGGATTGAGATACCTTCGTGTAATGACATGTAAGATCTGAATACGCATTGTAGATATGAGTGGGTATAAGAGACGTGTTATCGTGTCAGACAACATCAGTAATATATGAAGAATTTTGCTCGATAATTTAACGCCCAATTATTAGACGCAACAAATAAATCATTGCTTCTGTTCATTACGTACCTTTATAAACAAAATGCAAAGAATCTCAGGTTAGTTGTATCATTGTATTAACAGAGCATATTTTCTACAGAACATATTATTATAATTTAGATTTGTTATAGTGTTATTTTGCATTGGACCATCAATGTGTTACCACACTTCATCCTGATGGTCTAGGTCAACACCTGTGACATCATCAAAATATTTTAGTAATTCCGCAACAGCTGGCACTGTTCACTGCCAAAAACAATAATATAATGTTTTGAAGTTCTACGTACATTATAACAGTATTATTGTATTATATGAAAATACTAAACATCATTATGATATCCACAGTCTCCACTATATCTCTTTAAGAAAATGGTTGCTTTCGCCAGTGTTAGATAAAGAGGGAATCAAAATGACTGAACATACTTTTAATACAAAAAATGCAACTACGGTAAATATTCTTTATATATAAGAACTGTTTCAATGTGCACTTTGAACATATGTACATGAGTAGCATCATGAAGGCCCGTAGTCAGAGAGGGGTTCGCCCCCCCCCCCCCGGCCAAAAAATATTTCAAAATCATGCAGTTTTTCACCATTCTGAGCACTTTTTAAGTAATTTTGGACCCCCCTGGAATTTTTCAAAAAATGAACCCCCCTTGGCAAATCCTGGCTACGGGCCTGATCATGTCATCATTGAAGGAAACAATTATCCCATCCAGCTCACCCTTCCCTCTCTGACCTCTAAATGCATCTGGTCAAAAAGATATTATACTGAATTTGATTATCATAATAATTACAAATTGAACGTAAAACCTATATGAATGCAAAATATGTAAGATAAGGAAAAATCAATTTGAAAGTTAGATGTTAGCTGAGGTTAAATAAACAATCGAAAAGTTCAAGATTATTAGACATTGATAAATAAATATAGATATCAGTTTAGATTATTTATTTTACTAGTGCTGAATTAACAAGGCCATACTACTTTGGGATTGTAATTACAATGATATTTAATCTTCACATGTTATCAATCAAACCTTGCTATATATACCAAACACATTTGCTATTAAACAGGTGTTCCATATTGGTGATATTTAGGTGTTTACCAAACAAAGAAAAGAACAAGGCCTTGTTACGTTACCCTTTCTAATAGTTTTTGCTTCTTTTTCTGATAGGTTTTCCTTGTTTAAAAGAGAGCTTCATCTCCATGATCTAAAGCACTGTGTTCTGGCATGGGCATTGTTACATGTAAATCAATAGACTAGATTAAAGTAGAAATAATCTTGTTTTACGTCATTAAATATTCAAGATTCAGTCAAAGTGAAGTCATATTTGAAATCTACATGTAAAAGTACATCTAGAAATATGGTTTCGAAAATTGTTTATCAACTTTGAAATTTTAATTTCTCTTGAAATGTGACTTCTAGTTCAGGTTCGATTCCCCATAGACCGCATGTTACAAAATCACAAAAAGTGAAATATCTTTTCTTGTATTGGATTGGTAACATTTTCTTTTACAGAGTTTTATTATTTTGAGTTTTTTTCAAATGGATAACGCAATCACTTTTCCTATTTATATACATTGGTCATTTCCCATTGTGGGATCCACAGCCTTTACTATCCTTCTGGAATAGTTCTCTCAAAAGCGTTAGGTAAAGAGGGACTCTGATAAATCAGAATGGTCATTTCCCATTTCAATCCAAAAAGTATGAGTCATATGGGATACTAATGACCACTTTGTCCTGACTTTGCCAAAGAGGTGCACCAAACACAAATGCAAGATAGCAGGGGGTTTTGGTAAACCAGAATATTTGAGTCAGAACCCAAGTACTTTCCTGAGACTATGAGTGTTTCATCCAGTGTATATTTCAGCCACATGTAATACCATCCCTCTCGAAAACTCTTAAGTTTTAACAGTCACTTTTTGACAATTACTAAACTTTTGTTTAGTCTAACTTGTTTAAAAAACATAACAACAATAAACAATTTATTGGTTTAAGCTCCAAACTCTTCTTAGAATTAACATCACAAAATGTCACCAACTGCAAAAAGTGTAACAAATGTTACACAAAAGTGTAACAAATAAATGTTACAAGTACTGACACTGTGATTGTTGGATGTCATCATGATGACTCTATCCTAGCTGTGATATAATAAAAGGGTAAAAAGGGTATAATGAGGTGATTAAAGTATAAGCCCCCTAAAACAAGGTACAAGAAGTAAAAAATACAAGATATTTCAGTATCCTTCACAGAACCCCCCCCCCCCCTCCTTTCAGTCAGCATCAGCAATGTGCATGATAGTTTCAAGAAAACTAAACTAGAGATCCCTATGGACAATGTCAAGAGAGCAGAGAGTGAAACCTGCTTTCTGTAGAAGTGACACTTTGAGGCAGGACCCCCTATATAGAGCAACACATATATCATCAAGATGCAACTGTGAATGTAGAGTTATTTCTGAAAAACAATACAGGCTCACACAGGTTTCATTTATAATCTTGACAGTATCTTACTATTTATTACACAAGTTGTGTTTTTTTTCAGAAATACTTATTCCTTGAATGAAAAGAAAATAGCATTCTAAACAGAAAAGTTCAAAACTTAAAGAGCATCCTCTCATTCAGAAATAGTAAACATATTTTTGTGTTAAGTTGTAACTATCACATTCAATGATCTAAAAACACAAGAATAATCTTCTCTTGTTGTTGACGTGTTTTCATAATCCAGCACTTAAGCATATTCTCCCTGAATATCTATTCTTGAAATTAAAGATTTCTGCAGCAATTAATTCATGTCCATTTATATAAATAAGCCCAAAACAATAGCATTTAATCACACATACATTCAACAGACTGTAAACACAGTGGTATGGGAAAAAACATAAACACCGCAAGGGCACAATAAATTTATCACAATTTCATTAGTTTTGTCTTAGAGACAGAAATGAGAATTCACTTTGTGTCCATACCTCATTAGAACCTTAAGCCTTGGGTTCTATCTGCCATTTTCTTCCCTATGGCTACAAGCTGTATCATAAACGTCATTGATATACAAATTGGAAAACAATATAATTGCATGGACGTGTCATAGAGCTCTATTCTATGAGCATATTAATTGCTCCATTGTGACCAATACAAACCAAATGCCATTGTTTTTTATACACGTGTATTCATATGTAAATGTAGGCATATGTGTAGACAGTCCAATTTGTGTATTCGTAATCCAAAAATGATGGATATCATGTAAATTGAAACATATACTGGAAATCAAATACCACAATGTTTGTCCCTTCGAAATACAGAATAGATAAAAAAGTTCCTTATTTTCTTTTTCTTTCACTTAATTGCATTATACACCTGATAAAATTGATTTTTAATGTGTATGAAAAAATACCCTGCGTGCAGAGTCTAGTTAAACTACACTCTGCCTAGAAGAGACCATATTACAGTTTAGTAGCCCCGCCCCCACGATGGGTACCGGTGACAGTTTGGGTAAATCACTTTTGACCTACACACCAAACTTCCACCAATCAGCGAGCTTGTAGAAACATACGCCAAATGTGTTCTAATTAAATATGCGCATGTCATTGGTCAATTCCGGGCTCAACGATGACGTCAGAAGGAATGACCATATAAAGAACGTCGGTCAAATTTGGCCGACGAACACTGATTGGCGCGGTGAGTTCACAGGTTTATTTTAGTTTGAAAGAGTGAAGACGAAGCTCTCTTTTAAGAAGTGAAGTCAAACGAATGCAAAGGGTAATGAAAAAAAACAATCAAGGCACAAACAAGAATGTCTGATATCATCAACATGTATGGAGAATTCAAATATTGATTCAGCTAAACTAATAACTTTGACCTACTTCTCATTATTCATTAATTGTCTCTCTAATTGTTTAAACACTTCAAGTTATAATCAATGAATCATTAATCCAACTTCAAATTAATCCATATTCTAAATAAATTAATGAAACTTAAGTACTAACTCATTTAAATAATACTTTTCTATTGAAAACAATTTTCATTGCATCTTGATTGATATACTTTTACTACTCTATCCTAGGCCTGCATCATCCCACGTTCAATAAACTCAATTTTTATGATCAAATTAGCAAAAAATATCAATGCGCAAATACCTGAAGTTTTACTCAAAATATCATGTTAACTTTTTACCATATGACAACAGAACAAACATTTGTTTATCATATCTTCCTTTTGTAAATGTAATATTTATATTGGTCCTAAATTTCGTAGAAAAGAGTGGTGTGGTCAGAAATACTGATTTTTTTAAATATAATTTTTTACTAAGGGGACTACCACACCATTTGAGCATATTGAAGAAACCAGTACTATTTAACTTTTGATATGTCACTAAGAATTAATGAGTTCGTAATTAATATAAACAATGAAATGTCTTAAACAGGAAGCCAGGTTGATAGATTCTAACATGCCGTTTTTCCATAAATCAACAACTGTTTTAATTAACATTTCCTTTGTTAATTAACCTCTCGATATGTTTTGAAGTCTAGTTACTATGACTCCATAGTTAATGTTAAAATATTACTTTTTATAATGAGTGTAATTAAAGCTATTTTTCAGTGAAGAAAATTACCTCATGTAGAAAAGAAGCCATGCCCTATAAATCATATATATACATAAAATGGATGATATTTCAGTATTTGAATGACATTCTGTAGGGAAAATGAAAACAATGATTTTCATAGGACTCCTACTCTGGTTCCCCATCAGGTATTCAGACTACTAAAGATGAATTTAAGTTTTGACACTAATCTTAATGATCTCAAGCACAACTTCCTTGGCCTTTTTCAGAATATATATTCTGACTGGATATAAGCTACATCGTTTATATTATCAGAGTGTCGATTCAGTTGAGTTCTTGAAAAGGGTAATATAAAGGTAAATATCATTTCACTATCACTGATTTTAATTTTGGATGAAATTCATTTGAAATTTAAGGGTATCTGGATTCTAGAATAAGTTCTATATGTGTGGTCAATCGCTCCATGCAATACTTCAAAACATAGTCAATATGAGAAATGGAGAATAACACTGATGGATCAATTTACAATTAAAACACTAAAATTTGATATTCTCATAACATGAATTTGAATAAGTTTCAGGAAATCGACTGCATTTCTTTATGATTTTTCAAAGATCTAAATGATATGATAATGTCAAACCCATCAAAATAAATGTAAATAAATAATAAGTATAAATTATCTTAATTTAATCTTCAAAATTATTTCAAAGCTTGTCTATTACACAAAAGACTCCCATACGATCAATCTTCATTTCTGCCCTGACTTCAACTCCCGCACCTAACAACCTATGATATACCCGAAAAATGTGGTTTAATCTAAACCATCTACTCAACAGAAAGTAAACTTCCCGATCTGCGTTTCCATGTGTTTTGGGTTATAATACCTCGGTTTGATATGTAAATGTAAATAATATTCCACATGTACAAACTAGTAGATTTGTTAAGGATATGTTAGTTTTGGTTAACCAGAATTTACAGGGAGTGTTAATCCATGACAAGTGTACCCATCTTATGGAAAATATGGAAGTATATCAGGTTTATTCCCCTCCCATTTAAAAAATCAACAACAAACAATTCCTAAACTCAAATTAGCTGGAATTGAGTGATATTTGCAAGAAATGCAGTTAAAGTCCCATGCATTCTATATAATGTAATAATCAAAGTAATCCAGAAATTCTGGAAAGCAATGTCTGGTCAATTTTAGACAGTAAAAGAGAGGAAAATATGATCAGATTGATATTTTAATCATAGGCAAAGGGATACATATTTGACACTAATGAAAACTGTTGGTTTTAAGACACTAATAATGATATACCTTCATCAATCTTATTTTGACATGGATATAATTTTGGTATGGGAAGATGAAGGCAGCAAGACAGTGTTATTCTATTTGAGGCTATGTCTTGGACACTAAACAGTCCAACTATATCCTCTCCACCTCTTTTGTATAATTCGGCATGTTTGAAAGGCTTCGACCTATTATTAACAGTCATCACAGAATTATGTTTGATTATTTCATACTATATTTTGCCATTTTGAGTTCTTAGGTCTCACCTGCCCCCTTTCGCTCATCTATATCAGAGTGTTGATTGTTTGGTCATATTACTCAGTATCAAGTTCTACATGAATTTGGTATCCAACCCCTTTTATTTCTCCACCCAGACGTCTACTTGTATGTGTTAAATTATTTGCATAAAATGTGAACTTACATTACATTGCAGGGGTATCATTTTTCATAAATTGAAACTTCCTTGGTGCGCAGCCAATCAGGATTCAGCATGCATGAGGGCCAATCAGGGGGTCAGTTTCCACGAGGGATCTACCAATGTTGCGATGGATTGACCTTCCAGACGAAGACAAGAGTTACTAGCAGAAGTGGAACTTCTCAGAGCGATAATTTCAAATGCCAGAACGACTGCAAGCCAACAATGGAGATATATGTCATCAGAAAAGCCATACAAAAAATAAAGCATAATTATTTTGTCATAAAATAATAGTTTGTCTTAATAATAATCAACTCAATGACTTGTCTGATGATTTAACAATGAACGTTTTGTTTCCAGACTTAGAATGAGTGCGCCGGCACAAGGATATAAGATAAGGGTGGATCCAAAATTTACTGAGTCATGCGCTTTAATTCTTTTCGCACATTGCAAAAGATTTTGTACGGTATTACTTAAAAGAATCAATTTTTGCAAGAAATTTTTTTTACTAGGGTTTCAAAGGTTAAAAGGTAAAAACATTTGACCTGCATAAGCACCTGCCAAGCTATTCCTTATGATATTATTTATATGTTTTCACTCAATTGCCAACTTGAAATCATGAAATTGATGGGGTATTAATCCCACTGAATCTAAAAATAGCCATGCTTGGTTGTAATTTCAAGAATGCTGATTATTTGAAATACTGTGATCTGATTGGCTGGAATTTGATATTTCTAATTCTTGCCTAGCTATGTGTGAATATGTTATTGAAAATCATCAGTATATATGTGTGCTAATTAAATATGATAATGGAAAAAAATGCAAAAGACAATATAAATTCAATTAGACCCAATAATGAGGTGATTAAAATGAGGTACACCTGTTGGACCATGGTTCCTACCACCTGTACTCTTGCAATTAATGAGAAAAAAATGTATAAAGCCTTTTAAAGAAAAAAATCATACAGTAGATTGAGCAAATTGTTTGGTGCATGCCCCAATGTATTCTCTTTTATACATTTTACAAGCATTTATACATGGATGCTTGCTTTCCAGAATACACGAGAAATAATAATTTATGGGTGGAATAGATCCCAGATATAAAAATGATCACATACTTGTTTTACAAGATTATATGGGATTTCTTTGACAAAATATTAGCACAACATCATTTAATCCAAATGTTATTTAATTAAAAGAGTGACTTTTTACATCTCAATAAATGTTTCATTTTATTTATTTATTTTTCAATATAGACATTCAGAAGTAAGAAATTTGATTCATTTTGAAGCTGGTTTGTACAAAACTGTGAAAACGTTACAGCATGATTTAATCAAAAGGTGGCAGTTTCAATATTTAGGATGAATAAATCATGAAAAATATTATTAAATGTCATCCAATTTGTTTTTGAGGGTTATGCAAAACTGTGAAAATATTCCCTCATGACAAAAATTCATAATTGCAAGGCTGTAGTCTGATGTAGGACTCATTCAACAACTTCATTGCTGTTATTTTGAATAACTGAATTAATGAGGTGAACGTGACAACTATCTACCACACATTGGATGGGTTCTAGGGTGTATACATATATTTCACCCTGAATAAGCACACTCCCCTCTTACAATTACCTATGATTTTCCAGTCATGACTCTGATAAGATTTCACCAATCTCAAATGAAGCCTTGGCCTAATTGAAAATTTGAATATGAAATGAGTGATAGATTCTTAGAGACGGAAAATGTTGTGGCTGACTACTTTCATTGGGTATAGCAGTAGCTACATATAAATAATAAATAAATACTTTTTTCTAATTTATAGAGTGAAGACTCAGTCTTGTAAAGGGTAATACAAAGTTAGCAGGTTGTAAAAGTATGTGTTAAAAAATAAAAACAACTTTAACATAGTATATGTATGTACTGAAGCAGGGTGCATGGCCCCAATAAAGAATCCACTTCCCTACGGTAATTATAAATGACAGTTCCCTAGTGATAGATGAACTAGGGGTTATTGTGGTTCATATGACCTATACACTAAGTCCAAACGGCAAGCCTTTGAGGTTTCAAATTCAACAGTTGAAAAACTAGACCTTGTTGTGTCCTATATATAATTTGACCAACATTTTGATGTTCCGATTTCTGTAGAATTATATTTGTGGTTGGGGAAAATTTTAAATTGTCATTTCTCAAACGATGAATCTTTTGTCTCATAGTGAAAATGCCATTGGGTTATCATAGGTTATGTTCTTGGGTTTCACCCAAATAAAAGCTCCTATAAATATGTTTGATTTAAATCTTAATTAATCTTAATAAGGAAGAAACTAAACTTGAATAATTTACAAGCCCTGTATAAATGTAACAACCAAATGTTGATACAACACTTTAAAAGAATCGAAGGTGATAACCAATTATGAATTCAAACATTTCTATATCATAGAGAGCCCTGTGTTTTTAATTATAGTCCGAATATAGTATAGAAGAAAAAAACATGAATAAGAGTGATAAAGATGAACTAAATGACAAACATTCAGGAAATGCATGTGTGCATACATGTCCCGCTATTTGCTTGCTTTCATTATTAAGACCTGCCATCATTAATTTTAATATTGACATTCAGTACCCGTTCTTGTCGAAAATGTCACATTTCATTTCAAATGATCGCCCAAAACGTATAATCACACCGCCTATAAAAGTTTTCTGTCCCTTTGTTTCAATTTAAGTTTTTCGCCTCAATGCAAAAAAAAACACTTTTAAGTTTCCCTTTTGTGTAGACACTCTTGATCTCAACTTAGTGACCTTTATTGAAACTAACCGAATAGAAACTGGAATTTAATATGAAGAACAAGGTTATAAAGTCAACTTGGTTTGCTGTTAAGGGTGGTACAGCATAGTATATGTATCCCATATTTATACAAATATAATTTTTCAGAAATATTCTAACACTGTATTGCATCAAACAACTCTCAAGAAATATGAATGTTAATTTATGAAACTCAATCAGAGCAAAGTTCTCGAAACAATACTATATTCCTTTGCAGAGAACGAGGATGAATACAGTCTTGTGCAACACTATGTATTTTAAGGACAACTCTGGTAATATAATAGACTAGATGCGAATAGAAATAATCTTGATTTACGTCATTAAATATTCAAAATTCAGTCAAAGTGATGTCTACTACATGTAAAAGTACATCTAGAAAAATGGTTTTAATTTGCATAACTATTAGATACATAAGGGCTATATAAAAATTGAACCACTAATACAGATGTAATTTAAGTTAAAGGGAACTTTCTACTATACCCGCCATGTTATCTGACCCAAACGAGCCACCTGCTTTTGTACCCCCCCCCCCCCCACTGCACACCTCCAAACAACTGTGTGAGAAGTTTTCATACCTGTGTTGTCAAGTTGTGGGAAGGTGCAGGGGTCAAAGGGGCTTGTAGCAAGACTAGTAATTGTACAAATATCATAATGCTAATTGTAAAGTTCTACCATTTAGTGCTGTTTATATGAATGAAAAATCAGAACCAAACAACAAGAATAGGTCTGTACCTTTAACTCCCTTTGGCTAATACAGACAAAAGATATTTTAATTAAACATTTACAAAGTTCAATTGTTATTCAAACATGAACATTTCTTTTTTGCATTTTCTCATGTATGAACCTCCCGGGTTTATTCAAACATTACAAAAATAATGATACCTTGATTAACATAAATAAAAAAACATTGCAAAGGTTGAAATCACACAATTAGAATTAAAGGACCTATAGTGAAATTGATATTTTCTTTTAATTTTTAATTAAAATTTCTTAGAAACACATGTCAGGGATTTTTTTTACTCAACCAATCGATATCTGATTTTATTTCATTTGAAACATGACCCTTTCAGCCACTACCCTCATCCATATAGATTAGCCATTCTACCCTCTGACTTTTGCAAGTGATTTTACTTTACTTTAATACTGATAATATTTTAACAACCTCAACTTTTATGGTAGTTTAATTGTGAAATGAATGCAAGTTACTCATCAGCAGAAAGAGCAGTTATGATTTTTAGACTGTAAAGACTGAATGAAAATAACCCAGATCAATATGTATTCTCTTATTTAAAGAGCTGGGATGGCGCTGAGGTCTTGTTCAGGGTTTTGAATGGACTTCTTACTCTGCTAATTATCCAAACATTTAGCACAAAACAAGGGATCCATATGTCTGCATTTACAAAAGAACCAAAAATTGCTGCCCATTTCGCTATTTGTATTATGGCTTTAAACATTATAATCGAATCTGCCAGTATTGATTCTAACTGTTGGGACACATTATTTATGTGTAACCAAATTCCTCAAAAGAAAATCTTATATACAGTAATACAGAGAACGCACAATGTAGTATGAGTGCAAAATTCATTGAAAAAGAAATAATAACAGAGAACCAATGAAAAACGGAACAATGTTAGAAAATGAATTAAACCGCAATCCAGATAGAATTTCCTATGTCAAGTCTAAAAGCACAAAGGCAATATTTTTAAAAGATGGGACTATCCTCCTCCAGTCCAAAGGGCTAGCACCATACGATGGATCTGCTTTATAAGATCCCATGGCAACTAAATTCTTGGTCTTTATACTATTTTTGTAGCCACCTGTGTATTTTGACTGCCGCAATACTGTATAAAACACATAAACCGATCAAAATCTCTACACAGCCATTAGGAGCAAGAAAAAATAAACATAGGAAGTTTGAAGTCCCTGTTAAAACAATCTCTCTTGTTAACACCTAGCTTCAGGTGAGCCTTTCATGCTAGAATTGAATATTTGGAGACACATTTGGGTAGGAACCAACTTGCAATTGTGGCCATTTTGACAACACGTGCTCTTGCTAATATCATTCATGGTACCAAGAAAAGCACTCAATGAGGAAACCATGTTTTACCACAGTGCTGTGTTTTGTGAAAATATTAATACTATTGTTTTGTGAAAATATTAATACTATTGTTTTGTGAAAATATTAATACTATTGTTTTGTGAAAATATTAATACTACATTATTTGGAAAATTGCTTACTTCTAATACTGAATTGTTAATCAAATTATAGAAATGTTTATCTAAGACTGAAAAGTATTATAAGTATTATATGTTTTATGAGGCCTCAACTTGCAACTGTAAATATGTTCTAAATGATATATCACCTGAAAGTAAATATCTTCTTATATGACTATGTTTACATATACATAGTATATGATTGTACCTAATACCCAATCATTGAGTAAAATAATTAAATTCAGGCTGTCCAACTGTCCCGTAATTTGTGTATTTGCCACACATTTGTTGAAGAAATTGAAGTCACACCAGCTTCTTTGCATGACATAATATGTCATGCAAATACGCTCTTTACCTGATAATTGTCAAACAAAAATATTTCTATAGAACAACATCAAAAAATGAACGCTGATACATAAAAAAACTAACGCCGAAAAAAAAGTGAACACTTTCCATTCAGATTTTTCACAAGAATTCTGTATATGTCACGCAATTGGTTCGAAATTTTTATTATGTCACACATTTGCTTCGAAATCTTTTCTCATGTTAGATATTCCTAAGCTGACAGGCCTGCATGTAAATTGGAGTGCCATGATTTTGAATTCAAAGGAGATGACAGATGTCTTACCCTGATTTAGATAAAAATCAGTATGTTAGTCGTATAAGCTATACTCTGACATAAGGGAGATGTGTTAGGCATATGCACAAAGATACAGTATAGCTTAGTTTTTAGGATGAATCAAGTATAATGCCGAAAATTGGACCATTCAACAAATCTATAAAAGCAAAACATCATTTTGGATAAAGAGAGTTTCATATTTTATATGTAAAGTAAGTTAGTAACAAAATACAAAATGAACCCAGCTGAAACTCTAATGCCTTAAGCAGAAAAGGGTGCTATAGAAATAGAAAACAATGAGCTGACAGTTACCGCATAACCAGGGTTGAAGTTATATTCAATAAATGCATCTAGAGTGGCATATAAACCCCCTCCCTCAGGGCACCATTTATTGTATACAGCATCGAAAGCTTCTCTAGGCTTACCAATTAACTCCCCATAATGCACTTTGCCTATAGAGCGCTAAGAAAGCAGAGTCCCAGGCTTGAATAAAAACAGTTCTCCCTTTCATAGCGCAAAATTTGATCTAATAGAGTGTACAATCTGATTTGAATTTATTGTGAAATGGTCAATATGGCTTGAAAAATAACTTTATCTATCCCAGAAATATTTTACCCAGTCTAATGAGATCTTTGTTTTGATTGGTTGAAAACAGTCACATGACTTGGATTGGACCTAATCTGACCAATTGACCATATTAGGTAGATGAGTCGGCCATTTCTCCTTTGAGTTAATCCATTCATCACATTCATTTATTAAATTAAAGATAAGAGATTGGTAGTAAAAGTAAAATGTCTGACAAATGTCTCCATGTTTTTCAATTTTTTGCTTAATTGAGTTTTGCCATTTAGAAGAATTAATGTCGAAATCAATCAAAGGGGTGGGATGAACAAATCTTTAAGAAAGAGACTCACCCCTTTTCAAGCACTTTCTGCCCCCAGCACTTATTGGACTTTTTACACACTGAAAAATACATCAAAAACACCTGTAAAAACATGAAGTATGATACACAGTGAAATATTATAATTAGATCCACTGGTTGTCATTGGAATTTATGTTTAAATATACTACAAATCTCCACAATAACGACATTATCAATTTTTATCGTTAATAAAGCGCAATTGAAAGCAATGCAAATACTCCACCATTTTGGGTAGCAGAGTTCATAAAGGTAAGGTGACTTTACCCATAACAGAATACAATGGTTGAATTAATTTATAAAAACACACTTATTGTGAAATGTTTGATCAGTCCTTGTTTTGTGTTTTTTATACGATAGTTGACATCAAAAAATGCAAGAGTGGTTGATTTTTCTCTTCAATAAAAAGAGACGCTCTCGATTAAAAATCCCAATTTGATTAAAAATATGAAAAATATTATCATTACGTCTTTGGAATGTAGCAATTCAATGAGGTCATTCTGGATATAAATACATAAACAATTTTCTCATAATTTACATTCATAACCACGATTCAAGGGTTCAGTTGACATAGGAATTACTTAATATTTTGAAAAGGTTGTGAAAATGTCATATTGGAGAATTCCAGTATGCTAAAAAACAAATACAACATTTTCTCCTTCAAGTGTCAAGTATAATGTCCAAATAAAGGCAAAATATCATCACAAATCAGAGTCTGAGAAGCTTAAGGAAATCTGTTTGAAGCTGGATCTGAAGGGCTTTAAAAGAGTTTAATGGAGTCAGAATAGTGGAAAAATATCCTTTAGCGCTTTCGTTGTGTTATTGTATTGTATCAGTTAAGAGTTACTGTTCAAACAGTATTTATCCAATGGTTTAGTAATATGCCATTAGGTTGAAATATTTTGATTACCATTTGATAATTTCAGGAATCTGGAATTGATGAAGGCCGTGTGTTCACATATGCCGTTTCCTTTTTCTGCTTAGCTCCGCCAAGTCTGCAAATAAACCAAAGTGGTCAGAATTAAAAGAATTCAATACATCTTTTGTTCAGGCCCCATTAGAGAGTTCATTCTATATACAAACCACACAGTAACAATTAAATCTCCTGTTGACTGGAAATGTTAAAGAAACAAAATATGTCTCTTTGAGAAAATAGTGAGAAAGCCAGATGTTGTAAGAACCTTACCCTTTTAAAAAAAATTTGTCAAAACTCTTCAAATTAGAAATACTTCTCTGATCTAGGATTTAACCAATCAAAATGTGTTGTCAGAATAATACATGTCTACACTCTCTTCCTATAAGTAGCAACCATTCATTTCACATTTACACTCACATAAACCCTATAGGTCATGAAATCTTCATTTGAGACCATTGAGACTTTATCAGTATCAAAACTGTAGAATGTAAAAGTCAGAGGGAAGTATGGCTTGCCAATAGGGCTTCAGAGTATAAATTCCTTGACCAGATCGACCAACCACGAGAAGGCATGAAAGGAAGTAAAAAAAATTACAAATTCTTACTATATGGCAGTTTTGATTTAACAAGATGAGGCCATGTATGCATGAAATAATTGGCATTTGTCCTGACATCCCAGGAAGGTAAAGCATACCTCCAAATTACTACTCCAAATTGAGAAGTATATCTTGTTCAGGAGAATCAAATCTCTCTTGTTATTTATTTTCATTCTGGTATTACAGATTCTCTCTTATCTACTCCAGTGTGTGCTTTTTCATCCTCCGATCACAGGGCTTCAAAATCCAGAATATCTTCTTTCTTTTTACCCCCTGCTATAACCAAGTTGGACGCACCCGATTAAACTGAATCACGTGATCTTATTATGCGCCGATGACGTATACATGATTTCTGTCGCAGTGTTGCGACAGCCAATCAAATTGCGAGTTCTTAATCGGGGAAATGCTAACTGCTTATAGCAGGCGGAGGAAGGAGGTACGGATTCTGGACACCTGCTACGGAGGATGGTGCTTTTTGGAAAAGTCAAAACTAAGTGGGCATGGGTATTCCAATGATTTATTATTATTTGTAGCAAATTACCTGAAGGAAAATCAAGTCTCCAAAAGAAGATCCACCATTTTTTCTCTCAGATGCAATATTTTCAATGCATTAATCAATCTGAATCACATGGTGAATAATGTGATCTAATGGATTTACCCAAAGCTCATCAGCTAGACCACTATCCTCTGTCATACAAATTGTGATGTTCTCAAGCCAGATATTATTTTCCTATTAAGCTACAAGAGCCAAGGTGCCTTGAGGGAGTTGTAGTGTAACAAGCCAGATAAGGACCTGAAGGGGAAGGTGCTAAATTCAATGCCCGGTGCGGGAATCGAACCCAGGAGCTTGAAGTTCAGATTCCGATGCTCGTAACAAAAATAAATGGAAGTCAATGTGACTGAGCAATGACCACTCTGGTTGGCTCAACAATATAAAGGTTTATTTGTTTCATAAAGAGTGAGAGAAAATCAATCAGTCTTGCTGAGGGTAATATGAGCAGTTCCAATATTGAGGTATTCAAGAACAAATGTAGCTGATTAGAAATGATTCAGGGAGACTATGATGTAATGTAACCTGTGTAACGTACTGTTCCGTATGATTGGTTGGAAAACTGATACCACACTACCTGACCAATATATTTATAAATTACTGTAGCTACAAATTGAATTGTACTCAAGCCAAATCTGGTGTTGAAAGATGTACAGTGAAACCTGTATATATTGTGATAACTGTCTGACTCCTTTCACAAATGATCACTGAACACTTCCTAGTAAACCCTGAACACATATGAACATATGCTAGCATGGTCCCCAGAAATTGATATACATGTATATGAAAAGAACTGGAAAAGGCGTATGCCTGTGCTAAATCCTCTCCTAAATGGAAACGAAATGAAAAGCTTTTTTTCAAATAATTTTTCTTTTCAAAAATCTCTTAAATAACTTTTAAAAGTCATGACAAATAGTAAATGAATGATAAAAGCATCTTTTCAAACTTTACATGGGGACTTTAACCTTTCACAATTGTTTAAATTTAATTTACACTCATAAGATTATAGATAATGGTTTAATCTGGACTTAATTCAAACAGCACATCTGGCACTACATTTCAACACTACATTTTCTGCAGATAACATTTATTTCACATTTAAACTTCAAACATTTAAACACCATAAAAGGTGCATTTGAGGTCATTAAGATATTATCAGTATCAAAACTGTAACATTGTATAGTTAGAGGCTACAGAGGCTAGCTGGTGGTAAATCAGGGTAGGAATCATGGCATTCTATAAACAGACCATAACTGTAACATCATTATAGTTAGAGGGTACAGAGCTTAGCTGGTGGTAAATCAGGGTAGGAATCATGGCATTCTATAAACAGACCATAACTGTAACATCATTATAGTTAGAGGGTACAGAGCTTAGCTGGTGGTAAATCAGGGTAGGAATCGTGGCATTCTATAAACAGGCCATAACTGTTATCTTGGCATTCTAGTTATCTGACTTATCTACTAATTGGAAGATGATTATTTTCCTGAAAATGTGTGATATTACTCAACTGGGGAAACATACAGGTGCTTCTTATCATAGTATAGCATAAAATAACAGCATTATCAAATATCAAAATAGCATAAAATAACAAAATTTCTGTTCTGTTATGGTCTTATAAAGTTACTAGGTACCCTTGCATCAAAGAGGGTGGTAATAAGCATAGATAAGGATATAATCAAACCTGGGAAAGACTGGGGCAATGGTAACTGCCAAGCAAAGGAAGCCACCATTGTATGCATTGAAGAACTCCTGCATGTTACATGTATATTTTTCATTATGCTATTTGGATATCATAGTATATGAATTTCCTCTTGATCGTTCAACCAGTATTGGATTTTTCTTTTGGGTGAAATGCCAAATTATCGAAAAATAGGCAGAATCAAATTCCCATTAAAATTGTGTAAGAACATCGACAGCTATAACACACTAAACTTCTACTGCAACAAGCCATATTGTCTTACATCAACAACATATGTGGCCTAGCTTAAAGCAGCCAGACCGTAAAGCAATATGTTTTTTCAATCAAACTCATTGTTTTCATCATCTTATCTTACCTGCTAATTTCAGTAAAATCGACATCTTGACTGTTTTCGTCTTCGACTGAAGCGCTAATTTTCCGGAGTTTTCCCCTCAGGGTGCAGACTCCTGTTTTCTTCAGTTGTCTGCTCTCCTGGCGAGATACGTCTAAACAAAAAACAATATAGCCCTAATTACATAGAAAATACATTAGCGTTAAATGGTTTATTGTTTAATTTAATTTGCTTAAAAAGGGAATTTAAAATATTGCAATCAAGTTATTTTCTCAGAGAAAAATAAAGTATTTTATTTATACATTAAGAGATGATTGATATAATATTGGGTGTATTCTAACAATCCTGTTATGAAACAAACTATTATTATCTCATTGAGTTTTGTCAATTAACTTAATTCGATTGAATAATTCATACATGTACATAATAATTACTTTTCTATTATAATGCACAATAAACATATTCAGTAGACATACATAATATATTAACCTTATTTAAATAAATAAATAAAAATTACTCTTGCTTCAAGCCCTTGTAATTCTATCCCCCCACCCCCACCACTACAAAGAGGGGGTGAAGTATCTAGGGGGAGGGCAGGGATCAAGACAGTTGATAAGAATATATTCTGGATTTTGAAGCCCTGTGATCGGAAGATGGGCTGTTATAAACAAAAATATTGGTTTTGCCTCACTGAATTAAATGACTGTGTACCATACATGTACATGTAGCCATACAGAATCTGGTGATTACAGCCGAATATGTTAATTGTGTTGATTTAACTTGTATCTGGTTATTGTGGTAGCAAAAACTAATGATTGCTTGTACTGAAAATTAAGTTTTTAAGAATTGTTCGAAAGGAATCAATTTATTGCACAAAATAACAAAAGTACTCACCTATTAGAAAACTGAACGTCATTGACAAAATGTCAATTGTTGCCCTTTGAATTAGAAATGTGTATAGAATATCATTACTGCCATTGACTTTAGTATAAACTCAATCCACATATTATGTAGCTTGGGTCCCTTCTCTTGAAATAACATTGTATACAGCTCTGCCTACAATACAAAGTAGTGGAAAAGTCCGAAAATGATGAAAAAATGTTTAACTTGAAGAAACATTTATACATAACATGGTATCAAAAATGCAAGAAATGGTAAAGTATCTTTGAACAATATGGAATTATTTTGATGGGTGATGTTTAAACAAAAAGATCAGATGTCTGTATGCATCATATATACCTGGAAATTGAAGTGGATTAAAATCAAATATTATTATAGTGACGTCATGTCTTTCCAGGAAATCTTCACGAGATCTGGTTTCATTGATGTCTGTGAATAAAGGATGTGCCATCCAGCCCAAAACGAAGCAAGCTTCATACTTTCCCCAGAAACTCTTTACATTTGAAGTCACTGGCAAGAGCATATTGTTTATGAATCATGTGCTGTTCTGCTAAATGGGAAACTCTACATGTCCCTTTTCGGTACAATGTTAGCCATATTGTAAAGATGCAGTAAATGCAAGGAGTGTCAATATTACATTATGTTATGCACACATCTAGTTATCTCTCAACTTGACACATACTCCAGAAAATCCCATTCTGGTTCACACTCCAAGATGATAACAGTGATGATGAAGTCAATGGGGTTGTACCGCATAATGAGACTCATCTTATTGCCCCCAAGGATAGGCAACTTTTTAACCTTAACTTGATAACCTCCTTTGTTGAAATAAAGACATATTATGATAAATTAGGTGATGAGTATGTATGTTCTACTTAATTTGATATTAGAAAAATACTAGTCTTGTCTCAAGACTTTAGACCCCCATATCTACTTCAGGGTCTTGTAACCCAATAGTACAGTTAGTAGTTCAACCCCCCCACCCCCTTCTACTTTCACCTTCACAATTTAAGGGTGAGGGATCCACAGACTTGATGCAAGACTATTGCAACATACAACCTCTAGATTTTAAGTGAGAAATATCCATTGCTATAATTTCCAATAAAGAGGAGGTACAAGATATTTGCAACATAATTCAGCACTGGTTCCCGCCATCTTGTTACCAGGACACCACCATACTGTAACAGGAAGGGCCATTCTTAGACTGGGAGCAGTGATATGGCAACCTCATCAGAAAATCTTGGGAGTCCAGCACAATAATGAGAGTAAACAGAGACTAACTACTTCAAAAAATCTATGTCTATCCAGATAAAAATACAAATCGAAAGCAAAACATAAATCACACATCTGAAGCAGCTTTTTCATGAAATCAACAACTTTATTGTAAATAACAAAAATCAATATGAAACAGACTTTGATGTCCAGTATACTTTTGCCAAGATCAATACAAGCTCTTTTAATCTTGATAGTACTGCAATTTCAAAGAAATAAGTCAAAGGAATTTGTCCGATTATTTCCCATGAGGGTCAGAAAGATCTGACTTATTAGGACAAAATATGTAGTAATATATATTTTGATGGTGTTCTTTGGTTTTACTGTTTTAGTTGTGATAATATTATTAAAAGGAATACTCAATATGCCTTTGAGCTATGTTTTTCAATTTTGATTGTGCCAGAGATTTAATTGTGTTCTTCCTGACATAAAAACCTGGTTTCTCTGATTTTGTTATCTAAATAATCTTACAGTGTAAAAATTGATTGTATTTATGTCAGTTGGTTCATTGTGTTGGTTGTGATTTCCCAGCCATATTGGTTGTGCTGATTGTGTTTCGAGTCATAAAATGCGATACATTTCCAGAATACAAACTGAAATATTAACTGATTGACCATGAATGAACCCATATTGAAACTAGGCGTCTTACTTATTTCCATTACAGCACATGTAATCTCTGCGGGACTGACTAATGGAAACAAACCTTATCAGAAAAAACACCATGCCTAACATTGGGACTCGGTAAATTGGCTTTCTATTTTAACATTGTAATATCTTCCTTTGGGATGTTATAGATTTTCCAGACAAACCCATCAAAGGTTCCGATGTAACTCTTGCAAAAGTAATAAACACAAGATATTTTATCAATTCAATGAAAATAAGGATATTGTTCATACTTACACGTCATAAATACACGTCGCTTCGGGAATGTTAATCGGACATTTTGCTTGCTATATCTTTGATGATAGAATATAAGAATGAGAAAACCTATTTATCGATAAGATTTCAGTATTTCTTAATCCTAATATATATGATAGATTGATCCTTGAACATCTAAATACAGAACAAGAGAACTGACACAAACACTTTATGTATTTTTGAAAAAATTGTCGAGAAATAAGTGACAATGTTATTATCATAAAATATAAGAACTTTAAGTCAAATTAAGTTGCAAGAAAGCATACACTAAGGTGATCTGTCTCAATCTTAAAGACATTTATACATATTACTCTTCAGACAATGTTAATGACTTCTTATGTGGTTGCAGTAAGGCTGTTGTAGCTAAAGTTGTTGCATGCTGTAACATTAAAACATACATGTACAATTGTTTTTCTCTTTCCCATTTTAAATTACTTTTTCTATCATGATAATAAAGAAATTCAATAACTAGGTGTTGGAGAAAACATTGTCTTCTAATTAATAGGGGCAATTTATGGATCCATTTTATAAACCATGCATGGGATATTAAAAATGGATGGATTCTGGAAAATTGAATACTGAATTCACTTACACATTTATTCTATTATCATTTTGCTTGAATTATTTAGTTAAGTCTTCCAAGCATTATAACTGACTTATTCAATATTATTATACATAAGGAGAGGTGAGACTGAACTTCAATGAGCAGGTGCTTTATGTTTTTTACGAAAAGGTAATTACGAAATAATAATGTCTCGTCTTTCTGCAAAACTGCCCAAAGACACAATTTAATCCAAATCACCATAACCTTTGATGATAGTTAGACACACGGATCAATCAAATTGATTTTGCTAATGACAATTTACGCTGATTGTTTTCTTAAGGCATATGTGCACGATAAATTCTGTATACGTCTTACCTGAATCAATAGAAATATGATGTCACTTTTCGCAAGATCAATTGCATCAACATTTAGTTTTCCACTGTGTATTGCCTTTGTCAATGGCTCCAAGGGAAATTCATGCGAACATGATACAACAATGAAAATATTGTTTTCACTAAAAGTGAATTCAAGTTTCTTAGACTGGATTAATGCAAAAAATATGTTATTTTCTTCCTTAATGAGGGAGACATCTACATGACAACTCTTGCTGTTTTCTCCTAAAGGGTTGAAACTTTACCATTCAAGCATTCAATTCAAGAACTTAAGCTATTGAATTCACCTCCAAATATTTTCATGAACATTTCCATTTTCTTACAAATAACACGTAATCATAACCACCATTGACACGAAAAAAAATACACAAATATTGAAGATTTATGTTACTAAAGTTCACTATAGCGACTGATAGTACATACTTTTATACCGTTTTCTTACACACGAAGTTGATCAGAATACAAAATTAATCGAAGTCAGAGTAACCTTAGTGATCCCAGTAAAACTATTCCATAGCGGTTATGAAAATTTCTCTTGTTTTTTCAAACATATTCGCTATTCATTTTCTCACATTTCTGTAAACTATACTACATATTCACTTTTGTAACAAGCTTCATTTTTCCATCAATATACAATATATTAAATTATGATTTGGATGATATTTTATTGCAGGGGGTATGTTTTCTGTATTTTACATAGCTGCTAGTCATCTTCTCAGATCATCCATCAATGTATATTATTCCGCAGAAATAATGATTCATAATAATGGCTGATTACCCTGTGGGTTAGAAATCTAATAATTTTTCGTATTTTCTCGCACTGCTTTTTATTAAAATTGAAGTAAATGCTTATTTCAGATTCGGTAAATTCATGTTTGTTTTCGCAACATTTTAAACAGGTTCTGTCTTTCAATCAGAAAATTGAAAATATTGAATTATCGCGTAAATATGTTAAGGGTTCATAATATGGTGAATCCTCTCTACATACAGCTGGCACAAAAATCACAGAAAACTGACAATACATACTGTAAAGCTTTATCCTGAAGGAAATGAGTAAAGTTGAATATGTTATGTTATAAGGCCTATTAGGAAGGGTAGCATTGTGTTCCTACATCTAGAAAGATCTAATGACGAAATTACTGGAAAGCTTAATTCTAGGTAGAAAAGAGGAAAAACAAATATTTCAACAAGGCATTAACATGCTAAATGTCACCACCTGCCATTTGTTACAGATGCAACCACTGAACAACAACTGACATACACCAACTGCTGAACACTATCCACAAAAAGTTGGAGACTAACAAAAACGTCATCACGTGTGGTGGTGACAAAATTAAAATTAAAAATAGCCCAATTAAAAGAAGTTCAAATCCATTTATAGTTAAATCTGGTAATGTGAACACCTCATATTGTAAAGACCTACTGAGACTTACATGTTATTAGAAATTCTTTCATATACATCCATCAAAGCGAACACTTTAAGCTGGTCTTTAAAAGTTATAACGCAGTAAAAATAAGCCATTCATGAAAAAGCTCATGCGGGATCAACAATTTAGAATAATTACAGTTCTCTGAACAGCCTCAAGAAAGACAATTGGTCAGTAGATGAAAAAACAAATTTTTGTCCCTATGTATTAGACTGCATATTAATGGCATTGATTTTATTTATATATGTATTCTTAAATCTGGATTCTCATTAGATACATGTATTGTATGAGCAACTTGTGAGGAGATGAGATGACACGCTTTTTCAAAATGTCAAATCTGTAATAAAAAGAGAAGTTCTTGATACATCTTTCGACTTTAAAATAAGCCCTGCAAAGCAACTCATTATTTCATTTTCATTATTTTGAAATGAAATCGTAATTTCAGGAACATTCAACTTCCTCTATCTGTAATATCACAATCATCAGCGCACTTAAACAATAGATATATCATCATTATAATAGGGTATAAATCTCATCATATGGCATTGTTTATATACACATGTAAGCAATATATTCTACCCTTGTAGAATCCAGTTGCATGGTCACGCTTTCTCTGTACAAAATAGAAAAAATGAAGATAAATAGAAAAACAGATGTAAGTAGTACATATTATGTTAAAATCAGTGCCGGAAACCAAGAACATATAAGTTACATCACAAAGGAAAGGAGTTATTTGTATGCGATCATTCTGAGATTTTCTGGCTGGAACTGCCACCAGCCATCCTGCTGCGATCCATTATTGTCTCCAAAACCTAAACAACAAGATAAATGATCAACATTGAAAACATCACACTTACCTACAAGAGGAGCACATCTTAGGATCCCAGACTTTGTATCGACCAATCAGCTCACAGTGTTTCAGATAGGAACCAGATGGATGATGGTTGGATAGTTCCATCTCTGATTCCACTGATGACCTTGAGGGTCACAATAATAAACTATTGAGTGAGAGGTAAACTTAGGCTCATGAGAATGTAAACTGTGGAACTAGTTAGGCAAACACAATGTTCCAAATTATTGTGATTGATGACCAAAGAATAGGCAGAACTTGGAATGACTCTTTTGTGCAGTCATTGTCATTTTTGGGTTTGTCATATTGCCTATCCTTGTTGTCAACACTCCCATCCTTGTTGTCTGTATCCACATCCTTATTTCTATCAGCTATAGCCTTGTCATCATCAACATATAACACTGCCTCATTGTTATTATCATCATCAAAATTGTCATCATCAGCTATCAAGAGGAGGATCATATATGGGGAGGGTTGGGGGGGGGGGTGACCACTTCCCCCATCTCTCATAACAATCATTTTCTAGATTCTCACACAACCCTATTTTTCTGATCTGTCCAAATGTTGATCAATGATCTCATTCTTACATATATTTCATCATAAAAACTAATTACTGTAAATGAATTAATAGATTTGATTTGACCAATTTTGTTGGATATATGAGTCCAGATGGACCCTCTGCATGAACAGCTCATTCAAAGATACATTACTGAGGTCCATGGGTCAAACCAGAACATCTCTCATCCACTTATTGAAAATAAATTATGTTTTATGGTCCAGAAGTTCCAAATAAATTAGATTGAAGCCCTATAAATTGATAATATTCAGCTAGTAAATTAAGTTAGGATAGATTTGCAGAAGCATACAGATGTGTTGCAGACAATTATATTGCCCATAATCCACAATTCAGATATTTTTAATAGCGTGATTCTTTGCAAAATCCATCTTTTTCAATAACAATTCTGCTAGAGCTATTAGTGTAATCAATTTTGTTCTGTCTGTATTTCATCTATGATTACGCTAAATATGATACTTAGACATAAAGACACTAAAGGTTCAGGGGATTGTTTAAGTTTGTTTTCTCTGAAGAAATTAATAAATGGATACGGTCTCCATAGCAACCAAAAAATAATATTCTCAGAATGTTACTAGGATATGATAAAGATTATTTGTTTATCTCTAGATGCCAGAAAAGCAGACGTTTGGAACTATCTACCCTGACACCTCCGCACTAAAATCTGTTCCTTTTATTATGACGCAGAATTGCTGTTAAGTGTTTCATGAAAAATGATGTTCTGTTCCATCCCTAAGGTATGTCTGTGCTTCACTTGTTTAACTTTATATTTCCTGTTTTACAAATCATGGACGATTTGTCACCATTTAACATCATAATTTAAGAATTCTCACTCATTGCTTTAATTTGCAAATCAAATTAACTCATCATTATTGCTTTAATTTACAAAATCAAATTTCATATTTCAGAATAAGAATTCAATGATGAAAATCAAATTCAGTTAAAACTGCTTAAAAGTGGTACTCAGATTCAGTCCAATTGCTTCAATTTCTTTTCAAGAATTACAGTTACATTTCAACCTGACTAAAAATTTAGCTTGCAGATCCCCTGTCAAGCACAGGACTGTGGATTTTATTTGACAAGTAATGGACCCATGTATTGGTCACCATATTACATTACTAGACAAATATCACACACTATTCTCACCTACTCAGCAAAACTGAAAATGAAGTCCAACTTTAATCTTCAAAAACTTTGTTTAAATATTAAACAAGTAAACATTAGAATCAACTGGGTAAGTTTAATCTTGAGTGGGTATGACTGTTTGGGTTAAAATTCAACCAAAATGCCTGTTGGTATCAGGTGTTGATAGGTCATAGCAATATGGTTTCGTTGTAGAATATGTTTTACCCCTAAAGCTAAAAGGCTGGGTTTTCTCCATTGCCAGTTTCGTAAATTATCACTGTCAAGTAGCCAAGAGGAAATCAGAAACCATGTGTATTTTGGGATCACATTTTGGGTTTTATTCAGATGTTTTCAGTTAAATAACCTCAAATTACATATCAGTTAAAGTTTGACAAAATCCAGAGAGTGAGAGATATACTTGTGTGTATTACAAAGTGGAATACAGCCTCTAAGTGTTGCACTTGAAAATACCAGATTTTTTAATATAAGCAGTGATTCTCTTTTAATGTCATAAAAGTGGTAACATGACAACCAAGGTTTTTTTGAGTGTTATTTTGTGAGTTATATACAACTTAAGTTTCTCTAATGATACACCAAGCACTCAGATATGACTTGGATATCATGTTAGCAGGTTTTTTCCACTATCAATAATACTCAAAACCCTTTTCAAAAGTTTGGATTCATAATCATAATAATTACACTCTTAAATGAACATGATTCTATGATCTAGCCAATAACAAACCAGACTGTGATCAGAAATAACAGAGCTACATTCACTGCCAATAAGAAGCTTACAATTATTTTCAATTCAAATTCAAATAGAGGTTCCATTGAGATTATGAAGATCATACTAGCACCAAAACTATAAATTATCTGAAATTATCAGAGGATACCAGACTAGGGGATTCATGGTATGCATGACAGGGGCCACTGCATCAGCTATTTCAACAAATGGGATTAACATTGAGCAGATGTGGCAAGAAGTGATTACAAGTTTGACACCCCCTCTCAGTACACTGTGGTCATATCTGTATGAAATCAGAGATACCTGTCAAGTCACACAATCTCTTCATTAATACCAAAATTCCCTGTTTTCTGGAATTCTTTGACACTTAAGATTTGAATAAATTCCCTAATTTTTGGGCCCAAAATCTGAAAACTTGTGCCCAATTTCTTAAAATAAACAAATTAAATACAATACCCACTACCCAGTTTGGCCAGTTTGTTACCAAATTCACCAAGTTTATATGGCAAGAAGCAGATTTTGAGCCCTAAACATTTTTTGGACCTCAATTTTTAAGCCCCCCCCCCCATATATGCCACTGCTTTTGATCTGTGTTGGTTTCCATCTCCTTCTCCTGACTCTATTTTTGTGACTGCTAAAATAACCCCTGTACATATAACTCTATTCCCATTCAGGGTATCTTCAACATGTTCTGTGTAATCTTATATCTCTACTTCTCCCATGTCTCCCCTACCAGCTTATCTAGGTGGTCTTAAGGCAGTGATTAATTAACATGTGCTGACCCAGGGACTATCAGATAACCAACTTGCACACTGCTTGATGTAATCCTCCCCCTTTCAGGGAAACAACCCACAGATACTATGCATAAGGTGACATGATAATTTATCAAAATTAAGCAACTTTATGAATGGTTTAAAATTTAAAACATGTTGCTTCTACCACAATTACCCCAAGTGTATGATTTGTTTCTATTTTTGTTCTGAAAGTATAACTGGCTTATAACCATCAAACATTTGTCACAATGAGTGAAGCTGTTTTATTTGGCAAAAAGAGTTGAGTTAACTTGGCTGTACTTTCATTTTCTAAATGCCACATAAGTTTTTCTCAAATGTTGCCCCTGTGCTATTTCATTCTTCCATTCAATATTATTATAGATGATACCTTTGTTTTGATGTTGATTTGATAATCTTAATGATCTCAAACGTATATTTTTGATATTTATATTGTACAGGAAGTCAAGATTTGGCAAAGGTGTAATAACTAAAAGGGATGCAAAATGGGCATTTTTTATTTTCCAGACAGACGGAATGTAGAATTAGAATGAGAGGCACTTGGAAATGATTTTGAGGAGTAATTTATGTCAGAATCCCAAGCTGTTACAGTAATAATCACCTCAAGGTCCAAAAATGTCATAAAAACCCACCCCTAACAGGTTTCCATGATTTATGTGCAATAAAAAAGTTTTAGCAAATTATCTCACAAGCAAACTTTCCCACAAGCACAGGAACCATAATGCTATAATATGCAGGACAAAAGTGACACATTAAAAATATATAACAGGTTATGAAAAGCTGTAAGAGTGACTTAATACTTTAATATGCATGTGTTGATTGAGAGGATCATATCCATGTGTTATATGTAGGTTGAATGTAAAATGAGCAAAATAGAAATTATAAATGAAAAATTTCCCCTTCTCTGAACTCTGCATATGTTCTATCATTGGAGGAACAAAATCATGACAATGAAATGATATCATGCTTCAAACAAATGGGAAAAGCAATGAGAAATCAGGGGCGATCCAGGAACCAACAAGGGGGGCATATTTGAAGTATGAAAAAAATTCCTCGCTTGCGCAGAAAAAACCTTTGGGCCTCATAAACCCAAAAAGTGGGCCTATTTATGTCCAAAAAGGCCTATTAATCTGGCCCCTTAAAAAGGTTTGGCATTTTTTGGGCCTAATTTTTTCTGGGTCCACCCAAGGGGGGGGGGGATCTGCCAGTAGTAGTATTACAACACATTTAAAAGCATAAATTACCCCAAGCACTAAAGCAGCTACAAATGCTCCTCACAATTCCCCCTCCCTATTCAGTTATAGGGATAACCCTTTACAAGAATGATTCACTTTGACTCTCATTCCACATTGAACTCTTGATTTTATTGGAGTTGGTGATCCCTCAAATATAGCTCTAAATATATATGCATGTTCGAGTGATTCTGGAATAATCTCCAATTTATTGAGTGCTAAACTAAAATGGGCTGACCCAGTCAGAGAGTAGTACACTAAATAGTAATTTCAGGGTAGTAAAGCATCTCAACACAAGACCACCCTGGCCTCATTTGGATGGGCTCTCATTTATAATTCTCTGCTTGGTAAGGCTTTACGGGTTAATTGTATGTTTAGTGGTACTTATTTTCAAAGAAAAACAATTATCTTTTGGCGATTTATTATTTCATTTAGTTAAATATTCTCAAGATATGCTGAAACCTTATGAAACTGAAAAATGTAAAAAAAAGTTTGATTATGGAGGTTTTCAGAGGAACCAGTAGCTAGGTACCGCTACACAGCCAACTAATTTCTAAGGGCCTCGGTTCATATATAATGCACCAGGTTGTAAATTCTAGCAATTTTTCACATTCTAGGGCCAAATGCCACACTAGCTCTTCGATTTATATTTTCTGATGCAAGTACAACAAGCTAAATAACATTTAGATGAAGGGAAGCCAACATGCACTTGGAAATTGTCAGTCATTTCTCAAATATAAATATCGTAAAAATGAACCATTGAAAATCTAAGCTTATTTTTCTCAATCTGCCAGCAAAGTATTTATACGTTCATATTTGTTTGCCATATATTCTTTACAAATATTGCATTTCAAATAACAACACAAAAAAACAGGGTAATTGCTAGGTATGAATATCAATTCATGCGACTGAGTTTTATGTTTTTGAAAATGTACAATCATCAAACTACGACATCATATCAAAAGCAATATTTTCACTCATTTTTACACAATTATCCTTTATAATAATGATAATGGATGTCAATCCAGGAAAAAAAAGTATAATCTGCAACAGTTTGCACATCTGAATTCTCAAGGTGATGTAAGATGATTGATGAAGAGTAGAAAGAGAGACAATTCCAGAGAACATGCTGAATAACATTAGCGCAATAAAATAGCAAGCAAATTGCGGCACTATGCATCGCTTCTTCTATGTTATTAAGCTAAAGTAGGCTGAGTCATCGGCTGCTTCATTTAATTCAAGCATAGATCGTAGCCAGAATTGATTTTTTCCTTTTCTATCTAGCAAGAATGATGCATTCCTGTGAATAATAAATTACAACGGTTATGTTTTCAAATGCAAAATATAGTCTAAAAGAGTGGAATTACCAAGGTTTGACATTAACAGATTTTGAGAATACACTCAACTTTATTTAGAAATAACAAAAAATCGGACACTTCTTTCAAATTTTTAAGAGAAATGAGTGGAATAAGCATGTGCAGACGGACATTTTGTTGTAACCACTGCTTATTGCTGGATGTGTAGAAGATGAACTGTTTCTACACACATGCGGAACAACTTGTTCTGAATCTTAGGATCTTGACCACCTGGGCATTTTACACGATTCTGATACGCAAGTTTATATGTTTAATCCAGAAGAAGATTCCCAAAATAGCTGATAGAAGATTGTATGATGAGAAGTGAGAAACTTAGTAAGCCTTTACCAAAAATTATATAACATAAGAACACAGAGGCGAGAGACTCAACATATTTTTCATTCAATTGAACTCTTCCAGGGCTTCTATATGAACATAAACAGGAATGGTTAGAAAAAGAAGCCTTATATACCAGTTTACAAGCTTTTATTGAATATAGACTTGGCCATTTGTGAATTTTCACTTTCCAACCATTTATGCTATTCAATAGTATATTTAGATAACCAATCCCAGAAAACCAACAAAAATTTTACAACCTTCCAAGTTTTATAATGCCAGTATTAGACACATCTGGCAAATAACTGAAACACAATCGAATCATGCACAGTGTTGTCAACAGAATTTTTTCTGAAGTGGGTGCAAAATTCTCATTTTCATATTTCAGACCAAAATCCGTCAAAATATGGCAATTTTCAGAATTTTTCTCATTTTACAGTGTGTGCAAATGGATTTTCAGGTGGGTCCAAACCTGTCTCAAAAATCTCAGGTGGATGCTGCGCCCACTTGCTTTAATGCTGGGGAGAAAACTGATACATAATACTTTTGAACAGAAATCAGCTTTGTTCAAATACAAAACAGTATACAACAGATTGACAGGTTCAGATATCACATAAGTTTACCTAAAATGGGTAACATTTCACCCTAATGGAACAAACACTAGAACAGGAATGTTGAACAAATTCCCCAAGATAACATCAGGATTTGAAGTGAAATGAGAATAGCCTAAAGTTAAGATCAGCCTGATAAGTCAAAGATGCAATAGAAATGTAAAGTACATTTAATCTAGCTAAAACACAAACTCAAACAATTTCTTTTCAAACCTATCACAAAATAAGAGATCACTATAAACAGACTTAAGTATGTTCAGTTTGAAATTGTGAATATACTAAAGTTTAAGGTGATATAAGAAAATCCACTATAAGTATGGTGAACAAAGTACTTCACACAGGGGTGGATATGCAGATTGACAAGGGAAATAATTTTTCTCCAAAACAGACTGGTCAGCTTTCCTTTTCTATTTATTTTACAGTGTTTATGTTAAAATAAATTCGACCTCAGAAAGATTGGGGCCTAGACATCATTTAAAAATGAAATCTCTGAAATTACTTTGTTTTCCTTCTTAATTCCACTTAATTTCACATTTTGAAAGTTGTAGGTTATATCAGGACAATTTTTACAATAATATTTAACATATCTAGTGTTTAACAAATGGAATGAGATACTGACATCTGAAACCTCCCAGATATTGATCAAATTCAAATGTTGAGATGCCAATCAATGAACATAGCAATTTCAGATTTGATGTGACACTACTATCTATACTGCCATCACATATCAAAAATTGACATAAAATATTTTACTTGTTTGTAATAAAAAGGTCATTATAACCTATATAAATACTTATAGGCATTAACATAGGATTCTGTGTCTATTAATTTGACATTATTCATGATTGCAATAATTTGTGCTTTAAGTCGCACTTTGCCCTACTTAAAGGAGCTTAACTTGTCAAAAACTTCCAGACTAAAATTTATTCTAAATAGTCGAACAAACATTTATTCGAGATGAACTTTTTTGAATCTTATAAAAATATTTCTAACAAGTCAACAAAGTTTGAACAAACTGTTGATCAAAGGTTTTCATGTAATACATCATTTCTCGACTTAATGTTAAATTAACGGGATTTGCTCTGATTGTTTATGGAAATAAGTTTATTAACAGTGTATTTTAATACTAAGTGTAATCAGACTTAGCAACATAATATTAAGCTCCCTCATAAACTGCTCTCTTGAAGTTATTCCTGAGTATATTAAGACAGCACAAACAATGGTTTATAATCAGCCCAAAATCATATTTACGTAAATTAAACACTGATTTTCACGGAGAATTTTCAGGGTGATTTTCTTGAACCATGGTGAGAATCGGAGTATTGATACAAAAGATTTCTAGTATTTAAAACTTGTTTGAATTTCACTTCAACTGACCTGCTTAACATGGAACTGACACAAGTACAAAAGTTTAATTGTAAAAAAATTATGTATAATTTATTATAAAGTAGTCTATTTACAAATGAACATAACATAGCTTGCTATTATACCGGCTTTACCAACTGAACATATTTTTGTGCTAGCATTTCATCATTATGAAATGTACTTTTTAAACAATAAACACCTTATCCAGTGTTGTATTCAAACTGTATAAATTCTAAAAGTCCTAAAACTAGCATTTGAGAATTTTTTCAAAAATAAGCCATATAAGATATGTTAAATACAACACAGCTACAGTATTCAGTTAGGTTTCCAGTAATAGCACCTCTTTGTAGTATTCTGGTCCTATTAATATAAACATTTACCTGTTTAACACAAATACAAACAACAGTTTATGAACAAAATATGGATGCGATGCATGAAACATTTTCACTAAAATACTCGCCAAACTAGTAAAAAGTTAGCGAGTTATGCATTTCAGTTATTTTCCGCACTCTTGGCCGGAGAAAATCAAATGTTTCAAACTGAATGCTGAAATGCAATGTTTCAATATATATAATCCACTGAATACTAATTTTGGCATTATATGACATTATATATGCTTATTTATATATTACATATACATGGGATGGAATCCCATTTGACTACTTATGCAATGTATAACATTATTTAAGGTAAAAATTGGTAAAATTAAAACAAAAACAACTGAACATATTATACTATCTTATTTAAAAGGACAGAATATATACGGTCAAAAGAAAAATGACAACAATGCCAGATACAGGTCAGTAAGCTGTCACATTGAGTATTAGAAATCTTATTTGAAATAATTTGAGAACATAACATTTGAAAACTACTCAATTCTTCAGATGATCATTTCCCCGTCGAATGGTATAAAAATGGAAACCAAAAAATCTACTTTTCTTCCATTGTTTTAAGAAACCCTTAAATATATAAATGCGAACTCCCGTGCAGTGATAATATCACTGCGGCGGGCAGGTATCTCACCGTAAGCATGGTAACTTCTAATAAACAACTGACGTGATTGGTTCTAGTCCCATGCTCAGGTCGCGTGATTGTTAAATTTAGACAATTTCATTGGTTGAATTGCGCGTATTAACTGATAAACAACACGTGCAGTAAACTATTATCAACAAAACTTTTACTCAGAATTCCTTCCGCGGTGATTTCTTCTCATATTTCAATAATTTTGAAATATTTTGACAAAATAATGGTTGGGGAACATTTATGAATACATATTTTATAAGTTGTGTGAAAATTGACCACATATATGATGAAAAAGGGAACTATTTTCCCCAAATTTTGGGGATTTTCTTCGTCTGCCCGCCGCAGTGTCTATACCGAGACACTGCATGGGAGTTCGATATAAATGTAAACTGAGAAATAGGACATTTTCAGGATTCCCAATCCTGTCTGTGTACGGAAGGTTACAGTTTCAAAAACAGAATTGTTGAAAGTTCACACGGAGCCTAGAAACTGTTCCAATAATAACAGTTATAAAGATGATTTCAATAGTGGAATTAATGTGACTGACTGGTAGTACAGTGGCAGTTTGGCCAGGTGAAATGATGTGGCCTCAGTATAACCCCATCATATCAGTACATGTCAAACTTTACAAGTTTTTACTGACAAGAGATATCTGGTTGAAGTCAAAGCTATCATTTGTATCATGTACAAGTTTGGTTTAATTTTGACCTAACACATTCTGTCAGTTTCAATACAGGATGTTTCAAGTTTTTTTCTTTTACAGTTGTCATGGTTACTGATAAACCTCTCATAAGGTACTGCAAAAATAAAACTAAAGGACTTATACTAAGTAGCTTCATCAAGCAGAACCTTATGAGATTGTATATCGATAAACACTTGATGTTTAGAGCTCTGTTCATTTTAAAACATGGACGTTTTAGGCCTAGATTTACAAAACATTTCCGAAAGTGGCACATGTGTTTGCAGAAAATGTATACCAGATCTAGCATCGGGCTAAGCGTGCCAAGTGATTCTGACAGGCTAAATTAGGAAACTCTCTGAAAATGAACTTATATCTGTGAAAGATAGCTTGAACATCCTGCTGTTAATTGCTTGGATTTTACCAGCTCTACTGAGAGATACCTCTCCTCAATGTAACTCTAGCATCTTATTCCAAGGAGCATACAGAGAGAATCTTACAATGATAAGCTCCTTAACGTTGAGACACCGTAGGTTGCCATGTATGATACCACAGATACAGGTGACAAATATTTTTCAATACTTTAATTTCGTAATTGTTTTTTCCCAATATTAAACCAAATACCAAACCAACATCAAATAGAATCTGCCAGTGAGAAAACTAGTTTCAAATATTCTCCAAAATGTGATTAATTTTCAAAATGGCAAATTATTTGGCACCTTTTATATCTTTGAAACTTTACAGACTGAAGGTGATTTGAATATGGGTCATTATGCTAGTTGACACTGTATGCAAGCCTATTATAATGTCAGTCATAAAATCGACATTAATGACTTTTGAAATGATTAATTATTGATATTAAAATACATCATGTGTGAAATGTTTGCCTATGGTTAAAGGTGAAATTTCCGACATGTATGTGCAATATACTGGCTATATATTTATGATAATGGCACCACTGTAGCTAAAAGCTAGCAGGTAAAATCCAAGCTGATTTTGGTATATTACAACTTACAAATCATAAATAACCTTACTTCAGTCACAATAGATAGTTAAAAAATTAAAAATCCTTCCAAGAAATGAAGAATGATACATAATGACAATAGTTAGTCGTAAATAATTACTAAATAGTCACAGAAAAAAATCATTCTCAGACACTTTCGAATATATTAACATACCCCCTTCCTCAATGTTTTCCTTTGGATATCTTATTCATACTATAAAGAGTTACAGATTTGAATTGTGACATAAAGTAGGGTCAGTTTTGATCTGGACTGAAGAATAGTACCTGGGCAATAAGTCCAGAGCATGGGTACTGTATCAGCGGTTCGGATCAGGTCATGGACTTCAAATATGGTCACTGTGTTATATCACATAAATGTCCGGAGATCTAAGTCCAATACAGAAAAAATCACTGTTCATTTTCTATACCAGAGCTGCAAGACTAATGTTACATATCACTAGCTTAATCTGCGTCTTGACGTCTGCTGTATACACAATCTCGTTACTTGTCTAGTATACGATTATAAAATCCAATTAGGTGGTACAATTGGGCCTTTATACGACAGCTTCTGGGGGAGGAGCACGACGGCCTAGGAAAATTCGCTCATAAAATCGTTTCCAAGAGGCAATTGTTTTCCCAGACCATATCCAGAAGCCTGAAGTAATTCCTACAACAACTGACATAAGGTACTTGAACATGAACACAATAAATTCAGGTCGGGAGTCTGTTGAATGTCTAGGACAAGGGATTATATATTCCCGGCATTTAGATGCATGCCAGTTAACCATCCAAGTGTCACGCATGGCTTGCTCATAGAAATAGCAGCCTATTACTATGGTAGCGGGTACTGCGTATAGTACGGAAAATACACCTATCCGCACCATAAGTTTTTCTAGTTTATCAGTTTTAGTACCGTCACTTTTCATAATAGTCCTAATTTTGAATAATGATACGAACCCTGCTAGTAAAAATGAAATTCCAATGACGAGATATACCAACAATGGCGCTAGGACGAATCCTCTTAAAGCGTCTACATTTGTGATGCCTGTGAAGCATACACCGCTAACGACATCTCCATCGACATGCCCCATAGCTAATATTGCAATAGTCTTAATGGTGGGAACAGCCCATGCGGCTAGATGGAAGTACTGTGAATTGGCTTCTATCGCCTCGTGGCCCCATTTTAGTCCCGCAGATAGGAACCATGTTAATGTTAAGATAACCCACCAAATTGAGGAGGCCATGCTAAAAAAATAGAGCATCATAAATAAGATTGTACAGCCTTCTTTCTTAGTGCCTTGAGTAATCACTTTTACCATTTTCTCTGCAGGGAAAGTCTCGTGTGGGGGTTCAAATGGTCCATTACAGGCAACCTCGTCACGAATAATAAATCCAACGATAAAAGCTATGGACACCATCAAGTAACAGCCAGAGAGGAATATGATTGGTCGCTCTGGGTAGCTGAATCGTTTCATATCAACTAAGAATGTCAGGACAGTAAACAGGGTAGACACTGCACAAACGGATGACCAAATTCCGATCCACAACCAGGCGAAAGTGGTGACTCCCATTCCAGCAATCTCTGTGCTACTCCTATTGAAGTACATATCATGACAAGGGGCGCCACAATCTTTGACAATATCATTTCCGACTTTGAGCTTATAATCCAAGGCCTTGGGCACCGTCAAATGCATGGGACATTCAAAGGCATACTCTTTGCCGTTCGGTCTCCGTATAGGATCCCTATAAGCTGGAGTGGTAGAGGGTTTCTTGCCAGGTTTAGGAGAGATACCACCGTGGCCTGTACTACTGTTCTTAGGCCCGACACATAAATCCTCACCAAACTTTGGGAAGTTCTCACAGGCTAAACTATCAGGCCATTTAAATCCAAAATTATTCATAAGATGTTCACAGCCTGAGCGCGACTCTTCGCACAGACTACGACAAGGGGGAAGTGCTTTCTCCATGACAGTACATACTGGCACATACACAGTGCACAGAAAGAACTTTAACACTGGACTGCAGTTGACTTTCACCAGTGGGAAAAATTGATGGGCTTCGAGTCCAGCATCATCTTGATTTTGATGGTTTAAAATGTTAGGCATTATTGTCTCATTATAAGGTATCCCATTGCAGAGGGGAACTGTTATTACCTGACATTTTCCATGATGCGGTAAGTGTCCAGTCGAGTCGCTTATTTGAGAATAAACTCCGGCATTTTGACCAAGTCCTCCATGATTCCAAACAAGAAGAAAATTCAAAATAAAATGTCGCAAAAATATTGCACTGTAACTTCGCCAATCCATGACTGATTTTATTCCAGTTTATCTCCTAATAATCCTGATGTGGTCAGTTTTATGGTGTATATAGTCACAGTCACATAATAATCATTCTTCGATCGTAAAACAGCACGCAATCTCCGAGTCGTTTGTGCCAAATTATTCAATCGATGATGGCTGCCTTTGTGCCGTAGTTTTAAACTCCTGGCCTATTTTGACGGTTTCTTGGATGCCAAAGTAAGCAGCATTCAATTCACACACACCGTTATGAGGGTCTAGAAACTGTTGATATGCCTCCAGCCAATTAAGTTCTACTACTGTCTGCATGTTATTAGAATTACACTTCTGATTGGTTGCCGCTAATTGGCAATAATTAGGCTGTTCCATTCACTCCCTGCTTGTTGCCGAAAGTTTGTTTTTTGATGGCACGTGAAGGGAATGTTTGATCGGTAAGTTTGCAACTTTATCCCACATCTTGCTTCCTCCCAAAGACATACCTGACAGTTTCTCATCTTGCATCTGTCATATGTTTTTCATGATCAACAAGAATATAAGAACAAGTACAAGTGATTGTACACGACTAGTCGAGCTCGATCCAAAAATTAAAAAATCTTGTGATGAATCTTTACAGTGACATCTTTGAATAGTTTTCGAACTAAATCCACAATCAATACTAAACTTCTGAGAAGTTGTCAATTCATTCACCTTCTAAGAAATTGCAAAACAGTTCAATGTATTTTTGAGTCCAGGTTGCCAGTTGGTTTCAAACGATCAAGATCTACACCATAATATACACAGGATTTGAAAGTACTAAGACACAGAGGAAACAGGAGGAAAATGATTCAAGAAACATCAACACTCACTGATTTCCAAAAACAGTGGCATCTAGATTGGTGAAAGGTCTGTATCAAATATTATAAATCTCATTTGAGTAAATTAGCATGCAGAGGGCAGCTCAGTTTCGTTTTGTGCCCTTAGCCAGGTTTTGGCTCAAAATCACTTGAAAAGTTCTCAAAATGGTGAAAAACTGCATGATTTTGAAATAATTTTTGGCCAGAGGCTAAGGGTTTGAAGTTTTTTAACATTCTTATCACGGATGTCAAGTAAGTTTCTGGCGAAAGCCGGAGCATAGATTATTTAGAGGACTGGAAACCAGAATGACCTACCTTTTTATTTCCCGAATCTCGCCTGAAATTAGCTCATCTTTGTGACTGTAACCTGTATATCTGTATTAATAGAGTCTCTTTGTATCGCATCTGCCTCAATTTTAAAGTTTAATTGGTATCTTTAATATGATTTCACTGTTTTTGTGGACTGGTACGATTAAGCCAAGCAAATGGCAGCTGATTTGTTCAAAGTACTTTTAGTACTAATTATCGCAAATGACAATAATTTTGGAAACAAAATTATACTAAATAGATTACTAAGCATCTAAGGTAAGTAAAACTAGATGAACAACTGAGTCAATAGTGAGAAATAGGCCAAAATGAACTGCCAGAATTGAAATAGACTGCCATCTTGTTTCCAGTCCTCTAAATAATCTATGCTCCAGCTTTCGCTAGAAACGTACTTGACGTCCGTGATTCTTATATCTTATTAAGGTCAGGGTGCACTTTTGATGAAATTTCATGACCATGTGCTATTTTCAGATAACCATAACTCATTCCGAACACCATCTACATCTTTTATTCTTGCACAAAAGATGCATTAGTGTACCTAGACTATTAATTGAGGTTTGATAATTCTTCAGAATGTTTGAATAACTAGGCTAGAATATTCAGTGGTTTACTTTAATTGCAAAAAAATTCCAAGTGCACACTGACCTTAAAATATGGTAACAATTAACAAATGTTGCTATTTTAGTATACTGTCTCATGGACCTAATTCCACATTGACTATTTCTTCCAAGATTAGTCCATGGTTTTTAAAGATGAAGCCTCAAACCTGGCCTCAAGTATCATCTTCAATAACTAATAACTATTGAAGACCCTCCCCAATTGGCTAAACTTCTAAGAACTGAAACCAGAACCTCCGAGAACAGATAATGAAGTTGAATAATTTATGTTAATAATCATTTCTCCATTTTTATATTGAATTTCTATAAAATCGTGAGTATCCATTTATTTTATCTAAATTATTGTGATTATCAGCAAGATTGCTTTTTGAATCATGTCTGAATAGCGGGAGGGAAATGATATCATTCCATATACTGGAAGCCGTGGATGGGAACCCCTTAGATTTTTCTAGTCAGAGGCAGAGAAATTTTAAGATGGCAACTTGTTAGAACAGCTCTGAAGAAGTTTCTAGAAAATGAGGATTTCTTTCAATCATAGACTTAAGGGAACCACAAAGGTGAATGTTATTGTTAAGGCTCTTACGGAAGTTGTCTTATAAAGACTGAAGGCAGTTTAGAGGTGACATTTAGCTGAGACAACTTGAATGGAATTTATTTGTATGGGCTTTTGCTAAAAAAATTCAGAACAAAGAGAACAAAAAAAGAACAAAGATATTCTCATGGTACCAATACAAGCTGTAACTTAAAGATGCCCATCCATTCGTCCATCCATCCATCCATCGATCTGTCTATCTGTCCATCATTTCGTTACCAGTTTGACAGATGTGATTCAAATTTATAGGCACACACACTGATGCAAAGATATGATGGCAACACCAGATGATATCTTGATAAGACAGTAGACATATATCATATTGCTAGAATACGTGGAGCTATGATGCCTTCATCGGATGAGTCGTCATCGGATGATGCAGATGAGGGGCTCATTCAGAGAGGAATGAAAGAGGATCTTAGGAGCATCCTTGACACATATCCCAACAATGGTCAAATCTTAAAGGTATAAGTATGCTCTAACTATATATTATATTCTCCGTTTCCTACCGCTGCTACCAAAATACTAAATATGTATATGTTGAAATGGTTTGTTTGAAGGTAATCAGGCCTCTCCTTGATTCAAAAAATAACGGAAAATGGATAAAAATTAATGTGATGGTGTTGCTTCTAAAAGAAAAAGTTGTAACATGCCATGACATAACAAGACAAATGAAAAAAAACATTAAAAAATTCCAATCATGTTTTTTCAGGAGATAATACAAAACGCTGAGGATGCAGGGGCAAAAGAAATAAAGTTTTTTCTTGAATCTTGTCCTCCTGAAACCAAGGGAAAACTACTTAAGTCGAGCCTTAAACAATACCAGGTATGAAAATTACTGTTCACTATGTATCATCTTGTTTGTATCCTACCCACAGGTTCAGAGTGTTCAAGCGATCTCCTTTCAAAATCATGCTTTTTTCACAATTTTGAGCACTTCATATATTTTTATTTTCAGGGGCCAGCACTTTATGCATACAATGACGCCAGCTTTACAGCTAAAGACTGGGAAGGTATCAGAAGATTGGGTACTAGTATCAAGAAGAATGATCCAATTAAAGTTGGCCACTTTGGACTGGGCTTTAAGTCTGTCTTTCATATCACAGGTGAGACTGGCAAAAACTGGGTTACAGATAAAGATTACTGTAAAACTGTAGAATTTGCTGCACGATTATTTCACGAGAGTGCCTCTCCCAGGTAAACGACACTTACCCAGGTAGTACTGGGATTGCCTTCTCCCTTGTTTTTCTCATAGAAGATAGTTTGAAATGATTACCTCTTGAATCCCAGGTTCTAAAGTCAGTTGAAACTAAATTTCTGTTGAAATTAAATGCTCATGAAATATAAATGTATTACTGTTTTGACCTGGGCAAATTTGAATTATGGACCAATTGCTCTGTTTTTTCCTCCATGTGTTGAAAAATCTGCTGAATTAAATGGGCCTCCAGGGCTCCAAGTCAACGCTTATGTGCACCCTGTTTTATGTTATAAACACATTGTCACATATTTTCCTTCATGAAAAAGCAGGTCAGAATTCGTCAGAATTCAATTCTTTAGGCCCTGAGTAGAAAAATGTACCAACCAAAATCTGAAGGGGAATTCATTGAATGTAATTGAAACACTAAATATTAATCAAGTTAAATTTGCTTATTTACATTTGGACACTTTTAGATTTACCAAGCATTCTCAGCCAAGACCGCTTAATGATACTGGACCCACACCAAGCATTTTTTAAAAAGACGACTCATAGTCTTTATCTGGGTAAAAAACGAAGGAGGAAGAGAAAGAAGAGCTGTCATTATCCTGGTCATTTAGAGGCATTTAAGGCGGTACTTGATCACCCTGACCTTAATGAAGCTTTTAAGAAAACTAAGTTGGATGGTACATTATTCAGGTATTAGTAATATGTTAATTGCTTTGTGATTTATATACAATGTACATTTTTTTATCTTTTTTATTCTTCTTTATTCAATTTTAGTACATACAAATTACACATGTAGTGACTGCCAATGTACAGTGTGAGTCAAAAAGGTAACCCAAACAAATCTTAATAACTGTCATTACAGTACTACATGTATATTCAGGAGTTAGTATTATAAGGCACAGCCAACAGAGGGCTTTCTTCGGGTGTTTTTATCAATAATCTTTTGTTCTGTCACCAACAAAAGTGGTAAAATATTGTTATGGTCTCCGTTTCTTTGTGACGACATGTGGCGGTTGGGGTTTGGTGTCTGTAACAAATTCTTATAACTTCCAATAACTTGACAAATACTGTTTCAACTGATATCAGTTTTTTCAAAATTATCTAGAAGTTCTCAGAAGTTCGAATATGACTTTAGATTTGACCTTCAATGACCTTCTCATGGTCAAAGAAAGGTCAAAAAGGTATTTTTTCAACTTGCTTCAAATTGACCAATTTTTTTCAAAATCATCTACAAGTTCTCAGAAGTTCAAATCTAACTTAAGATTAAGCTTTGACCTTCAATAATCTTCTCAAGGTCAAAAAGGCATTTTTTTAATTGCCTCAAATTGACCAATTTCTTTTCAAAATCGTCTACATGTACAAGTTCTCAGAAGTTCAAATCTGACTTAAGATTGAACTCATAATTTTGTAAGCAACTAGGTGGTGACATTTGGTCATGTTAATGTCTTTTTTATTTAGGAATGATGCACCTGTTTTCATCTTGAAATAGTAATTTTGCCCAGAGTTTTCATTCATACATAAGTACATGCTCTAAATATTAAATGATTTTAATGTTAATTATATTTTAGATTCCCACTGAGGCTGCCTCCACAAGAGAGTGATATGAAGTCTGACTTATCGGATAAATGCTATGATGTTGCTGAGATTGTGCAACTCCTTAAGTCACTGGAGAGTGATACAGATCTCATACTGCTCTTCATGAAGACATTGAATACTATTAAGGTATACCAGCCTTTGCAGTGTATTTTTTGTTCTGTCTATACAGTTCAAAGATCTGATCATTCATAGTACTATCTAGCATATTGTCAAATAATCCAGGTACATGCATAATTAGTTCAATCATTAACATGTACAGTAGTTCAAAACTATTGTAGATTTAGTTTTAGTCAGTCGAACCCAACCTATAGTACTATTTAGTATTTTGGAAGTATTCTAAATTGGATCATTTATTGCATCTTATTGTAGGTATACATCGATGGCCAGCAGCACCTTAGAGTTTCACTGTCTTCTGGGAATGACAGAAATGTCTTCAAAGAAAGGGCAGACTTTCTTAAGTTCATCCAAAGCCGCCAATATCAGGTACATCCTCAAAGTGAAGCAACATGTCACCCAGATCTGCAGCCTCGCCAAGATGTGCAATGTGACCCTATGACATTGTCGGAATATGTCAGTATTGAGGTTGAATGTTCAAACAAGTCTGTGAAAAATAAGATGTGGCTCGTGAACCATTACTATGCAACACCAGGTAGTGATATTTCAGAGACTTTGTTGAAACTTCTGCATAATGAACATCTGGCTTTATGCCCACTTGTTGGCTGCGCTGTTGAGATCAATGATGGTGAGTTTTTGTTCTATGTAAATTAGATTAGATAATGCAGGGGTTTCACTAGAATTTCTCACAACAGGCTAAATAAATGAAAACAACAGGCAAAATTAATGAAAATCATTAATTTGAAAAGTCCCCAAAAAACAACATGCGATTTTGTGAAAACAACCGTTGAAAATCACCTGTTGCCTGCTGCTAATGAAACCCCTGTAATGTATTACTATGTATCAATAATGATGCTTCATAACTGGATTATATCTTCAGGTATAAGTTAAATGTCATGTCATGGGTGTAGATTTTGTCAAAAGGTGAACATACTACTGCCTGGCTATGTCTGTCATAAAATATTCAAAATAAGGAGTGATTTTAAAATATGTCTTACTTTTGGTTGCATTCACTACTTGGAGGGTTGTTATCCCACCGAACAAGTTCGTAGGGATATAGAGAAGCCATCCATGCATTCGTCCATCCCTGCATTCGTCTGTCCATTTGTTTGTCCAGATGATAACTCAAATACTGGTTTATGGATTGGATTCAAAATTTATAGGCTTATGCCTCATAGGTGTAGGACCCTGGGGGGTTCACTATATATAAACCTTGACGGGGATCCTCGGCGCATGTGGGGGACCTTTTTCAACGTTTGGTACGGCAATGGACCCATATTTAGGATTTGGTATGGGAATGCCCGGAAATTTCTGACTTCTGAGATATGGCAATGGTCGGACTTTTGCTCTTCTGGTATGAGAATGGTCGTTGTAGATACGTTACCTAAAATTCGTGGTATGGCATTGGTCCAGTAGTTGCAAATTTGTATGACATTGATCCTATATTTCATTTACTTTGAATTAAGGTATGGCATTGGTCCCATATTTGAACATTTGGTATGGCATTGGTCCTATATTTGGACATTTGGTATGGCCTTTGGGCGTTATTTTGGTTGGTATGGGAACATATTGAAATTTGACAGATTGGTATGGGAACATATTGATATTTGAGGCTTCAGCCTAGGACCCCTGTCGAGTTTTATATACAGTGAACCCCCCGGGTGTAGGACCTGACCTCTGGTCGAGAAGGAATTTACAATATGGTTGCCCAATTCAAAATGGCCACCATTTTACACAGAAAATATAATCTTTGAGAACTCTAGTCGACGGATTTGGTTCAAATTTTATGTGCTGCTGCCCAGGGACAAAGGAGCTTTGTCGAAGAAGAAATTTTCAAGATGGCTACTGAATTCCAAACGGCCAATTTCTTAAAAAAACATAATCTTTGATAGCTCAAATATCCATTGATGGAATTGTTTTCAAATTTTATAGGGACAAAGGAGCTTTGGTGAAGAAGAGATTTTTAAATGACAGCAATTTTTCGTAAAAATATATAATCTTTGATAACTCAAAATACCAGTGGACAAAGAAGCTCTGCTTAATGTAAATAAATACAAGTTTTATGTTTTAGTGGATGTTTATTTATTTCAGATGTAGTTGACTATAGTAAGCCACCACAAGGTCATGTGTCTTGCGTCCTTCCCCTACCTGTCACAGAGACAAGCCCATCAGGTCTACCTGTACATGTGAATGGATACTTTGCATTAGACCAGGTAATCCACAATTGTCCTAATGTTTATACAGGTTGACAAAAAATAATGACACCCACCTTACGTTGCATTCTTGTTTGTCTATTAACATAAAAAGTAGACATGTGAAGGCACCTCTAAAGATTTCAGATGTGTAGCTCAAGTGGCTCAAATTTTATGAGCGTTACAATATTTGTTTTAAATGTCATCCATTCCTTTGCAGACACATATGGATTCTATACGAAAAATGCCATCCAGCTTTTGTAACATAACTTTGTAAATACTAATGATTTTGGCTTGTACTTTTAGGGAAATTCAATTATGCACAAAATAATGTAATTGCCATTGATAAAATTATTATAACTTATTTCCAAAATTATGTTACAAAAGGTGGGTGTCTTTTTGTGTAAGATCCAGTTGTGCCAACAAAGGAATAGACGACACATTTTGTATGTAACACTCATAAATGTGCATCTACATGTACATGTAGGCGAGCTAGTCATCTGAAACTTCTTTTGGAGTTGCAAAATGGAGTGTAGTTTTAATGTGCAAAAAAACTAGTCAGAATTTATTCAGACAAAAAAAACATTATGTGTCTGGGTGTCTTTTTTGTGTCACACGGTATATTAAAATACCTGATTTGAGTCTGTTTAGAGGGAGTAAAGGCCAGATTTGAAAAATATAGATGGTCAAAAGACCAGCAAAACTATGGGAACCTCCTAGATCTCACCATTCTGTATATCATTCACTTCATACTTTATTAAAAATGTTCAGCTACAACATCAACACAAGACCAGTTTGAACTACATGTACTTTGGATTGATTTTATTACAGAATCGAGCGCACCTCAAGTGGCCAACCATGGACCAACAAGAGGAAAACGATCCAAAATTATTATGGAATACTTGTGTATTGACTGAGCTGGTCCCGAAATGCTATCTGCAGCTGGTTAAGAATGCTCTTCAGATGCAAGTGAAACCGGAAGTTATATACCGGATGTTGCCTGACTGTGATAGGGTAAGACCTTGTTAACTGTTTTTGAAAATAATAGGTGACAACGGTTCCTTTACAAATTGATACATTATGTTTTGTTGATACATCATTATACATGAATGATGGATATTTATATTGGCGGGATCAACTTTATGGATTGAAGGCTCAAATGATCACACTGCAGAAAGTTGTCTTTCCCATCAGGTATGACCCCAGAGCATATTGATAGTATGGAAAGAGAAACATGTGAAGAGTTTCAAAAAGATCTTTCAGTAGGATGAAAAATTTTCCTTAGTCAAATTCCCTCTTACTAAACTTCAAGTTGAACTTCTGATTTCCCCCTAATCACGATGAACTACTTATTTCAGGTGCATGACAAATGGAAGATTGTCACTAAAACTCTGGGTCCAATGTTGCTGCAAGAAGACATAATATTTTCCAACACTCAGGCAGAATGGGTCAATCCAAACGTCTGCATCATCGATAACCTTCATGAACAACCAGCAAAAGATGTCTTGCGGGATCTCTTAAAATCATCTGGAAGTCATGCTGCTCAAATACCATACCATGTCCAGAAAGTCATTGAGGCATGTAAGTTGACCACCATAACCCCTAGCCTTATAAGGGGATTAATGAAACAGGACCCTGCAATATACAAATCACGTTGTAATGATGACAAACACTCCATACTGAGTTACATCCTACAAGATGATGATTTCTGTAGTGTGGATGGACTTGAACTTTTAAATCTGCTCGATAACTCCAAAGCCACGTTCGCTAAGTGTACAGAGGCTTATCGTACAGAGAACAACCTACAAGTACTCCCTATATATCTACCATCAGATGAATACCCTATTGCAATGTTCCCAAACCACAAAGATCGATTTCTCGATATGGGTAGCATGGAACCAACACTAGTAGAGAAACTGCATAAAGTGTCTTTGAGTTGTGAGTACTGCATTTTTTGAATTCACCAATATGGCAGAGATATATTGAAGTTTTTGACAGACAGAATATTTGTAGTGGATGATCCATAGGATCTGTAGCAATAATACATTAATTATCCCAACGAACGAAGTTCGGTAGGGATATAGTGAAGCCCTCCGTCCGTCCGTCAGTCAGTCCGTCCGTCCGTCTGTCCGTCCGGAAGATAACTCAAATACTAGTAGACGGATTTTCTTCATATTTAGTGGAATATGTATATTGGTAAATAGTTTTACGCAAAAAAAAATTTTTTCAAGATGGCCGCCGCTTTAAAAATGACGGGACTTTTTCGCAAAAATCATAAATTTTTCATTCTAAACCAAAGTAATTAATATTATTGTTTGAAATTTTGGTAGTATATTCAAAACATTTATCTATTTCACATATATTCCGTGTTTTTCATCCTGAACCCCAGGGGCCTTGTATGGGGGGTCAGGAAAACAGAAATTTTCGCTAATTTTTAGATCTTTCTGAAGTATAGCTTTATTATACTCAAATAAAAGGCAATTAAGAGTAGATTGCAAATATTGTATCTTTTTTTGATTCGAGCCTCGTAAAATTCAAAATGGCCGTCTAATGTACGATTTCGCAATAATTTTTCGATCCCTTCAAAGTATGGCTATATTATACTCAAATTGAAGGATTTTTGGAGTAGATCACAATTATGGTATTATTTTTCAGATTTGTACCTCAGAAAATTCAAAATGGCTGCTTAGCAGTAATTCGCAATTCTAAAATCTAATTTTTTCAATTTTAACCAAAGTAATGAGTATAATTGATTGGAATTTGGTAATTGATATTTTGTTCGTTGGGATTTGCTACTCCGCGGAGTTGCCATTATCTAGTTAAGTTCAATCATTAAATCGCTTCATTTTTTGGGATTATTTATTAATTATTTTGTCACCACCAAAAAGTGGTGACATATTGTTATGGTCTCCGTTTTTTGTGACTGTGGTTGGTGGTTGGCGATCAGCGGGTGGCGGTTGGTGGTTGGAGTCTGTAATAAATTTTTAAAACTTCCAACAACTTAACAAATACTGTTTAGACTGACTTCAGTTTTTTTCAAAACTATCTACAAGTTTTCAGAAGTTCAAATCTGACTTTATATTTAAGATTTGACATTCAGTGACCTTTTCAAGGTCAAAAAAGGTTGAAAAGGTATTTTTTCAACTTGCTTCAAATTGATTTTTTTTCAAAATCATCCACAAGTCATCAGAAGTTCCAATCTGACTTAAGATTTGAGATTCAACCTTCATTGATCTTCTCATGGTCAAAAAGGTATTTTTTCAACTTGCTTCAAATTGACCAATTTTTTCCCCATGTTTTTTTAAATGTGACTTCTAGCTCGGTTAGATTCCCAATAGACCCCATGTAATATATTCACAAAAAGTAAAATATCTTTTCTTGTATTGGACAGATTTGATTTGATATCAGTACAGGACTGGTCTTCCTAGAGGCCCAGTAATAATTATGTCATCACCAAAAAGTGGTGACATATTGTTATGGTCTCCATTTTTTTGACGGAGGTTTGTGGTTGGCGGTTGGTTGGTTGGCGATCAGTGTCTGTAACAAATTCATACAACTTCCAATAACTTTACAAATACTGTTTAGACTGACTTCAATTTTTTTTCAAAATCATCCACATGTTTTCAGAAGTTCAAATCTAACTTCATATTTAAGATTTGACTTTCAATGAATTTTTCAAGGTCAAAAAGGTCTTTTTCATCTTGCTTCAAATTGACCAATCATCTACAAGTTATCAGAAGTTCAAATCTGATTTTAGATTTTAGATTTGACCTTCAATGACCCTCTCAAGTTCAAAAAAGGTCAAAAAGGTATTTTTTCAACGATAACCGGACGACTCATCCCCTAGACGTCTCATCCCTGGACAACTCATCCCCTAGACAACTCATCCCTTGGACAACTCATCCCCTGGACAACTCATCCCGTAGACAACTCATGGCACTCATCCCCTAGAAAACTCATCCCCTAGACGACTTATCTCTGGACAACTCATCTCGTAGACAACTCATCCCCTGGACAACTCATCCCCTAGACAAGTCATCCCCTGGTCCAAATCATCCCCTAGACAACTCATTCCCTGGACAACTCATCCCTTGGACGACTAATCCTTTGGCATGTTTGAGTAGAGTAATTTAATAATTATATTACCAATTCATGTGATATTCAAATGATTTTTAAATGTTTTGGTTGTGAATATGGTCAGCTTTAAGTTTCAAAAAACATATATTACATGAACACTGTTACTCCACTCAATTATACTGTTGAGCTGTTTGGGTAACAAAACGTTGAAGCCTCGAAGGTATATAAGATATTTCATTTTTTTCCTTATTTCACGAGTTGTAGGCAGAATTCCCATGACATTCTCTATCTTGCTTTTGTTACTTTGCGTAAACAGAACTTCTAAAACGGTTAAGACCTGCACTTCTAATCAGTTCTGTTTACGTAACAATTAAATAGTGAGATATTAAATCAACGATTCTGTTGTCTTCTGTACTATTTGTTTGCAAACATGTACAGTTTCTTAAACATATGATACCGACAAACGTTTGTGATAAAAATGTTGTGGGAATTTTGCCTGCAACACCGGAATTAGCTAAAAATAAAAATTGACCGTATCTTTAAGGTTCCTACATTTTGTTACGATCTGTTTCGGTAACCAGCATAATGTAGTGGAGTACCAGTGATAAACAAAATCTTTCTGGGAGGGGAATATTGTAAAAAACTATGATTTGGTCAAAAAGATAATCAACCAATTAATCTCTGATTTGTTTTGAAAATATTTACTTTTAATTTCGATATGATATTAACATTGATTTCATTTGATGTCATAGTATATATGTTGTTCATAGCTCAAATATTCTTTAATCCAAAGATTATTTTTTCACAGCATTAATGAAGTTAGTGTTTAAAGTTATGCACAAAGAGAATTTGTTTGGTCAGGAAATATTGAGTCATGTAATATAAGAATAAGAGATGAGGGTTTTAATGGCATCGTTTGACTGTTTATTTGTGTCAATAACGTGAAAAATAATATTTTGAATGATCCAAGATGTATTTACTGAGTATTTCTTTTCAAGAAACACTTTACAATATTTAGCTTCATGTGATGAAGGATGAGTTGTCCAGGGGATGAGTTGTCTAGGGGATGAGTTGTCCAGGGGATGAGTTGTCCAGGGGATGAGTTGTCCAGGGGATGAGATGTCCAGGGGATGAGTTGTCCAGGGGATAAGATGACCAGGGGATGAGTTGTCTAGGGGATGAGATGTCTAGGGATGAGTTGTTCGTAAGCCTTTTCAACTTGCTTCAAATTGACCAATTTTTTTTCTAAAACTGATGAGTATTTAAGTTAAGGGAACTTTCTAATATACTCGCCATGCTCTCTGACCCGAATGAGCCACCTCTTGGTGAAACTGTTAACTACCTACTTGTAGGTATTGGTTGAAACTCCCACCATTTCCAACACCAGTCTTATTAATTATGATAAACCATATACAAATGCAGAAATAATGTTATCCTTGTTTTGATTTGCCCATGTTATGAACTCTCATCAAATCAGAATGAAGGTTACAAGACTTTTTGGTGACTTTCATAACGCTTTAAAGTAAGAGTGTTAATGTTTACACTTTCATTTCTCTACATTTTTCAATTTATTGTATTTATTTAATATGTTGTTGCCTTGCCCAAGTCGGTATTTTTTACTTATCCTGATCTTGAATTATTACCACCTTGTACAATCTAATGCAGCATTGCTGATATTATGATAAGTTATTCAGCGGTTTCAAGATTTCCATAATTCCTATGCTGTCAAGGGTATCGCAAAACCTTATTTATTGGCAAGATCGCGTGGACACAATGTGTGACTGCAGGCTGATTGACCAAATAAAAATGTTTTCAGGTTTACCCACATAAACAAAGCAAACTACCTGTCTATGACTTGATATTCAATGATATGATCGGGTATTTCTTCAGTCTTCAATTTATTATGTAATTAAATGTACATTGTACATGTAAGCAGTCATTAGTGTAAACATGGGCTTTCAACTAATCAAGATTTGGGGGAGGATTTGTTCATGAAAAATGTACTTGTTTTGACTGTGCATAATAATGAGCTAACGCTGCAGGTCAAATTTACCGACATAAACATAAGGTCAGTTAAGTACGTGGCTTTCTCATTGGTATAAGGCGGTCATAATAGAAATCAAGATAAGTAAAAGAGACCAACTTGGGCAAGGCTAAATATGTTGTTGGTCCTCTTGTTTATGTCTTATTTCTTTTGATCTGGGTATGTCACTTCTTATGCATTCAGTTACCCATTCTTAGACAGTCAATTTTATTTAGGTGCAACACAACTAAGAGTCTTGAAAGATTCTGACGCACTACAATTGATCCTGGAGACAGAGCCAAAAGACTGGAAGAAACTTGATATTGTGGAAGAGTCGCTAAAGAAGCAGATTGACTGGTGTAACATTGTGTCTGAATACATTGTGAAGAACAAACAGAACATCGCAAACTACGAGAAGCTACATCTTTTCCATCAGACCAGCAGCTGTAACAGCAACACCATAAACCTTGTTAAGCTTCAGAAAAGATCAGCGATACTCTTGGAAGGGAAGTCACAGATAGAGGAGTCTTTGAGGAAATTCTTGATCAGCATAGGTGTCATTATATTAGAAAAGCTTTCCAAACCCTGGGACTCCATAGAACAAATTCTGGTGAATGATGGTTACATAAATAGGTATGGCCCAGATGGTGTTCTCCAGGTGATAGCAGATAAGCTTGTATCCAAAGATCCTCATGTAACAAATGGTGACCACAACATCTCAGATCTCTTCCATGCTGCATCTGAAGAAGAAAGGCTTGCTCTGCAGGAAGAACTTGGAAGATTCAGTGAAACTGATATTGATGACAAACAGAAATCATTAATCAAGTCACTGCCTATATTTAAGACAACATTGGGTCAATGGGTTTGTCTAAATGACAACAATCCAGTCATGTGCAAAGAAACCATTCCAATTCAGGTCAAGGCAAGCATGATTAAATACAGCAAGGTCACTGCTAAGTTGGCATCATTAGTAGACATATTGCCCCTTGAGGAGTTAGCCCTCATTCAGGATCACATCCTTCCAAATCTTAATAGCAGTTATACACAATCGGAGATAAAGAAACTGATGATATATATACTCAACCACCATTATCGTTTCATTAAACAAGAGCATGCTGGGAATATGTTGAAAGATTCATTGAATGGTGTAAAATGCCTAGAAGATGCACATGGATGCCTTTGCTGTATCAACACCCTATATGACCCAGTTCTCTCAGATTTGATTGATCACAATGTACCAAAAGAGTTATATTTCTCTGCAGAACAAAACCTTTCCATTCTTAAAGAATTGGGACTAAAGGTGAATTTATCCAATGAAGACATCGTAAACATCGCAAGAGAAATAGAAACAGCTACCATCCAAGAAAAAGCAATATCAAAATCGAAAGCTTTGCTCAAATACTTGGAGGAGGATCATGAGATTTTAATTGCTGAACGTCACGATCTTGTTGAAGAACTTTCCAACATTGCTTGGCTTGTGAGGGAAGAGACACAAATGGATGGATTTCCAAAGTCATTGAAAGCATCTTATTCAAATGATTCTCTTTGGAAACCAAGAGAAGTGGGGGATATTAAACATGTTAAAATAGTTGGGTCCTCTTTACCACTATGTAAGACATCTAAGAGAGTGAGCGAAGCATTTGGTTGGCATAAGCCACCCCCAGCAATGAAAGTGTATCACCATATGCAGAACCTTTCAAAGTGCTACAAAGATAGAGATAAGGGAGAATACAACACATTGGCCAAATCTGTATATCAACATATGGGAACAAATACTCAACTTCAAATGTTGCTACACCAAGACACCTCATTAAAGTGGATCTGGCATGGGAATGGATTTGTAGAACCGGGTAGCCTAACCATAACCAACCTTCCCTTCCCATTATCCCCTTACATTTACTCTCTCCCTAGTGAGATGGATGAGTTCAAGACTAGTATCAGAGAATCTGCTATATTAGAAGGACCAATCAGTACAGTACTAGTGACTGCACTTAAAAAGATGCAAAGTATGGATGCCAAAGAAAGAAATTACGATAGGGATTTGAACATTGCTGTCAATATCATCAACAGAATAGCAAGGTCTGTACAGACTGAGGAAATTACTCTTCAAGATGTGAAAGATGACTTGCTTCTTCCAGTTCAAGGTGAAGATGAGGCAATCCTGATGCTGAAGAAGATTAGTGAGTGTGCATACATGTACAGTGCAACTCAATGGCTAACAGCTGATTCCAATGAGGAATTAACCAAACGTTATGTACATAGTGGTATCTCAGAGAACACATGCAAGATTTTGAAAGTCCCTTCCCTGATGAGTAAGCTCCTTGGAGATGATGAGGGATTTGGAGAAGATTATGGCCAAAGTGAAGACCTTACAACAAGACTTAAAAATATTCTTTCAGACTACCGTGATGGATTTTCAGTCCCTAAAGAACTTATTCAGAATGCAGATGATGCTGGTGCCAGTGAGGTTGGTTTCATATATGATGAGAGAGATAATTATGATGCAAGGAAGTATTTGATAGATCCTGGTATGGAAGATCAGCAAGGCCCTGCATTGTGGGTGTACAATAATGCTACATTCTCTAATGATGATTTTGAAAATATTGTGAAACTTGGTGCAGCAACAAAAGCAGAACAAGGCAACAAGATAGGCAAATTTGGTCTTGGTTTCAATACTGTTTATAACCTTACTGATGTCCCGAGCTTTGTTAGTGGCGATAGCATTGTGTTTTTCGACCCTCATCAAACATTCCTAGGAAAAGCCATAAGTGGAAAACCAGGTTTGAAAATTCCAATAAAAAAGGTTAAGAAATTGCCCCAACTGTCAGACCAGTTCAAACCATATACTGGAGTTTTTAACTGTGATCTGAGATGCAATGTTGGAGAAGATCAATATGATGGAACTCTCTTTAGATTCCCTTTGCGACAACAACGGGGAAAGATCAGCAACATTTGCTATGACAAAAACGAAGTAAAGAAATTGTTACAAACAGTATTTGATGCCGCACACAAGCTAATGCTTTTTACCCAGCATGTGAAGAAGATAAGCATTTGGCATATACCAAAGGATCAACAAAGTACACCACCAAAACCATTTGATATATTGGAAATTACAAAGGAGACATCACTCTGCATCAGAAGTCCAGGATGTAACAGCATGATGGATGCATCTTATGAGCATCTCAAAGGAGACCATACAAAGGAAAAGCCAAAATCATCAGAAATTATCAAGACAGCAAAAGTGGTCTCTTCATTGGGTGCTGAGCTGCTTTCAGTTCCAAGTGGGGAGAGTAAACGTCATTGGTTAGTGGTTTGGGATATCGGAGATGGGGATGCATATGCCACTGCACTACAGAGACCGAAACATCACAATTCTGTTGCAGGTGTTGCCATATCGCTTAAAGCAGATGGTGATGGATCTTATCAACTTTCAGTTGATGGAGAGTCAGCCACTATGTTTTGTTTTATGCCTTTACCTATTGAGGTCCCATCTCTTCCATTTCACATAAATGGAACTTTTGCCGTCACTTCCAGTCGGAGAGAACTTTCTGAGTGGAAGGATGGTGATAGGAGAAATGGAGAAGCAAATGAGGAAGCAAGCTGGAACACATATCTCATGAAAGACTCTGTGGTTTGTTCCTACATTGCTGCATTGTGTGATCTGAAAGATATCATGGACCCAACACAATTGGCAATGTATTATAATGCATGGCCTTGTGTTAAGGAACTATCGGGTCTGTATTTTGAGTTCCAAAACAGTTTTTTAACAAGACTGCTTCATGGAGGTTTGGAACTATTTACAGACGGAACCTCTTGGTCTGATATAGAACATGTAGTTTTTATCGACAGCCAGTGGGAAGAAATTTTCTACCAGAATCCTGAGACACCTTACAATGAAGCAATACAAACACTCAAACTCCACCATACAGATTGCATTGTAGTGACTGATATACCAAAAAGGATTCTTGAGACATTACAATCAAATAAAAGTTTCAATAGACCCATATACACATTGGATAAATTCTTTGAAGATGTTTTCTTTAGAGATATCCAGAGATTAGATGGAAAGTATAGGAATCCATTGATGATGTTTGCTCTTAGAAATGTGGCTAGCTTGAGTGACCATGTCATCCACCTTATGAAGACAGTGCCAGCTGTTCCAGTTCAACCAAGTAGCAAACTGAAGATGATAGAAGAACTAATTGATCCATCATCTGAGTTGAACAAACTGTACTGTGAGGATGATGATGTGTTTCCAACTGCACTCTACACAGATGATCAAATATGCAAACCATTACAGAATTTAGGAATGAAACACAAGTATACTGAATTGTCAGGGGACCAAATCTTAGAGAGAACCAAGAGTGTTCAATGCATCAGTGACCAGACGAATAAAAGCAGTGCTCTAGAACGTTCTAAAGAGTGTATCATAGCTATAGACAGAAATTGTAGAACTCAAAAACTACAAAATGAAGTGAAAGAACAACTTCTGAAAACTCCATTTTTGCCAATCAAGCCATGTCCTCCTGGCTATCCAACAGTATTATGGAAAAGATGTAATAACAATTTTGCTGCAGCAGAAGATCTATTTGCAGAGAAGCATATGTATTGTGCAAGCAATGCCAGTCTCATCTTAGATGAAAGTCATTCTTCTTCCTTCCCAGATTCGGTATCAGTATTTTTTGATCTAAAAAAGACCATTCCCATTGACTGGGTATTAAATCAAATGACAGTCTTGCTCTCCTGTAGGGATTGCAGTGACAGAATCAAGGAAAATGTGTGTACTTCTGTGTATGAGGTGCTTGAGGATGAACTGAAAAACCCCATTGATGAAAAAATAAGCAAGGCTTTATCATCTCTGAATTGCATTTTGATTGGTCAAGACCTTGTTCACCCACACTGTATAGCTTATCATCTTGATGCTGATTGCACACCATATCTGTATGGCTTGAACAACAATAATATCAAGAACAAGTACCCAAGACTGCTAAAGGCATTGAATGTGAAGGATACATTTGACTATGAAGACTACAGGCAGGGTTTGAAAAAGATGCATCATAAGATAATGGCTGGAAAACTAGATGAAGTACAGGTCAAAGTATCACTGAACTTGGTCAACCAACTTTTTGCTCGTCAGAAGAAAGAGATAATTGGAGAAAACCTGACTGAGTTTTATGCACCAACAAAAGACAACAAACTTGTATTGGCATCAAAGTTGTGCTTTGATGATATTTCCTGGATTGAGACAATAGAAGAGATGCAGTTTGCGCATGATGAGTTACCACGTGGACTTGGGATCAAAACAAAACGTGATCAGCATTTTAGTTCTATAAGTACAGACATAGGCATGCCATTTGGGCAAAAGGAAGAACTGACACAAAGATTAAAGAACATTATCCAATCATATCCATGTGATCAGGGCATAATGAAGGAAATGCTGCAAAATGCAGATGATGCTGAAGCTAAGGAGCTTCATTTTATCCTGGATGAACGTGAGCATTCCACTGATAAAGTGTTTCGGGAAAGTTGGAAGCATCTTCAAGGACCTGCGTTACTTGTTTTTAACGACAAACCATTTACAGAGAAGGACATGGGAGGCATACAGAGCCTGGGTCTGGGAAGTAAAGGAAATGACCCAAATAAAACAGGCCAGTATGGTATTGGATTCAATGTTGTGTACCACTTGACTGATACACCAACCTTCCTTACTAATGGCTCTGAAGTAAAGACAACATTGTGTGCATTTGATCCCAACCTCAAATATGTATGTCATGAAAAAAGTCAGGTTGCTGGTATACAAATAAATGCCAATGAAAAAACACAGGCGCAATATCCTGATGTTTTTGAATGCTACAAACATGATCTTTTCTCCGAAAATGAGTCAACCTTGTTTAGATTGCCACTGAGAACTAAACAGAATGCCACAATATCAGCAATAAGCAATGAAGAGGTTACCATAGAAGAAGTACAAAAATTGCTAGATAAGTTCAAAGATGACATGTTTGATGCCTTGCTATTTGTAAACAGAGTTGAGAAAATTGCTATTGGGACAATAAACAAAAATGGTGCACTGTTGAAACGGTATGAGGTGCAATCTACTATGTCTGATCAAGATAGAGATAATCTGAATGATTTCAACAAAGAGGTGTCTCACTTGAGTTCAGCTTTGAAAAAAGGGGATATAACAATTGATAAAATTCCCCTCATAGAAGTATCATATGAAAAGATCTTGATTGATAACAATGGGAAAAGGGAGAAATGGAACATCTCAAGAAGATTTGGCTTCAACAAGGGAACAGAGATTTTACCTGAGGTTCAATCGGCCTTCCAGAAAAAGAAACTTCTACTTCTACCACATGGAGCTGTAGCAGGAAGGACTGAACAAGTAGAACAGACACAGTCCAGAGCATTCTGTTTCTTACCACTACCTGGAAGAATTCATCTGCCTGTACATGTAAATGGCCATTTTGCACTAGATGATGCAAGGCGAAATTTGTTTGATGATTTCAAAGAGTACAGGCATTTGTGGAATCAACTTGTATTGAAGGAAATTGTTGTTCCTGCTTATATATCCCACATACAACATATGAAGGCTGCTCTTAAGCTGAATCAAACACATTCCCATGAAACTACAATATGTCATCTTGAGAAGTTTTATCACTTATTTCCTTCAGTCCCTCAGTCCCCACCTATCAGTCCTAGTTATTGGGAATATCTTAGCATCACATTATATAAAACAATTGCCAATTGTGATGCTAAGCTTCTACCTGTTGTCAGAAAGACCTCACAAGATAAATGTACTACAGATTGGGTGTCTCTTCAAAACAATGGAGAAAATGATGTTTATTATGACAACATCCCAAAGAGGCTTGCGGCTTCAAAGCGTACTTTTGATGGAAGAATAAAGGCAAAGGAACAAGAACGACCAACTCCAACCATGTCTAATATTCTCAAGATGCTAGGCATGAATGTACTAGACATGCCTAAAACTATCAAGAACAACTTTGAAAGTGCTGAAATCCATATCGAAACTATATCCCCAGCTGCTGTTTCGAGATTTCTGAAATCATGGAAGTTACACAACCCACTCTGTGAACTACAAATTTCATTGGAATCTTCACCATTTTCCAAAATCTGCTGTGTCAAAGGAATACTAGAATACTGTTTGGAAGATGAACATGTAGATTTGGAGAATCTACCCTTATGTGTACGTCAGGACGGAATCCTCACCCATTTTTCCTCAATTGATAAAAAGTTTCTCACTGAATTCCTTGATCTGGTTCCAGAAGAGGCACAACAGTTCATTCATGAGGACCTTGTTCACAGTTTGAAAAAATGCAAAGATCAGTCTGTATTCTGTGAATTAACAATTGAGGCCTTAGCCCAGTTGCTATCAAGGTCTTGGCTATCAATTCACTTATTTGACAAAGAAATGGAAGTTGAGTTGCCAACAAATGAAAAATTGAAACTGCTAAGATGGATACAAGAACTCTGGACATTTATAAGATCAACAAAACAAATACAACAGATTTTGGCTGGCAATATGGATGACAATGTACAAAGGATGATAAAATGTATTGAAACCTGTCTACAGCCACTTTCTAAATGGGCTGTAATACCATGTATTGCAAAAAGGATCATGGGAAAAGTCCAAAATGAAGTGCAAGTCCTGGTGCCTCTAAGCAGAAGCAATACAGTATTTGACCACATTTTCAGACCAGACATGAAAATACAATACTTTGAGCTAACAAATATCCTAAAAAGGATACCTATTCTGAGTCTGGATGTTTCTGGAGTAAATCCTTATAACTCAGTAGACTTGTCACCAAAATGGAATAATGGAGCCTTTGTCCAGTTACTGGTTACGACATTGTATAATCCTAGTAAGATGCTTTACATGATGTCATACATAGCAGACAAAATATGGAACAATTTTACACCTGAACCCAATGATGCAACTTCAATTTTAGCCTATTTTGCAATGAATCTTTCTGATATAAAGTTCGATCAACATGCAAAATCTGCACTACGACGTCTTCCAGTATTTGTCACAATGCTAAATAAATGTGTGGCAGTAACTAACATAGACGTATATGTTATTCCAGATGGTGTACCTACAGCTGGAATGGACTGTTGGCTGAGCGATAATATAAAGGCAAATAGGAGGTGCTTTATAAGAGAAAACAGGATATTCAATACTTTATACAAATGGCTTGGCTTTGCAACATTTACCTCTACAGAGCTCCACTGCTCTTTTGTCTTCGGTCAATTTGACCTGTTGAGCCACGATCAAAGAGTAGAGCACCTTAGGTACATAAAGGACATTGTGTTTCCAAGATTAGATGCCAGTATTGTCAGATTTCAAAACCCTGAAAGTTGTGATGAAAGGGAAAAACTTGGATATTTTCAACAAGAGAGAAATAGTCTCCTTGATGGTTTACGAACACTGAAATTCATAGCAGATCCAGATGATGAAACACAGTTATTTTGTGTCTCAGAGTTCTATGATCCTCAGAATAGGGTCTTTAGTAAAATGCGACCTTCCAAGTGCCTTACTAAGCCATGGTATCCATTCTATAAGATACAAATTAATGAGGGTGGTTCAAAACACAGACCTTGTGAAGAGAACTGGGTGCCATTTTTTCGTAGATTTGGTCTGAAGACCTTTGTAGACAGTGAACTCTTTGTTAAATTTGCGAAGGAAATCGAGAGTGAAGCAAAGCTATTACATATGGCCACAATTAATAGCAACAAAATGATGGAAACCAATAGAACATGTACAGAGGGTGGATGTGAAGATCAAAACTCTCATAAATGGGCTAAAGTACAGGAAATGTCTCAAGTACTACTAAGGCATCTATTTCGGAGAGAAAATGTCTTAAATGAAAAAATTCTTGGTAAGGTAAACACAATAAAGTTCATTGCACCACACAAAGTCAACAACACATTATCAAGCTTACATCCTCAAGTAGGCCTTCCTGCAAGTGAGGGGGAAACATTTCTACCATATATTTGCTTCAAAGACTCTCTGAGTCATAAACATGCAGACATGACATGGACTGTGGGAAATTTGTTACCTCAGTATGCTAATGTAGCAGGAATCACTTTTGAAAATCTGCATCACAGCACATACATGCAATTGGGAACACATCAAAACAGTGAATTGAACAAGATAAAAGACAGTTTCCACAGCCAGTTATCTTCACAAAAGCAACCTTCAGTCTCACAGGTAGTGAAAAACTGGGTAAATGTATCCAAATACATTGATGTAAGAAACCTTAACGATCATGAAAGAAAAAAAGTTGTCAGTATATGTACCAAGACTTTTAATTATCTGAATGAACAATGTGAAAACATCATTAACCAATCAACGTTGGATCCACTTAAATCATCAAAAGTCATCACTGTTGCTGAGGGGAAGAAGCTTGTCATGCCGTGTCAACTGTTATCTGAACCTTTTTCTGGAGAGGAAATTCCTGGATATCTCTACAAAGTACCACCTGAACTAAATGGATCTCTAGATATTCTTCATGTACTAGGCTGTACCAAAACAGTCACATTGTATCAGCTATCCCAGGTGATGAAAGAAATCTACAGTACCAGTAGGAGTAGTAACACTGATATCATGAACGATCCAAATGCTTTAAAAGCCTATCAACATGCTTCAAAACAGTTTTTTAAGATGGTTGCAAACCTGGCAGAAACAGAAACACCACCTTACATCACAGATGTAGATAAGCTTTATCTTATGTCTCAAAAAGGTCATTTGGAAGATGCTGTCTCTCTTGTGTGCAATGATAGGCCTGATTATAAAGATAGACTTGATGAGAGTGTGTTTGAGAAATTGCCTTTCATGGAGGAGTTGACCCCAAACAGTTTTGGCATTCATGTGCATAATGAAGTAGAGTTATTGAAGTTACTGCCAGAGCACCTTCAACCAAGAATGCTCTCATCTATGGTGATAGAAGTACTATTGGAGGAGAGTTTGGAACATGTTCATGAAATTCCCAAAGTTGAGCAAATAAAGGCTACTTTGCAAAGTGAGCATTTTATACTTTGTGTCCTCAGACTGATCTATGACATTGAATGCAAAGATAAAAAAGCACAACTTGAAGAATTGATACAGGAAAAGTTAGAAGACTTACAGATCATTGTCACTGAAAAGATAACAACTGTATTAAAACATAAAGAAAATGATGAAACTCTTTCAAACACAACAAAAGAGAAAGGATATCATATTGATCAAATTAATGGAACAAGGTTCTATATCAATTCACAAAACATTGAAAAGACGGATGCCTTTGATCCACTGGCCAACATGCTTTCCACATGGCACAAAAATCTCAATGGACAAAACCTCAGATTATTACGAATGCTTACCTGTGATACCCCTGAATCTATTGAAAGAATGTTAGATGAAGACAATGTAAGAGAGTACAACAAACTGCAACAGGGGAATAATTTTTTACCAAAACTTGGGAGCTATATTCCCATAGACAATCACCATTTATTAATAAAACGACCAGGCAGTTTGATGGCGGGAATCTATGTGGGTTATATGGATGATAGCATTTTGGCTCAGATAGCTCTTGATCCAAATCTCCCACCTGTCTACAAGTATGCAAAGATTCTTAGGGAAGTCCAAAAAGAGGAAAATAGGACATACAGTATTTATGAGATAGACATTGGTAGTGAAGAAAAAATTGAAAAACCTGATTTTGACTTATATGCATTCATTTCAATAGAGGACATCAGAGAACATAAAACTATGGGCACACCCTTGCCTACTGTTGATGATGTTAAAAAGGAAATCTCTGAAATTCTGGAAGAGATGTGGGATTTGGAAGAAAATATCAGGATACGTCGTGTTACTCGATTAATGGAAATGTGGCAATCAAGTGAAAACACTAATAGAGAGGCAGAATTTTGCAATGTGATCATGCAACATATACTAGATGAAAATATGAGACTATCAAAGGTTGATAAAAACCGAATGGATGTTGATGATACCTACAATTATGAGAGAGATGATAATCACCCGACATACCATCAATCACTCATGAGAGTTAGGGATTACTTATATAAAAGATCACAGTGTCATATTGCTCAACGGGAAGCATATATCAGCCAGGTTTCAAATGACTCAGCTACTTCAGACACACAAACATACTGTTATAGCTTCCAATATTCCCGATCATTCCGCAGGGCAGCCAAGAACCCTCAGCCTGGGGAGGCTGCAAGGTGGTTGAAACAGGCTAAACATGACCTCAGCACTGCACAAATCGGAGCCCTTGTGGAGTCTAAGGAATGGATCTGCTACATTTGCCTCCAGGTAACATTATACTGCATGCTTTTAAAGCAAGTATATTAAGATTGAGAATTATATAACTTCTTTTATTTTTACATTTAACTCAAAAACTTATGATGTTTTGTCCCAATTATACTATATATGTTAAGACAATATTTGGAAAAACATCTCCAAAAATCAGATACCTCTGCTTGTCTGAAAAAACAATATCAATAATATAGAAATTTTATTTTAAATTTTGAAGCAAAATCTGCATTATTATCCCACCGAACGAAGTTCGAGGGGGATATAGAAAAGCCGTCCGTCCGTTCGTCCGTCCATCTGTCTGTCCGTCCGTCCGGGTGATAACTCCAGTACTGGTTGACGGATTTGGTTCAAATTTTATAGGCTTATGCCTTATGAAAGTAGGACCTCTGCTCGAGAAGGAATTTTCATTATGGCCGCTCAATTCAAAATGGCCATCATTTTTCGTAATACAACTCAAATACGTAATATAACTCAAATACAAGTTGACGGATTTGGTTCAAATTTTATATGCTGATGCCTAGGGACAAAGGAGTTTCGCTCAAAAAGAGATTTTCAAGATGGCCGCTTAATTTCAAAATGGCGGCCATTTTTTTGTAAAAATATGTTATCTTTGATAACTCAAATACCAGTGAACGGAAATTTTATATAATGATGCTTAGGAACACAGTAGCTATGTTCCACAAAAATTTTTCAAGATGGCCACTTAATTTCAAAATGGCGGCAATTTTTCATAAATAAACGTAATCTTTGATAGCTCAAATACCAGTGAACAGATTTGGTTGAAATTTTATATGATTATGCCTAGGGACACAGTAGCCCTGTTCAAGAAATAGTTTTCAAGATGGCGGTGGGATTTGCTACTCCGTGGAGTTGCTGTTTTTCTAGTTTGTTATTGATTTGGTGTTTTCAACCCTTCATTCAGGCTATTTTGAAAAATGATTGATATGAATCTGAAGAATTTACATAATTATTGCAATGATTTAATCATGTCCATGAATTTAACCATGGTATCGATCTTCCTAAATAGTACCGAGTGTCAAAAATAAATTTGTCAAAGAATTAATTCAAATTTCCATAGTTAGGGTCAAGGTCACAGTTAAAAATAGGTTCCTTGAAATATCAAATATAGAAATTCCAAGTTCAGTCTAACAAATTGTTTACCAAATTCTGAGTTGTTCTTAACAATATTTCAGGCAGCAGAGAAAGCCCTCAAAGCAGCTCATTACTACATAGATGCCAGGAATGTTTGGACAAACACACACAGCTTACCACTGATTGCCGGAAGCTTGAGTGATAATGAGGTACTTTTTACCACACTTTGGAAAACTGCTATATTGTTGTCATCTTGTGCAAATGGGTGTGCGGGTGTGTATGTGGGTGTGCGGGTGTGTATGTGGGTGTGCGGGTGTGTATGTGGGTGATGGGTATGTATGTGGGTGTGTATGTGGCTGTGCGGGTGTGTATGTGGCTGTGCGGGTGTGTATGTGGGTGTGCGAGTGTGTATGTGGGTGTGCATGTGGGTGTGCGGGTGTGTATGTGGATGGCGGGTGGGTGTGCGTGTGTGAATGTGGGTGCTGATGCCATATCAATCTTGTTCTAATATAGTCTGTTTTAAAGAAATAAAAATTAGTACCGTGGGTACTGGGCTCACATGGTAACAGAAAAAAACGGATATAATTTTTTGCTGATTTTTTGTTAAAAAAATTATTTCAAGCCATCTGTCTCTCAGTCAATTAAAATGGCTGAAAAAAAAACTGATATAATTTTTTGCCAATAATTTGTAACAAAATTATTTCATACAACTACTCTTTACAGTGACATGGCTTTTTGCAATGCAAGACACCTGAAATTATTTGTAAAGCTAGGAAATAGGCCAAAATTGAATTTCGCGAGACAAAAATGGCGACCATTTTGAAATCAGGCAAGCTTTTGAACCAGGAGTCATAGGGGAGTTTTTTGTAGACTCTATTGATGTTGAACAAAAATAACTTGAAACTGGAATCCTATCGACACAGCTTTAAAGCAAATGGTCCAAAAGAAGATTTCGCGAGACAGATGGACAAATCAATGTTAACTAAAATGGCTGAAAATAAAAAAAACGGATATAATATTTTGTCGATTTTTTGTAACAAAATTATTTCATACAACTACCTTTTACAGTGACATGGCTTTTTACAATGCAGGACAGCTGAAATTATTTGTAAAGCTAGGAACTTGGCAAAAAGTGAATTTCGCGAAACAAGAATGGCAACCATTTTGAAATAGGCGAGCTTTTGAACCAAGAGTCATAGGAGAGTTTTTTGTATTGATGTTGAACAAAATTAACTTAAAATGGGAATCCTATCGACAGAGGGTTTAAGGTAAATGGTCCAAAAGTGGATTTTGCGAGACAGATGGACAAATCAATGTTAACTAAAATGGCTGAAAATAAATAAATGGATATAATTTTTCGCTGATTTTTCGTAACAAAATTATTTCATACATCTACTCTTTACATTGACATGGATTTTTACAATGTAGGACACTTGAAATTATTTGCAAAGCTAGGAAATGGGTCAAAAGTTTCGCGAGACAAAAATGGCGGCCATTTTGAAAATAGGCGAGCTTTTGAACCAGGAGTCATAGGGGAGTTTTCTGAATTGATGTTGAACAGAAATAACTTAAAACAGGAATCCTATCGACAGAGGTTTTAAAACGTGCCACTATTGTTGACGGACAGACGGACGGACAGACAGACGGACGGACAGACGGACGGACGGACGGACAGACAGACGGACGGACAAGTGAGTGATTGCAAAAGCTCACCATGTGAGCTAAAAAGTTAAAATAGGACAGTTATTTGGACTCCAGGGATCGTTCATGAGTCTGTTTTAGAATTCCTCAGTAATCACTGCTACCCACCTAATTACACAGACGCATCGTCGGTGTATCATGGCGGAATTTCCTCTGGGACTAGGTTTCGGTAAGATTTTTTTATTTCCCGATTTACACCTACTTATAAGTCACGTTGTGGATAATAATTTGGCTCGAAGTTAAGGAAGAGAGTCTAGTTTGAGAATGTGTCAATGGTTTTAGGTTTTATATGTTAACAAAGACACAATTCACATATTTAGTCCCTCGCTTTTCTTACACTGACGATCGGCATAAATATTGCCAATATTACACTGATATTGGTCGTTCGTCAGTGTAAGAAAAGCGAGGGACTAAATACGTGAATTGTGTCTTTGTTAACATATAAAACCTAAAACCATCGACACATTCTCAAACTAGACTATCTTCCTTAACTTTGAGCCAAATTATTATCCACAATGTGACTTATAAGTAGGTGTAAATCGGGAAATAAAAAAATCTTACCGAAACCTAGTCCCGGAGGAAGTTCCGCCATGATACACCGACGATACGTCTGTTTAATTAGGTGGGTAGCAGTGAGTAATGTTTTATCAAAGACTTTATGAGCCCACGTATAAAGGAAACTTGCACTTTAACCATTAAAGTATGAATAATTAAATGACATCTAGATTAAACTCACTGTGTTGTACTGTTCTATCAAGCAAATATGTGTTGGCTATGCAGTAGTTCTCTGGATTCCCACTCTGAGAACTCAACTTCTTATTCATACTTTTTAGTTGAGAGATGATGCTACAGAACTAGAAGGTCTAGCAGGAAACCAAACAACTCCACGCTACCCTAACAGGGTACCCTACCCCCACACTCCACATGACCACTATAGGCCCAAAGACACCGGCAGAGTGATCGCACTTACTAGACAAATAGTTGACAAATCACAAGCTTATATGATGCAGAGACATTAGTTTGGGTGATCACGTTTAACCAAACTAACAAGACATGTTCTTGAAAAGACATGGGTGTACATCATGTACATATGGAGACAGTGAGTTAAGTGAAAACTCATGGAAGAACGATCATGTGCAATGATCAGTGTGTCTCTAAGGACACTAACACACCAAGGATAGGGTAAATAAAAAAGTGTTTAGCATTAATTTGGTTTTGCAATGATTTCACATGTACATGTACATTGTAAATAAGGCTCAATGTACCAGTGAAGTATATTAATTCATGATGACAGAACATTTTTTATTATGTCATTGTACATGGGCCAAATATGCAAGTAAAATATTTTAAAGCTAAACATTTTCTTATTACCCTAGCCAGTGGTAGTAACTATGTATATTGAGACACATTAGTGACATTCATTGATATATGCACAGTTTATAGAGCTATTGAAATTATCATGAACTATGGCATATTGATTATAGGGCAATAGACTATATTAAATTATAGTCTTGCTACAAGCCTCTGACAAACCCCCCTCTACTTGACAAAACACCTTCTCACACAGTGTGCAAGGGCTTGTAGCTAGACTAATTAAATTACTTTTAATACAGTAGCTCTATATATTGAGACATATAATGGGAGATGTTGTTGGTGTATGATATAACACTTATAGCCACTGATATTGCTTAAACTATAACCATTCACAACTACTGTATATAGTCATTGAAATTGCCATAAACACATTTTAATAGAGTATGTGGAACTCTATATATTGAGACATATAATGAGAGATGTTGTTGGTGTATGATATAATGCTTATAGCAACTGATATTGCTTAAACTATAACAATTCACAACTATATAGTCATTGAAATTGCCATAAACATATTTTTAATAGAGTATGTAGAGCTCTATATATTGAGACATATAATGAGAGATGTTGTTGGTGTATGATATAATGCTTATAGCAACTGATATTGCTTAAACTATAACAATTCACAACTATATAGTCATTGAAATTGCCATAAACATATTTTTAATAGAGTATGTAGAGCTCTATATATTGAGAGATATAATGAGAGATGTTGTTGGTGTATGATATAACGCTTATTGATATTGCTTAAACTATAACCATTCACAACTATATAGTCATTGAAATTGCCATAAACATATTTTTGATTGAGTATGAAGAGCTCTATATATTGAGACATATAATGATTGATGTTGTTGGTGTATGATATAACGCTTATATGATATTGCTTAAACTATAACCATTCACAACTATATAGTCATTGAAATTGCCATAAACATATTTTTAATAGAGTATGTAGAGCTCTATATATTGAGAGATATAATGAGAGATGTTGTTGGTGTATGATATAATGCTTATAGCCACTGATATTGCTTAAACTATAACCATTCACAACTATGTAGTCATTGAAATTGCCATAAACATATTTTTAATAGAGTATGAAGAGCTCTATATATTGAGACATATAATGATTGATGTTGTTGGTGTATGATATTACACTTATAGCAACTGATATTGGTTAAACTATAACCATTCACAACTACTGTAAATAGTCATTGAAATTGCCATAAACATATTTTTAATAGAGTATGTAGAGCTCTATATATTGAGACATATAATGATTGATGTCGTTGGTGTATGATATAACGCTTATAGCCACTGATATTGCTTAAACTATAACAATTCACAACTATATAGTCACTAAAGTTGCCATACTTACATAAACATATTTAATAGAGTACATGGAGCTCTATATATTGAAACATATAATGTGAGATGTTGTTGGTGTATGTTACATGTATAATGCTTAAAGCAATTGATGATGGCTGATTAATCATTTGCAGTACATAACTATAACCAAATCAATATTTTTTGAAAGCCTGTTTTAGACCTTATTTCGTGTTTTTCATCTCATGAGGATGTGTTAAGACAGATCAACCCAACAAAAGTAGCTATACATAAAGAGGCTCAAAATGTTAAAATGTTTAGATATTTTGGAGTGATCTCGCTATATTTGCCTTGTTTTACTCGAGTAATCACTTTAGGTTAATTATACTAAATATATTTGTAATAATATGCAGTGGTCTCCACAGGATTTTTTCTCAATTGGGTGTAAAATTCTTATTTCACAATTCAGACCAAAATTGGCCAACATATGCCTATTTTTCATGATTTTTCTCATTTTCAAGTGGGTCCAAATGGATTTTCATGTGGGACGTGGGTACAAGGATGTTTTTAAAAAATCTCAGATGGGTGATGCGCCCACTTGCTTTAATGCTGGGGAGATCACTGATATGATCACTCCAGAAAAACAATAATTGTCATTTACAGTGTACTTAGAGTGTATTTAGAGAAGAAAGTTAAATAGATCACATTTTATCCATTATCCAAATGAGAGTGCAATTCATATAATATTGAATCTATTTATATGTTATTGTATCCATTGGAGTATTTGGTATGTTGTATCCATTATTGAAGAGAGATCTTGATATTTTTCTGTTATATTAGATACTTTATTGTACCCATTATCAGATGGATATTGATGCATAAGTGTTAATTGTATCCACAATATAGATGATAAGTATTGGAACCCATTTAACCCATTATTTTATAATTATTGCGGCATTAAAAAGCTAATAACTGTTTTTACTTCATAATGATGTGTAACTTACACATTGGATATAAACTTTTTTTAGAATCAATGTGATAATGTAACCATTATCCAGTGAAAATAGTAGAATACTGTACTGATACTTGTAAGCATTGGTCACCTCATTTCATTGTATTGAAATGAAAATTATGTTTTTCTCTTTGAATCACTGATGATTTTCTAAATTTAAAAAATGTATGTTATATATTATATTCATCTGACATAGACAAAAGTAGAAGATCAAAAATTGAAGTGTTTATATTTGTGCTATGTTTGCCACCAGATTTCCATTTTATTTGTTATTTCATTAAAGATTAGATAAATACATATAAGAGTGAATGCATATATTCTTCGTTTGTTTTATAATCAAGTGCTATGATCACAGAACCTCTGTAGTTTTTGTTGCTGGATGGGATTGAAGACTTGATCAAAAACCAGGGTAGCCTTTGAAGTATAACAATAGTTTGATGGGAAGTATGGCCCTCAGAGATACCTTGCCCTTTCTAAATACATGTAGTCGCTAGTGACCATGAATATATATGTAGATTATCCTATACAAGGTTCAGGATACTGGGTTGACAGAGTTAACCAGAACAACGGCAATGCCAAAGCGTAGCAAATCCCATCGAACAGAAATGGCTGGCATGGCTGACAAACAAAATATATAGCAAATATCGTAAAATAACACCCATAAGAAAGGCCACCATTTTCAAAATGAAGACAAGAAGTACAAGAAGTAATATGCTTTTAAGTAGCCACAAAGAAAATTTTTAAAAAATCACACACATTTACATGTAAATGCTGGCCATTTTTTAAAATGGCCGCCTACTACCCAAAATGTCATAAGACAGGATGCAATTCTTACAAGGATTCACATATCAAATATGAACAAAATCGCTCTATTACTTTTTGAATTATAATAAGAAATGTAAAATAACACACTTAAAAATGGTGGGCATTTTTCAAAATGGCCAACTACTCCCCAAAGTTTTACTAGACAATGTGCCATGCTTAAAGTATTCACATATCAAATATGAACAAAATCGCTCCAATACTTTTCGAGTTATAGTAAAAAATGTAAAAATGACAGCCATTTTTAAAATGGCCACCTACTACGCAAAGTGTCATGAGACAGTGTGCAAGGCTCATTAGTATTCACATATCAAATATGAACAAAATCGCTCCACTACTTTTCAAGTTATGGTAAAAATGGTGGCCATTTTTCAAAATGGCCACCTACTACCCAAAGTGTCATAAGACAGTGTGCCATGCTTATAGTATTCACATATAAAATATGAACAAAATCGCTCTACTACTTTTTGACTTATAGTAAAAAGTGTTAAATAACACACGTAAAAATGCTACCAAAATAAATAACACACCTAAAAATACTACCAAAGTATTCACATACCAAATATGAACAAAATCGCTCCACTACTTTTCAAGTTACAGCAAAAAGCGTAAAATGACGTGCAAAGGCAGCCATTTTTCAAGATGGCTGCCATGTATTTCTTCTGTTTTTACATTTCTAGCTTAATCAATGTCCTATATAACTTTTTTACATTTAAAACATATTGCTATAACAGTTGTATATGCAGTGCCTAAATTACTGTAAAATTGGCATAAAAAATAAAAAAATTTTGAAAATCGGTTTTCAAGCAGAACTTCTACCCCAATTGGGTATATGTGTACAAAATATGAACAAAATCAGGCAAACGGTATTTGAGTTATTGCCCAGACAGACAGACGGATGTACGGTGTATAGGCGTTCCTTATATCCCTCCGAACTTTGTTCGATGGGATAATAAGTAATAACAGTTTCTCAGTTTCATTACTCACATAGGGTCAGATGAGGACATGAGAGAGGATACCACAACAGGTTGACACTGACAATGGCTCCTCATGCTTTAAGTATATAAAGTTCTCTTTATAATTTGTTCAATGTCCAATGGGTGGGTGGCATATATAATTACTCTAGGTGTGCCAAAATGACAAAAATGAACAAAACAGCATCAAATTTGTTGGAATTATTGCTTTTTTTAATACTTGCAATTAAACAATTAAATACCAACTAACTTTCACTCCTTATTTCAATATAAAACATTCAATATTTTCCCAGGCAAACAGCTATATGAAGACCTGGGTTTTAAAAGCACGTCAATGTGTGCTATTTCTCGACTACATAAAACACTACAGTACACATCGAAATTAATGAAAAATTGACATACATTGAGCGTTACATAACTCCATAGTGTTGTGATTTAGATTAGTTTTGAAGTGTACTGAATGTTCCTTTGAACATTTAAATAAATACTTGGTCCAGTCTTATACAGTGAACAAGTATCACTGCTCTTCTATCCAGTACACCATCATTCTGAAAATGCACATCACCCTGTATTTTGACTAATGTTGAATGAGGGGTGTCCAAGAAGTTAAAAGATTTTCTCTAAAGTTCTGGGACACCCCTTGTCCTTATCATTATACAATACGAAACCAGCGATCATACAAAAATCTCAATAATATTTGAACTTTTAATACAAACATTCAGATATATCCAATATTCAAATTCTAGAACAGTCAATCATCTCATTTAAAACCATAAACTATGAATATTATTATTAAAATGCACCTTCTGAGTTTAAGAAAAACTGCTTAATAATGTACACTAAATTCATGTACCGATAGATAAACAGTGACTTTCCATATAAATAATTTAATACATTATTAAATTCCTCAAACTACATTTCATCCTTAAATTAATTTCACAAACATTGAAGAACATTAAGCATGTGATACAGCCAGGCTAAACAATATACTGACAATTGCCTTATAATAATATTTCTATTCAGAGAGCATTTGTGTTAAATAGTACAGTAAAATCACCTCTGGAGGTGCAATACTTCAAGTCCCACGATCCACTGACTTAATGTTTGAATTAAATGAACCTTTGTTCCAAGTGGAACACTTTAGTGCCACATACAAACGCATTCCACTTGCACAGGATTTGCCAATACGCCTTTGGTACCTCTAAAAACTGTTCCACTTGGGAGGTGTTCCACTTACAGAGGTTCATTTAACAAGAGGTCAATTGGTCTTGGGACTAAAAAGTGTTCCACTTGTAGAGGTGTTCCACTTTACAGGTTTCACTGTATTTGCACAATATGTATGCCTGACCCTGTTAACAGAATATAAACATATTATCTTTCAATATAACAACTCAGGGTAGATTCCTGTAGAGCTATTGGGATCACAGGCGCCTTATATACATATATAAAAATGTACATTCTTAAAAACTAAAATATACAACTCACATTAAACTTTGAACTTTTTAATTACTAAAAGCACGTGGTACATCTCAAAAGATGTCACCAAATTCAAAACTCCACAGTAATATTCGGCTACAAGGCGCTTTAAAGAGAGAGAAGCAGACATGTTAAAATGTAAATGACTCTGAACCTTCTCCAGCTTTTCAGTCACATGTCCCTTTAACTATTACAGGTTTAGCTTTCGTAGACTTTATGGGAGTTTAAACGTGAAATGAATATAAGAAAATGTAGTGTTTTGATTTTCAGAATATTTGATTGGATAAAGGCTCAAAGAACTATCACGAATTTGAAGAGTGACGATAAAGTTGAGCTTAAGAGGGCACATTATTTGCAAATCTGTTACGCCATCTTTACTCAGATGGTAAAACAAGTAACAAACATCGTCTCAGTGAATTTAGAGGAAAATGCAATAACAATGTGAGGCCAAATAATTAGTCATGAACGTTGCCAGGCATGAGCATGCAAGGCAACAGCCTAGCAAAAGTTTTCTTGGTACGCCCCTGATTAGTCAAGATTCTAAAATTTTGAAAAATAATTGGTGTGGGGGGAAATGGCTGGTTCTCCCTCTTTGCAATTGCAACTCTGCTATCTCATCACATTTAACATTTTGCTGTCATCCAAACAATACAATGTAAAAATTTTACATGACAAATACACCTCGTTATGTCAGTGTATCAGTAAAATAAACATCTTATAGCTATTATGGATCCAAATTTCAAATAAAACTAAATTGTTATATATTATAATTATTAATTGAATTCTTAATTTCATTCATTATCTTGGTCAACAAGATGATGTCATAATAATATTATACACAATGATGTGTGACACACAATGATGTGTGATACACAATGATGTGTGATACACAATGTTTCCGAAATTATATATATCCATACAAGTTATTAAATACATTTGTTTGACAAGTCATTTTCAGGACATATAGATTAGTTGGCAAAGGAGCATTGTATTTAGTAAAACTGAACTAACAATTGTTTTACTCAATTCTATTCTAATAAACTCAACAAAGAAGTATATCTCATATAGAGGATTCGAGAATTTTCCCCTTAGATGATGGAGAACAGTTATTACTGGAAGATGCGCTCCCGCTATAACGATTTCTACTTGGTGAGGTTTTAGAATTGCTAGAGTTAATGTCTCCATTGATACTTCCAGATCGAGACTGTTGTAATTGTCTGAACATATCAGGATTACTGGTCCTAAGTCGCTCTTTCTGAATCCACGATTTTAAATTGTGCTCCTCGAGTGGGGATTCTTGCGTCGGTTTTAGGCGCTCCCAGGCTGTAAGCTTTAAGTCTGCTTTAGAAGGAAGGATCACCTGCATCAGGGCCTTAAAATGATCAATGTCTTTAGTTCCCCCAACAGTATGCCTGCGATTAACCTTCTTGTTTTTTCTACGTTTCACCTGCGGAGAAGCTGACTTGGATTTGTTATGGACAGGACTGGGAAAAACTGGCGTATATGTGCTATGGTAGGTATTTTCTATGGTAAGTGTCTTTAGAGAAGGTTTGTCTTTTGTTTCACTAGAGCTGCCACTACGATTACTGCTAACACTGTGTTGGTTACTATGACTACTAGAACTACTGTCACGTTTGAGATCTTTCTCCCGTCTATTTGCCTCAGTTTTATCAACTTTAGATAGACAGTTTGACTTTTTATCGACAGACGTTTTACTTTTATTGTCTTTATCCTTGTTATAATTCCTAGGTTCTGAACGTGCTCGATTTCTCCTATAAACAGTACTTGAGTCAGAATTAACGGGTACAGACCCCCTTCTACAAGGGGAAATATCCGATTGTTCACTAGGACGTTCAAACCGAGATGCAATCCCTATAATAGTCTCTGACTTTTTAAGCCTATGTAAACTAGGGTCTCGAAATAGTTTAGGTTTAGGTTCTTTTGAAACACATATAGTTGGTTTTTCCTGTTGTTTTGTGACAGGTTCCTCAGTTATTGGCACATGTTTAGCTAATGATTTCTTAGTGGTGTCTTTACTAGTTGCACTTTGAGAACTATTACTACTAGATTTTGATCGCTTGGTGTTAGCACTATTTCCATTGAGTTTATATTTAAGATCTAAAGTAGCAGTTATACTCGAGAGTAAGTCACTGCCATCGTCAGAATTACTCGATGTATATGAGTTCCTAGTGTCATTTTGATCATAGAAATCTCGCAGTGAATCAAGCGACCCTGAACGACCCAACGTGGGCACAATTAACTTATTGGCACTTTGGTTTGTATCTACATCATCTTGAGCCTTTTTACATTCTGTCGTATCCATCCGCCTCCGTTGTCTCGCAGTATTGCCTTGCGTTACAACTTTCTGCGTATCAAAGTCTGTACTATCGAATGACCAACTCCTGCTGGATGATACAAGTCGTGGTGATCTCCTCCCACGCTTTGACTCAGAGTCTTTTAATTGCAAGACATTGTTATTGGAATGATCGACCTTTGAACTAAGTTGGAAATAAGTGCCGGAAGGAGAGCCTGATTTTAGCTCCCCAGTACTGACACTACTCAGTGAATTACATGTGGAATAATCCGATGTGGCAGGTAAGGGAGACTTAACATCAGTCAATGTAGGAGAAGCTGCACTAGAATAATCTGATGTCGTAAATCCAACATTTAATGTTAGTGGATTATTAGCCGAGGAAGTTGTAGAAATATCTGAACTAACTGAAGCGTCATCCGAGTTATTCCGGAGTTTATTCGTATAATTCTTCAAATCAATATCATTTTCCTCATTTTCTAGTTCCATTTTGGTTTTTTGCAGTTCATCCTCTATTTTTTGGCGTTCACGTTCCCGCTTTTCATGTTCAATTCTACTCTCTTCGTTCTTTTTCCTCAAAGCTTCTTTTTCTTGATCTAACATCCGAAGTCTATCTTGCATCATTTGATTACTGCCATAAGTCTTATTCAAGTACATGGCATCAGAGTTTCGTTCCCTTGTTGGACTATTTTCCTCAGAGGATTTAGATTTATCCTTATCACTCATACCGGGGTATTTGGCAACGTAGTATTTCCCAGATGGCTCACGGTCTGTCTCCTCATTTACGGTGGCAAGATTATTTTCAACCGACGATGATCGTGATTCACTCGAACTATGAGAATAACTCCTTACATTAATAGAGGGAATTTCAGGATCAATGTATGTATTTTTGTGCGAGAAAGCGTCCTTTTCTGCACTACTTCCTCTTGAGGAAGGAGCTGCGTCTCTCAAAGATTTTACATTGATCTCTATCTTAGATGATGAGGCATCAGGTTTAGAGTCTGAGATGGAACTTGAACTGCTGACCTCATTTAATTGGATGGTGTCCTTCCGTCTGCTTACTTCTAAGTCTATGTTACGTTCATTAAACCCACAGTCCGCATCAGTCTCTTCAGGTGGACTCGGAGTGCTATCTTTCTTTCCTTTCACTGTGACCTTCTTATTGGCTGCCGAAATGATGTTTGCCACTAGATCCCTGGTTCGAATCTGAGATTCATCGTGATCTGAAAAACATAATAAAATAATATCATTTTTAATGTTTTAATGGTTTTGATAAAATACAGTGCAAATAAATTCATGTTACACAAACTACTGATTTTTACTTATATGTCCTTTTCACAACAGAACAAACTTATAACACTATCAATGTAAACTAAAATCTGTCTAATCTGAATTCTACTTGGACTGGCCAAAAGTGTTCAGAATAGCAGCTATTCACATTTCAAGGTTTGCCAAACAATGGAGTCAATTGGATATTAGGAAATTGGAACAAAGAGAAAGTGTTCATATTGAGAAGTGTTCATATTGAGAAGTATTTATTTTGAGAAGTGTTCATATTGAGAAGTTTTCATATTGAGAAGTATTTATATTGAGAAGTGTTCATATTGAGAAGTGTTCATATTACACCGGTGTTCAGATATACAGGTTTCACTGTGGTTTAATAATGTTAAATGAAGTCACAATCCACAATTGGTAATAATGGGTTAAAATATCAAGTTAGTAGTTTTACATTTATCTCCAATTATTTTGAACTAAGACACATTTTAGAAGAAAAAAACTGCCATACCCTCTTCACTAGTTGTCCTTGCTATGGCATCAGTTGTAGGTTGATCAGATGCTACCAGGTCAACTGGTACCTCATTGTCCACATCCCACGAACTAAAGAACCACTCATTCTACAAAATACATATTTTTACATATATAGTATTTGTATTGAGGATCATAAGACAGTCACAAATCAATATTTTTGATACTGAAAGATACTTTTCAGCTGATTTTAAAGCCTGAATTTCAAAACCATTGTAAAATTATGCCCTATGATCCTACAATAAGGCCTGAAGGGACTGTAATCAGGCATGAATTACTCAACCATTGTACAATAATGGTCTTAGGGCTAGAATAAGGCCTGAATTACACAACCATTGTACAATTGTAGTCTTAGGGCTAAAATAAGGCCTGAATTACACAACAATTGAACAATAATGGCCTTTAGGGCCCTTGAGGGCTAAAATAAGGCCTGAATTACACAAACATTGTACAATAATAGTTTTATGGCTAGAATAAGGCCTGAAGCCCTGAATTACACAACAATTGTACAATAATGGCCTTAGGGCTAAAATAAGGCCTGAATTACACAACCATTGTACAATAATGGCCTTCGGGCCTAGAATAAGCCCTAAAGGTTCAATAATCATGCCTTAATTTCATAACCATTGTGCAATAATGCCCTTTAGCCCAAGAATATTTATGAAGATTCTATAATTAACCTCTTGAATCCCAGGCTCTTAAATCAGTTGAAACCAGAGAGTTTTTCATTTTTGCCATCTTTTGAGATTTTACTACATACCTACAACTTAAGATGCTCATCTTAGTAAAATTAGATGGCAGCTGATCATTTATACACATTTTAAAACAATTTTTGTGTAAATTGGTTGAACACTGTTCAAATAAGAGCAATTTTAGTGAAAAAAATTGTGACATATTTCTCGTCACTCTGGGTTTCAAAATCATTTCTAAGATGACGAGTATTTCTCGTCACTCCAGGTAGTCAAGAGGTAAAGCCTGTCGCTCTGGCTCTACATGTATATTTAGCAAAGATGACTACTTACATGTTGTATGATGCTCTCAATGATCTTACACTGATCAGACATATCTCTAACCATAAGTAACACATCTTCATCATTGGTTCGTATGATTGTAGGACCAAATACAATGGCAAGGTTCCGCGAATCCATCTGAATATAGAAATATCATGTTGAAATAGTTGGCAGATTCACAAAACATATCTTAGTCAAATATTTATCAATGTACAAAATCACACATTCTCATATTGTTTCCCAAACTTCAATTAACAATAATGAAATTCATTGGATTTAACACCAGATACCAGACCCTCTTTCGTAACCCTGTAGACCAGTGATTAGTAATAACTCCCTCCCTTTGACTGAAATTGAATAATGTATACAGTTTTGATCTTAATGACTCTAAATGTAGCTGGTCTTTAGTTTGTCATATATGTAGAGTTCAGAAAACCCATTAGCATTTTGTCAAACTTGTATAAACCGAGTTACGTTCATATCCAATCACTATTCAAGGTTTGTATGAAGGACTATACTGTGACTATATGTGATAATTACTGCGTAATTGAATAAAATGATTTTAAACACAATATACAGTACAAAATATGCACCTTATTTAAATCTCCATTGTCTGCTATTTTATGTAAATGAGCAGCAAGGAATTGGAGGGTTTCGAAATGATGTTCCGGAAGGTCGTGCAGAAGTTTCTTCAATAGTAACATCCTCTTCTCTGGCTTAACTAGGCGGTTGGCATTAATCATCAAGTGATACAGATCTGAAATTAAATTAAATTTATTATAACCAACATGCCTTGGATTTAATTTATAGTTACTGTGCTAATATCCAACACAATTATATTTCGCATTTTTGTGATTTTTCAAACCTTGCGAAAAGTGCAAAATATAGTAGCACACAAAAATTACAGGGTGTACAGTATCTGGTATGCAACACTCTCTTCTATTGGTTATGGGACTGGAGAGTGAAAGTCTTAAGCCATCAACTTATTTGTGCTCTGATTTAAAAAAACATTGGACACAAAGCATAAAATTTGTTAGGATGATTACTGTGTATATGATGGACACCCACATCAAGTTTCAAGGGAACAAAATGGCAGCAGGTTCAATTGAGTTATCTTGAAGAAATCGAGGCCACATTTCTAGAATTGGCAGGTTTCTCCTCAGAGTGGCGTTGCATCAACATTGCATTAATTCTTAAGATTTGGCATTGAAAAAATCTAGCTCAACAATGCACCCTATTCACAACAATGCACCCTATTCACAACAATGCACGCTATTAACAACATACCTTCTGTGATGAGGGGATCTGGCAGTTTGCGGAGGAAAGATTTTAGGAGACTACTGATGACATTTACATCAAACCATTTTTCGTTCTCCAAGTTCAATTGGTCTACACCCTGAAATAATAAAATAATATATTAGATTTACAAAAAGCAGGGTATATTTAAGGAATAAATACCGAGATTTAATGATTTATGGCGTGATATATGACCAACATTTTTATTCTGTTCATTGTTGCTGTTCATTGTTAAAAGACCGAAATCACATAGCGATTGAGGTCTTTGGCAATGGCCAGAACAAAATTTGAGGTCATATATTTGACATAAATCATAAAATCGAGGTCTTTGTTACGACTCCAATGTGATAAACAGACAAGAAACACAACTATTTGCATTTAGGAGTTTTAGCGGTCATACATACATCAATTGTTCTAGCGATTGTGACGTCACATATCATATAAGAATTATGATTTTATTACATTGTAGATATAAAATTAATATAAATAAACAAAAATAGCGTATCCTGGTCAATTCTGTCCGAGCTACTAAGAATCTGTTTTAATTGAAGAGGTGGACCAAAAATGTCAATTTATAATTTTATTGCTCATCAACTTAAACAGATCTGTCATTGCTGATAATTACACGGTTTTACACTGTTAATTTCAAAAACAACAGTCATCGCATTTCAATTATACATGTTCTTACCCTATTTAGTTCTTCCTCCAGACTGTTCACTGCAGCCTTGTTGCCAGGTACTCTGTATATTCCCACAGTCTCCAGGCCCTTGGCCTCAACAATTGTTGTACAGATATGAACAACAATAGGGATGAACTGCAATAATATTATGTGTACATGTATATTCCTAAAAACTATAGAACTACAGGTGTTATCATTTTTTTTAATTATTTTATTTCAGTTATTATTGAATTACAATTGAATTACAATTAGTCATTTTTTCTTCATAATTATGGACAAGCTGTTATGTTATCATGGTTTAGATGTTTTTAAAGTAATCACAAGTAATCACATAATCTGACACAAAATTTATTGGAAATTTACCATTTTTCTACATTGGCTTGATACACATATAAATCCTCATTACATGAATTGTAAGTAATGTGCAATATACCTCATTCAGAGGAGAAGGTGTACACAACTCCAAGGGAACAGCAAACATGCCAGAGTATTGGATCTCTTCCTCTTCTGCGACAGTTGCAGAAGATGAACTTGAACCAAATCTTTTGAAACTTTTCACCACCTTCCCTTTCCAGGTCTTTGTTTCCTTACTTTTTGGAGACTCGTCTGAAAGTTATAAAGCACATATTTCCACCAACTTATTGTACACATATTTCCACCAACTTAATTTCCACCAACTTATTGTACATATATTCACACATATATTCACACCAACATGTTGTGCACATATTTACACAAACTTAATGTATACATATTTACACAAACTTATTGTAAACATATTTACACAAACTTATTGCAGTTTTTAAGTAAGGTAATGATTTAAAAAAGTTTTGTTTTGTTTTATATCTTACTTTATACTTCAAGGCAAATTAAAAAAAACTCAGCTGATGCTAATGAAGATGAAAAATGTTGATGATTGATACATATTGAACTTCAAATAATACCTGGGGCATTTTTCTTATGCTTGGGGGCAGGGGAGTGAGCCCCAGGGGACTTGGCCCTGAGGGTCAAGGTAGAAAGAGTCTTTTTTGTAGGTTTGTGAGACACTTGTGGTGACTTAGTTTGCATATGGGGCGGTGGGCAACTCTCATTTGCAGCATTTGTCTTGCGGATTATCAAATCTGTGTTAACTCCACCCTTCTCCTGGAAAATATGAAAATATTCACTTGTTTAGACCTAAAAGGGTTAATAATTTAAGGGTCATATTTTAGTACAAATTTTTTGATAATTAATGTATACATTTCAAAGTTTATAGTTTAAATTCATATTGAAAACCTTCTTGGGTCAATATTAATCAAGCTGATAATTGTTTTATTTAACTTAGAAATATAGATATGCAAATTACATTTTTTCTTTGGTTGATTTTTGAATGAAGAGATGAGTAGCTAAATGATGTAAAAATAAAATAAAGAAACTGAATATGAAAGTGCAACTCAATGCAAAACTGCTACCAAAAATATTCTCATTCTAGGGCTTGATATTCTCTGTACACATCTAAAGGGGTCAAGGTTTGTATTTCAAAAACAATACAGGTTCGAACAAGCAAGGATTGGGCACTGTTTTGCTAAAATCATGCATTAACTTATGGAAGAAACATGGGGCAAAGGGAACACCTAAAACAAATCAAAATAACAATATTAATTTTTTTGTTAGAATTGCTGTATAGAAATCATTATTACAAGCAGAGTTTCTATTCCCATGTCTACGTTTTATTTAAAACCATAAGATCATTTACAAAAATGTTAGGCAATGTTCTGCATGATGAGTTCTGTACAATTTTAAGATATTTCTTCATGGTGTACAAGTATTTTTCTCAAATCATCATATGAATGCTTTAATGAACATACATGTATGTATATCTTGTATGTAATGTACACTGTACAGGGGCGTAGCCAGCTTTCAGTAAGGGGGATCGCCAAAAAAAATCCGATTTTCAGTCTGGGAGGTGCAATCGTGGCATAAGAAACCCCAAAAAATTGAATGTTTGTTTTGAATTTTACAAAAATGATGTAACCTCCTTCAAAATTGAGCTAGAAGCTTCAAATAAAAAGCATTTTAAAGTTCTTTTCTTCTTCTATCTAATAAATCTATTTTTATTGGTTATGCACCCCCTCCTGGCTACGGCTTTGCTGTATTTATGTAAAGGAATTTCCAAATATAAATGTATGCTGCAAATTATTAATGCTCTCTAAACGTTAATGAGAAAACATCTACTTAAGCTAGACAGACTATTCCCACGACATCTAAGATTGCTAAGAACATATAATGCCATAAAATGCCACTATGGTCTCTGTTTACCATAATTGTTTTTTGGAACATGTATATAGCTTTTATGCAATGATAAACAAACAACAAAATGAGACCAGCGTAGCACATTGTTACGGCAACAAAACAGCAAGTTATGAGCTAATGAAATATCAGGAGGCAACTATCGTCTAATATTGGATGCAGGTGCAACCAGGATAGCGATGTTGCTCAATCCTAAGCTAGCATGCGGTTGACAATTAGACGGACAGATTGCAGAACATTTACAAACTACCTGTACTGATTTTTTAAATTTGCCCCATATGCTAGCTATGCTCCAGCTGCCTACTGCCTCATCATGCTGACCATTGTCAGGACCCTGTTCAAAGCAAACCCAGCCATATAGAACAAACACAGACCAAAATCACAACATAAAGTATCGTGCTGGTGTGAAGAGGTCTTAATGAACATAATTTATCATACTGATGTGAAGGGGTCTTCAAAAAGAAGAATACTGCACAGGTATAATTATTTCCCAATACCTTCTGGATACCTGTAAAGGGGGATTAAAGGCTGCCAAGGTCCAGGCCCCTTATCATCTCTCAAAAATTTGTGTAAAAATATTTGTTTTATTGATCTTAATAATTCTTTATAAAAGTAAGCTAGAGAAATGCATGTACAGAACTTTACCACACAGCTGTTGGAAAAAACATATGCAATAGAAAACATAGATGTTTAAATAGTTTAAGGGACTCTACAGTATTAAAGGCAAATTCTTTTCGTGATTAACATCATTTGAGGGATCCAACATTTAAATTTTTCCACTTACATAATACATAAGACTTTTGACATACAGAGAGAAATACAGACCCGACATAGTATGAAAGTATATAGGGCAAAGCACTTGTAAGTAATATAAGAAGATATAGATTTACTTGAAAAAGTGATTCAACAATTGACAAGGTTATGCTAGTACCTACCACAGAATACACCAAACAGTATCATATATACAGTATTAAACATAGGTTTAAAGGGTCTTGACTGTTGAAAATACACTTTTATTTCACCAAGTACCACATAAATAAATAAATAAATAAAATTATACTTTTTTAAGGAGTGTTATATTGCCATATTCAGTTTATCTCAAATAAATAAATTCAATTGCCTCTTTTCAAATCAACATTTAAATCATGGATCATAGATTCAGTTTTGCGCAAAGCACAAGACCCTTTAAAATATACAAGTCAAAGTAATCAAATATTTTTGGAAGTAGTAGCACAGAATTTCACTCTGGCATACAGCACATGAGACATGCTAACTAAAGAAAATGACTGGATGAGAAATGAAAACCTAAAATAAAAAAACATTCCTGGTTATTTTAAGCATGTGAGATAAAGGGGGAATCACACAATACAGTTCAAAACTACCCTAGCTGCACTTGAAAACAAAGCTTAGGCATTAATCATGCACAACTCATTATATGTACCAGTACATAGTATATGTTAATTGTAGATTTTGAATTCTACTGTGTATGTATTGCTTTGAACAGTATTGTATAATCGTGTAAACATTCTGTGAGATATGATTGTGGAATCCAACCATATCACCATGGCAACAGTTGTTATGCAACTCACATTATCTGGATTGTTGTTTGTTTGAATTGCTCGTATCCATGACAACATGCTCTCCTGATCTTCTGCTTGAAACAGGAATTCTGATCCATTGTAGGTGGTCAACCGAAATACATTCTTACGCTTGGTGTAATCGTAGGCAATGTCGATCATACTGGAGGCAATATTGATGGGGGCTTCATCATACAGCGCAGGAACATCCTGAAATTGCACATTTGAAAAACATGTAAACAATAAATAAAGACTGAGCCTAAATGATGAAGATTAGGCCTAAACAATGAAGAAATAGCCTAAAAATGCAATTCATTTTCAAAAAAGGCCCCATTTTTGGAGAAACTGTAACCAGGACGCTCCATGGGCAATAATCCTAATATTTGATTATATTAGCTAGGCCTACATCTATAATAAACTCCAATAAAACAATTTTAAAGAACAGTGTATGTATGTATGTATGTCCATTTTTGATAACATACAATCATACAACAGTCCACAATTTTAAAGAACCTCACCGAATTCGGATCTTTTTCCCGTTTTTCCTTATATAGGTACAACAAGTGGCCACGAAGCACAACCCAAAATGTCTTCCAAGAGCGGTCACTTGCACGTTTTCCGTCTGCTACAGCTACTTTACAATTCAAAGCACCATCTTTATCAGCCCCATCCAATGTAGGACTCGTCTCTCCCTTTGCTTCCAAAATTCTAGGTGTCTATGAAATAAAAGTTAACATATTTCAAAATTATCATCCTCAATAGCAGGAGTGTCTAAATAATATCCCTACTAGAATTTGGAGCCCTGTGATCATAGGATGTAATCATATGTTTCAATTTTTTGATACGTTGGGTAATCAAGTACAGGAAAGGTATACCAGAAATCTTATTCAGAAATAAGATACTTGCATTAGTATACTTGCACATGATATCAGTATGTTTGTACATGACACCAGTATGCTTCCACATGACACCAGTATAACTGCACATGTCACCAGTATGCCTGCACATGACACCAGTATGCCTGCACATGACATCAGTATACCTGCACATGACACCAGTATACCTGCACATGACACCAGTATACCTGCACATGACACTAATATACTTGCACATGACACCAGTATGCCTGCACATTACACCAGTATACCTGCACATGACACCAGTATACCTGCACATGACACCAGTATGCCTGCAGATGACACCAGTATACCTGCACATGACACCAGTATACCTGCACATGACACCAGTATGCCTGCAGATGACACCAGTATGCCTGCACATTACACCAGTATACCTGCACATGACACCAGTATACCTGCACATGACACTAATATACTTGCACATGACACCAGTATACCTGCACATGACACTAATATACTTGCACATGACACCAGTATGCCTGCACATTACACCAGTATACCTGCACATGACACCAGTGTACCTGCACATGACACCAGTATGCCTGCAGATGACACCAGTATACCTGCACATGACACCAGTATGCCTGCACATTACACCAGTATACCTGCACATGACACCAGTGTACCTGCACATGACACCAGTATGCCTGCAGATGACACCAGTATACCTGCACATGACACCAGTATGCCTGCAGATGACACCAGTATGCCTGCACATTACACCAGTATACCTGCACATGACACCAGTATACCTGCACATGACACTAATATACTTGCACATGACACCAGTATACCTGCACATGACACTAATATACTTGCACATGACACCAGTATGCCTGCACATTACACCAGTATACCTGCACATGACACCAGTGTACCTGCACATGACACCAGTATGCCTGCAGATGACACCAGTATACCTGCACATGACACCAGTATGCCTGCACATGACATCAGGTTGTAAGTCCTGTGAAAGTCAACTTAGCAGAGGTACAGTAACATAAACTACATTAACATTGACTTCTCTCAACTCTGCCTATTTGTAATGCTGATGCATGCATAATACAGAAATGCAAGTACATACCCTTTCTCCGAAGAATGCCTTGATTTTTTTCATGTTACTTGCTCCAGTTTGTTTTGTAGGAGTAGTCCTGAAACATCCAAAAATAACAATATGGTGGTTTCATAAATAATGAACATAATACAAGACAGGGTACATAAGACAAGGGACACTGTTAAACTGAAATAAAATGGTTATTTGCCACTGTAGTGCCTAAAAGCAGTTGGGTAATAAAATATAGCTAGAAACAGAACAGAACAGAACAGAACTATACAGAACAATACAGAACTATAATTGAAGATTTCAATTACATAAAATTAAAACAATATTAACTACCACAATATATCTATATCGGAAATTATTTATTTGAGAACTATCTCCTATATCTAATTAAAGAATTAATATTCCTAAGGGGGAGGGGGGGGTGTGGATATCAAAAACAGAAATTTTATACAAAATAAGTAAGAGTGAATGAAACACAATTAATTAGTAAAATATCAATACTTTTAGTTCATAAAACTGTTATTTATAAATCACTCTTCTTTAGGTTGCAATCCCTTTAACTCTGTTCGTAAAATACACCACAATTGAAAATCAGAACAACCAATGCTCCATTAATACAGGTAAATAATTAAAAAGTTGACCATACAGTAGAACCTGTTTATCCCAAAATTCCACACACTCTTTAATCTGAACTCCTCTCAATATGATAACTTTTTGGTCCTATACTCTGCAGTGGACGCCCATGTAAAAAATCTATGAAACCTTGAACACCCATCTTCACTGGGGAGTATCGTGATGCAACAACACCGTGTTGTTGCATCAAGATGGCCAGACTTCCGGTGATAGATTTTCGTACGATATTTTGTTTCCCCGATTAAACCCATTTCTAGGACGAGTTGCACAATAACCATACACGTGCAGTTAGTGCACGATCTATATTTAAAGAAACTGTCATTAGTATACATGTACCATCACCAAGAAGCAATAAATTCACGGTTTTAGTTCCTCACTATTGATGCAACAACACCAAACCGAAGATGCAACAACACTCCTCTAGATTTGAGCAATGATGCAGCAACACCAATTAATAGTATAATTTCAGAAGACCATAAATCTCGAGAGGAACAGATTTTTAAATGCTACTATTGCAACACCGTTACCCATTACCCATATTTGCGTTCTTCTCAAGGCATTCAAAATACACGTCCTGCGGGCGAAGATCCTTTATATGTATTTTTAAAAATTTATACTTTTAAATATTATAATGTACTGGACGTTGCTCTATAACATAGTTCAATCGCCTTTAACATGGCAAGCTTTAGTAATCCAATCTATTTTCATACATCACTGTTCCATAGCTTGATGACCCTGACTCCAGTTAGTATCATTCAAAATGGTGGACACACATCTTTCGTTCTCAGTTAACATTATGAGCTATTGGAAATTATCTGTCATCCATCTGTGGAACAGTGATAAACTAGTACAGGTAGATGTACGTTACCACTGTTTATCAAATTATAACTAAAACAGTTTAACTGTGACATTCGTGAGCTTATGTTGATGGGATGATTGCTTCATCTATGATATAATTTGATATGATTCTTTAGTTCCTCCAATTTGGAGAGCCAACGTGTAAAAACGTCTAATTGACTTTATTAGAGAGCCGTTTAGTTACACGTTTAATGGAAATCTTGCACATGTAGAATTATTGCTCTCTTTGGATTCCTTCTCTAGCTCCGACTGAGTAAAAGGGTAAGCAAAAGTGATAAGATTAAGGGCCCAAAAAGGTAAATTGACAGGGGTACAGTTATCCCAGATATCCCGGGCCAAGGGAAATATCATATTGTCTCTCGGAATAAAACCAAAATTGAATCCCTCTCCGTAAATAACCTTTATATAATAGCATTGTATAACTCCAACACCATCATATTAAACCAACACTCATCATATACAACTCTTGAGAACGATGTACAATTCCTGGATAGCGTAAACTCCTGAGCAGCGTATACAACTAAACTTGATATATGACATCATACTTTGGGTGGGATAACAAAGGATATACAATATACAATTGTAGACCTCTCTTGAGGTCAACTGGCAAAATTGTATACCGATACTGAAATCCTAAAAAGTTCGGAGGTCGAGGTCAAAAGTACTCTCAGGGTTTACTGTTGAGGTATACACTTTGGCCAGTTGACCGAATAGAGAGGTTAACAATTGTTTGTTAGTCCGAAGGATATAATAATTTGAAGGATATAATAAACAATTGTAGACCTCTCTTAAGGTCAACTGGCAAAATTGTATACCGATAATGTAAACCTTGAAAGTACTGTTGATCAAGACCAGAGGTCGAGGACACTTTTGCCAGTTGACCGAAAAGAGAGGTTAACAATTGTTCTGTTAGTCCAGATAATATAATAATTGGACGAATATATAATCGAATATCACGTGAACATATTTGATAAGTAAAGGTATCATATTTTAGCAAAAAATCCCCAAACCGTCGAATACTTATAATTTTTTACACAACTTATTTTTTCAAAATTAAAAAAATTTCAACATTAAAAAACAATTTTTCAAAAATAGGGGTCAACAGTTTACAATGGTTGACCTCCCCAGAGGTCAACCGGCAAAATTGTATACCGACACTGTAAACCGAAAAACTACTGTTGACAGAGACCGAAGGTCGAGGTCAACAGTAGTTTCAAGGTTTACAGTCGAGGTATATGATTTTGACGGTTGATCGAATGGAGAGGTCTTCAATTGTTTTGTTAGTCCGAGTAAACTAATAATACACATATAAACGATAATCATCAATCGGCATGGCTTCATTTCACAACCTTTTCTCCAAACCACGTTAGCAATATTTTTTTTTAGAAAATCTGGAGACAGTGCAAGTAGATTAACTCTGTATTTGGCTCATCACGTCGTACTCGTTAGTGAATTAATGTTAATTTTAAGTTTCTATTTGTATTTTTGCTATACTTGTCGCCTAGTAAAGTCATTTTCATCAACGTTTACAAAATGTCCGTCTTCCATGTTTTTTTTGTGACGTCATGAAACTTTTTTTCAGAAGAAGCGGTCAACAGTACCTAGTAGCGGTCAACAGTACATAATTCTGACCGCTAATCACCCAATCAGAATCGAGTATTTCAGTTGAGGTACTAACAATACATTTTGTTGACCGCTCGTCAACCAATCAGAATTGAATATTTCAACCGAGGTACTAACAACACAAAATGACTGATATCTGCTGTCTTTCCAAAATTATAGTTATTTGTAAGCAATTTCCATACGGTAAATCAAGGGCATTTAATTTAGTAAATGTATAATCTTTATTTTTCAGATACAATATCAATGAGATTGCCTCCCAGGGATTCTGTACTTTATTTAGTTTGCCTTGTATATCCTTTTAACTTTGATATAGACAAAGAAACCAAACAAAATACGTTTCGTTCATGGACCACTGACTCACACGTTTTATTCATGTCCCGACCTACACCTGTAAACAGAACATAAAACAGTTTCTCTTGTTGTTCAATGATACATTATATTGGCGTTTTTGCATCAGCACATTGGTGTTGTTGCATCATCGATAAGAAACAGAGTGGTGCATCAATAGTGAGGAATTAAAACCACGAATTTATCGCTTCTTGGTGATGCTATACAATGACAGTTTTTTAAAATATAGATCATGCGCTAACTGCATGTGTATGATTATTGAGCAACTCGTCCTAGAAATGGGTGTAAATTGGGAAAACAAAACATCGTACGAAAATCTATCACCGGAAGTCTGGCCATCTTGATGCAACAACACGGTGTTGTTGCATCACGATACCCCCCAGTGATCTTGCTTCATCAAGCTTCAGGCCTGTCTGATAGAACGTGGGAATCGATGATGTTAATCACCTGCCAATCCGAACACCTATGGTTGGTCAATATATCTTAGATAGGTTTTACTGAACCTTCTTTTCTGTGAATATTACAATTTGAAAATATTACTCCTGCATGGAGTGGAGAAATTGAAAGAATCATTTTGATTTCAAACTCGTCATGTCACATATACAAAGAGAGCATTTTTTCAAGCTTCAATATTTACAGAAAATAGATTGTATTGATGATGCATACCGTTGGCTGGTTTGACTTTTATAAAAATGTTGCACTGAATGAATTCATTAATTTTGGTGCTTGCATTACATAACACAATAGAACAAAATGAAATAATGACCATATGCATAAGCAATGATATGGGATAGAATTCAACAATACCATGCTAAATGGCCGGCATCAATTCATCTCTGGGTGTGCAAAAAGTCCATGAGTATAACTTCAAAATTCTTCAAAAAAACATGTAAGTAAAGGTTTATAGCTGTATTAGTTTTGAAATCACACAAAATATGCAGGATATGTGCATGAATCACAGCAAAACTATAAGCGGGGTTGGCGTACCTTCGGATCATAATTTTAACGATAGTTCGCCCCGTCCTACAATGCATACAGTCACTAGCGGTCACTAAACTTAGATTTTGTTGGAACTCTGATCCTCTCATAATAAATCCCATTACCCTCTCAATTTGCAATTATTTTTTTGTGGCCTAGCTACAAGCCACTACACATCTCTCAAAAATATGTGAGAAGTTTTCATACCCATGTAGTCAAGTAGTGGGGGTCACAGGGGCTTATAGCAGACTAATTATTCATAGTACAGCTACAAGCCTTTGTGTGCCCCCCCCCCATCCACCCCCCCTGTATGAGGAGTTTTCATACCTATGTAGTCAAGTAGTGGGGGGGGGGGTCACAGGGGCTTGTAGCTAGACTAATTTTTTGGTATCTATGTTTAACTGCCTACATTTTTTAGTAGATTCACACAAATTGTCTAAGTTTCTCAAGATGTTTCAACTAAATTAAGCTATAATTAAATACCTAGGCATTAAGAGGAAGATAGAAATTTTATTTTGAGCAAAAAAATGCATCAAGATCTTAATTTTCCTTACAAATGTTAAAAAAAGTAAGTAAAAGCAACTAATTAGCCCGCCACAATTTTAGCATTACATCAAGGGCCGATTTTGCGAAAATATTTTTTGAAACAAGCCCTTGGTTTTTAAAAATATAGGCCAGGGCATGTATGGGAGGGTAGTCAGATTTTAAAATAATCCAGAAAAAATGATATATAAAAATATAAATATTCTAAAAGTAAATATTTTTGACATACAGGGTGTGCCAAATAAATCAATGAGCAGAGGCTTTTTCCTCAAGAAACATAATTCATGCATGAATTATGACATTCAATTATCTTTCACTATTTTTCAATTGTAGCATCATGAAATGAACTGAATATCAGAAGTCACAATTCTGTTATTTTCAAGAGATGACACTGCCAATTGACAATTAAGTAATAAAAAATTATTAAAACAATAAACTATACAAGGTGTTCCAGAAATAATGAAAATAATGAAAAAATCAAAATTAAAAAGTCTGAATCTGAATCTGACTACCCTTGTCCACTGGCTTCAATCCCATGAAATGTCCAAATATTAAGTCACATGTATTTTACTTTCCTAATACTCCTTGAACTCATAATTTCGAATTATTTTAGAATTTTAAGAAAATCAATTTTCAAATCACCTTTCAATCATAAACTTGCACATTTTCTTAATATTCGGACATAAAAAAACCAATAAACCATTTGATGAACAATAAAACTTACGCCTGCTCTGGTTCAGCTATTGGTGGACATTGTGGTTTCTCATCTTCCAATGGTAAGTTCATGGCTGGTTTATCCTTGGTTGCCATAAGATATGATGTGCGTCTGTACAGTTTGATGTCATCATCTTCTGGAAGTCCAGATAATTTATTGAACATAACGACAACATTTAACACTTATTATATAATAATTATGGGGTAATTTTTTATACCTCCGGCGATCATCTCCTGGGACCTTATAACATAACAATAACAAAGCGATTTTTAACCAGAATCAAGGGACTTGGTACTTAAATACTTTAATGCTCTAATGAATGAATTACAAAAAAATTCATTTAATTAACAATAAAAATCATGAAAAGTATTATCTAGTTACTTATAATATTTGGATTCATTGTTGCACTTTTTCAAATAGGAGAAAAGCAGTTATATTTATGAGATAAGATGAAAGGTACAGAAACTCACCCTGTGGTCTCTGCTGCCTCATGACAACCGATGTGGACGTACCACCAGGTGGAGCAGTTGTAGTGATGGATGGCGCTAGTACATTGCTTCCACTGGAGTCTTCATTGGACATAACTGCAACAGAATTACAATAATGAATACCAGCTTAACAGAAAATCATCTTACTTTGAACAGATCAAGATGGAAATATCAAGGCAGTAATTGTGTCTTCCCTTTTGGCAAAAACTGTCTTGACATTTCCCTACATTTTGAAGAAACACTTTTTTACACAAAATGGGGACGATATTGAAAATATTTTCTAGAACAAAGGTTCTACGCCCATCAGGCACTAGCCTTTAAATTTAACCTGCCTTTACTTGATTAGTATGGTTAGAGTATGTTTACAAGTTCATAAAAATAAATAAAAAAGCAGCCATTTTGAATTTAGTAGACATTTTTGAGCAGAGGACCTATTCCAATAATGCATCACCCTCTAAAATTTCAATAAAATCAGACAACTGGTATTTGAGTCATCACCAAGACACACTAACGAAAGATGGACAGAGGGTTACTTCATGTCCCCGAACAAAATAATAAGTGGGATGGCTATTTCCTTTGTTATTAATTTTCAATGACGGCTGAACTAATATCCGTAAACATCTTTGTTTTGATTGGCTATATGACGCTTCATGTCCAGGTATGGGATGACCACAAAACAATAACATACATACGTTGTAATCAATTATCACATAATTATATTTGTTTATCTAATATATACAAGTATAATCAAGTCATTGTACTGAGACCTAGATGCAGGAGGGAAGTATGTACTGTTATTAAACAAACGATCGTCATCAATGTTATTGTTTTGATAATCATTTTGGTTTATTTAAATGCTTAGCTTGTCAATATTTTTGATAATATATATATTTTTAAAAGGGCAAATCCTCTATCTACCAAAATTCAATTTCTAGGACATTACAATCAAGTGTTAATATATTTTTATTTAAAATTATATTAAATTATATTTAATGTTAATATTATTATTCACTTGACAACAAAATAATAAATAATTATTCTAAAACGCGGTACATTTCTGACGACAAAATAATAATTATTAAGTAAGGTTAATGTAATGTAATTATTTGAATTCAATCCAATGAGATTTAAGTGTATTTAAGAAACATGTCATTGTTTCATGATTACAAAGTTTTCACAAAGTACCTGCTGTTTTGTACTTACGAAGATCATAACATCCTTCTTTCTTGAACATCAAATGTTTTAGCAAAGTAAGATAGATTGTGTAGTAGGGATGATAACCCCTGTACCTCTCCACTAAATTTCTTTTAGGTTTCATTTTTAGTTGATTTCTAACAGCAACTTCAATTTACTTCTTTTAATTCATTTTTTCTATATTTGCAATAAAGCCTGATACCTTCTCAATTTTAGCTTTAAATGCCTCACAAGTTATGTGTCCTTGATTTTGTGATATCTTCACTATTGACTGTTCATCTATAAGTTCAAACTTTGACTCATAAAACATATTTGAGCAGGTGACATGTTGAACCTGGCACCAAGAAGTATTTTGAAACCTGATAATGATTTTTTGAGACAGAAAATTATGAAAATCAAGAATTCAGTTATATCTTCAGTCCTAAATAGCCATAGAATTAAATTCAATACCAGATATTTCAAAGCTAGTAAAAAGGTGAACTAATATTTTGGAAATCATAATATTGCAAGGGTCTCTAACACTATCCAAGGGAAACAATAAATTTACATTTGATCATTCATTGGTTTCTGAGTGATGTGATATAAAACATGTTAACATATTTATATTGTGTTTAAGTTTTATCTCAAACAATTGACTCATTATTCACTATTACAGAATTATAACCTTGGACCTTGGATTTGAAATTCATTTTACTTATTTGTCTTAATAATTTTGAATTGAAAAAAGCTTTGTATGATATATAGTTATATATATGATATATATTTCAAGTGTAGTTTTGTCTTTTATATTATAGATTAAAACTGCAAATGATATAATGTCATTTGGAGGAATATATGTACATGATAAATACTGTAAAACTTCATTTTCAGTTGTCTTTTCAATTATTTTGAACTATAAAATCAAAATACAAATGGATGACTAAAATGTAAAATATAAGATATCTCTGACTCATTTTAAATATGTATATGTACAATCATCACAAATATCTCAAATTATATTGTAATTTAAATGTAGTTTTTTCATACATTTCATTAACTCAAACCAAAGCATAACTCCACACCATTTGTTAGTGACAATTAAAAGACAGTGAAGATGTATTTATATCAAATATATTAGGCTTAAAACACAATCTTATAATCTATAGAATGACAATATGAAAGATACAGAAAAGAAATCCTTCACCAGGGGCATGTTCTCAGAAAAGTTGCAAGAACATTCAAATGTTTTTCACATTTTTCTATTATATATTGGTAAAAACACTTGCATTTTCTGAATTATTCTTCACAAGACATGGTCTGTAAATAGACCCAAATAAAAAGACTTCATATAAAAAATCATATCACCAAGGATATGATGAGAGAGGAAGAATATGCAACACATACTCTAGAGAAACAATTCCCAATGCAAGTTTAGAAAGATGACTGGGTTAGAAAATTGCAATACAGAGTTGGATTCAAAAGAAAATAAAGGAGTTTTTTTTATTAAAAGTTTAAAACCACCGCCACCACCATTTAGCTCTGTATTAAGATTAGCGGAAGCATACAGCAATTAGTATTACAATATTTTGAATATATGCATTACATCATTAATGATAATAATTCTGGAGTCTATTATCTCAAAGAATTTTTGAATGTTGATCCTCAAAATTACATCATCTCCAACATTATTACTATGATGAAAGACAACAGAAATCACAGGAATCAAAATTTGCAATATTTTCTCGAAACTGGCCCCTTATCCCCAACTCCTTATTTCCCCTATATATCTGAACTGAATACATGATGATGTAATACATATATATAGTTGTTATAGGATATCCCAGAAACTGCAACCAGCCTGAAAGATGGAGCACCAGTATAAATTTGAAGACAATGCAATTATGTAGATCTAATAGGAAACATGAAACTGAATAATCAACTGATAAAAATGTTGATGGTTTGAAGCAATCAGGCGGGTTATAGGTTGAACCATCAGTAACAAAATGAATATTTTAGTCTATAACATAATCATTAAAATGTTGTCTGACTGCCCAAATGATCATGAGATAGTGTATAAGACTAGTTCCTATCATAACTGTAATATTACATTGTATTATAAGACATGCATAATATTGGTGCGCCATCTATAGGTGACATATTCAGTGATACCCAATCAGGAAGGGTTAATTAATTAGATGTATATAAAAGTAAAAGCCGGATTCTCACCCATTGGAGACCACACAAATGGAGCCTCAGATATGGTGGGTGGGGCTGCTGTAAACATATCAGGAATATACATGTAATGGGATGCAACGCATTGCACAAACGTGCTTCTATAACAATCTGGGCTTATTAGGTTTCACAAAATTCTGACAATAGAGCTTTCCAATAAACCCTGACACCTATTGGTGAAAAAAGAAACTAGACTATATTGGCTAGATTCGTGAAATTCTACTCCTCTGGCAACTGTATTTCAATAAAAGTTTTTGAAAATAAGCAATAAGTAAACCTATTTCTGTCCAGAATGAGAATGAGTGAGAATGACATCATAACAAATAGGTGTCATTATTTACTGGTTTTGTCTGTTCATGATTCATTGCATTTTATATTTCTTAATAACTCCAGAATATAAATAAACAACCAGATTGATATTCATCTAGAATGCTGAGCTTACATACATATACATGTACAGTAGCGAGGCACAATTCAACACAGTGATGTCATAATTAAACAGTGCAAGAAAGCAAAAGTGCCTAATATGCATAAAATATCAAGGCATATCTCTGATATTATCATGAAGATTCATACATATATATCTGTATATATCGATATTGATATGGCTATTGGTATGGCTAAATTTGATCCTATAATATGTTCACAAAAAAGCATGTTGTCGGGATCTGTAGGTTTCCCATGCTACGATTCCATGCTATTCAAGATCAAGTTCCATGGAATTTTCTGGTGTTACAATCCCATGCAATATTGAGTTACAGTGGTGTCAAACCTATAGCTAAACTTGCTGAAAGAAATATGGGTTGATTAGTAAATGTGTCTATCACAATATCATGTGGTACATGTGGTTCACAAGAACTGTGTTTTAACATGTGGTGCATACAGATTCTGCATACATAGTTATATGGTTCACAAGACCATCTATATTAATAAGGTATCGTGTACGAGGGCTGATCAAACACATGGTGTGTGTACAAGGGCTGATCTAAAACAATTGAAATTAGTATGAGCACAAACTGTGGTACAAACATCAAAGTACAAAATATGCCTGGTGAACCAACCTTCCAGCATAGAGTTGAATACGGACAAAAGGTTTTTGTCATCCCCACCTGGTATGGAACCAAGCAATCGATGGAGCTCTGACTTGAATTGCGTTGTTGGACTTGGGGTTTGGCTCTTGGTATAATCGCACACTTGTAAAATATTAATAATGAAATATAGAATAAGAATAATAGAATAAGTGATATGGCCAGGACTTTATGAAGTGTGGGGTTTTATGTTCCAAATCTGAAAAACACATCATGGTTATAATTAAATCAAAATAATATATATTAATGTAGTTCTTTATTCACTTTTCTCAACCTTCCCCTTTTTGGGCAATTCTCCAAATGCACTGCTTTCTCAATTCTTTTCTCTGCATTTTCATTTACCAACTGCAAAGGTAAAATTATGCTGAAAGATGGACTTATGATATGGGCCATGGGGGAGAATGGTATGAGGCCATATCTATCTTTCAGGCTTGTATTCTATGAAGTCATCAGTTACCTACAAGAGCAAAAACAACACTGAATTCTTAAAGGATTTTCTTCAGTTACTCTCTTCAATTAGAATCTCTAATACCGAAAAGATCATTTTTAACATACTGTCAAAGTTTTATTCTCATATAAATCTAGACCCATGATGTTAATAAAGTCAACTTACTTATAATAAACACACTCTGCTTCAACATTTATAAAATGAATTGTCTTTCAGATAAGCCTTAAAAAACCCAAGAAGATGATTCATAAACAGACCTAAAATAAAGCTGGTGTATGCCGATTTATTACATCAGGTCATGACCCACCCCTTCATAGTTCTAAGTTTTCATGACCCACCACAAATGATGCGATATTGCAGTCTTCAGCTCATAACTTATCCAACCATTTTAGAAAGGGTAATTGGTTCTGAAATCTCTAACCCACTATTTTAAATGCCAACTCTGTGAAGTGCTAGTCGAAATTGATAAACCAAAGAAAGATCACTTAAATATGATTCATCTGGACAGGATCTCGATATACATCTTACCATTAGTATCCTGAAAGTAGGTTTAGCTCAAACTAAAGAATTTCTTATTTCAAAAACATATTTCGAATCATATACTGTACCAAAAGTAGAATTTATTCAAATTTTGTAGCTGATGTTTTGATCTCTGCTATAAATTGAAATCACATTTATCTTGGAGTTCATTGACAGAATATTGATAGTATATACCTTGATCCCAAACAACTTTAACTAAGACAGTAACATCATTATCTTCATCACTGGTATCATTCTCCTCCTCGTCAACTTCACCATCAACATCTTCTGCTTCCTCACTAGCCGTTACTTTGAAATTTCTCACAATACGCATTGCCATTGTCCTTTAGTTACAGATATTCCATAAGGCTTGATTAAATCTTTTTCAAATCCTACTGAACTTGTTCATGCTTTAACAATAAAACACCATGACAGTGTTAAAGGATAAGTACTTCTGTGCTTTTACTTTAATCAAGTTCTCTGTGTTACCATGCACTGTATTTTTGACATTTTATGATATTATGGTACTTGTTTTAAATCCGTAACTTTGCACCATCAGTCCGTTTCTTTATGACATGTCATGTCAAGATGGTTTTAATAGTTCAATAAAACTTCAATATTAAAAATACTGTTTTAACATTAGCTTTTTTAGAAGTCTCATAATTAATAGTTCTGGTGTTTTCATCCTGAATTTGTCTCTTAGATCCAACAGACTGTTTTATATTACGGATGTTTATCCAAGTTATGTAACATTCTGAAGTTTATTATTTTTCAACCAACAACACAGCTTTCAAGTTTCAAGTGTATATTATTCAAGTTTGTAACTACCAATGATGGCATGATACCATAGTTTATATTAACTTCAAAATATCTCAATTTAGTTTATCAACTTCTTGAAATGATAACTTATGTTACTCCTACATGTTATAACAATGATATAATTATTATCAATTCTACTCAAGTCTTTATGATTGACTTTAAATGGTCTTCTATCTTTGATATCATTCAAAACGAAACCAATTAATGAAAGAATTCACATATAACTGGATTTCAATCAATCAAAGCAGTATTTTAGGTTTCAAAAACTTCTTCCTTAAATGATTTCATCAAAAAATGCATTTTTATTGTGAATAGAATGTAATGTTGATTTCTGCATTCTTTAAAACTTGAACGAATGAACAAAAATGCAACCCCAAGGAACAGGTCAATATTTACCTTTTTTGTAGCAAATGTATTTTCAAAGTTTGCAGTTCTCTAAAAAAGTTAAATTACTTCTGGACAAGTAGTTGTAATAGAAAAATCCTGAGTATTCTGCTAATGAACATTATTTTTGTTTTGAGGTGGTAGTGCAAAATAAGAGTAAACCTACATGGGAATGCGTGGGAGTTATTTGCCTTTATACAGTACTACAACTCTATAGCAAAATGCTTAACTCAAAATCTTCTTAGTAAATTACTTGATTGTCACTTTCATAAAATTGATTGCATTACAGTTAAAGACCATTACAAAAACAATCACAAACGTTCAAGAAGAACTTCTCACAATGATGTCATAGTTATCATATGTAGGCGTTACAGTGGTAAAACTTATCAACACTGGTTCAGCCATATCCCTTTATTATGTGCGTTCATATCAAGGACCCTGTAGCAGTCCTGCTTTTCCTCCATTTCCTGGATTAAAATGAATCTTAATCTTCCAATTCCATTGTTGAAATCAAATTCCGTAGTTCTTTATTAAAAAAGTTTTTGTTTATCTCGTAGTTGTGAGTTTTATTTGTGTACTTACCGATATATTTCTTAAGTTATTATTTCAAGAGTGTTAAAGGTTGAATGTTATCACTACTCAAAACTCAAAAGTTAAAGCTCGCCAATCAAAACGAATAAGAATATATTATAGTACAGTACATGTTATTGTACATGTACACGTAAATTGCAAATGTATTTTTCTTAATTCAGATCATTTTTAAATATCCATGAAATAATTTTATCCAAATAATAAAACATTTATTTTTAACAGTATTTGAAATTGTTCTTCTGCTTGTTTGTTTCTTTTTATTTGTTTGTTTGACCACAGCTATATATACAGGGTGTCCCAAAAAAAAGGAAACCAGCAATAGATTGCTTATTTCTCAAATATGAATAATGATAAGAAAATTTCACAGCTACCATCTGATAGATTATGATGTCCTCTTTCTTATGATACCAAAGTTGTCTATTTTCCTTCACGGATGGCTGAGTTATAAGGGATTTAAGTGACCATGTCAGAAATGAGTTTGTACCACTTTCAGCCAAGTCAATTTCACCATCATAACAAAGTGATAAGTAACAACAAACATCAGGATATCACTCTTTTACTCATTTATTCCAATTAAAATTACACATATCATATTGAACACCCCTTTTAAATCCCAATGTCCATTCAAAGTTGTTTTAACCCCAGTGTCCTTCAACATGACCCCCATTCCTTTCAATGCAAATGTCTGCCCTTGATCTCATCGCACGTACGGCATCCCCGATGATGTCTCTCTGTCCCCTTAAATCCTCCACTGCTGCGACAATCCTGGCCCTTAGATCATCAACGTCTCTTGGTGGTGTTGTGAAGACTTTACCCTTGAGATAACCCAAAAAGGGAGAAGTCGCAGGGTGTCAGGTCTGGGGATCTCGATGAACGTGGTTCAAGGCAATCACTCTTCTGTTGAACAGCGCCCTTAATCTGTCCCGAATGATAATCCGACGATGAGGAGGAGCACTGCAAATACTCTTTGATCTTGGGTCAGCTGCATGAACTTGCTATGTTGAATGCATGCTTGTTCAGAAATGTGTATTTCGAATAGGACAATGTCTTGCATAGCCATTTTAATCCCTCATTGTTCAGCCATTCATGACAGAAAAAGTGGCACAAACCAATTTCTGACATGGTCACTTAAATCTCTTAGAACTCAGTCATCCGTGAAGAAAAATAAACATCTTTGGTATCATAAGAAAAAGGACATCATAACCTATCAGATGCTAGCTGTGAAATTTTCCTATTGTTATTCATATTTGAGAAATAAGCAATCTATTGCCGGTTTCCTTTTTTTTGGGACACACTGTATATTATATTTCACTGTACATATCATCCTATATGTCCATACTAACTAGTATGGTAAGTAAAATGTCCATGAAGTCAAGGACGAACAGCATATGTGTTGGCTGTATAAGGTAAAGTAAGGGTGAAACTAAAACTGAATTTAGCTATTGGCAATTATGTTTGGGAATTCTATCCAGCTAGCACTTAGAATATTCATAAAGGTTAGAATGCTCACAAGAGGTCAAGTCTACAAATTAGCAACTTGATATGATTTGAGATTCACCATATTTTATATGGAGAACTGGAAAGTATGGGAAGAAAAGAGGAAGAGACAGGACTGGGGGGGGGGGGGTGATATGACAAAGTCTAATGCCTTCGGACTCACCAGAAATTTGACAGAAAGTCCAGAAATGAAGGCTCTCCAATATTTTCAAATTCTTCCTTGTATATTTGCAAGGCCCCCATCTAGAAGCATCCGTACTTGTACATTGTATTGTATTGTATTGTATCATATTGTATTGTACTGTATTGCATTGTATTCTATTGTATTGCATTGTATTTATTGCATTGTATTGTATTGTATTATACTGTACTGTATTGTATTGCATTGCAATGTATTGTATTATATTGTATTGTACTGTATTATATTGCATTGTATTATATTATATTGCATTGTATTGTATTTATTGCATTGTATTGTATTATATTGTATTGTATTGTATTGCATTGTATTGTATTATCATATATCTAAGCTTATTTTGGATGCTTCATACCCTGCTAAACTCCCCTTCCCAACTAGTGGCAGTACATAACCTATTCTATATATAACCTTCATAAACATTCAATCACACACTCATAATGACAATAACCTAATAAATAGAACTAAGTCAATCAATTATGGAAAAATATCTCTAAAATGGACAAATTACATTGATGATTATGCCATCTCAGGACAATAATTGATTTCATCTATTGTTTATCATTTCCTAAAATAGATCCGATCAATCTGTAAGTTTAACCTAGATCTAAATCCTTGACCAATGACAGAATTGAGTTCAATAATAAATAGGTCCTTGTTAATGAATATCAATGTCTATTAACTTATATATTGGAGATGGCTGAATGAACAGCCACAATGCAATAAATGAGAAAGAACGCTTCAATTTGTAACTTTTATTCATTATTGTTGTCTCTATCTCTCTCTCTTTCTCTCTTGGCTTTGCATTTTCACAATTAAGATTATGAATTTCATGCTTATGAACCTCCATAATAGTGCTTGGAAATTTCGCTCTTTTATGTTATTTTACATTCAAAGCATGGCAACTATGAGATTTCACATATATTGGTTGCAACGAGATGTAAGGCCACAACGCCCACACTGAAACAATCAGGTAAAATATTGATTGGAGCTGATCTAGCCTTCTATTCCCCTAGTCAGCCAGCAGCCTTACAGCATTAACTATATGCAGGGTGGATAGAAACTATATAGACAGTCTATTGATCTGAGCCAACTAGGACAATTTCAATGTCTTATCTTCTTTGTTTTATTCCGAAATATTTCAATTCTTGACTGGCTGTCTTTGAGCAAGTTCCATCTGACCTCAACAGACATTGAACATTTACTGCATTTAATATGAGCTCTGCTTCGACAAACCCAAACTTCCCAAAAATTGTAAAACAAATGTCTGTAGAATTCAGTACTTGGTGAAAATTTCAAAAATATCAAAACAAAATGGCTATGATTAATCAAACCTGTAATGATCACTAGATGTTTTTTTTATCTCCGTTGTACTTGTGAAGATTTGTTAGTACTGTGCTATTTCAAGTTCTACTTAGTTCATACTTTCAACAATTTCAAGTAATGTGCAATAACTCATTAAACAAGTTATCACCAGACTGGGTTTTCCAGTTTGAAATATATTGCTACTTGTGTATATGGGACTATTTGACGATGAAGCAACTGAAACTAGATAATTCGTGTACATGTTCTTCTGATGGTATAAATGGTTTGCGTAGCCCTTTGTCATACCTTTCTGTTTCAGTAGCAACATGTTCTGGCGTCTTGAAGGCTGAGAAGAATTGAGGTGTCATGGTTTACCATGATGATGCTAGAGTGACAAATATCTCTCCTTATATGTGTAAAGAAGTTAACATAAAAGTTTGGCTTTGACGGTGCTCTCTGATTGGTTGATATGATCGAGCCTCATCGAGGGCATTTGTCAAACTGAAAAGCTAAGGGCAGGTTTGATCGAAATATCTCTTGTTTTGAGGATTCGTTTAATGCCTTCTATAAAAAGATTTGCAAAATCAAATTTTTGTCTCAATTTCTGTTGTATGTTATATTATATCTATTCCCTATGCATATGATGTAACTTCAATATGATGTATTCCACCTTGACTTACCATATATGTGTAGTTTATGGCCATCTTGTATCAAACACACATTGCCATTTGAGAGTTGAATGACATGACGAGCCATTGTGCAAAACACCTTTCAATATATATCGCCTATATATCGCCTCTCTTTGATATTGTTCTAAATATAATAAAACATCTAATGATAAATCCAACTGATTACTGATTTCAATTTCTTTCATTAGATCATCATTAGGCCTAAATCCCTCAATGTTTTCTCGGGGTATATCATATGTGCATATTTAGTGATAAAAACATCTCAATATTCCAGAAGAACAATTTCAATTATATGAACTTCTTAGACAAACTTAATTGTTGATCTGTGGTTTCACCAAACTGACCATTTGACCTTCCATACCAACCAGTTCCTCACACCTTTACCAGCTGGGCATACCCTTATCAATCAATTCAATATTTGACCAACATTCTTCAAGATTTCAAGTTCTAATCCCTTCATTACAGCCAGGTATCATTCAGAAACAAGCATAAAACACAGAAGCTTAAAAGGCAATTGGGCCCACTGTTTTAGCATTCAAAGTTATATTCAAAAAGAATCAAAATAAAACATATTTCATTCAAGGTAAAATAGACATTCTTTTAGTGTGATTCCCTTCTGTTATCTCTGGCACATTGTTTTTATTAGCAAGCTTTAGAGTGACATAAATAGAGAGATAAACCACATCAACATTCCACAACTAATAAACCTACAAATATAGTTCTGTATACATAAGTGACTGGATAGTCAATATGAGCAAGCTGATTTCCTGATCATGCACATAGGCTAATTCTTGCATCGGTAAATATTGAGCACTTTGATATCCTGATTACACAGAGGCTAATTCCTGCATCAGTAAATATTGAGCACTTTGATGTCCTGATTACACAGAGGCTAATTCCAGTGCTCCAACAATCTTCAGTACAAATATAGAATCGCTGTAATATGGTTATCATATTATACACGGTTTAGGATACTGGGCATCATTCATCTCCGTATGTGTGGATCTACTTCCATTCACAGTCTGAAAGAGCTATAAATCATTAGTCTTGAATCAAACCTTAACCCCATCTCCCAGTATTAATATCTTTAGCTCATGTCAAAGATGGGAATGTTGAACAAAATATGGGCTTGATTCATGACTAGAAAATACAAGTGAAATATAAACACTACTGTGACAAGCAGCTGAATGTATGTATACACAGATAGGTGTTCACATTTAATAGGTTATTTTTCAATTAAATAGATCTCAAAGTCCCTGGAAATATGTTCATAAAATAGCAATTTTAGCATTATTTGTGTAAAAATGTAAAATATGCAGGTCTGTAGCCAGCTTTTTCCAAGGGGGTTCACTTTTCAAAAAATCCTGTGCTTGACAATACTAAAAGAAAAAATGGGCCCTACATATCAGAATGAATACAACAAGAAAAACAAGCGCGTAGCATTTACATACATATCACTACAGAACAAAACAACAAGGGGAGATTTGTATATACTTAAACATGGACATGGATATAAGTTATTCTACCAAAGCTTAGGCAAAGCAAATATAATGGTACATAAATTTTCACTCAGAAATATTCATGTTGGTCCAAAGTTATGGTTCAAACATTAGCAAGCCATCAGACCAACATGCAATATTTCTAGCTTGTAATGTATCAAGGAAAGGGATATAATAATGTTCATATGTATGTACTCACATCTTATCTTGGGTGCAGATACGGCATTAAGGTAGGATGGCTGCCTGGCGACTCCCACAACTCGTCTGGTCAACCTCTGATCATCTGACCAGGCACGATCCCTCATCGAATCTCTATCAGGAGTAATAGTGCCCCGGCTCGAACTGATAGAATCGGAGTCTGAATACTGTGGAGAAAACACCATAGAAACCTCAGATGAACTTGTGGGTCCATATTTGGAGCCCTGTGGAAAGGATTTGAGAGTTACTGCTTGAGAAGGATGGGCGTATACTCCATATGGACTGGAGGCTGATGGAGGGGTCAAAGATGATGAATAACTAGGGGATGAATACACAGGTGTTGAATACGAGGCCACTGTAGAATGAGGTGCTTCTTTATTATAATCCTGTATAGTTAAAGGTTTTGCTGGACTTAACATAAACTGACGGCGCATATCGGCACTTAAACGACGCCTTTTTAATGAGTCACTTTCATATTCATCAGCAGTCTCGCGACTTTTACTTTCAAACATGGCTGTCCTAAGTGCAACACTTTTGACTTTTCCTTCTTGTTTCATCATCTCAATTTGTTCAAGTTCATCCTTATAATAGTCATCAATCTGTGCACTATTAGGTGGGGTAGCTCCATCCCCACTGTCTAAACTATCCCCACTTTGCCCCATCTCAAATAATTTTTTCCGCTCTGAAACAATCCTAGGTCGCCGTTTGGCATTGGTTTGTATTTGTATTGTTGTCTCTGGGGATCTATGTGTATGGCTAGGGAGGGCTGATGTCGAGTGGGAAGTGAAACCTAAGGACTGTGATTTAGTCAGGTTTGGGACACTGCCCTGGGACTGTGTATAGCCCCCATACCCCTCTTCTGGGGGCTTCAGGTAGCAGGTCCCTAGATCCCTGGACTGTGCTACTGTGGTTGGCTTCGTTTCATGTCTATATCCCACAGTGAGATAATTAGCCCTGTTGGGGTCAATTTGGGATTTTGATACAGAAGATAGTGAAGGAGTAGACCGTGTTTGGGGATCAGGACTTCGGTATCTACGAGAAGACCCGTGGGCAGGGAGGTACCGAATTTCACTCCGGTTTAACTCTCCCGGGGACGGAGTATCAGAGACATCTGAGTAAGCTGGTAAAAATCGTATATCCTTAAGCGGAGGAGACCTAGGCTCTGATTGGCTAGAATATGACGATGGATACACTGTTGACGTCTGCGACACATACTGACCAGACGAGTTCAGCGGGCTGTAGCCACTCGGTGCAGTTGACTGCACGGGATGAAAAACTGCTGGGGCAGGGGTATAATGACCTTGAGAGTCAGCACTGGAGAATGTTACAGTAGTCCTATGAACATTCGGAGGTGGCATATAACCCCCACTTGTAGCAGATTTAGTTAAAACGTAAGACTGACTCACTGGTGGGCCAATACCAGGATATAAATTCTCACTAGAGTGTCGTATATTTTCCCTAGATCTTTGTATATGGGGTACAGTATCCATTGAACTATGCTGAACATTACTCCGTGATCCATTATCAAATAAATTTTCCTGTGATTGTCGCATAAGATTCTCTCTTGACCTTCGCATGTTTGAATTATCACTCCCCCGAGTTAAACTATCCTGACTTCCATATTGTGTCTCATACTCTCGCTGTTGTGCCATTGCAATATTTTTTGTAATAGTTCTTAAAGGAGCACTGGAGCCAGAATTGCTCCTAGTATACGGCTCCATTTTGGTTGGAGATCTTTGATTTAGTGCAGAGTTTAAACTAGTAAGGCTTCCACTTGAGCTAGAGTTTCTATTTCGTGCAGCGTCTGACGTATAGGGCCTTGGACGAGCGTTTGTATCTAGTTCGCGGTAGCCTGAACTAGATGCGTTATTCCCTTGAAAGGTAGCATAAGATGCACTCTGCATTCGGGCCATTCGGGAGTAAGGGGGTGGGTTTGGGATCTCGTTGGCATGGACACGATATTTTTCCCCTCTAGGATTGTGGGCTGAGGTGTGATAGGCCTGGAAAGAAACAAAAATAAACATTAACTTCATGTACAATCAATACAATGAACTACAAGTCTGACGTATAGGCCAAGGAAATGCTACAAGTTGAGGTTGCCTGCCCATACACTTTTTGGGGTATCATACAACACTATTAAAATATAAAAACTTACAATACTTACTCAAACTTCAATTTTCAGCCTATTTCATACGATAACTTTTATAATTTCTAATCACCCTTAACTGATCAAATTCTAAAACATACAAATGTTTAGGTCTTCTGTTTCTATTGAGAAGATATTCAGCACCTGATTTGAACAAAGTATTCAGCAATTCAAACTCAGATCATTAATAGTAAAAATGAAGAACTTTTTTGACTTTCTGCTTTTTTCTTTTATCTCTTCTTGCGTGTGTCACATTTTAATTTGCTGACTTGATGCCTGTAACTTCATCTTTGATCATTCCTCCATCTTTCTCTTTGTCTTCCTTAGTAAAATATACCCTTTCTTCAATTTTTTTGAAGATATGATCAAACGTGTTGCAGGTTCAGTCTACTTGACCTGTTTCTGTTCATATTTAACATGTGTTCCTAATCTTAACATAAAACCCAGGTCGTCATTATTCCATCCTTTTCCCGTTACAGGAATCAAACACCTGATTTCTTTGTGTTTCCATATGTTTATTCAAACCATGGTGATCATTCCAATATACTTTATTTGTTAACCATTGCATTATTAACCACAATATTTTGGTTTTTAATACATGATTGTGGTGCATTTCATTCACGAGTATTCAATTCTGGCAATCTGAACATAAAAGGGAAGTTCATGAGTCATTTTCAATTTTCTCATATGTGCATGTAATTTCTCACCATTCTGATGCTATCATTGAAATTTCCTTGATGACATTTGGTATTTTGTTTAGAGCCATCATCTAAAACAATACTACCATTTACTTTACTTTTTCATAGCCCTGTTCTCCTGTTAATAATTGAACCAAAATCTTTTTTAGTTTGATTTCCCAGAATCTCAACACTACATTCAAAACACTTCAAAACACTGGTGGTTGATCTAAGATGTAGCTCAATTCAACCTAACCATTTCCTCCTACTTATATCAATCAAAATATAATTATATTTCATATGTACATTATGAACTATAATCTTTGTAAACAGTACATGTTGCCTGACGATAACCTTCAAGGAGGATACAGTGGGATAAAAGCAAAACTAAGAGTAATTAACATGTTTTGCCATAGACATAGACTGGTACATTTATGTTGTCTTGCTCCATGCCCCCTCTAAAACACCCCTCCTGGAGAAAAGTAGATGGCTCAATACAAGACAACATTGATGGAATTTGGCCTTACTTATATGTCTGCTCTCACTGTCTGCTTTCTTAGTCTATATTCAGACTATAGGTTTATTAAGTCTAGCTTCAAGCCCATGTGACCCGACCCCTAACCCCTCACTCACATCAAGAAGATGGGGGGGGGTTGTTGCAGATTATTATTTAGATGTATTAAATTCACAATAATTGAAACTAACTTACCATCTGTAGTATGTCTTCATCTTTAGGCACTACTAGCAGCTTAAGCTGGCGATCACTGAAATACACAAAATAAAAATATTTAATTTTTCAAATCAATCAAATATATTTGCAGTTTATATTAAAATTATTTCTTCTAATACACTTCTGATTTGATGCTCAAATCAGGTAAAAAAAACACAGCATTGAAATGTGCATTCCTAGCAGTTTTCTATCAGTCATATATAGTTAAGTGGAACACCTATGTTAATAGAATACTGCCCGAGTAAAGTTTTCCAAAGGTTTTCTACTTTTCCGAGTTTTACTGTTTCATAGTACACTTTTTGCCAGGCAGAGATGGCCTAAGTATCAGAATGACTCAGGAAATCTGAGAAATTAAGACATTCCTAATACTTATCAAACACAACTCCCTCCAATTTCTTTATAATTATTATCATTACCTACATCATCCCTTGTGCATATAATTCTTCTCAGACTTAAACCATCATTTTAAGTATTACCCATGTGAACTTTGTGAATGTTTTCTAAATATGTATATCATGTGAGTTGATACAAATGTGAGCCAAAATCAGACCCCATAGTCTCTCTTGCTAATGCTAGTGAGAGATAGCATAAGCTGTGAAACCACTAATGAAGGACAAGTGAATTGTACTTTTCTTGGAATAAGACACTGACTATGAACTTAGCATTATGTCATCATCATGTATTTTTATGCAAAATTCCTCATCATATATTAGCTCGAATATAGTACAGTATACGTCAAAATGGCAAAGTGGCTAGAGGAATGAACTTATTTCCAGAAAATCCAGGTACGCAAATTGTGCCAATTGCTGCTTAAGACGTCAGACGTGAAACAATTTGGACAAGTCAAAAACCACACAAGTTTATTAGCAAAGGTTATGCATCGCTAACCTTCAAGCTATATCTACTACTAATATAAACCAACTTCTTCATCCAGTTCACTGATATTTTATTTCGTAATTCGGCATTTTGGTTAAAGTGCATTAATACCAAAAATTCTGGAAAGTGAAAAAGAATAAAACTAGAAAATATTCATGGAGCAAAATTTTATGAAAAGTTTCCCTGTGAGTTCATGATAAAAAAAATACCAAAAATTGCTTATTTTTCTTGCATTGTATATCACCGCAAATCTTGCATATCTTATCTAGATTTATACTGCACATAATAACATTATAATTATTCTTTTCTGATTTCATCCCTTTTCATGCATTTTCTTCATATGACCAATATGAATATCAATTTCATGGCCAGGCCCTCCTCACCTGGTTCATTTGAATATACCAAGGTAGTTCTAGAGGTTGTGTAGGTAAGAGGTAAAAATAGCCGACATTCTGCAAATATGATCGCCGCCTTGAGCTTAGAGATGTTCCAGATAAAACTTCTGTTACGTCAACATATTATGGTGCAACTAGTTAATTCTATTTTTTAATATCCTTCACTGGACGAATATTTCTAGATTTTTACTGAAGCGTTTCTTCCAGTAAATCTCAAGTTCATTCAATGCAATAAAAAGAATTACATATATAGCTATATTTTTAATGGCATTTCGCTTAAGAGATTTGAAACCACAAGTCAGAAGTCAACAAAAAACATTATTTTATGAAAAGAATAAACCCGACCTACAAATTACCAATCAATTTGGTGTGTCAGATACTGAAAAGTACATGCATTTGTACTCAATATATTCTCAATTAATGAGTCAAGTATACGTTTCATCAGATCATCCTTTGATTGTGTTTGAAATGAAAGTAATCTAATGTAAAACTTTATTTTTCAAATATTATTCTTTCATGAACCCCTGGTTTCCGCCTTCTCCAACAAGCTTTGATTTATCATATCAAACCCTCGTTGACTTGCCCAGGAGAGAAAACCCTGACCAAGTCCAGATGTGACTTCATGAATTGAACAAATTTGCAGTTTTATATAAAGTAGAGCATACCATGAGCTTTATGTTCAGAGAGATCTCTTGTTGAGTCAAGTACATCGAAATTATGTTTGACAAAGCAAGTACTGTCTTTAACATAAGGAAAGAGAATTTAGAATTGCTTGAAAACAGTCTAATCTGAAAACTCCTTGGATGCTGGGCAAAGTGTTCACATTGATAGATGTTCAGATTAGACAGGTGTCTAAATATACAGGTTTTACTGCATATTTCTCAACAATTATTTTTGGGGCAGTACCACTCAGTGTTTCGTCACATTCAGGTAGATAGACAGGTAGCAACACAGGAAACTACAGTAAAACCTATCTCAACTGAACACAACTAAAACTGATTCAAGTACGTGTATACTGCAATGAGAACAATTCACATCGAGAAGTTTTCAAACTGATAGGTATTCACAGAAGTTACTCTGATAACATTCAAATTAATGGAACATCCTTTAAATGATCACATATATTCATTAAAGAGAAATGTTCACGTATAAAGGTTTGAATGTAGAGCTTAGGTGGGTGTTGATATTGGCAGTGATAACTGGTTTAAACCACAAATGAAACACACCCCTTTAAAATGATCATTGCATCATAAGCTGATATGAATCCATATAAAGTAATGATTGATAATCCTGTCTTACTTCAAAGTAGATATCTTTATAATTAGAGTTGCACCCACATGTTCTTAGTATCTAGTAATATGTATATTTCATGTTGGATTACATGGCACACAGTCTATCTTGTCATTTCATGTATGCTTACATAGTTCAATCATAGGCAAAAATTGAGAAGAAACAAGATGTATGATTGTATAATTCTGTATATAATAAATATATATAGGAACACTTAATCCTTTTACATAAAATACCAAAGGCCCAGTCTTATACTGGCAAATCTTATATGAGATATGAGAAGTAGCACTTATAAACATAAAATGCACCCTCAAAAATATTGTTTTAGAATCTTAGATAATCAGACAATATATTTTATTATATATCTGTGAGAAAATATGGAAAAATAAATATCAGTGAAGAATTATCTTATACGCGGGATAAGCTCTAAAACAATAGAAAATCACCTGTCAATTTGTAGTGAACCTAGTGTCAACTGTTATCAATGCCTGTCTCAGTCCCTATGTAGATACAGACATAATGGCTGATACACAAACCCCTTGTCTGAAGAACCTCACTTAAGATCAATTCCATGCATTGACTCATTAAAATCCCAATTGTTTAATTTTTGTATAACTGAGAGTATGAAATTGAAATTTCCCAATATCATTCAAACTTATTCCTGTTTCGTTCATGCTTATAATGAGGAAGATATTGTTGTTGAAACTGTTGGTATTTTCTAACCAGGATTGTTGAACATACATGTATATCTATAGACTATACAATATACTACATGACACACTAATAATCTTAAGTATCATATCTAAATGTTCTTCCAGCTCAAAATACGAATCTCAATTATTTATAGAAAAATTCTTATAATTTTGATGAATATTACATGAAAATTGTTTAATTAGAAACAAAATGAAGTGAGTCAGTATTGCAAAATTGAATGACCTCACAGTTTTATCGTCAAATATGTTAACGAATACAGCCATAACACTTGACATTTAAACCTATAAAGTCTGAATATAATCAAAATAATGTGAACTACAGGTATAAATGTTTCAACAAAATAAAAAGTATACAACCCATCTAAAGAAATAAGCAAAATCCAAGTACTTACCCATTGTGGTGAAGTCCATAATGAAAAATATAGCAATACAAGTCCTTAGATATTTACTATGCGTAAACTGACGCTAAACTAGACCTTTATATTCTGTAGACAAAATTTTGTTCTTGCCAAATCGCTTAAAATCAATTTCCTTTTCAAGAAATAACAAGATCACAACTTTTATCCATATAGATTTCAGATATTTAAAGGTTTAAATGGTGTTTATAATGTTTGTTGTTATTTTTACAATGATTTATGCTATATTAATCCGTGGATTAAGCACAAGTGCAGCATGGCTCCATACATGTATATACGTATGTATGAATACATGTACATTGTAGTTTCCTTTCATAGTTTAAGTTTCTAATTTTGGCTTTTGGCAATGATTTTAAAGATTGATTCACCGTATATTGTTCATTGAAATATACTACAGTTTGCTGAATCAATCTAAAAAATTCTTTTTTTCACCTGTTTAAAAACCTACCTTGATGCATAAATCTGAAGTAGCGTCTCACTACTTGTGATCAATTAGTTTTACAAAAACGTAAAATTCCTTTCTAAATTGATTTCATAAATCAGTTAGGCACAAACGTCATTTCAATATTTCAATTTAAATTAACAAGGTGTATATTTTGCTTTATAATTAAGCCAGACACATTATCAAAAGTTATCAATATACACTGTAGTATGTAGACTTTGCCCATCATATCTCTTGTATTAGTCTTCCCTGCATTAAAATAACTATCAAATCATGCTATATTCCACTCCTTTCAGAATATTTGAATTACCAAATCACAGTGTTGTAGTTTTTTAAACAATTCATAATATCAGAGGTAAGGTCCTTGTACTCAATTCCTTGTTATTTATACTATTTTCCCCACCAATTTTCATTTTAAAATACAATGATGTGTTATTCCAGGGTATACATGTGCTTAGTTATCATATAGCTGCCTACTTTATAACTGAATGTGTCATTATTTTTTAACCTTGTTATTTGATCTAGCGGCAGGCGGATTCTGTAGAACCATGTTGTCCTAAAATCAATTCAAATAATCCCTCAGGCCTATAATAATATATTTAAATTATTTATTCTTAAGACTCACTGATGACCTCAAGATATCAAGAAAACATAGATTTTAATACCATTTTTTTAGTCTTGCTTCGAGCCCTTGTGACCTCACACCTCAATTACTCTTTGGAGATGATGTCCATGGTAGAATCCAGGGACTTTATGCAATACTATAGTTTCCTTGGTTCTACAAAGTTCATATCTACCTTCTATGTATGATGCTCTCCAATTCACCTTTCCCCAAAGTCCAAAGTGTACTCATTTGACCGCTTCGCTGATTGGTCGATGAAAATCAATGACGTCAAAGCAGGGCACATTTCGCGCCAAAACTTTAATTACAATTTCGATCGCCGAATGAGTGAAATATATCTCATTATAAAATGATAACAAAACTAAGTGAAACATATTTTTCTGACTATTTTGTCTTCAGCTGTGTCTTAAATACACCATCCGGTATATCAAACCATAGAAATAATTGTGATACGATTGCTCATCTTTTAACAAAGTGAATCCAACTACGCAAACCAAAGATTGACAATCATTCAAACAATACGACTGTATGGATTAGGAATATATTACATTCATCATGATTTTTCAATTAAATAGTTCATTATGTTAGTAATAAAAAATATATGAAGAACAGTTTTAAATGTCAGAGTCAACTTGCATTTTTCTCATCGGGTTGCCCAAATAATTTGCGATTGGTCATGGTCAATTTATATATTGAAGTAACTAATATGCATCATATTGTAGTAGTTTGCATTTTAATTGCAATTCAAAGCTTAATTACAGGCCCGTAGTCAAGGGGTGGGGGGTGAGCGGAAGGAGCGGCCGCTCCCCCTCCCCCTGGCCAGAAATTCTTTCAAAATCATGCACTTTTTCATCATACTGAATTCTGAGCACTTTTCGTATGATTTTTTTGCCAACACTGTAAAAAAGCTCCCCCTTGGTAAAACCGCTCCCCCAGGTAAATCCTGAATACGGGCTTGAATTGCCGGAGTTTCTTGTAGGTCTACGTCCAAAAATATCCTGAAAATTCTCTAAAAAGATCGATATTGATAAAAACGCCCATGGGCTTTTCAAGAGATAAATCTCTTCAAATAGACGATCGTGGGTAAAACAAGCAACTCTGGTGCATTGTCTCAAAGCATACATTCCCGGCTTTAACATTGTTCAATGAAATTAGTCATCACTCATGTAACCATTGTCAAATTCTTTGGCAGATATAAAAGTAACATTGTCATGACTCGGTATAATAGGTGCCTGAACGCAGTGAAACTAACGCACCGTTGGCTCAGATTTGAGAGTCGAATACTTTTTCTTCAAGGTTAAGCGGTATCCCCTTCTTCACCCCATGAGAAAATATCACACGAACTTAAGATTACCATGGGATGTTGACATTTTGACAGTCAAGAACTAAACATGGGGTTTTGTACAGTCGGCGTAATTTAAAAATGTACAGGAAATATTGGACTCTTCACATTAATATTTTTCTATTCATTTGATTCCCCAGAACAATATAAAGAAGGGGGAATATAGAAGTGAGTATAAGTAATTAAATTCCATGACATTTATCATAAATATTATTACTACTCAACATAATTTGACAATAAAATTAACCTTTTTCCGTCACGATTTACATTGACTTCTAATGTGTTAAGATTTTCCCGCGAAAAACTGCCCTACTCTGACGTCAGAGATTTCAGATTTGCTAATTATAATATTCATGAGCTGACTTTGGGGAAAGGTGAATACAGAATAGCTATAGATAATCCCTCAGGCCTATAATAATATATTTAAATTATTTATTCTTAAGACTCACTGATGACCTTCGGTGAACATTTTTTAGATTAAAAAGTGTTCAGCATCTTTTTAATCTCAATTTTCAATTCAAGTCTACTCAATATTCTAAATTATCCAGAAAGACTCTATACATCTCCACATAAAAAATTACAACATCAGAGTCAGTCTGTACTTTACTGGTTCTTCGAGCAAGCCTTTTGGTCTCCCTAGGCCAAGATCTTATATCCACAAGCTGTTGACCCTTAACACATATCCATTATTATCCATCCAATGTTTCAATCCTTGATTCATTATGAATCTGAACCAGGTACTTTTTTTTAACTTTCCTAAATATTCTTATACCTGGTCTACCTCTGAACCAAATCACCTATACTGCATTCTGAAGCAAACATTTACCTCTACGGCATATTTAAAGGAATACATGGCTATTTATCACATAACAATAATCTCAAATTTCTTCGGAAGGAAGTAGATATCAACCTTCAGGTTAGTATCGTACCTGCTAGAGAATCTGCCGTTTGTATCCTTGAGTTAACAATAACAATGTCTGGTTGGAAGATAAAAAATCTAAAAAACAATTCTTTCTTAGTTATTTTGACAAGCCCTTGTAGAATTATTTTAAAGTAAAGACATACTCTCATATTTCCATACTCTTGCTCTCAAAAAATACTTCCAAGCGAATATTTGGTTAACTAATTATATAACGGGAATATCTCAAATGTTCATCTTATTGAATTAAAAATAAACTTCATATTGAAAAAGGAGTGAATGTTCTGATATAGAAATATGGTTATATTTGACAAGGGAAGCTGGTTCCAGCTGACAGCCATATCCTTCCTTGAATGATTGGGGCTGTCCTCCTACATCTGACTACAGTAAAACGTGTGATGTCTAGTCTTACGTAGAGCCTCTAATCCCTATATTAGTCTTGTATTGAATAGCCTGTACCCCCCTTTCTTCCAGGGTTGTGAGAGAGGGGGGAAATGGGGAGAGGGTGATGTCTAGTCTTGCGTAGAGCCTCTAATCCCTCTATTAGTCTTGCATTGAATAGCCTGTACCCCCTTTCTTCCAGGGTTGTGAGAGAGGGGGGAAATGGGGAGAGGGTACATACAGGGTATTGATGCAAGACTATCCTTCATTATATCATACTACCTTGGTAGATCTAAGGGTTATAGATGGGTTTGATGTAGGACTATAGACATATACCTATCTATAAACAATTACAGGTATATGAGAAATATAGATATTCATATTGGATCGCTAGATATTTTCTCGTGGGATCGTAAAGTGGTAAAAATTCAATGTATGGTATTAAATATTCACTTCGATCAAATAATGTCTACATACAAAAATATAGAAGATTCCCAAAGCCTCAAAAACAGCTAATAAAGAATAGAAATAATGGTTTATATTGTACTAATAAGAAATCAAGCTACATGTATTCACACATGTCAACAATTTAATTCTATCATGTCCTTATACTTGTATCTATGACCCTAATTTATTTACCTGGCTTCCTGGTTTTTAAGTTAGTAAACAAAATACTTGCACGTTATTATTAATTGGATATACAGTAAAACCTGCATCAGTGAACACTTCGTACTACATATACTGTTACACTTTACATCTCTGTTGGCTTCTAAGTATTCTTTAGTTTACACCTACCAGTTTCCACAGCCCTAATTATACTGTGAGCTTGAGTGAGTTGGTGGTATTGTTCTGATGAGACAAAACACTGATATCTTTACATTTTGTCATGCTGTATTTTCAACTACCGTAATCGAGGGGTTTAGTGCCCACCCCCTAATGAGTACCCACCCTGCTTCAGAAAGTTCAAGAAATATCGAGGAATGACAACGTCTTAACGAAAAAACAGAAAAAGATTGAATTTCTAAGGAATTCAAGTGGACGATAATAGAGTACTTATACCAAAATACATGCATAAATTATACACTGAATTGCCCAATAAGTGAACTAAGAAATCAGAGAGTCAATGAAATATATCCCAAAATCCCAAGTGCTCACTCAACATAGGATTCCCTGTACCCAAGTAATTTGTTATTTCTGTTTTTCTATTAAAGTCTAAGTATATAACCTAAGGTATATACTGGGCATTCACTGAACTCTTTACCTTTGATATTTTCCGATGTAGATTCTAATTTCTTTAAGTGATGCTAGTTCACAGTATATTAAATCCTTTTTCAATCCAATAATGACTTAAATAATTTAATGAACTTTCACGTTATATTGAATATTTACACCCAAATTATTTCTAATATGTTTACAGTACTTACTTAGGTCTAAACCTTATGGTCAGTAATTGAACTTAAATATTTATTCAGAAAGTGTCTGAGTTTTTTATTTGTGTTTTTTTATTGTAGTAATGGACTGGAGTGACCTTACCCTTAGTTTAAAATTGAAATAAACATTTGTAAAGTCTCCAGCCAATGAAATATATGGCGGTTCACTATTCAAATAACTACAGAATTAAAAAGTGAGAAAATAGATATTGTTCAGACATAAAGTAAACACACAAAACTGTAACACACTGAAAAATTCATTGATTTTGATTCATTTTAATAAAATAATAAAATAAAAGTATTTAAGAGGAAAGGAATAACTGTGATATTTTTTGGCAATAATGAAAAGATATAAAAAATATACTTCAATGAACATATTTAAAATGAAATTCCTTTACCCAATGATGCCAAAGCACCAAACAATTTTGGCAAAAAAACTAAATTAATCGATGTTAAAGCATACTATACAGTATTTGTAAAATCTAAATAAGAAACAATGATTTAATATCAACCTGTATTAACAGTTAGGTTTTATAATTCAACAGCTAATCACAGCAGGTTGAATCTGAATTTGTGTAAACATTAACATGGCAGTGTCTATTTGTTGACAAACCATGTCATTTCATATGAAAATATAACTAGCTTCTAGAGTGAAAAACAATATTTTTCAATTTGTGTATAACAAAACCAGGTAAACTGAACACTTCATTGAAATTTTTTGGCCTGAACATACTGAATCTACCCTGCGCGCAGAGTCTAGTTATAAACTACCGAAGACGAAGCTCTCTTTTAAGAAGTTAAGTCTAACAAATGCAAAGGGTATACTGAATCATGATACTGAACATTTTTCACAATTCACATGGTGGTTTGTTTGATTTCCAGTTACACATGTATATAGTAATCTTTTGTTTGACTTCAATATGTTCCATACTCACACATGCATCGTAATCTAACAAAATGTACTGACATGAAATACGATTTCATGTTTTGTTAACTTTTTATTTTGGAGAAATCAGGCACCTACCTTCCAGTTATGAACTTTAAAATCAATCTTTCTCACATATCAATGTTAAAGTCTACTACTGCATACAAATCCTATTAGATTTATCTGTAATATCTTAGTTAAAGTAAACTGACACCTTAGCTTCTTTCTTTAAATCATTCACACCTTCACGTTCAAATATATAATCCGTGTATGTATTTCACGATGAACATAATGTGCATATTTCAATATGAATAACTAGATTTATGATTTCCTCTATTAATATTGAGTAATACTAAATAAACCATTTTATGTTTTGGATTTCCTTATAATAAACTATGTACCTTCAATCACTGTATCCTTGTTCATTCCTACTTTATTCTTTGATTTTTCTATGGTACAATCCAAAATATGACCACACTAAAATTTCTTTCACAAGAAAAGCCGTTGCAGGTTATACGACGATTTCACGAATTTGTGTGTGTACTTAATACTCCCCTTGATTCAAAACATTCTTAATACACAATGAATATTTGAAATGTATTAATATATTGATTCACAAATATAACATGTAAACTGTCCATTCAAAAAGTTGCATTTAATCAGCGTGTATGAACCATTAACTCTTACAATGTGAAAGATCAGTGAGCGATTGAAATTGGTTTAAGAGTTTAGTATCCCATTGGCTTAAAGAGTCTTACCAGTCTGAAGGTAAAGCTCCATTTAGACAGAAACTCAAGATATTATATAAGCATGGAGAATGATTATAAGTCTACCAGGATTTTCCTCCTTAAAGCCTTAACTTACATAAATGACTCCTTAAAGCCTCACCTAACATGTATGACTCAAACATGTCAATTTTTCATTTAAAGCTCAGTTACTCTCAATGAAAAAAAAAATAACAATAATACCTCAATCAAATCTTTGACACGACCAATTTTACATTTTAATCATGGGTTGTATACTCTAAGACCAATACTTGTTCTTATCTAACAAATCACATAGCTATAAATATCCAAGAATTCAGGCTGGTCAGACTCTTGTTTGGCATATTCTTAACACCCCAAGGCCTACATGGTCAACTCTTTGCACTCTTGAGAAGAACATGTCTATATCTACACTCTTCGAATAAAGATAATACTTAAAGCATATATAAATTCACTCAGAGTATGAAATAAGATAATCATGCTATCATGGTATGACAAATTCTGCTTAGAAATAACTAAAGTGCAATTAACATTAAATTGTTCAACACATCTATTTGTATGTTTTTAAATTAATTGTACATTTGTAAAAAAAAAAAATTATTACTGGGCCTCTAGGAAGACCAGTTTTTGTACTGACTAATAAAGCTACCCAAAATAAATATAGTTTTCAAATCAAATACCACAAAAATAAGATCATATCAGTAATAAAACTGCAAGATCATCAAAATAGTCAGAGGGTAGTATAGCTAGCTGTTTGTAAATCAGGGTAACTTACATACATACATTTACATACATAACTCACTTTTCTTTATTCAGTCAATAAGGGAACAAATGGATTTGCAAGTCTTGCATCAAACCCTTCTGTTGTCCCTCCCCTTTCTCAAACACAAGGTGTACATAGTGCATTTTGGATATACATAGTGCATTTTGTATAGTGCATTTTGGATATACATAGTGCATTTTGGATATACATATTGTATTTTGGATATACATATACTGTATATAAACAATGAGGTGAATATACATGCTATTTCCCTCATTTTAGTTCTCCTACAGGAGACAATGGGATAACATTGATGTGTCTCCTTAACTACATGGCCTCAAATAAACTAATCAGCACATTTATAAACACCTGGATGATCTACTATCTTTAATATAATCACAAATATATGGAAGATCATCTCTGATCCCATCAGCTTTTCATCATGGCTTTATCACAATAATATCATTTTTGTACAAATTTTATCAAATGTGACATTGGACTTTGAATTTGACAAAATTAACAAGCTATGTGAAAATTTCAAAAATTCATTCAATCAGTTGGCCTTAAATTCATAGTCAACATCCTGCTATTAAAAGTACACATTGCCGATACTAACCATCTACTCTTATAATATTGTCAACAGGGCCATAATGACCTCTTGCAGAACAACATTCCTATAGAGCAGAAAAAACTTCAGCCATCAGTAAGATATAGAAACTGACAAAGATATAAACTCTTGATACAAGCGAGCCCCACCCCCAAAATTATCATTTTCACATAGAAAATTAGAATGAGTTTAGACAGGGACGTGTATGATTCTCATAGAACGTACACTAATGTTGTCACACGAGAATGTGTAATGACTCCCCATTGAGCCAGTAATATCAGGGGGAACAGTAAGATAGCCGATATTGATTGTCATACATTAACCGTTGTCTTGTAAAATAAGAGAGCAACACTGGCACTATATTGTGTATTAGGTCTTGTCCATGGAGATAACCAGGCCCCCTTTGTCTTGATCGACATATAAGAGGGGGTCTGATAAACCAGCATGGATCTTGCCATTCATATGCTACCTTTTGCCAGACTTGTAGGAGGGGGAAGATTGGATATCAGTTTCTCAAGATTCAATCAATTCACAAAAAAACAAGCTGGTTCAAATTCTATGCTAAGAGGAAAGTATCCCTTTTAATGGTTTGTTTTTGCTTCTTAAAAACCGAGATAATATACGAGGCTAGCCTCAGGGGCAGAAGGATAGGGATTCTTTAATAAAAATGCATTTATTTCTAGTATATTTCATCTCATTTTATACATACCCATTGTGGGCCATCTTCGTTATCTACTCTCTCTATGGGAGATCAACACTTTGAACACACAACTAAATTATTCATATCAATTTGAAGGATGTCAATTTTATACTAATGAACATATGTGACTTGCATATTTTCATGTCAATGGCACCAACATTATGTCTGAACAGTGGATCTATCTTGTAAATCATCAAAAAAATTACAAGGTCAAATTGATATCAATCTGTGATTCCAAATGAAGAGTTAACTATTGTTATGCATGAAGAATATAAATGGCAAACTTTAAAAATAAATGAAAGAAATTCTGCAATTAGAGTTTGACATTGTGTCTCCGAGACATTATGATATAATATGAGCCACATCTCCTTTCTAACAAGAAGTACGACTTATAAGAGTTGTGGTAAGTATCAGAATGTCTCTCAAGAGGGCTCTTGGATTATATCCTCATTCATTTTATATCCTTTCCAATACAGTAAAACCTGTGCATAATGAACACCTATAGAGCCACAAAGATGTGTTCACTCTAGTCTCGGTAGGTATTCATTACGGAGAGGATAAGGGTATCCACTAGGGACAAGTGTTCATCACTAGAGAGAGGGAGAGAGAGGTATGTACAGTGAACATATATTGAGCCACAAAGATGTGTTCACTCTAGGTAGGTGTTCACTACAGAGAGGCGATTTTATACAGAAGTCAGTAGAACATGTGCTGAGAAGGGGTGTTCACTACAGAGAGGTGATTTTATACAGAAGTCAGTAGAACATGTGCTGAGAAGGGGTGTTCACTACAGAGAGGCGATTTTATACAGAAGTCAGTAGAACATGTGCTGAGAAGGGGTGTTCACTAAGACAGGTTTCACTGTACATTCTGCGTTTGATTTTGGTTTTGAAAAAGAGAGTTTCATGTTTACTTATATACTAGGCTCAGACAGTCTGGATCTCCATGCTATAAATTACCCTGCGTGAAGAATTCTAGTTAAACTACAGACGAAGCTCTCTTTTAAGAAGTGAAGTCAAACTCAATGAAAAAGTAGAACAGTCACAACCTGATTATGAGGCACATGTAATTACATGTACACTTATAATTACTTCCGGACATGACATAAGCTATACTACGCATATCATCTTGTGCAACAGGTAATTGAAATCACTCATCCTATATGACTTCACACCACCTCTCATCACACCTTGAGGGGGCTGGTCAAAAAGCAATATCTTTTTCCACATGAAACTAATTACACATAGTCACAGACATTACCCCCCAGTCCACATCCTATACGGGAGGCCCTTTAACAGATGCTGACTGCTGAAAAAACTTGGGTGTTCACATTTTTTATGCGCCATTTTACACAATCATATTTCAAGTGCTTGAAAAATGTAGTTTTCTCAACAAAACTAGGTCCAACCAACAACCCTCAAATTAAATGTGGAAAATGACAACCCTATTTTTGATGCAGTCCCTTACAAAAGTTGACGCATGTTTTCTTAATGTTATATAACTTAATTACAGTTACATCATAATGATCAATCACTACTACTAAATGAGACAGGTGCATGCCTGTAAAGAGAGTTCATATAATAGGAAAGGGAAGCCACCAGTGTTGGATAATATGCATCATGAAAAATCTCAAATCATGGTTTTATTCAAGAATGAAAAAACACAAATGAAACCTCACGAGACTCCTGAGTACCCTTTGCCAGAGCTATAATTTGTCTATACTCTGATAAGAGATAATCCTTTGTTCTAGCCTATAGTCAGCCAACACTTCACCTTTCTGCCGGTAGGCAACACAGATTAATATCACATTGAACTCCCATGAAAACCACATTTAAGAATATTAAGATCTGTGCATAATAAATCTATCTCCAATCATCTCCATAGTTAGAGTGTAGAAAGCAGTCAATGTTGATCAGGGTAAGAAATTGCTAGGAATAACCATGGTTAACATCAGATGGAGTGACATTTATGCAGACTTAGGTAATATAACACGATCAATATGCCTCGCGGCTTCAGGTAAGCTCGTTAAAATATGACTTTGAAGTTCAATACACCTGACTATATGTCCAGGTAGAATATACCTGAGTCCGATAGGCAATTTTTGATAAAAAATACTCAAAATTGTCATTCTGGTTGAGCTTAATTCTCACTATTCATTCTGAACACACTGTGAAGGCAAAGCTAGCTATTCTGTTCCAAATATACAGGTACACTCTCAATATATATTTCTTCTAATCATATGAAATACCTTGAAGTTCATGGATTAAGATGGAAGCTAGCCCCAAGGCATCATTTCTGTCTCCTTATTTTATATAAGGGTCAATACCTGTTTCCCTTCCCAGAATATTAGGTCTCCTTCCCTTGTTAACAAGGGAGGGGAATAAGGCAATGTCTAATGCTGTTATATACTGGTACTATAGTATGGTATAATAATAGCTCAATGCTACTCCCTTGTCATTTACCTAGCTCCCCTATATCTTTGTCTAGGTATGGCCCCAATCAATCCTTTCCATTCTTTTTAATCCATTTTATTTTCCACCATGTCTCGTCCCCTACTTATTGTATTTTTCTTCACTTTATTTGTAAAAAATGTTTAAAAAAAATTTAAAGACAGATGACAGTCATAATGTGACGAAAATATATTCCCCCGACCTTATAGCTTAGTTCACCTTATAACAAAACTCTGAGATGATAGATGAACGAAGAAATGATTTAAATAATCACACTTATAATATCAGTTGATTATATCAAAGTATACAGTCCCTGCTAACTATCTGTGCATACACATACATATGAGGCCACTATATATGCATAGAAATGTCTAAGTAGCAAAAATGCATAACATTACCTCCGGTAGCTAAGCAAAATACACTGATATATACACAACAGTTTAACCAAATCAAATAAACTTTCTTACCTTTTATGAAAATAATATATCCATTAAGGTATTGATGTTGTTTTACTGCAATATGCTAGTGAATGATGGCATTATATCCAATATATGAGAGTATCATCACTCTCACCTCCTACGATTTACTTCATACACCATAGGGGTCATGCAGAGGTCAAGGCCTTCTCTAGCCAATCAGTAAACATTGACAATTCCCTTAGAAATCTCCTGATATGCCATGCTTTTCATCATAATTTCTCACTAAAAATTCAATGAAGTTCCTGACATTTTTGTATGTTTATACTATCAAATGTCTATAGTTCATAACATACCATTTAAATCATTGCTAATTCATCTCAAGTCCTTTCTATCTTCAATATAAGATCAAGACTCTCGTGACATTTCCAGAATCTGAATACTAAAAATATTGCTGAATGATTTCATCCTCTTTCAAATAACATAGATATGAGTCGTTGTTAAAGTGCTTTTCACATCATATAATAAACAATATATCCATCCGTTATTGTATCTATACTCTTAATGCAAATACAAGACACAATACACTATATATATCATCACAAATCTTCTAATGCAAATATGTAGTATGTATCAATAATCTAGAGCCATAATTGAATTCATTAGACAGCACCGCATATTCCATTCATACATTTGCTATACAATATTCCTGGATTTGATTGCATGCCAATATGTCTACGAAATTGATCTAGAAATAGTACAAGATAGTACAGTAGTTACATAGTGAATAATCACAGATATTATTGGTTATTGAATGAATCCAATGTAATTGCCACATGTTGCATGTGTTTTATAGACATCTAAAAGGCATATGACTGTTTAAATCAGTCTAGTATACACCCCTGGAAAACACCTATTGCCCAATGTTAATCCATAAAGGCATTTTCTCAACTGAATAACTTTTTTGAAGCTGTGAGTTAAACTGTATGAGTCTATAAAAGCACTCTACAATGGCAATAGAAGTGACAACAGAAGAAGACGAAACACTCTTATCAGTTCCCATAAATAACCCATGTGTGCCATTGTGATGTAAGGTTACATTTTAAACAGACAACTGAAAAATTCAATTTACTTTGTAACAGCATAGAAACTAGACTTGTATCAAACTCTTGAGTAACCCCCCCCCCCCTCTTCATAAAACAAATTACACGCACCTTGGGGAGGTAGTGACTAGTGAGGGTGTTATTATATTCCATAAAATCAAAGTAATGTGTTGTTATTTCCGGATGATAACCAATCGGGATGACTGGACTTTCTCCTTGCGAGGGTGTTTTACTACAAGATCAATACACCGTAGGAGCAAACCTATCGGATGACATTTATAAAATACTATTTTTAACTTCATATTAATTAAATTGAATGATTTCAATCATCTGAAGAATTAAAGGGATAATCACACGTGGGCTACTTATACTGTAACCTACACTATATTATAAGATTTACATCAGAGCTCTAAATCAATTAAACCGTAAATCTTCCCTTTTGTGATCTTTAAACAGCTATCTGTTATATTTTAATTACTTCAGAAAGCGGATTTTTGAACATGTTTTCAAAATGAAGATGTAAAAAGGTTGGGTTTAAAATAATTTTTTACATATTTCCTCCTTGTGTATACAGTACCCTTTGCAATAGCTGGATTGAGATATTTAAAAGAGAGCTTCGTCTAGCCTTATGTACTAAGCTCTTACACAGGGGTCTGTTTTTGCAACCGTCACGTCGTAACTTATGATTTGGTCGCAAGTCATTCTTCATCAAAAAGTAGACAATGGTTTTCTTGGAGTTGTAAGTTATAATTGTACCAAAAAAGAATCCCAGGGTACCTTGTGGACATTGTGACCTTATGAACCCCCCTCCCCCAATTTACCACCTTCACTAAAAGGTGAGGAGTAAAGAGGAGGGGGGGGGGAGAGACTTACATAAGACTTATTTCCTCTATACAGCCTTTTACATTTACATTTACTCATGCAAATACATATCACATACATGAACACATGTATCTTATAACGATTCCATATTATTCTATTTCCCCATATAACTGCATGTATTCACTCCTAACATTTCTTCAATATCTAATTATGCTCAGATATTTTAATTAATAACCGACACATGTCAAACATGTGGAGTTATATCTGTGAATTTTTGGATGAACTTCATTCATGCATTTGTAATATGCATATTTCAACATTCCAAGAGTAAAATTATAGATCATGATTACTCTAATATTTAAAGACGAACTAGGAGGATAATATCAGTCATAGACTAATGTGTCATGTTTTGATACAATTGTCAATAAAAGAAATATATGAAATCAACAATCTTAAATCTAATAAAACATAATTCTAGTTGTTTTTAAGAAATATATTCTACATCAGGGAATAAGATGGAATAACATTCTTACCTCAGTAGTGTGTTTGATGAATACCTCAGTCTGATCTTGATATTTCATCTTTTATAAAAAAAAATTGAAATACTGAAGAATGAGTTATGTTAAAATTTGAATAATGGCTCCAAACAAAAAATGAAAAATTGAACAGTATTCATAAACTTTAATTTCGCATTTCACTCTCTGTAACACTTGTAACATCGGGTTTTGTGCTTTAATAAACCAACCCAGACTTTGCCCTTAGTTTCTAAATGATAAAAGTATGATTAATTCATTATGATTGGATAATTTTATGATATGATCAGTAATTGTACTGAAGTCAAAACATACTTTATCATCAATTAATGATTCATTTTTAGGGTTTGATAAAATATTTCATTTTTTAATAGTGTTAGTTTTGCCATTTAGGGCCATACAACTATATGTAGATATGGTTTTCCCATAAAATGTCATCACACAAACATTCTGTATGTTTGAAACAAGAAATAAAGTGAAAAGAGGGGAATTGACATGGAATGAAACAAAAAGGCATACAGGGTTCAAATTTTGAAATGCTAGAAATTCTTTACAAGTCATTCAAAATTAAGATATAAAATGAAATGGATAAAAACATTTTCCAAAAATACTACATTTATGTTCTATGTAGAGCCTGATTATAATTACTAAGCTTTGGCACACAGGGTAAGAAATCAAATGATTGACTTGAGAAAGAACAAGATGACATTTAAATGAATGTTTCACTAATAGGTGAATATCTATGAAATTGATGTAAAATAAATAGCCGTGTATCTATCACTATCAGCATTAGTGTATGATGCTGTTTGACCCTAAATGTGTGGTCAAGACCTGAACTTGCCCCTGGACATAAATGTAAATATGTAATAATTGACACCCTCCTGTATGTCACATGTCATTCTAGCTATGTTAATGTCATACCTTACATATCACATGTCACACTTATGCCATATTGTGTATTTCTTTAAAAAATTGTTTAACTCTGAAAGCTTGTGACTCAAAGAGTGGTATTACATTGATTTACCAAACAACAAAACAAACAAGCAAGGAAACAAACAAGAAAACCGACCCAATGCAATTTTGTACATTAAAATCCTAAAATATTAGATTGATGACTGATGATAAAATTATTCAATTATGCCCAATATCTTGCGGACAGTCTACCAAAACATTGCTACAAGGCTGAAGTAGCAATGAAGGCATAATTGGCATAAATGGAGTAAGACCCTTTAAAACTCACAATTTTCCTATATTAAACATGAAACAAATAAAGCAAGCAAAAAGCAAGAAATGGATCTTTGTATTGTACGATAAGCACTTTAAATTGAAGAAAAAAATGAAAGAAATACCAAGTACTTTCTTCAGGGTTGCATCAGCATCAAATGCTTGAAATAAACCTGAGGTCACAGTGACATGTTTATCTTTGGGGACATTCCGAGAGTTACCTCAATGACCCTAAATATAAAAGTGACCCTAACTTGACCAGTCATCCTGAAACCACAAACACCACAAAGAGTACCAGTAACCACAATTTCCTGGTACTGGGGTAAGTCAGTTGACTTCCTATATTGAGCTCATATACCCAGTCTTGCTTCAAGACCCTGGACCCCCCCCCTAATCTATTTTCTTTTTTTTGTTTAAAATGTATTTATTTTAAGAGGATTGCCCAGAAGCATTTCGCTTATCGAGGGGCTCTCCTCTCTTTATTATTTACATTATAATTAGAGATGTTGGAATATACTATAATAATTGAAGTTTAAATTAGTAGGTGTGTTTGACGATTATCATGGAAAACGTCCAGTGTTTTTTATGTAGTTTTGACAAAGCATTAGGATAAGTCAGTTGACTTCCTATATTGAGCTCATATACCCAGTCTTGCTTCAAGACCCTGGACCCCCCCCCTAATGTATTTTCACAACAGGCTGTTGTAAAGTAGAGGGGGGGGGGGGTTCAGGGTCTTTAAGCAAGACTATTGTATACCCTAACACTGCTCATACCCAGGGGTTTAATAACCCTGAATGTCATAGCCTTGTAATTTCAGCTCTGTATGCATATGAAGCGCTCTTTTAAAGAAGTAAAATCAAACTATAAAAAATGGTAGGCTCCAACCATTCTGACAGTTATCATATGTCTCTGTTTCACTAGAACATGGCCATTCTGATACTCAGACCATCTCTGCAATGCACTAGAAAGGAAACTGAGAGAAGGCTGTGATATCTCACGATGGAACATGGCTGAGAAGAATGAGTTGTCATAGTACATTTCATTATGTTTCTGTCAAGTTTCCAACTGAGTTGTCCTATAAATAAGCTCACATCTAAGCACTCTTCTAGGGCTGTATGCAGGACTAGATTCAAATTTCACACCTACCTTATCACCAGAATACAGTGTACTTAGAATTCTTCCAACATATCCAGATATATCATTCACAAATCACTAAATTATGTTTTTGTCTAAAGACTGCCATGCTAAATATTGTGAAAATAATAACACTGTCTAAGCTCCATAATTTGCAGTTTTAAACTGACCAATGCCTGACTTTCCCGCTGACATGTCACAATATGTTGCATGCGTACTGACATTTCTAACTGAAAGCAAAACTTCAAAGGAAAAAATTCAAATTACCTGCATTTTATTATAAAGTGACTGTATTTACAAACCAATCAATGGCAAACACTTAGAAAATGCATGCAACGTTCAGTATATCAAACAACTGTAAAAACGTACAAATTATGTTTATTCTACAGTTTCTTCCACAATCCTGATTCTCCAACAATTTTGAACTCCTTATATTTTTTATACAGTCAAACCTAGGAGCATGTATTGTACATAATGACAATTGTATTTTGCATTTTCTAATGCTGGTAGAACTGAATCAAAATGAATCAAGGGTTTTTGATTGAGCCTATATAAAACAATTGTAAAGCACTATGTAAGCAGAATTGGCCAGGATAGGTAGGTTTATAGGTCAAATATTATACTGCAGGCCTTTTCTCGAAACTTATCGTTATTAACGAATCGTTAATAGCGAATCGTGGATCAGTTTCTATGGACACCGCATTTTTAATGGAATAACGAGACCCCCATTCATACTCATAAAATCAATCATGGATAACGAATAAATCGTTAAAAATCATGACGTCATCGCGAATCGTTAACTTTCAAGAAACAGAACAATTGTTATTAACAATTCGTTTATAACGAAACTTTCGAGAAACAGCCTCCTGGATATTATCCTAATCATTGACACAAACTGCTTCTACAACTCCACGCCCAAATTGAACAATTATTGCAAATAGTTGGTACTGGCCTATATATATATACAAACATGAACTAGATACTAGAATCTTCATTACCATGACTGACTGACAGTTCCAAAATACATCTGACCTTTTCCTAACAGCCATTTGAGATTGTGAACTTTTCAAGGCATAAAACTTATATACAGCCACATGAGCTTGGATATGTTAAAAATGGGTTTTACAAAAAATATAACATACTGAGAATATCTAAAAATGATTATGGCCCCTTTCTATATCCATGATACCATGTGCTAATGCCCCAATGAGATCAGGATTTGAAAAAAACAATTCACTTGGTAATATGTGGTCTCTAATGATATGGGGTCTCAAATGGAATCTCTAACAATATGGGGTCTTCAATATCATGGGGTCTCTAAAAATATGGGGTCTCTAATAATATGGGATCTCTAAAAATATGGGGTCCTTAAAAATATGGAATCTCTACCAATATGGGGTCTTCCATTCTGGTATGCCAGAGCCCCTCTTATCTGCCGTTCGGAAGGATAAAGACAAAGGGGGTGCGGCTATCGCGATGGGGGTCTTCAATAATATGGGGTCTCTAATAAGATGGAGTTTTCAATATTGGCTCATTACATAGTGCTCAATGGAAATAAGAAAAATAAATCCAAGCTAGTAATTTGGCTCTCTCCTTAACAAACACTTTTATAGTAATTGTGTATGACTGCATTAATTGTTTAGGCAGATAACAAACCTAATCAGATAGAATTTCATAGATGAGATAAGTAAGTATACGTGCATAAGTCATTCACCTTTATAACTCTTAAAAAACCTCTGCAATCCATGAATTTGTACACATTATGATAATATGAACCGGATAATGACCAAGTTATTCTAATTCAACAACTCTTTTCTTCATCAGTTAGCAACACTACCCTCTAAGTATTGCAAAAGATTTTGCCTAATTTGAATGCTGGTGAGATCTCAACAGTCTCAAATGGAGCATTAATGAATGCAGCATTTATGTATGGGCAAAAATGGGCTGTTATGATTTTCTAGCTACATATTCTGATTAGGCTATATCAAAAAGTACCTCTTATTTTAAGAGTGGTGGGAGTCAATCTCTAGCAAAGGGTTGACTCCACCCAGTATGAGGCAAAAATATCAGTCAATTATGACACAGTGTGAGTTACCCTCACAGTTTCATTTCATAGCTGGACATTGCCTCTATACAAACTCAGCCATTGGTGGTCCCCAACACAACAGATATAGAATAAATCAGAACCATATAGTCCCACATTCTAGAGATTATACCATACTTCCAAAAATGTTCCCATCATTTCCAAAAGGAATGTGTACTGCTCCCTCATTTCTGACAGCACTGAAAAAATAAAACCTGCCTAATTATCAAATGTGAGTACCAGTGTGGCACCTTGCATCTAGGAGAAGGTTGCAAAAGCATTTTTAAGTCATAATCTTTTCAATGTTGTTGGTAATGATTGACAATCGTGTATATTCATATTTGAAATGGTGGGAACAAATTGGAACAAAATCCCTAAATATATTGCCTATTCTGGTATATGTAAAGTTCTATCAAATCAAATTGGTTACAGAAATACCATCTTCTTATTCCTACTGAACATTCCACCTCAGATAAGTATTACATAATACAAACTGATTTGTTCATTTGTTGATGTTAAAGGATCTGTATATATAAACAATGAACAACTTTATCAATCTAATAGCAGATATCCAACAAGAGGGTCTATCTGCCCTACCCTAACCTTATGAAAATCTAGTATAATGATTTTCTGAAATGTATTGAAATGATTTTCTGAAAATGTAGTGTAAATTATTTCCTCACTTAATATTCTAGTTTCAAGTGAGACCAAATAATATCAACTCTGATTAAGAGTGAAGACAAAACCAAACTCTTGTAAAGTATAGGAGCAGAGGAAACCAACATCTCAAAATAACTAAGAGAATCAGTATAGCCTATATATAGAGGACCAGAAAGCTGAACCAAACCGTTTGGGAACAAATTATTTATCATCTTTGCTACACCTGTCTCTGTATCAATGTCAGACGTATCAGTGTCAGGAACTGTAGTATCTCTCATTGGCAAATACCAGGGGTGAGCATACCAAGGATGCAATCCTTTTTATGTAATCATGTCAAGACAAGGGATGCCAGACTTTTTATATAATCATGTCAAAACAAGGGCTGCTATCTTTTTTATATGACCTCCTTCAAGACAAGGGATGCTTTCCTTTTTATATAATCATGTCAAGACAAGGGATACTATCCTTTTTATATGACCTATGTCAAGACAAGGGATGCTATCCTTTTTATATGACCTATGTCAAGACAAGGGATGCTATCCTTTTTATATTATCATATCAAGACAAGGGATGCTATCCTTTTTATGTGACCGTGTCAAGACAAGGGATGATATCCTTTTTATATGACCATGTGAAGACAAGGGATGCTATCCTTTTTATATAATCATGTCAAGACAAGGGCTGCTTGATCCTATTATATAACCTTTATCAAGAAAGAGCTTTTTCCAATATTCTACTGATGTATAAAAATGAAAAGTGTGTATTCCTCAAAATATAGAGAATCTTGCCCTGTGTTCCTAAAATTGGGCCTGACATAAGAATGATCATACCAAGAATATTTCTATGCATGCTTCATATGCTTCATGTTTAGCATAGCATTTTGTGTTCTATAAGGAACAACCTATAAAATATGTACCCATCAACATAGTATGATGATTCATCCAAAACTATAACTGTAATCCTCCTTAAACCAGTTTTCTTGGCTAAAAATGGAATGATTTTTTCGATATTTTTGATTTCGTTATAAACACTATGGCTTGCCAATTCATCTTTATCATCTATGATACGTGATGACGGACATACTGGACATACACGTCATGCATGAGTACTTGTTAGTTAAAGTAACTGCATATATGAAGCAGGTGATTTATAAAAGGGAGATAACTCCACAACCACCACAATCTCATGACCTTATAAGTTACATAGGCATGCAAACATTGCGTGGGTGATAATTGAGCAAAACAATAATATAAACTAGGGAAAAATTCCAACTTACTTTTTGTTCACTCGACACCCACAGTGGCCAATAAAGCCAGGATATCCAAGAAATGTCAGAAAAAAGTTCAACTTCCAATCCAGAGGTTCCAGGAAGGTATCTTGCAACATATACTTTGGCTTGGAGGTGGGCTATTTTTACTCCAAGGTAGAACAGAGCATACCTAGCCCAAAAAATTAATGTCAAGATGGAGCCATTTTCAAATGCCAAATACCACCAAAGATAGCCTGATGGACAGTCAAAAATGAATACAGACATAAAAAAAATGTCCATAATAAGTACAGATACATAGAAATGAAATACTTGAAAAGTTTTTGAGAAAATGAGTGAAAGAAGCAATAGAGACTGCAATTTTAAGCAGTGGACAGAGTAGTCTTTTCCATAGGATTTTACTGGAAACAGCACCAGTTTTCTGTTAAAATTGAGTCACTGGAGTAGACCAAATGGGTAACATACCTTGCACTGCCCTTTTGGAAATCTGAGAAATTGCAATGATTTCTTGATGAAAAATCAAATATTTGTCGGCAATATTTGTATGAATAAAAATGAATTTGATGGCAAAATAATAATCACTGAATACATGGTAATGATATGCGATGAATGTTTTTCATGTAAAACTTGAGGCTTCTTGAAAGAATGTAATCCCATCCATTTAAATCCCCTCCCATCATATCTATTTCCCTTTTCTGTGATAACTACTTTGAAACGGCTGCTTTTCCAGACTGTACGTATATTATTGAGTTTAGTATTAAACAAAGTGCTCTATTATCCTTTGCAAAAATCATTTTGTTTTGAGTTCAAATGAGAAACAAGCGTGACCACATACATTGCTTATTCATGGGTCAGTACTACCATCCATAAGCAAGCAGACAAACACTATCTTAAAATGCCACTCAGTCGTGCCATTCTCCCTCATTTAACGATAAATCCTAAATCAGACTGTCTGATTTGCTTGCATTTAGTTTCTAGTCGGAGGGAAGACTGTATGTCAGTGTACCTAATTATTTGCTTATTCAGCAGTAATCCACTTTATTCTGTATTCAAAACAAGACTTCTCTAGCATTATATTTATAGGTAGGCTCAAGTGTCAGAGAGCTATTAGTAGCAGGGATGGAAAGCTGTACAGTTTACCTCTAATCCACATCTATCCTGACAACAGACTCAATTCTAGGTGTATTTTCTTCGGAAGACAGGGCCTTGTTAGAGGTAAGGGGTTTACATTTTGCAATCCATGGAATCAGCTACTGCCAAAATATTCTCTTTGATATTTATGAATGTATCATATGATCTTAAAAAGCCAAACCATGAAAGTTATTCTTAATTACTGATGACTTGAATGTCTTATTTATCAGTAAAATATTTGAAAAATATTTGTTTCCTAAAACTATAACCCTCTACCGTTTTTCATGATCATTAGTATGTATTATATATACATCATTAGTATGTATTATATATACTATTAACTAACAATAACATTAAGCCCTATTCACGAAAAATATGTGAAATTGCATAATACAGTACATGTATATATTATGTAAATATGACTGTCATTAAAATATTGAAAATATACAGAACGCATTTTACCTTTTTCTGAAGAATGTTGCCAAAGATAGCATATCTGTGTCAGAATCCCAATTTCACCAACTACTCACTGAATGATATGTCTACCTGAATAGCTCCTGTCAACTTAAATGTCCCATTGATATTTTATGATGAAGACATTTGCATCTTAAAACATGGGCTGAATCATTTTACATGACTGGACACAGTTTCAAAAATGAACTTCTGAAATTATCAAATATATTCCTTTGAACTCAAATACTTTCTGAATAAATTTTGAAATATACTTGCCACGTTAAAACAAAAGAAGTGTACTAAAATAATACAAAAACAAGAAAACAGGATATATCAGAATGTCAAATGGTCAACCCCAGGAAAGGTGAAACACATGTGTATTCAAGGAAGTAGATTTTAATTTCAGGAAATTTGTTAATTCATTTCCTAATTAGTGTTCAATTTGCATATCAGTCCTATAACAATGATTTCCCCCAAGATGTCTTTACCAATTTCCTATGATGTAATTTCTATTTAAAGTTACTCCAAGTTGTCATGTCAAATGGACTAAATTTAAGACTGTACAAGTGGCTGTCTCTCTCTCTCTCTTGGTATCTCTTAGTTGAATGTTGGTGGGGGACCAGTAAGTGTATTTCTAAACAATTTGAATTGAGCACATTATGCCTTAATGAATAGGTTCATCCCTCCCTTTGAGACTGCCCCCAGGATAGGGAATTTGACTTAATAATTACTTTGTCAGAATCCCGACCCCTTCCCACATAGGGGATGCAGACAACCTTTTGAATTGTGAGTTATATAATGATATCCCAGTATAAAAGACCATCTGTACTTTTGGCTCACTTCAGTTAACTAATTAAGTCAACTAAAAATAACATTTGTATGATTCAAGGGTTTTACAAGTATTCTCATCTATTTCACATTTAAACCACAATGATTCAATGGTTTTACAAGTATTCCCCCATGTTTCATATTTAATCGAACAATGTTCACACTTTTCACCTAAAGAAGATGATCTATGATTATAAAAATAGATTCAACACTTTGAAAAGAGAAGTCAAATGATCCACCAGACCAGTGCTGCTAACCTTATTTAATTGGAAATCTATAAAACAGCACCTCCCTATTATAAAAATTCATATTTACCAACAACATTTCTGACGCAAAATAATTCATCAATTTTCCGATCTTTTTATATATGAGAATATGACATAATTCATATTCTCATAATTTCATTTTTATTTGATCCTAACTGTTTTCTGTTTTTCAACTGTTTTTAATTTAAAAATGTGAGCTAAGGAAGGTATATATTTAATTTACAGGTAGTCTGGAATTCAGAGGCACTGATGGAAGATGATAACTCTCTATGGAAGAGTCTTGTACTAACACTGACCAGGAAACAGAAAATGAACATTATACTTGGAAACAAGTGCTTTTTGAAGCCTTATCACTTTGATTTGGCGCTTAAGTAAATAAATAAAATATTTAGTAAATCACTCACTTTTATTTCAAGCTAAAGAATAACTGAAGTCCATTGACATACAGAATGGAAAATAAACTGTGAATCTAGTAAAACATTGGATTCAATTAAATTAGCATATTAGATATTCCTTCAATCTATTTATACTCTGGATGTCACTATATATAGCAAAAAAGAAGAAGCTCATGACCATGGGTGCTTTTGGATATAAATAATTTTCCAAAATATTTTCAGTGCTTCAAAAGAGATCCCGAATGAACTCATTTTTTTGCTTTACAGTGTGATAAATTCTTAGAATTTACTCTTAGCATTGGGCAGATCAGTATTGATGTAATAAATAAAAAATATGAACTCAATTGTCTATTACCCTCCATTATTGCCTTTTAAACCCTGAAATCTGTAAATAAATTGAAAAAAATAAAATACATAACTCACCGCTTTAGATCAATTGTGTGGTACTTCTTCATTTTAAGCTGTGTTGGTATGATAAGTCCAAATGCCCATAATTTAAAAAGAGTTGTCACCATCAAGTAGAACTACACCATGTCTATGTACCATGAGACTACACCATGTCTATGTACCATGAGACAACACCATGTCTATGTACCAGGATATCTCTCTCATATCATACATGATGACCCAAAGCTTTGCTGACTTTAAAGATGTCTGCTGATGGACTGTTTAGATGTTTCTGGGTGGGACTATTTGAAACCAACCAATGTTGTAAAAGATATGTGAGATCATACCTGACTGGCCAAGTAAAATATAGCGTAAATTTCAAAACTAAAAACTTTTTTCAAAGAACGACCTCATGTGGGAGAAATCTGAATATTGAACTATGTTTAGAAATTATCAGAAAATGCAGGAGGTTCGAAAAATGTTTCAGAAAAAGGATAATTGTGAGACCGATTATCATTTTTTGGAATGGAAACATGATGCAACATGTAACCCTATCTGATACAGTGATCTAATTTTACCCCACATTGCGTCAAATATCCCGGGAGTCATCCTTATTTCGCATAATTTCTCTCTTTTATTTGAATGAACCAAACGATTTTCTGGGATTTCTATACAATTCAGAGTGTTGATCTCATGTCTGTCTAATCCATTCGTCACTGATTCCACTCTTTTTGACAATATTTTGAAATTAAAAATGAGACTACGATAATTTTACTCGTGGGTTTAGCTTATCCAGATGATAAAAAAGCATGGTCTCCTATCTCAATTTCCCTTGAACACCTACTCACTGACATACTGGTTCCATGTAAAGTGCAAAAATACCAAAACATCACAATGTTCAAATGTCAGTTTGGCTCACGTACATTTGATGCCCCATGTGTACTGTACCCCATGCCCCTTCAACCCTAGTCATATCATATACCTACATCTTAGGTTCAATTATTTTAGAAATTGATGTCCTTACTTTGGCCCTTAATAATAGTAACCCATGACAGTGCAACATGCAGCTTTAATAAAAACGACCCCATAAAATGTGTGTGCGATCTATACAGGGGCAGCAGGCAAGAGACTTTCCCCTTAGAAGAATGGGAACTAAGTCAATGCAGAAAAGCTCAAAGGCTAAGAAAAACAAAATAATTATCAAAATAAAATATATACATGTACATACAGTATTACCTTCATCAAAGTTTTATCAAGATTATTTAAAATAACTACATGTACAATCATTTTACCAAAACTCCAAACAAACATCCCACGAAAGCACGTTATCCTACTTTTTGAAGAACATTCCATCCATCAATTTTCTCCTATTATTACCATTGTACAAGATATATGTTGTATAGTTCCTATGGCAATATTACTCCAATGGTTACCATAGTTGTCATTGTTACCAAACACACCCTATTACCATATTGAATGACAATCATTGACTATATAACACACAGTCCAAGCCAAAATAGATCAAATACATGTACTACACATATATTGACCTTCTATTCCGAAAATGACAGTTAAAGATAATTTAATACATTAAGACTCGCAAGACCAGAGTATCTACATGGACAGGTCTTACTTTACAATGTTAAAAGAAACTGTTAAGAGAAATTGGGTTAATTTTGGCTTGTACTGTATCATTCCTCCACAATGACAACGTCAATAAACAACAATATCTTACCTCTGAGTGCTAATGAGCCATATGATGCAGAAAAAACAAAGAAAATAGGTCTTGAATAACTCCAAAAATGATAATCAAATGTGAGATTCTATGAACAGTATATAACAGGAAACATGGGTTTTTCTGAAAGGATGTTGTTAATACAGTAACAGATACGCAGGAAGTGTAGATTCTGTATGTATGTACTAGATAAAGCATAAGAATGAGGTTTTATAAGAAATAATACTCCGAAGGCCGAAGGCCTGAGGTTATTATTTCTTATCAAATCGAATTCGAATGCTTTATCTTACTTAAATCACACAGACTCTTATCACAGGCAAAGGGTCTATTATATTACAGTTAAAAGGTCTTTAATCTGGAAAAATGTGATGTTTTTTGTATTGACTATTCAAACTGTGAATTTTGCAAACTTCAACCAGGTTCACAATGACCCTGGCTCTTATTGGTTAGAATTTGTTGTTATGTAGCCAATTAATTGTAACAGCAAAAAGAGTTTGTTGCATTGACCTCATGAGTGTGAGTTGATGTAAGTGACTGAGTGGGCTATAATTAGTCTAGCTTCAGTGCACTACAGGTGACTGTCCAGTCCAGAACATTGAATTTGAATACAGCAGAATATTTGTAAGTAAGATAAGATCGATGATGTAGATAGCAACAAAAATTGATAAATTGTTTTATTCTAAAGAATGCACAGTAACAAGAGAAGGGTACATGTATTTTTGTATATTGTTTTTAGGGAATGAAAACTATCAAAAACTGTCAATGGTCATTTATGTCTCACTTGTTTTTGATAGCTTGCCAAGTGTACATTCTTTAAAAACAATAGAAAAATAATGCACTTTCCTTTTGATAAAACCATACATTCTTAAAAATAAACCACAGCAAATTCTATTGTGTTGCTACCCAAGTGGGATTTAAAGATAAATAAATGTTAAGATTAGTTCATTCTAAAATTCATTTGTAACAAATAAAATATATTTTTAGTCTTGCCATACTCATTTACCAATTTGATCTCTAATCATAAAAACCTCAGATCTTGGAAGTCCAAAATGTAGTCTTGCATCAAGCCTCTGGCTCCCTCTATTTCCATCCCCATGTGTATGTTATGATGGGAGTGGTTTACGAACAAGTATACAATGGCTGGATGCAAGACTATTAAGATTGAGGCACCTTCATGGAAAATATTCACTTGGCATAAAGTATAGCTAACCACCCCTTACAGATTCAGAACTTTTCAAGCAATTTTTATAAAATATAATTTCGTGTTTCCAAGAAATTATGATTGTAATATTCAAGATTTCTCTTGTGTAATATATAAATATGAAAGATAAAACTTGACAATAGTTTGTTTAGTTGATTAGGGTTTGCTCCAAAATAATTCATTTTGCTCTATGACCCTATAAAACATTGCAAAATGCACATGCACCGTTGGTAGATATTTCAAACCAGTAAACACACTTGTTGTTAAGATTTCTCATTGGGAAAAAGCTGTGTGGGTTTATAAATGTGTGTATCTAATGGGGAGAATGCGGTAAATTATTTCACGAAAAACAATTTGCAATGTGACTCACCTTGCTTGGATGAGGGCAATAACTTGTGAGTATGTCTTCCCGGTTACACTTTCCCCATTCACTGACACGATTCTATCACCCGTATTAAGTCCTGCCATTTGAGCGGGACCGCCATCTTTTACTTGCTTCACAAAGATTGTGTCCATGGGTTCTAAAGCACTCAGTTTCCTTGGCTTACATCGCCTCCCTATAAATAAAGACATTTTCAAAATATAACAAAGAATTAACATGCAAAATGTCACCACCTATCATTTGTTACAGACACCGAATGTAGAAAGTCAAATGCCGAACACGACTTTAAATGTAGGTAGTGACAAAAACAATAATATGACTATATCTTATCAATATATTTAAATCTATTGTATATGGTTTATATTTCTCGGAAGACCCTCTAACAGGGACCTCCCCTGTTATGCGTTATACATGAATACAATATTCAAGGTTATTGTTATTCCTCCCATTGGATATCATGTGATATATCTACCTCTTTAAGAACACCACCAAGCTTGAATACTTCATACAACACCAAAATGTTCACCATACAGAGATTCTCCTATATATGAACTCTGAACAGATCTCTGTATTCAAAACAGTTTCAGACACAGCCACATGAAATAAGCTATTCCTTAATATTACACTCTAATAATTACTCAGATGCGAGTAGGTAGTTACCAGTTTCGCCACCAGGTGGCTGATTCGGGGGAAATAACATGGCAGGGTATTACAAAATTCCCTTAACCCTGAATATTCATCAGTTTTAGTGGTTCACTTTTCATATTACCCTTATGTATGTGATAGTTATACAAATTAAAATATGTCCAGTAAAAGAAAAAAAATATTATCTGCCCAACACAAGAAAAGATATTTCACTTTTTGTGGTTTTACAACATGTGGTCTATGGGGAATCTCCCCGACCTAGAAGTCACATTTTCAAAGAAAATTAAATTTTCAAAGTTGATAAACTCTTTTCAAAACCACATTTCTAGATGTAATTTTACATGTAGATTCCAAATATGACATCAGTTGACGTAAATCAAGATTATTTCTACTCGCATCTAGGATATTGGACTGTTAAATACCAGATAAATGTATAAAACAGTTCACACTGCCATCTATTTATAAAGAAAAGAGTAATATTTACTAAAGCATCTAGCATTTCTAAATTGAACTGCTTGATATTTCTGAGAATACACGTTACATTAGCATGAAATTACAGCATAACTTTTCTTTAAATAAGCCTGAGGATGGGAGGGGTGATCCTAGCTTACATGCCACTTTAATAAGGCCATACGGACCTGCTATTTTTGAATTATGATTTACTTGACCAACCATTATATTCTACCCTTTAAAGGGTTCCGATTAGCATCCCGTATAAAAAAAATAATGCGGCTCCAGGCGAATCAACTGGATCAGTCCATTTTTAAGAAATAAGGGGAGTTCTGTAAAATCCAGTTTATTGAAATTGTCTTTGGGATAAAGTAATCCGTTTATAACGATTTTGAAAACGTTATCCAAAGAGTGATTGCGTTCAAAGAATACATGTACAACAGCCAATATAAATCCTTGTATTAGAAACCGGTTTGTCTTGCTTTGTTTCATTTGTAGGATATTTCATATGCCAAGCTGTGTGCTATTACGTTATGGGGAAATTTAGATGCCAATTTTTCCTTATTATACACAAATAGAAGATCCTGAAACTTCACCCATAAATGTGGAATTGATTTGTCAAAATAAAAATCACCCTTTTATAAATGTGTGACGATCTATAATATACTTATGCTATATAACAGTTAGAGGTGTTGACACAACGAGCTCGAACCTGTGAACCCTTGAGTATTATTCCGGGATCGGGCCTTTTATACTAAACGGTGAGCAACACCAGAAACGAGCGTTCGATTTGCTATACGATATGCGTCACCCTTTAAAAGAGCTTTATTTCAACTCAATCTTTCACTAAGAATATAAAGTAAGAAAATCATGATACATTTTCTGCTTTGGTATAAGTAGCCTTTGGTATAAGTACCTCTGTCAAATATCCATTCAAACCATACAGTTTTGAGCATTGAACCTTCCTGGAATTTTTTGAAAAGTGAACCCCTCTTTAGCGAAAGCTGACTACAGCCTGAGAAGCTTACAATATTTCCTCATAAGGTCATTAAAGCTACATTTGAGAAAGCTGACTACAGCCTGAGAAGCTTACAATATTTCCTCATTTAAGCTCATTAAAGCTACATTTGAGAAAGCTGACTACATCCTGGGAAGCTTACAATATTTCCTCATAAGGTCATTAAAGCTACATTTGAGAAAGCTGACTACATCCTGGGAAGCTTACAATATTTCCTCATAAGGTCATTAAAGCTACATTTGAAAAAGCTGACTACATCCTGAGAAGCTTACAATATTTCCTCATAAGGTCATTAAAGCTACATTTGAGAAAGCTGACTACAGCCTGAGAAGCTTACAATATTTCCTCATAAGGTCTTTAAAGCTACATTTGAAATTATTGGTACCTGATCTGCCCCAATTATAAAATTATCTATAACGTTATAGTCAGAGGGAATTATGATTCGCCAATAGAGAATCTGATGAAGGGTATATGATTGGCATGATTATTAAATAATATATTGAGAGTCTCCCTGAAATATAGGCTCATCACTAACTGTCTGGCCCCCTGGCCTCATATTGAAACATACACAGCATTCATTTCATATCACACCACAAGTATTAAACATGAAGTCAGAATTTTGATATCTCAGCCAAATAAGGTAACATACCACCAGAATATAATTTCCAAATGGTCATGTCAATTCCATTCATTTTCTCTATATAATTCAACGAAATGTCTGGTTTTGGGGTATATCTTTAAAATTTAGCATAAACACAACAAGTCCATAAACGAAATTCTCGACTAATTTCACTTTGCTACTCAATTTTGCATTCGAAACCATGGCCAACATGACATTTTATTTTTGAGATAGCGCCAGTCTCAAATGACAGAAATCCAGTATTATAAAAATGTTAAGCAATCTTGTGAAACTGATTACATAAATATTATTTGTACTGCTACTTCTCCAAGTCTGAATGCATGGTTGTATATTTTGTACAGAAGGCATGTCTGAGCCAATAAATCTCTCTCTCTTGTGAACACCTCTCTCTTATGAACACCTTTCTCTCTCTTGTAAACATCTCTCTCTTGGAACACCTCTCTCTTATGAACACCTTTCTCTCTCTTGTGAACACCTCTCTCTAGTAAACACCTCTCTCTTGTGAACGCCTCTTTCTAGTAAACACCCTTCTTTTGTGAAAACCTCTCTCTTGTAAACATCTCTCTCTCTTGTGAACACCTCTCTCTTATGAACACCTTTCTCTCTCTTGTGAACATCTCTCTCTTGTGAACACATTTCTCTTGCTAACATCTTTAGTAACCACAGGAGAAATATGTGACTAGACTGAATAGTCACAAGTTTTCACTGAATAAATGTGTTCGCAACAGAGGAGATGTTCTCTACACAGGTGTTTACGAGAGACATGTGTTCACTACAGAAAAGCATTCATTAGTAAGGGTGTATCACCATAAAGAGAATATTTTTAAGGGAACATGATTTTATAAGTTGAATATTTAGCACAACCATTTACAATGTGAAATAGGTGGAGTTACAGATGTACCTTTAAATAAGCTCTAATTGGGTTAACTGCCTGCTATTTGTGAGACATTAAAGATATCTTATCTTTTTTACGCCTACAATTGTACTATTACAGACAGAAGAATCTTGTATAGTTAAGTACATTACTGAATAAAATGTCAAACATCTAATAATTCTCAACCTTAACTTCTTCACATCATTTAAGGGGTATCTGGTTGATATTAAGGTAGGCACAGATTGAGAAAATCAGTGATTGAGTTAACCAATAAGGTATCTGGCTAGTAAATGTTGGCAGGTAAAATGAGAAATCTGGGTGATTTAACTTGAATCTTTTAAACAGGTTCAGAATCAATCTCATTAGGGGAAGCTTATGCGGTTCAAAGTAAATGCTAAATTAAGATGAGACAAGACAAGATGTTACAATTTGACATTCACATTTAAAAAAAATCTTTACTAAAATTAAACTTCCAAATACTTTATGTTTGATCAAAGCAAAGAGGTGAAAATAACTAAGGAAAAGTCATAATACCCCAGGCAATCATTTGGATGGATTGAATGTGAGAACTAAATGTTATTTTAAAAGCAAGAGTGGGAAAAACAATGTTAAGTCAGTCTAACATACAGGCTTATTAAGTTATCAAAGTCAATTTATTGAAGAAAACAAAAACATAAAGTTCACCATGACAACTCAATTTTGTATCAAGGGCAACAGTGTCAGGTTTACGGTTTTAGTTTACAGCCTAGGAATGACATACCATACAGTAAAACTTGTTTCAAGTGAAACTCAAGGGACCTGCTAAAAGTGTTCTCATTGAGAGGTGTTCACTTTTGAAAAGTGTTCATATATCAGGGAGGGTCAAAAGGATTTCTGGCACACTGGTCAAAATTGAAATATGGATGAATCGTTAAGTTATTTTTCTACACATGAAGTGAATACACTTATTGCAAATGGTTACAATGCAAAGTGTAACAATTTGTTACAGATGCCAAATGCTAACTGTTGATGCCAAGCACTGATGCCAAATGTTGCATGATCACAAAATGATGTTTATAACAGAATGTCCTACATACTTAAAGGTGACATAAAAATCATCTTTACTATATCAAAGCTAACTGGTCCAGGCCCCTGGGTAAGTACTATATCTTGCACCCTTGGTTCACATACAGATGTTTTATTGTACACCGTCTGCTAGTCAAGGACTAGGACATGGTACCCTTCCAAGTGAAATTAGATCCTGTTCACCCTGAATCTTCATAGCCAACATACCCTCTAACCACAACTGATCATTTTACAGTTTTGTTGCTTATTAGTTCTCAAAATCAGCCTTTATGGCCTTTTATGGGAGTTAGAATATAGAATGATCATAAGTTACTTTTAAGGTCTTACACACAGATTACGTACATCAAAGGGTTATCTCTAGTTTTAAGAGTATAGCAGATGTGATTTTTTGCCCAGGGTAACTAGGACAAGGTACCCCCTTTAGAGTAATTAGATCCTGTTTACAATGTTATAACATAAGTAGAATCAAATATTTTGTTTCTGAATGTCTGTTCATTGATTGAGATGAACTTGGCTTGGAAGGGTAACTGAACCGAACCGTTTGCCAATTTTATGGATTTAACCATAAATTTTCTATTTAATGAGCCTAAGGGGTCCTTTGGTATAATGCCTCTTCAAAAATTTTATGTATTAAAAACATAGCACCATTTCTAGATGACAATGTTTTTTTTACAATTTAAATTTTAGCCACCCAGAAGAAGGGTTTGTATCAACTAAAACACCGAAGCTAAGAAGTTCACTGAAAATAATGGTGACCAACCAAAGCAAAAAAAATGAACCAGTTCTATAACCTGTGCTATTTGGATGCCACACATTCACATTACTTCGAAGCACCCCCATGTCCTGCTATGTATCTTTGGTCACCCGGCTCCCTGAATGTAGTGAAGACCATATGTGCGACGATGTGCTCTGTTCTACCACTGAACTATTTATGCATAATGCTTACGTGACATATCTCCCCTGACCACAATATCTCCCCTGCCAACAACATCTCCCCTGTCAACAGTATCTCCCCTGCCAACAATATCTCCTCTGCCAACAATACCTCCCCTGACCACAATATCTCCCCTGCCAACAGCATCTCCCCTGCCAACAGCATCTCCCCTGCCAACAATATCTCCCCTGACCACCACAATATCTACCATGTAGACAATATCTCCCCTGCCAACAATATCTCCCCTTACCACCACAATATCTCCCCTGACCACCACAATATCTCCCCTGACCACCACAATATCTCCCCTGTAGACAATATCTCCCCTGCCAACAATATCTCCCCTGACCACCACAATATCTCCCCTGTAGACAATATCTCCCCTGCCAACAATATCTCCCCTGACCACCTCAATATCTCCCCTGACCACAATATCTCCCCTGACCACCACAATATCTCCCCTGTAGACAATATCTCCCCTGCCAACAATATCTCTCCTGACCACCACAATATCTCCCCTACCAACAATATCTCCCCTGACCACCACAATATCTCCCCTGTAGACAATATCTCCCCTGAAGAAATTATCTCCCCTGACCACCACAATATCTCCCCTGCAAACAATATCTCCCCTGCCCACTAATATGAATAATAAATATTTGGTCACTTACCTTCATTATCATATTCCCCATCAAGACTACCCTCCTGCAAAGAGAAAACATATTAGATCTCAAAGGCATGACTCACAGAGGCATAATCCAAGACTGAGACAAATCTGAGACCTCTCAATTTCAGCATGTCACATCTCAAAAATGCAAGACCATGCTATGAAGATATATTCGAAAGCATAACATGTCCCATTGGTTTAAGAGCCTTTAGTCAGGTATTATCGCTCACTGAAGGACAAATCGTGGCTCCAAAGCAGTCTCAATTGAATCAATTCTTCCATATCATTGAATGGATTTACAATTTTGGAAAATCATGAAATTTTCAGTTTTGGACATTTTATAAGCTCAATCTGCATATTGTTGAAAATAACGTACCATGGGTCCTTATGCTCACATAGCTTGTTCTCTGTTGGCTACTCTCTGATTCTTATACATAAAAAATGTTACTTTGCCTGAATGACTTTATTTTGAGGGACATTTAAAGTTCCATACCTTCTGCAAGGCCTGAATGGCAGACTCAGGTGGGTAGACTATGAAGTGACGCAGAGTAAAGCCAAAGCCATTCTCCGTGCGAGGAACTATGACTGTGCGGGGCCCTGGCCATCCTGTGTTTACCTGGTTCTCTTTGTTACTCTGAAAATACAACAGGGGGACATTATATAACAAGGCATTAACATAAAAAAATGTCTGACCACCAAATGCCAACCACCAAACACTGTCCACAAAAAGTTCCTGGTGGTGACATAAAAACATCCAAAAGTCAGTTCCATGGCTTGCATTCCATTTATTTTTCCTTATTGGGTATATACACACTCTTAAAGTGACCCATTCATGGTTATTTTCCTTGTGTGCTTTTGTAATAAATAAAACATATAGAAAAAGTATACTAGAAAGGGCGCTCTAACTGCTCTTGTGTCTATAGTATAACTTCTTGAACTAAAATTAAATTGTAACCCCTAAATCTTGAATTTCATACCATGAGTATGAAAGAATATACTTATAGTAAAGTTAACACTGTAGGCTTTGGCATATAAGGCATATGGAGCACATGACGATTACTATATCTAGAACATGTTCTCATGCTCTACCTGTACACCTACCCATGCAGAATAATGTGACTGTAGCTCCAACATAATCTCCTCAAAAAGACTCCCATCCTGGGAGGCCTCTACTTTGTTACAGACAACAAATGGCCTCTGACTATCAGGATATTCAAACATTTCTAGCTGATTTCTATAAATCCGTGTAAT